>OX123182.2:8088683-9288683 GCA_944739405.2 Euclidia mi
ACGAAGACGTTATACCAGCCGGTTCGACAAAACTCGTTAGATTACCGATTAACTTACAGAATGGCGAAGCTATTATTCCAGAGCAAATTATTTGTAACTGCCATATATCTGAGTGTTTAACTACAGTGAAGAATAGTCGCGGCATAATAGAAATACATAACCCGAATCGTAGTGATATTATATTTTCTATGGATCAACCTTTACAAGCAGAGCTTTATAATACTGAGTGCACACGCACCGAACAAGTGCCTGCACGTGTAAAAGAAGTACTATCTCGATTACGTACTAGCCATTTAAATGAGGAAGAACGCGTCAATTTAGAGTTGTTATGTTCGCGTTATGCAGATGTATTTTATTTTGAAGGCGAAAGTTTAACTTTTACTAATAAAATAAAACATTCAATTCGAACCAGTGATGAGATTCCAATATATACAAAAAGCTATCGTTATCCGTTCATACATAGGCAAGAGGTACAAGATCAGATCACAAAAATGTTAGAGCAGGGTATCATACAACCGTCAGAATCGGCATGGAGTTCTCCCATATGGGTTGTCCCAAAAAAGGTAGACGCCTCGGGCAAAACCAAATGGAGAATAGTAGTAGATTTTAGGAAACTAAATGAGAAAACCTTAGACGACAAATATCCCATCCCGAACATTGCAGATATTATTGACGACCCGGTGGCGTGGCGGGAGTGTAAACGACTGCCACGCCGAAGGTCGCGGGTTCGATTCCCGCTCAAGTCAAACATTTGTGTGCATGAACATGGATGTTTGTCTTGGTCTGGGTGTTTCTATGTATAATATGTATGTATTTACAAAAAAAAAGTATATAAGTATGTTTATCCATTGTCTAGTACCCATAGTACAAGCTTCTGCTTAGTTTGGGACTAGATGGTGTTGTGTGAATGTGGTAGAATATTATATTATTATTATTATTATTATTTTAGACAAACTTGGTAACTGTAATTACTTTATAACATTAGACCTCGCTAGTGGGTTTTATCAGGTTCAAATGAACCCCGCGGATATCCCGAAAACTGCTTTCACTGTAGAACATGGCCATTTTGAATTTTTGAGAATGCCCATGGGTTTGAAAAATAGTCCATCTACTTTTCAAAGGGTAATGGACAATGTCTTAAGGGATCTACAGAACACAATATGCCTGGTGTATTTAGATGACGTCATCGTTTTCAGTACGTCATTACAGGAACACCTCGTTAACTTAGAAAAAGTATTCATGAGACTACGGGAATCGAACTTTAAAATCCAAATGGATAAGTCCGAGTTCCTCAAATTAGAGACAGCTTACTTAGGACACATTATTAGTAAGGATGGCGTAAAACCAAATCCCGATAAGATATCTGCAATCCAAAATTATCCACTCCCCAAAACTCCAACCGAAATTAAAAGATTTTTAGGACTCTTAGGATATTACAGGAAATTTATACCTGATTTCGCAAGAATAACGAAACCAATGACACAATGTTTGAAAAAAGGCTCAAAAATAAATTTAGATCAAAATTATATTCAATGTTTCGAAAAATGTAAAACTTTGCTCACGAACGATCCCATCTTGCAATATCCGGATTTTACGAAACCTTTCATTTTGACGACAGATGCATCTAATCTAGCTATCGGAGCCGTGTTATCTCAGGGTACTATTGGTGCGGACAAGCCAATCGCATACGCATCTAGAACCTTAAATAGTAGCGAGATTAACTATAGCACTAACGAGAAAGAGTTGCTAGCGATTGTGTGGGCCACTAAATATTTCAGGCCATATTTATTTGGTCGAAAATTTAAGATCGTAACAGACCACAGACCGCTTCAATGGGTAATGAATCTTAAAGAGCCCAATTCGCGTCTAACACGATGGCGACTTAAATTAAGTGAGTTTGATTTTACAGTTGAATATAAACAGGGTAAATTCAACACTAATGCCGATGCGTTATCTAGAGTCCAATTAAATAATGAAGAAACTAATTCTCTCATCGCGAATGCATCTGAAAAGGCTCCCTCACTGATAGACAACTCGAATACCGCAACTGTCCATACGGATGCTGAAAACCCAATATTAGAAGTACCTATAACTGATTTCCCTCTTAATAAATATCATAAGCAAGTCATTTTTACTGTAGTAGATACCATTAAAAGTCGTCCATCAATTTCCAAGCCTTTCGAGTCTCACACTAGAACACATATACAAATCTCCAAAAATAATCTCGAACAGGATGTTGTAGATGCTATTAAGGAATATGTAAACCCAAAAGTAAAGACAGGTATCCTAATAAATCCTCCATTGGCAATGTATGAAATTATACCAATAATTCAGAATAAATTTAAGAACTCAGCTATGGATTTAGTTTTAACAAAAGTCGAATTAGACAATATTAAAGATTATTTAAAACAACAAGAAATCATTAGGAACTATCATGAAGGTAAGACGAATCACAGAGGAATTAATGAATGTTATCTCTCATTGTCAAACAAATATTTCTGGCCTAAAATGAAAGAGCACATAACCAAGTTTATAAGCGCGTGTAGCATATGTGGCCAAGCCAAATATGATAGAAACCCTATCAAGCAAAAATTTAATATAGTGCCACCTCCGACAAAGCCGTTCGAAATAGTACACCTCGATTTACTAAGTGTCGAAACTCAAAAGTATCTTACAATTATTGACGCCTTTTCCAAATATGCCCAGAGCTATCATCTTAAAGATTCAACAGCAATCAGTGTTATACAAGGTTTATTGATTTTTAGTACACACCATGGTGTTCCGATGACTATAGTAACGGACAGAGGCCCTGAATTTACTAACCAATTATTTTTGGAATTTCTTAATTTACACAAAATTAATCACCATAAAATTTTAGCTTGTACCCCAAACGAGAATGGCATGGTAGAGAGACTACATTCCACCTTACTTGAACACTTGCGCGTTTTAAAACTGCAACATCGCGGCGAGTCCGTCATAAATTTAATGCCTTACGCAGTATTAGCGTACAATAGCTCCATACATAGTTTTACAAGAACAAGACCATTAGACATAATAACTGGCCACTTAGACCCGCGCGACCCATTAGATATAAATCTATCAGAAAATATATTACAGCAATACATACACACATATCACTGAAAATATTAATAAAGACCGAGAGCCTGAAAAGGAATACTCACCCGATCAACAGGTATTCATACGCAATCCCATGGCTAGCCGACAAAAGTTAGCCCCTAGATATACTCAAGACACAGTCTTAGCTGATTTACCTATCCATATATATACTAAAAAGAAACGCGGTCCTGTCGCCAAATCCCGACTAAAGAGAGTCCCTAACAGCGCCCAATTGTTACAGGATGTTCATCCTGATCCTGAGCCTGGTTGAAGCACAAGAAAATGAAATAATGTTAAACAATTTGGATAACGGGCCGGGCATTTTACCCTTTAACCTAGGACCAACAAAAATCATTTCCCACTACCACTCTTTTATACAACCCATTAATCTTGAGTCTATCCATACAAATTTAATTGCAGTTAAAGAACAATTAGATGGCCTATCACCTGAGTTCTACAATAAGACATTTTCAGTATTTCAGCCGCATATTGAATTTTTATACACTAAAATCGGAAAATTATCTGACCAGTTAGAATTATTTCAATCAACTCGATCTAAAAGAGGCTTAGTTGACGGATTAGGATCAATTATTAAAAGTATATCTGGTAATCTGGACTCTACTGATGCTATCTATTACGATAACGCTTTAAGACAGTTAGAGGAAAATGATGATAAAATAGTTACACAAATTAATAACCGCATTAGTTTAAATAAACACTGGATGTCTCAAACTACTGAAATCCTGAACAAAATAGGTAAAAATCAAGATAAAATGAAGGAAGCTATCGATGAAATCATGGCTAAAGATATTAAGCAAGAGAGTGACTTTGTTAGATACGTTCACCTGGCTTAGTTTATCATAATGCTAGCAGATAATATCGATACCATATCTGACGAAATTCATAGGTTAGAAAACTTATTAGCTTTTATACGTGCCAAAAGCACACACTTTCTTATGTTTAGATTAGAAATGTTCCACGAGATGTTAGAACAACTAAATGCTCTCTATGGTAGAGATCAAATACTAAATGTTAGTTTTAGAGAATACTTTAATATAATAAAAGTAGGATATTACTATAATAGTGACAATTTAGTACTAGTTTTCAAGCTCCCGATTATCCTTCCTGCCATATACAATTTATATAAACTATCCATAGTCCCTAATAAAAATAATAGAATACTTATCCCGTCATATCCCTTCCTAGCAATTCACGACAAAGATTTTATGTACATAGAGGCTGAATGCCCGAAGTCTGGCCCATATCATCTCTGCGAGGACAATACCAATTTCCATTACAACAATCAAGATGACTGTATCTACCAGCTAATAACGACACAGCAGATCGACAAGTCCTGCACGTTTACAACAGCAAAGTTGACTACGGAAGCTGTGGCAGCCCTTGATGATCAGCATTACGTAGCAAGTTTTCCTGCACCCACCAAGGTTCGTCTATCCTGCACCCAAGAACAATACAACACGATCGAAGGCAGTTTCCTAATCATAATACCTAAAGGTTGCACACTACGAAGCCCAAAGCTGACACTGACAAATCGAGATAACCGTATAAAAGGACAAGTACTAAAGATAATGAATCTACCACACACTAATGAAGACAATTACACTGAAGACGTCAAAAGGTTAACACTCAATTCGAAAGATCTCCATAGCCTGCAAGTGAGCGCAAGCGAGGTATCTATGGAACCGCCATTAACTTTGAACAGAAGCGACTTGCACAGTGTATACTACACTATCACACCGTTGTACCTATTGTTAATAGGTGCATGTGCACTGAGCATTGGCTTGGTAATACGCAGATTATTAAAGAAACGATCAATTTCTACTAACGAAAACCCGCATGAAGAATTGGAAACCAGTAACTACACATATGCTGTAGTCCAGGAGCATCCCAAGGGAGTCCAGAGTACATTTTCAGCGATACTCTCGAACAAGTCCTCCAGTAATCGCTGATCTTTGGGAGGGAGATGTTAAGATCTACATATACACGAAATACGCTAATTAAGTAAATCGAAGTAATTTATTATAAATATTGCATCAGCCTAGCGATGACCCAGCTACCGAGTGGAAAATGCTGAGACGACTCTACGTGACGCACGCCGCCCACGGCGCACCGGAACCGAGGCATCGATTTCATTTATTACCTACTTCACTTTTGATTCATACTTCGAACAATTGTCACATTTAAGAATTAATTAAATAAATTGTATTCTTTCTATAATAAATCTGTTGCAGTAAAATCGGTTTTTTTTGCAACTTGCCTGCCGGACAGACATAATTCATAGAAACACCCAGACCAAGACAAACATCCATGTTCATGCACACAAATGTTTGACTTGAGCGGGAATCGAACCCGCGACCTTCGGCGTAGCAGTCGCTTACACTCCCGCTGCGCCAACCAGTCGTGAATGATATGCCATAATCGCCACGCTTGGCAGGCGTATTGGCGATCGCAGTGGCGGAAGTTTTTAGTGCTGGACGCTGCTGCCCATCTAGCATCTTGAGATTTACTTCCGCCAGGTTCGGATGGTTTGACCGCCATCTTTCGGTTGACTGATTGCGCTGGGGGAGATATTATGATGGTATCTACTCATCAGAGTAACTCCCCCAGTTTTTTACATTACATATAATATGTATATATTATGGCCTAATAACAATACAATCTCATATTTACCCCATGACATAAGAGAGTATAGGATATATATTGTGATTGGAATCTGCCAACAATACGAACACATGAATATAGAGATGTTATTTTGATATTGTTGCGACATACTTGGCATTAAATATTAGGAGGATCCCGTTAGGTAGGGCACAGTGAGGACTGCATTGATCTATAAATTGGCCAGGTCCACGAGGTTAAGCGCATTTGTAGATGGGTGACCGGAGACAAAAAGTCACAACCCTTCACGACCGAGAACACTGTAACATAATTACATAGATGCTTTTAAATATTCTGACACTCAAATTCTGTGATGAATACTTCATCATAGAATATTGATAACCATTTGAGTTGTTACGTTCAGACGGAAATTACTTGGTGGCTAAGAGAATAAAGAAGTTAATATAATGTTAAACCAGGTTTCACTGAAAGTAGACCAAAAATATTTTTAAAAATGTTTTTGGTATACAACCAGGTCAACGTTAAAATGATGAAGATTTGCATGAGTACCGAAACACAAAATATAATTTTAGCAAAATGTCATTTCTTACCAAATTATAAAGGCCTATAATAACTCACTCTTAAAAACAACTAATTGAAACCAACCATATTCAATCCAAAGAAGACATTTTTCAATATCAGGCCAGACCACAGTCATACCAGTCATATGTATCATCAAAAATAATGTATAAAGTTATACGGTTATATTCAAAGTCTGTCATATCCCTTTTGCAGAACATATCCAACTTATCTCATCATCGTCACAGTTAACTTAAATACAACTTAACTGGCAAGCAAGCAAACCTCATCATAATAGTTCAAAAAGGCCAGTTCAAGTACAATTTAACTTTCACTCAATTGCAATTCGAACTACGGAGCGCACCAGTTTCAAGGTAGTAGAGCCTTGCTGATTTCAGCATGAATGGGCCGGCTCGGCCGGGGAAGTACTACCCTCTCACAGAAAATCGACGTAAAGTAACAGTACCTAAACTGTTACGTTTCGTTCAGTGAGTGAGAGTACCGGAGGCCCTATCCCCTATTCCTTCTCCCTCATCCCACTCCTCATCCTATCCCTTTTCCCAACCCCAAGGGGCGGCAACGCACTTGTAACTCCTGTGGTGTTGCTTGTGTCCATGGGCGGCGGTAATTGCTTGCCATCAGGCGATCCGTCTGCTCGTTTGCCGCCTATTACCATCAAAAAATGTAGTTCATAATATCATATCTAACTTGTGATAAGATATCAAATGTAGTACTTTTGTTAAATCTATGCATATTTTTGCGTCAAGCCATTTGTGGCTAGATAATTTATTTCAATTTATAATTTATTTCATTTATAAAATCTCAGGAGTCACATAGAATAGAGCGCTTTGGAGGGCTTCAAAATATTGTCTATAATTTCACCCGGAAGGTGGCGATGTTGTCGAGATACCAAAAAAAATTGGCCATGTGCGAGTCGGACTAGCGCACGAAGGGTTCCGTACCATCACCTATAAAAGAAAATCTCGATTGTTTTATGTATACTTACTTAAATATTATTTAAGTTACTATCTGTTGATTATAGTCGAGAAAAAATTGCTTAAAAATTACGTTTGTTGTATGGGATAATTATATATTTCGAAAGGTAATATACAACTACATATTCTGTGAAAATTTTAAGCGTCTAGGTAATTTATGTTACCGTTAGTAATTTTGAGCAAAAATGCAAAAAAAAAACACGTTTATTGTATGGGTGTATCCTTAATATTTTCATTTTTTATATTTTTAGTATTTATTGTTTGGATTACATAATTTGTGAAAATTTCAGCTTTCTATCTATCACGGTTTAAGATACAGCCTAGTGACAGATAGACAGACAGCGGCTTAGTAATAGGGTCCCGTTTTCTACCTTTTAGGTACGGAACCCTAATGACGTGGGAAAGCGCGAAACTAATGAAGTGTTATAGAATTCTTTTTACAAAACAAACAATCAAAGCCGCCAGAAATGAATGATTGTTGAGAATTCAAAGTATTCTTAATTTATTTCAATTACAGTTTTTATTTTCAAAACTAAAAGAAAAACAGATGCACTTGATAATACAGATGATTGTAAAGCAAATTACGATTCAAGTAGTTCGAAATTCAATTACTGCGTTCGACCGAATTAATGCGAAGTCGTTTAACGAATGAGTTTGTGCGATTTGATGAGCTGGTCATGTTCAGTTATTCATTTTGTTGTTAAACGATAGCCAAGGCCTTTAAATACCTATAGATAGGATATTTAAAACACATGCGAAGCCGTTTATACTTTGAGCATAAAATGTTTGAAGAATATACAGACAAAATTTACTACATCCCGCTAAATTAGTGGATTTAAAAATAAATAGAGATTTAATCTTATTTTGTTAAAAATTTCCTTACAGAGGCATCTTAAAAAGTTTATTGAAAATTTCTTTATCCCATCCGTAAAACACCAAAGTCTTAAAATGTCGTTCCTCCGTGCACTCATGTACGTAATTTCCACACGCCACTAAACGGCGCACACTCCGTGCCAAACTTGTTGTTAATAATTGAAAATAATAATATCTTGGAAATTCCCATCTCTTTCGTAACATAATTTCTCTAAGTATAGGTATTTAAATAAAACGTCAGACAACTCCGGTGTGTACCATGTGCGTAGCTAACAGTCATACATTATCGCAGCCGAGCTTAAGATTACGTGCTCTGCGTAAAACACGCCTCACCTTCAGTAACGACGTGAAGGAAAAATGATGCGCTAAGCGAGATACATGTGTCTATGAATAATTTAACACCCGTCTTTTGCTGCGTCTAAGTAGGACTCTTCAAGGCGGCTGCGACATCGTAAAGTTGGGCATCCATCACTAGCTATGACACATGACTAGATAATTCAAATTTCGAACGCTTGCGGTAATTAATACCGAACAAATGCGATTGTCGAGTAGGGTAGCTTTCCCAAATATTGACCAACGTACGGTGAGTCAGCATGAAATGCTATTTTACGACTGACTCGGTTCGGTTGAGTTGCGCTCAAGGCTCGCTTGAACGCAAATCGTCTAAATAAAAACGCTTCTATAATATTTTCGTGTGGAATGAGCCGAATAACGACTTTATTTGCGCTCTGAAAAAGTTTTTACGATGCTCTTAGGGGAATTCGCAGGTGAACTAAAAGAGGGTGTTGCGTTATAAAACAATACGGTGAACGGTTTAATGACCTCTGCTCGTCGTTTTTATTTTCGAGTAGGTATTAAAATAATAAGGCTAACACTAAAACTAAAATCATTATTTGTTTATGTATAAAACTTTTATGAGTTTTATTGGAAACGCTAAACAACAACGCTTTTATCGGATTAAATATAAATCCTATATGTTTTGTATGCAATGTAGTAATATTTATAAGCCTCTACTGCTGCTATTATAAATGAAAAAGTTTCAATGATGGCTTGTTACTCTTTTATGCAAAAAGAACTACAGAATGAATTTTGATGAAACTATGCAGAATTACCACTTATACGTTAGAATAATAGAAAGTTTCTAAGAATGTACATATATGTATGCTACCTTTCGTACCGATAGGCTACAGTCACAAAGGTAGTACATATATATTTTTTTGTGATGTATGTAAGTATGTTACTCATCTGACATCTTCTTAACGGTTGAATCGATTTTAATAAAATTTTACGTGTGTTTGATTGATGATATAATTATGATTGATGATACCTAGTGTTTTTTTGACTATTTACGTGCGCTGCCAAGCGGCGTTGTTAGACAGTTAGTCTTCTATAACATGCTGTTAAATTTTTAAGAAATTAGAGAGTCGTAGTGGGCATATGTATAATAGAGTAATGTAAAATATCAGTGCCACTCAGATAATTATGTCATATAGGCGAGTGACTGATATGAATATTTTTAAAAGATTATTTTATATTTGTAGCTATTGAAAAGTTATTTTACCTCAAAGTACACGAATTTCATGTACCAAATAACTCTTAATATGTATATTTTCCACTTAAAATAAGTAATCATATGCCACCGCATGAAAACACAATGTTACCGCTTTAAATTTTACATTTATATGATAATGAACCACTTTTAAATTTAATCAGTTTTGTTTACAGCAAATTGACAACAAAAACTTATAATAAAATACTTTTACGACAAGATAGAGACAACACTAAAATTTAATGACAACAATCATAATAATTATTATTATAAAGTAAGTTTAATGACCATTTGTATCACAAAAAAGGTATTTCATTAAAATATAACAACAATATGAATCTGATAAACCTTATGTGGTGTTTCTGACGATTTGATAGGTACAAAGAATTAACTCACAAGCGTTTAAATATAATCCTTATCTATAAACTAGAAGAAGCATTCAGCTACGTCCAGCACATGTTTTGTGTCAATTTCGGGAAATCCCTTCTTGGTGCTCCCCTTCACTTCCTAAGGAACATACACGCCGAATTTTAGCATTTTGCGCCCAGTAGTTTCGGCTGTGCATTGTCTGTCTGTCAGTAACGCAATAATTGTTTATATAGATTCTTTCTGGCATTTAATTTAGTCTAAATTGCCTGGGACTTCATGCATTTCAAAACTCTATATTTTCTATGGTCACTGTTGCTGAACCTGGCACTCTACACATGTGATACGGTCGGAATGTGAGAGGGACTACCCCCAAAATCGTTCTCTGGTGTATGCGCAAACTTATTTAGTAACTAGGATACAAGTGTTGAGTATAGTTATTTATTTTCCTGGACCACATCCTGTTGTCCATTCCCAGGAGAAATCTCTAAGTGCTGTACTGTGTAGTTTATTCTTAGCCGGAAATTAAACTGTATGCGGTACCGTATTAAGATGTTGCGTGCTACTATGTAATACTGAAAGGAAATTATAAAGGCTATTCGAAATGTGTGCTGTAATGTACATATAATATACTAGAAGATGCCGGCAGCTATACCCGCATATTTTTTTGATGTATCTGTGTCTGCCCGATCGGGAATTTGCTTGTAAATTCACTCTTACGTTCTCCAAGGCACATACATGCCAAACTTCAGCTTCTAGCACCCAATAGTTTTTACTGTGCGTTGTCTGCCAGTCAGTCACAATTGTAAGAATTGTATACGCCTATACAGATATGTACAACTCCAAGGATACGACTGTGGAATAGTGAATCGGAATTTGAGCGCGTATTTAGATTATGCGCTAAATAAGAAAGATTTTGATATAGAACTCCAAACGAATTTTGCGCGCTAAACACAGAGAGGCTGAATACTGGATGCTATTAATGATAGCTTCCAGATATTTATCGCATAATTTGTTCCTCCTTAACCCTAGAATACTAATCATCGCCTGAGAGGCCGCGTTCGGTTGACTTTTTAAGACTATTTTTAAATTACGTCTATGTATTGCGGGGTGCGTTCGCGCCAATACAGTGCACCCCGTGACGAAGTGGAGAGTGGTCACGGGTTCAGCGGGGAATATGCAGGTATCGAATTATTGACCTCACGGTCGCCTGGGAGGCGATAATTAGTATTAAAGGTAAGTTTTTTACCAATCCCGTTTCTTAGTTTTTTTCAATTATCTTTTTATTTATTTGTTTGATAAAGCTGAGAATTGTTATTTTGTTTCATAGATGAATCTCGATGAGAACCAGATAAAAAAATATTTGGAAAACGAAGAATGGGACAGTGAAACTGAAGAGTACGTTGAGGATAACGATTCAGACGACAGTGTGGCTGATCCTTCGTGCCAGCTTGAAGATGATCTTCTATATATTGCTACAAACAATCTAGATTAACCTTCTCGAACATCTCAAATACAAGCAAGCACAAGCGCCGAGTTAGAAGTCGCTCTACAAACCCAATCTCGATCCAAACTGCTGTAATTTTGATAGAAAAATATAGTTGGATTTTAATTTACTGTCAAGCCAAATATCTTATAATTACAATGGTAATTTGACTTTTATGTGATGTAACATTTTAAAAATACTTAATTCAGATACTAAATTAGAGGCTATATGTGACTTTTTATTTTTTATTATTATTTTCTAAAGACTGTTCAAACAAGGGTTACGTTAGACTTAAGGTTGATTTTAAGACTGAAATTATAATTTTAAAGAAAATGTGCTTTTGCATTTAAAGAAACAAGGTCTTTCTTCATTATTTTGTTAAATTTAAAACAATTTTTAATAAAAAGACTTTCTAAAATCTTGTATCATATATGAAGTAGCCTCCCGAGCGATCATTAGTATTAAGCGGTAAAAAATAAGATTAGTACTCTAGGGTTAACCATAATAACGTACACATAAAAACTTGCATTTGTGTCAAAACAAAGGTTTGCTCTTCACAGAAATGTTTGCATCGAGACTACGTTTATACAGAACAATTCGTCACAAAGAAACTCTAGCCTAGAAACTCTAGCCTTCTGTGTGTTTGTCAATTTGCTTAAAACAAATTTTGGACTGATCGCAACAAAGACGTTGTCATTTTTCAACCCACTATAATTTCTGTGCAGCGGGTACGTGCAATTTTAATGCTGGAAAGCTTGAAAAGGACGCATAATCAGCTTTATATCAAACAACTATAATTATAAAATAAATATATTTCTATGAAATCTGGTTAGGTTAGCAGGACTAAGTCATTAAATTCAAATGCTTTGAATAGAATTTGAAAAAATAGAGGTAGAATGATGTCAATATCACAGGCATTAAGTTTGCATATATAACACATAATTAAGTGTTGTTCAAAAGTTAAATAAATTGATATCAACTTAGCCACCCCTACAGTCGCAAGGAATGTCCATCATACTAAATTTCAGTTTCTTGTGCCTATTAGCTTTGGCTATACGCTGTCTGTCAGTCAGTTTAGGTGTCTTTCTGAGGCTAGTTGTCTTAAAACAAGTGAAATAGAAACTAAATATCTCTACGTATTCCCAACTTTAATTATAACATACTGAGATCGTACCAACACGTGCCAAATCATTGTATTCTGCAAAGCTTTGCTGCAGCTTTTAACGAGCTAAAGGCTTAAATCAATTGTTTCGGTGTTTGCGAGAATTCACTTCATTATATTCGGGAAAATGCATTATGACGGAATGATTATAACAATAAAATCTGAATAAAAAGGGTGAACAGAACAAGGATTGGCTCTTTGAGCTGACACGCCAAGGTGTGGAACTCTTTACCCGAGTCTGTGTTTCCTGACAAGTACAACCTGGGTGTTTTCAAGTCGCGAGTGAATGGGTACCTTCTAGGTAAACGTGCTCCATCTTAGACCATATCATCGCTTAACATCAGGTAAGATCATGGTCAAACGCTAGCCTATCACTAATAAAAAAAAAAACCTTTTCTTTTCATATTCCTTTACTACTCTACAATGTACTGTGGAATACTAAAGGCTCAACATGGTGTACCATGTTCGCTCATTTTTAACTACTAAATTTATTAATTTGGGTGTCTGAAAGAGATCCCAATTTGCGACACCACCAATGTATAATTTGTATTAAAGAATTTCATTAAGTTATTGTAATCCACACAAAAAAGTAGCACGCTGCGTCGAAAATGCCTGGAAGAGCTTCTGGTCAATAAATGAGTTTTTTTTTAAATAATAATATTCTACCACATTCACACAACACCATCTAGTCCTAAACTATGCAGAAGCTTGTACTATGGGTACTAATGCATAAACATACATATTATATACTTCTTTTTGTAAATACATACATATTATATATAGAAACACCCAGACCAAGACAAACATCCATATGTTCATGCACACAAATGTTTGACTTGTGCGGGAATCGAACCCGCGACCTCCGGCGTAGCAGTCGCTTACACTCCTGCGGTGCCAACCGGTCGTCAAATTTGAAGGGCAACCTTCCATGTGCATACTGCCCGTCCTAACCTACGGTGCCCAAACATGGTCCCTGACCGAAATCCAGCAGTTCAAATTGAAGATTTGCCAAAGGGCGATGGAGCGTAGCATTCTTGGTGTAAGAAGAAAAGACCGAATGTTCAAAACACTTTGCTGCGTTCCAAAACACGCATAGCGGATACATACATACATAAATATCATCACGCCTTTTATCCCCGAAGGGGTAGGCAGAGCTGTATTTCTACACCCATTTTTCGCCAGATATACTTTAGTCCCACGTAATAAGGGGCGAGCCTATTGCCGTACCGGGCACATTTCCAGACTCCGTGCTGCTACTGAGAATTTCGTGACAGAAAAACTCAATAACACTGCCCGACCCAGGAATCAAACCCGGGACCTCCCGATCCCACGCGCAATTTATGCCGCGAGACCAACGAGGCAGTCGTATAGGGTTTGATGTCGAGTTTTCCGTCTCTACGCAAAGATGGTATTTGCATCGTGTTATCCCTTAGTCGCCTCTTACGACACCCACGGGAAGATATGGGGTGGTGACACTTGTATTCTATGCCGTCAACCACACGGCATAGCGGATGTCGGATTAAAATCTGCTAGACTGAAGTGGGACTGGGGCGGACACGTTTGTCGTATGCACCCAGGAAGGTGGTCCTATTTAGCTACCACTTGGGTGCCTCATGACAGTCGGCGACGACGTGGAAGACCCAAACGAAGATGGCGGGATGACCTGGATGCATTTTACAGCGAATGGTCGAACTTAACACGATGCCCGGCAGTGGGACACACAGACTAATAAAAGATTTCTGAAAGCCATCATAGCCGACTGACTTTGGCATCTATGCGTTTATTCTATATGATTTAGCTAACTTAGTCAACGGGTTGTGAAAATTGGAGACGTTGTATATCACCACGTATGACTTGCGTGCCTATGTTGTATTGTTGTGCAACGCTAAAGAAACAGGAGGTCAGACAATACCCAAACGTGATCACATGTCAAGTGGCGCTTATTGCAACGGTTTGTAATCTGTCGGCTAGCGTCGAGCATCGCTGGTCGCTGACTTTGCACGAGATGCAATACGTGCTTACCGGTCTTATATTCATACCGGTAGGAAAATATTGGACACTAGATTTAACGTGTGGCTCCGCTCGGGTGGGTGTGTCAGCTATATATTTACAGCTGTTTAAATATACTGCTGCAAAAGTTCATCAAAATACGTTCAGTAGTTTTTGCGGAAACAGTTACAAATATCCATTAAGATTTTGGAAAGAGTAACCAACCATACATACACACTCATACATCAGCACAATCTTTAGAATTTTGACTGCCTCCGTGGTCGAGTAAATAGCGTATGCTACTGCTGATCGGAGGTCCCGGATTCCATTCCCGGGTCGGGCAAAAGTGTTACTGAGTTTTTCCAAATTCTCAGTAGCAGCACGGCGTCTGGTGATGTGCCCGATAACGGCAATAGGCTCGCCCCCTATTACGTGGGACCTAAAATTCATGAAATGTGGGTGTAATATTTACACCTCTGCCTACCCCTTCGGGAATACAGCGAGTCTACACAAAAAAAAATAGTCGTTCGAATTTAAAATTTAAATAATTTAATAATTATTGTAGATTACGAAATTTGGTATCATAGTTTTGAAAGAAAGAAAGAAAAGAAAGAAAAACTGTTTATTTGTCACAGACACTGGAAAGGTATAACATAGGTATATAAGATAAGACATCACAAGGCATAACAGTAATCTGTGACAGATAGGTGCACACTCAGCTATATTGTTGCATTGTGGTAGTGTCCACAATACAACGCTGTTATTCTGTGTGCACCTTAAATGCCGCACGGACGTTAAACAGCACAATAATTAATGAAAAACATAAAACAAAAATTTAAAAAATAAAATATACATAGGTACATAATCTAGCACATGAGTAGTACCTATATACTCATGTGTATCTAGGCAACAAAATAATTATTATTACACAAAAACAGGATAAAAAAGTATTAAAAACAATATATTAAAATATAATAACATAATAACATAATACATACGCCGACTCAATTACTTCGTAATTAAGTCGGCGCATGTATCACATCGAATCCATGGATTTTATTTTCAACGCTTAATGTTTATGCAGCGGCGCGGTCGTGGGCGACCGGTGCGCAGGATGGCGCGTTGCGCGTCGCATATAGGTGGCATACAGCCACCGCATTAGCTCGCGCGCGGTGCGCTTATGTAATCATTGTTTACAAAGTACAAAGGGACAGTTTGTTATTTATAAAAGAAGTACCTATATCAGTGTTATCAGTTCCACATTCATCAACCACAAACTGTTGCATCAATAAAATTCGTCACACTTCCAACCATCAGGCCTAATTGAAATACAATGCTGATAAATAATAATAATTTATCGAGTAGCCGCCTCGTGACGCCCAAACGTCGGCATACCTACCTCGTCCGCAGATCACAACCATTACGTAAGTAACACTGTGTTTTTTATGTTTATTATAACTTATTGATTTGATAAAAGATATTTTTTTAAGTGAGATTTAAAACTTGTTTTTGTTTTTAGTGATCTCAATGGGGGAGGTAAATCGTTCCAGCAACGCGTGGCGGCATATTTGAAACAGCCCCGAAATGCTGTTGTTTTATACTTTGGCATTGTGAGCGGATTTGAAGTGGAACGAGTGGAGTACGAATAGTGGTCCTGTCTCCAACTTAATTTATTAAACAGGTACATCGGTTTTTGTGTGTTTACAACTCCAAATAATAGCGTAGCCAGGTGAAGCTGTCGTCGCCCCGCCATTTTTAAAATATTGGCTTGATTTATGTATGGTGTGACATGGCTACGACGTGGGATATCGAAACAGAACCTGGCACAAGCATTTTGAACCCGTTGTATCAATCTGGTGGTTCTAGACAGTAGACATGGACCATACACAACATCCATATAGTTAAATTTTGCTAGTACCAGGCTGTCTACTAACCTCTTCCGCAATGCAACACTTAAATAACTTCTAAACCTATAAAGTAACTTTAACCTATAAAAACAATTTTTTGCAACATTACTTACATACGCTTCAAAGTGAAGTTCCGGGTCTATTATCAAGCCTAAGTTGCATGCCGAATCCACTCTTGATATTTCAACCCCTTTAACTTTTATAACAGGTTTAGCTAATAAAATGTCTTTTATTTGTTTTTTACTGCCCAGTATCATATAGTTAGACTTGAGTGGATTTAAAACCAGGGAATTATCCTCAGACCATCTGACCACCTCCCTCAGAACTTTATTGATCTTCAAGGCCATAGCAGTGGTGTCTTCCGATTTAAATGACACATACAGTTGTAGATCATCCGCGTACATATGGTATTGGCAATCTGTCAAACATTTTGTTATGTCAGCAGTATAGATGATGAACAGCAAAGGTCCAAGGATGGAACCTTGTGGAATTCCTCGGGATACAGATTGGGGAGGGGATGATATTGAAGAACCATCCTCCTTCTGAATCTCGACGTACTGCGATCTTATTCAAATATCCATGGAACCATTTGACTGCGCTTTCACTAAAACCATAGTATTTTAATTTTGAAAGTAACAGTGGCACATTTATGGCGTCAAAAGCACGGGAATAGTCCAATAATGTCAGAATAGTACCCTCCCCCCTGTCCCGCGCTTCAATTATATTACCTACCACATCCGCTAGAGCCGTTGCCGTACCGCGTCCCCGTCTGAAACCGGACTGTAATTCAGGGAGAATGTTGCTTGTTTCCAGATATTCCATCATTTGTAAATATACAACCCGCTCCAGAACTTTGGATAAGCAAGGCAATATGCTTATCGGACGCAGGTCTTTGTAAGTTCGAGGGCTGTTATTTTTAGGTAATGGCAAGACCTTTGCACAGCGCCAAAGTTCAGGAAACGTATTGGTATTGATGGAAGTATTTATTATATCTGTTATTGCAGAAAGACTTTGTGGTAGTGTGAGCTTCAACATCTCTATGGAGATCCCGTCTATTCCCTGAGCATTTGTAGTAATACCATTAATTATTTTCAAAATAACCTCTTGATCTACAGTTTTAAGTGAGAACCCTGATTTTCCGTAACTATGAAATTCAAAGAAGGTTAATTGAGAAATTGACACATGTGGACTGCCAGGAACGTCCAGGAAAGCGGTATTTATTGCATTTGGATCATGTAAATGACATGGCAAAGTAGTCCCCTGATTAGATTGATATACATGTGTCTTCAAATTATTCCACAAGCTTTTGGGATCATGTATTTTTTCATTTATATGCTTATTAAAATAGGCTGTTTTTTCGGCATGCAAGGATTCCTTGACTTGACGTTTCAGTTGGAGGTAATAATTTTTGTGGCTGTCCATTTTAGAATCGTGATAACGATTACGCGCGTCATTACGCAGGCCAAACATTAATTTTATCGTGTCTGTTATCCACGGGGTTGCAGGGCCACGGAAAACCCTAACCATTAAAGGGGCGTGTGCGTCAAAAAGCTGTATAATACATTGAGTAAACACAGATACCATAATATCGACATTCCCTGCCCCACATATATAATCCCATTGAATAGAATCCAGGTCGCTAGCGAAGTTCTCAAAAACTATATTTTTGAGTGGTCTATATTTCACTATTCTTGACTGGGGTTTGTCTTTTTTTATTATAAGTTCACATTTGACAAAAGAGTGATGGCCCAGCTCAACAATATGATCCACACATACATTTCTATGACGGGCATCTGTGCAAATTATGTCTATAAGTGAACAGCTTTCCTGAGTGAAATGTGTCGGCGTGGTCACTATCTGCTCAAGACCACAATAATTTATAAAATCTACCAGCTGCCTATATTTGGATGTGTGCTTATCTAACATATTGACATTAAAGTCCCTTAGTAGTATAATATTGTCGTATGGGGCCAAGGCGCTAATGCTCGCTGTCATGGAGTCAATAAAACAAGTCAGATCTAGCCATGGTGGCCGATACGCGGTGCCAACAAGAAGTTTCTTTTTATTTAATGTTATGCTCAACCATAATTGTTCGACCTGTGCATCCTCCGGATGAGCCAATACACGTACACGTACACCATCCTTAACATAAAACGCTAATCCCCCACCACGTCCCCCACGCACGCTCAGCGGACGAGGTACATGTTTAAGGTGGTAACCCTGCACAGCCGGAGCTCGGCCCTCCTCTCCCACTCGTAGCCATGTCTCATTTATTGCCATTATATCCACCGAGTGGTAAAGCATAGCCAAAATAAATTCATCTTGTCCAGTAGCAAGAGAGCCCGCATTGAACAGACCTAACTTAAACAATTTATTTTTCATCATTGATACATGATATGCAGTTGTAAATATTGCAATTGTAAATAACACACGAAATTATTATGTAATGTACATAGAAAACATTTTAGTAGCATAGTGCTCATACACACAGAACAATAAAATATAAAAATTGGAATGACGATATTAAATAATAATGTACCTAATCTGAAATTATTTAGTAATATATTCTTGGCATTTATCATAATGTTAATAATGCGTATGTTCAACAAAAACCAGATATGTATGTTATTATAGTAAGTAAGAATCTGCAAATAAAAATTATACGAACTATTATTTTGTTTTATTTTGCGTTCCAGTTTCGGCGCCAAACGTGGACACAATGTCAGCCTCGCAGCGTATGGGGCAGACGTCGTCGCCGGGTGTTTTCCGGGCAAATATTCGGCCTCTGTTGTTCCAGACAAACTTCCACCCACAACGCAACCCGGCTTCCCTCGCTTGACGAAATAACGCCCTGTTTCGCTTGGTAAGGCGCTCGTTGATGTAAAATCTCTTTGGCTGTCCGGGGAGATTCAGACCAGATGTGTCAGCACCACGACGTACTCGAGCCGCTCTCAATATGGTGTTCCGCATGTCATTCCGTACAAGTCGGACGACTACGGTACGCGGGCGGCTTTCAGTAGGACCCGATGAGTTAGTCACATTGAGATGTCGCCCGCCAGCACGATGTATACTCACTATGTCTCGGTCCTCAATAGCTACACCCAGTTTGGTAGCTATGAGACCCATAGTGTGAATAAGGTTTTCACCGTTGCTCTCTGGGATGTTTGTGATCTCAATATCGTTGGCAAGGAGTTGTTGGTCACGTTCATTGAGATCGAGCTTCAGTTGTTTTACGACCTCATTAAATTCTGTCGAACACGTCCTTGCTTGACTACTGTTTGACTGCTCCAGGAGTTCAACGCGCTTCTCCAGGCTGTCAACACGAGCGCTATGAGTCCTCAGTTCCGCCATCTCAGCTCGGAAAGCCTGGAACTCTTCCCTTACAGAACGCAGTTCGTCTCGAAAGCGGCTCAGCTCCTGTCCGATGTCAGCGACTGCCTCCTGCGTGACAGCTTCATTTATAGACGGCGACTTAATCGACGAGACTTCGTCAGTCCGAGGTAGAACTTTTGTCCTTCTTTTGCACTCAGGACAGTACCATGTTGCAGCTGGAGTACCCGTCTGTGGCAAGGCCACACACTGACGATGGTATACAATGTTGCATTTATTGCATTTAACGCCATCTGCTGGTGTCATAAACTTACTACAAGCACCACACTTTAATCCCGGCATCGTTACAATTATTCAGATGCTGAGCGATATCGATCTCTGTTAATTTCGCGCGTAGACTAATAGATGGCGGTATTCCAGAACCTATTCAGCACTCAGTGTTATCTCAGCTGTATGAGTACAGGGCTAAACCAATAGATGTCGCTTTCACCAATATTTAAATCTATGGTGTTTACAAGTGTGTCCTATGGCGCGAGGAGACAGACAGCCCACGCAAATACTAGGGTTGGCAGTCCGCACACTTTCAACACTAGGCACTGTAAGTTTTTTTAGTATTTCCAGATTTTCACTATAACTATTTTAATTTAGGGTAGAATTAATGTCACTTTCATTTAGTATTTAGTTTTAGTTAGTTTTTAGAATTTCCACTGCACATTAATGTTGTATAACAGTTGTTGTTATGTACTGCACTGAAACCAATGTTTTGCCGAATAAATGGGTATAAATTAAACTGTTTTTTATTTTATAAACACAAATAGACTATAAAAAGCTTATGGCTGACTTAACGTCCGTGACGTCATTCGTCATTCGTTTTCATATTATGGTACGTTTTTTTCGGTGTGTACTGACAAAGCAACAAAGCCACCATGCGCAGTTACTTACTTTTATTATTAGGGTTACAAGAAAAGTAAATAAACTCACTCATTTGTGAGTAACTCATCATTTTAGAAATTTAACAAATAATGAAGAATAAAAAGTGTGTGTATTGACTTATTTGCCTATAGTCTATGTTCGGCAGTGAACTTCGAAAAGCTAGGTAGGAAAAGTAATATGGTAAACTTTCCGTCAGTTTTATTTTTTCCCGTAACACTTAGATTACCTTAATGATTACAAGTGGCCTAAGAGGGTTTCTATCGCTAATTTCTTGAAATCTTCAAAATTAGGTGTGAACGTATAAAAAAGTTAGTTTTTGTGTCATAGAATTTATAAGATGTCAACGTCTAAAACTTTAGCCGTATCTTCAAAAACAGCGAAATAGTTACTCAAGAATGATTTAAAGTCCCTTCAAGTCCAAATAGTTATTACACAAGGTGTCTCCAGGCCACTTAACCTCACGTCAACTAGGAAAGTATCTTAGAAGGCATTTTACGTGAGTCTTTTCTTTATAACCGTAAGAGGGTACTAAAATATGTGCAGTAACTTCTCTATTTCACGGTGAAACTGCGAGCCACCGAACAGATGAAAGAGTACTAATTTTTACGTATGGTGACCCAGGGAGACATAAAAAAGACGTCATTTTAATATCTCTGTTTACTTACTTGAGTCGTTTTACGCTTGGAAAAAGGCGGTTGACGTGTAAAGTGGTACATTTTATATGAGACTTTGTGGAACTAATAAAGCTGTACTTGCTTGTACTTTGGTGAGACGGTGTTTGTATGTTGGTTTCGTGATATGAGGCCTTTCGGTTTGGGGATTACTCAAGTTGTAGCTGTAATGTATAATAGGTTGCGATAGGTAGTTAGACGCATGTTTGTACTTAGACCGCATATTATTTTTTAAATTGTAAGTAAAGTGACACGTGTTTATACTATTACATAAGCAAGAGCTACTAAAATCTGCAAGAGTCAGTGTCTTTTCAAAGATTGTGCTTTAATGTTTCTTTTCTAAAAATACGATACAAACTAAAAACGGGAATCCCCCATTCTTAAATATTGTTCAGTGCATATTATAACTTTTGATATAGTAAAAAGATAAGCATTTGGTCTAAATTTCACTACGTTCCGCGCAGTACATAAGTACATTTTTGTCGCACAAACATTTATCGCACCTGTATTTGTCGAGCTCACGAATTAAATTCCTAATAAACAGCAGAATTCAGTTCAGTTTAAAACACAAACCGCTCTTATATCAACAAAAACAAATTTTCTCTGACCTTGACCCTAAAAGCTAACCAAATTAAACAGTATGATTCTTTCCAAGAAACTTGGTTATGAACTCCGCTACTACTAAGTTCACGTTGTAAATTATAATTTGGAACAATTTATGTCTCCCTGGATACCGAGTGAGACTCTGCTTATTTATATTATAGAAGACGACGACGGAACACAAAGTTAGCTTGTTTCAGCTAGATGGCACTGACTTTATTCTTTAGGGCTTCTACGTGGTTTGTGTTAGTAACAATAATAATACTTTTACAACACACACACAGCACCATGTAGTCTCAAACTAACCAGCGCTTGTACTATGGGTACTAGTTAATTGATAAACATACATCGCTTACCATCCGTCTGTTCGTTTGCCTCGCATACCATAAACAAAAAACACATTACATACTTTGTTTTTATAAATACGATTTAATTATACTGTACACAGACAAGTTTGACTTGAATATGAATCGAAACCGCCACCTTCGGCGCGGCAGTCGTTTACCCCTTCGCTACACTATTGAGTCGACATTTATGTCTTGTGTTTGAAAGAGATGAGATATTTCAGGTCTTCCTCCATACTCAAAAAGTTGGAACTATTTATCAATACGTATCATCACTCAAGTAAATGTGATAATTTTTCATTGAAATGTAAATGATAATGTTAAAATGTTTTATGTTTGTCCCTCTTACTCCCTACGCCGTGTAAATTTATGACTCTAAATTTATTAATACACATAATTTCTGAAATAAAAAGTGTGGAACTGTCATAAGATAAAAGTTAGACATCAGTTGCGGTTCAACGACCTTCGTATACAACGTAGCAAAATATTTGTGTGAAACACTGATATTATAATATATTAATACAGCGTAAAGTTTATATTGTAATTAAATTTACGCCATAAATCAACAGCGTATTGAAGGCCGTCGTTCTATCGAGCTTGTTGTGAAATTAACTAACATTGTTATATCGAAGGGTAACAGCATAAGCTACGAAAGAGAAAACCCAGCTGAGGTCGTTTTTATTGTGATATTATTGTACAGAAAGCATAATATCTATAAAAAAATCAGTGATAAATTCAACATTTAATAGGGACTGTCATCCTAGTATTATCATGCCAAGGTCGTCAAGGCACTTGCTATACGAATGATTACGTTCGGATATTGCAAGTGCCTATGGGCGGCGGTGATCACTTACCGTTAGGTGACCCGCTTCGTCGTTTGTCTTTCTATGCAATAAAAAAACCAGAAGTAAATAAATATAAAATATCTTAGTTGATTATCTACAGTACTATCGAAAAAATAAATTTATTATACCTTTACCAATATTTCAACACAATCTGGTCTCTAGACCTTTTTGACTTAATTTTATAGACTGGTTATATTTTACGTGTTTCTTTTCATGTCACGGTGTGACTAGCCCTGGTGAAAGAGTTTAGATGACACCCGATAGCCTAATGATTCTTGTTTTGAGATCAGAATCGACGGATTTAGAATCTTTAAGTAAAATAATAAGCCGATATTTTAATAGTAACTATAGAATTGTGATCAGCTGATTGGATAAACGCGCATATATATTTGTTTTGTTTTATTCTTATAGTGTATGAGGTTTTTCCCTTATTTATAATAATAATATAATAATATTCTACCACATTCACACAATACCATCTAGTCCCAAACTAAGCAGAGCTTGTACTATGGGTACTAGATAATGGATAAACATACATATATACTATTTTTTTTTGTAAATACATACATATTATACATAGAAACACCCAGACCACGACAAATATCCATGTTCATGCACACAAATGTTTGACTTGAGCGGGAATCAAACCCGCGACCTTCGGCGTAGCAGTCGCTTACACTCCCGCTGCGCCAACCGGTCGTCAAATATTATAAATTTGTTTTATAACAAATGAGGATTAATGAAACATCGCATTTATATAAATAGCCGTATTGCAATTACAGCAAAGTAAAATAAAACAACTTTGATCAACAATATTTTTTCTATGTTTAGTTGTATCTAAACCAACATAATTTTCTACCAGTAGACGAATTCGTTCCCATTCTTCCACAAAAACTTCAGAAACTCATCACCGCCGGAATAAACTGTACCGACTATACAATACTGAAACAAAGAGCCATTGAATAACAAAAACACCTCGTTTTCGACATAATATACATACGGGAAAATGTTCATAGCAATCGTGGGATCCTCCAGTTCAATGGAATGAACCAATTGCAAACATTGGTCATAGGACATTACGCTCGTTAGTTTGTTATATAACAGGACGGGAAGGGACAAATGAAATATTGTACCAGTAAATGTAAATTAGTAAGGTTCTTTGATAGTTGGGTTTAAATCTAAATGTGTTGAGACTAGGTACATTATCATCTTTAGTCCCTCGTTTTATATTAAGTTTATGTCATACCTTGCAGTGGTTTTTGTGTGGTATCACATATTCAGGTTACATTTTCAGGTAGAACTAAAATGAGCTACATACAAGTATATAGGCAATAACTGTCGCAGGTTTTGGACGTTGAACATTAGTGTTGAAGTAAAAAAAATGTTTTGAGGAAAGGCCAGTATATTTCTGGCATTCCAGGAGAGAGACAAATAAGAAAATTCAACTGACGTTAAAAGTACATAGGTGAATAAATTGAGATGGGTTAGTATAACAGTGGTATAATCATAGATAATTAACTGTTTTTCTTTAATTTCAACAAGTACAATCGCCAGCTTAGCTTAAAAATAATACTACACAAAATATTTCCTCACAAATCATTCTCCAAAGCTTGACCGTGAGAATAAAGCATTCGTAACGTATAGTTATTTACAAGATATTATTGCTAAAGTGGAGAGAGTATGTACAAATTGAGTGTAACCCCAGAACATACATCACGGGTGGCGATAGAGGTTCGGTAAACACGGCAACATTACAAATTGTTTTCCTCTTACATCTAAGTGACTTTGTTCCCAAGGCTTTCCTTTTGACTTTCTTTGTCTTAGTCCCTTTATTTGCATCCTTATTTGAGGAGAATGTTAGTTACGAGTCTCTGGTATATTTTATTGTGAACATTGATTGCTTGTGTTTTGAGTTGCTTGTAGTCTGTTCCGTTATTTCTAGATGGGTTAATTCATACATTGAATGGTATTCGCATGATGAATAAGCTATTTGAATAAAACCTATTAAACATTTATTGATCTGAATGTTTCACTATTGTTGTATGTATAAACTTACTTAGTAGCTGAAGTGATCACGTCAATGCCAATCAGTGCACGTATTGTTAAGGGTTAGATCTCTCCACATGAGATAAAACATTGTGTGATCCAAAAATAGTTGTTGAGAGTCTTGATATGCTTTGTGTCTGTTGGTTAAATGTGATGTATTCCTAGTTCGAGAATTTCGTCTCTAGATAGCACAATAAAAATGAGATCAAAATATAATTATGATAAAATTATGCGTATAAATCAATCTCCAAAACGTTTTGGAGATCGATTTGAAAGGAAATTTTATACATCGCTACTAAGAATAACGGATAAAGTTGATATTCTGTCATATTTGTTTAGACCAGAAAGCGGACCTCGGGCTCCAAGGCTGTAAGTCTTGGATGCAACCGGGATAACGCTTGGGCGATGATGGACTAAGAAGGACTGATAATGTTTTTCAATGAACAAACTATAAAAAATATACACTCAAACCACAAGTTGGTACGAAACTTTCAACGAATTGATCAAACTCGCACTAGAGTTATTTTTCTGTACGCTCAATTATGAGGCCAACGAGGCAATTAATTTATTCCTGTTCACACTTTCCATGTTATTACCATATTCATCGCAAATACCTCTGGTTAGTTTCGAATGAGTTTGGCATATTTGCACATTTTCCTACCTCGTATATTCTTGCGATACTATTTGCAAAACAGTTTTCTATGTCACTTCGAGCGTAATAACTCGTTATTTGAATTCAAATTTCACTGTAGAATGGAAATTCCACTGCAGAGGTTTATTGTCATAGAATCTCAATAACATTTCTGAAAGAAATAGATATTCGTGCATAGCAATATGTATGTCAACTAATATGGACATAGATAGGTATTGGGATTATTGATTTGTAAAGTTTTGAAACATTTAATAAAATGAAGCCCAGATTGTTTATAACGCTACGCAGGTATTGACCATTTATTTTTCGAATATTTCAATAGTAGCTCAGAAATGTTCACGGTGGTTGTGCTTACATACTGCGCTGATGTATTAGTGGTTTAAGCGGTCGCCTAGCCTTTTCAGTGATCGACCTTGGAGCCAATATATTTGTCTATTCGTTAAATAACCTCAGTTCTTATAAAACAAGTTGTATTGCACAAAAGAACGTTGATTGTACATCCGATTAATCTGTCGATTGATTTGTCCATCGCAAAATCCAGTCTTTTACGTAAATGATATACTCTATTCTACCAAAGCTCTACACAACATAATGACTTACAGCCTCTTACACATTTATCCCGCCTCTATTTATCCCACTTCTTCTAACACTGCAAATGAATACTCACAAGTTTACAGAAGTATTCCACCACCAGTTACACTCGCTTACACATTCAATATTTCATCCAAACACGGGATATAACTTAACTTAAGTAACGTCTTAGTAATTTTACTCGAACAAACGTCTTCAACTTTACTTTGAGATATGATGTCGAGTGCTTGACGCCTACGTACCGATGTACAAACGTATTTATGCCTTGATGTTACTGCCTTTTTGCTGCGTCTTGTGTTTCAAAGCGAAATTATTTGATGATGCCAATTAATTGTACCTCAAGACAGCTTGTGAAGTGTCAACTTTGGAACAAAAGGAGACTGTTTTTTTTTTGATCTTATAAAATTAAAAAATGTTCGACCAATCTGATTTTAAAGTTGTGAGTAACTTTAATCCAGTGGATGCCAATAGATTGCCACCTCTTTGTGGCAAATTTACAAGTTACAAACTACCGGCGCGCACCACTGACCTTAGAAGTTGTGAGCGTATCAAATTGTTAATTTGGTAATAGTTGTAGCTTGTTCCTTACCTTAAAGTGTTCAATTAGCTGCCAGTCCTGTGTGTAATAAAGAGTCTTATTTTCCAGACAACTTTAATTTTCTGGCACTGGTCTGCACTACAGTATAATATTATGATGTAGCTTCTTTATTTATTTGAAAGAATAAGAAAGCTGATGTTTTTGTGAAGTCTGGTTAAATTGACCAGTTTTTGCTTAAAATGGCAAAGCGGACTCCGGTATTCTAGGCAAAAGGACCGGTCCACAATGATATGATCTAAATAATAAAGAACTCAAATGCTTCACTCCACATGTATCAGAAATGACTCATAGCTGAGATCTAGTTCATTTACGAGCGTTTGGCAAAGTACACTTTGCCAAACGCATTACTTCTCCAAATTTAGGAATATATATCTATACGGGAATTAACGCGAACATACATTAGGTATTTACATACCTTATTTTTGCTTGACGTTTCGAGACGGTTGGACGTCCCGTGGTCGCAAGCTGACTGTTGTAGCGATGTCACGTCTCCGAGTGCGAGGTAGAAGATTCTATTTCTACCCCCGCGTTGTTGATTTTCGAGGTGCCGGCGCAAAACACACTAACCGTATCTGTATTTTGAACATTCGCCAACTGCGCATTAAAGTAGGGTGTTGTTAACCGGATCACTGGATTCCACGCCGATGACAATTTGAAGCCCTCTTCCCGATTGAAATTTTTATGTTTTATGATTTTGATCGCTTCACGCACAACTCTTGGGTAAAAGTGGCGTTCCAAGGAGAGGACTTGTGGACGATGAAATTCAATCCAGTGATTGGTGCCCGATTGAAGTAAATGTTCCGCAATCGCCGATTTGTTCGTTTGACGGTTCTTTACAGCTGCGATGTGCTGCTCCTTTATACGTTCAGCGATGGTCCGCTTGACAACGATATGCCTCACAACTATATTGATCTACTAAAACACTGCTTAGATGGCAACTACTTCCTCTTCCAAGGCCAATATTACCTCCAGATCGATGGTGTCGCAATGGGAAGTCCAGTGGCCCCAGTACTGGCTAATATCTGGATGGAACACTTTGAGGAAAAGGCGCTTAGCATCGGACCTAAGACCATCAGGCTTTGAAAAAGATACGTGGACGATATCTTTAGTATCGTAAAAGGAGGTAAGCAGGAAGTAGATCAATATGTGCAACACCTTAACTCCATTCATCCGAAGATGAGATTCACCTACGAAATGGAAACTGACAGATCGTTGTCATTCTTGGATGTCAAAGTGACTGTGGGACCAGATGGGTCCTTAACACACTGCGTATACCGGAAGCCTACACACACAGATAGATACCTGCACGCCACGTCGCACCACCATCCTCGACAACTGCAATCCATTGTGACGTCACTAAAAAACAGAGCACACGACCTCTGTGACCCTGAGCATTTGAAGCTAGAGCTAGACCATGTTCAGGAGGTACTTAGGAAGAACGGATACCAGATACAACGTCGAATGACGCGGCCTATCAAGCGAGATAAACATCCGGCGGTAAATAGACAACCTATCTACATGCCCTACATTAGAGGTGTTACGGATAAAATAGGAGCGAAGTTAAAAAACTACTCCATTCCGAAATATACACCAGGGGCCAAAGTACACAAAATGGTGGGCACACCAAAGGATGTTCTACCGCTACAAACCCCAATTGTCTATAAAATCAACTGCAGCTGCGGAAGCTCTTACATGGGGCAAACGAAGCGGACCAACGCTGAACGTATAAAGGAGCAGCACATCGCAGCTGTAAAGAACCGTCAAATGAACAAATCGGCGATTGCGGAACATTTACTTCAATCGGGCACCAATCACTGGATTGAATTTCATCGTCCACAAGTCCTCTCCACGGAACGCCACTTTTACCAAAGAGTTGTGCGTGAAGCGATCGAAATCAGAAAACATAAAAATTTCAATCGGGAAGAGGGCTTCAAATTGTCATCGGCGTGGAATCCAGTGATCCGGTTAACAACACCCTACTTTAATGCGCAGTCGGCGAATGTTAAAAATACAGATACGGTTAGTGTGTTTTGCGCCGGCACCTCGAAAATCAACAACGCGGGATAGAAATAGAATCTTCTACCTCGCACTCGGAGACGTGACATCGCTACACCAGTCAGCTTGCGACCAAGGGACGTGCAACCGTCTCGAAACGTTAAGCAAAAATAAGGTTTGTAAATACCTAATGCATGTTCGCGTTAATTCCCGTATAGATATATATTCTTAAACATGCAACACGAGTGTTTAAAAGTTCTCCAAATTTTCCTTTCTTTCTCTTTTTTTATAACTCGGCAACAGCAACTGAACGTTAAGGCAAAATGTCGGCACAACGACGACGAAAGTCCAAGCTCTTTCAGTGGGAGGATGTCTTACCTCATAGGGTTGGCCGGCGCTAATCCACTTCGTTACGCCAAGAGATCAAAGGAGTCGATCGGAGCACAAAGAGCTGTCGGACAGTCAGGATGTTACATTCTGAATATAGTTGTGTGGTTGGGTATCTAAAGAGTTTTCTCGTCATAACCTTAAGTACAGGCCTCTGTGCCCTCTCAGCTCTAAGAAGGGTTGTTTTATTTGCACCACCCCATACAGTTATGCAGTATCCAATAATCGACTGGCACAGGGCGAGGTGAGTAATTTTTAGTGTTTCAAGGTTCGCTGACTCCCTAAGAGTTTTAAAAATGTGTACAAGTCGCTTGACTCTACAGACGAGAGTGTCAATGTGAATGTCCCATCGCAACCCATCATCAATTTGCACACCCAGATATTTCACAGCATCCTTTCTGGTTAGAGGTAAACAAGCACATGATTGCAAAGGTGTAACATATGAGTGAGCCCTTATTGTATAGGTATTGGAAGGCCTGTTTACACGACGGATTGCGAAAGGGATGTATGCAGTTTTGTTGATGTTTAAGGTCAAAAGATTGAGTTTCAGACACTGCATGATATTTTTGAGGGCATATTCGGCCTTTACCTTGACACCTTCCCAAGTAGAACCGTTAACTACTATCGGAGTGTCGTCTGCATACGCATATATCCTACAGTTTGGGACCGTCATCTCACAGAGGTCGTTAACGTATATTTGGAATAAAGTAGGACCGAGTATGCTCCCTTGGGGCACGCCGTAATTAATAACTCTTTCATCACTTAGATGTGAGTCAATTTTCACGAGCTGCTTACGGTTATTGAGGTAATCCTTGAAAATATCTAGGGCCATACTACGTACACCAAGGTGTTCGAGTTTTGTAATGAATAAGGGAACAGAGACTGTGTCAAACGCTTTAGACAGATCTAGGAATATGCCCAGACACTTGCTTTTGCGGTCCATATTTTCAGCTACAAATTGCGTGAGATCCAGTACAGCATCTTCTGTGGAAACGCCAGACCGAAAGCCATATTGGTTATCGGCAATTATTTTGTGTTTGTGCAAAAAAGCTCTGAGACATCTATTTAATATCTTTTCCAGCAACTTAGAGAGAGAGGGAAGTACTGATATTGGTCTATAGTTATTGACACAGTCTCTGCTCCCACCCTTATGGATTGGATGTATAACAGCTCTTTTTAGCATCTCCGGGAAAACTCCCAACTGGAGACAACTATTGAAGATAAACGTTAGCGGTGGTACAAGTATATTTCGGCTTTGTCTTAAAACTAAGAATGGTATCACGTCCTAGCCTACAGCACAATCAAGTCGTAGCTAAAGAATGTACGATTCGACCTCGGCCTCATCCACTGCTATTAATCCTAGAGGGTGTACAGGTGATAACGTGGGTATTAAATCATGCTGTTGAGTTTTATTATTTGGGTTGATTTGAGTCGCTACTGTATGTTGGGTGGGTAGATGTTGACCTTTATTATTAAAATACTAGAGGACGCCAGCAGCTACGCCTGCATTTTTTTTAATTTACCTGTTTTGGCCGATCCCGTGGGAATTTCGAGAAATCCCTTCTTAGTGCATCCCTGCGGTCCCCAAGGAACATACATGCCAAATTTCAGCTTCCTGCGTCCAATAGTTTCGGCTGCAGCGTGTCTGTCAGTCAGTCAGTAACGCAAGGATTTTATATATTAAGATTTGCAGACCTCGTTTATGGACGCATTAGTCTATATTTAACAACTCTGAAGGACTAACACGTACTTTTTTCATGTTTGTAATTTCTTTAATTACTTTCCAGAGGGCTCTCGGGTTACCTTCTCTAGTTCACTCTTCTCGTAAGTTCGCTTGAGCTTGCGAAGTAGGCCATTGCAAAAATTACGGTACCGGGTGTATGTTACTTTAAGTATTATGTTGTCAGGTGATTTTCTTGATTTTAAGTGCAATTCGTCTCGGTTTCTAATACATTTCAGTAGTCCAGGCGTTTATGGTTCTCTGCCTTTTTGGAATGTTGACTTACTTCGTGTTTTTAGCAATAATTGACGAGATTATTTTGATAATGTGATTTAACGAGGTATTTGGGTCGGTCATTGTATAGATGTCACTAAGGTCTGTATTTTCCAGACTAGTTTTAATAGCGTCATAATTTAGTTTAGAGATGGTGTTTTGAGTTTTAATATAAACGTATGCAATTATGTAAGATCAGTGATTTACAGATCAGATCAATGTTTCATGGTTATGCCGGAAATCGATTCAAAATGGTATGATATCCATTGTTCAATGAGAAAGACGAACATAATAATTAAAAAAATATATATCCACGTTCCCAGCATCTTCTTTCGGGCCACGGATCCCCGTCAGCACGATCACTTAGCATGGTCAGGGATTCCATCCTTTCGGAGGATTCCATACATTTCTTCACACCTTGTACCTCCTCGCCTACTATAAATTTACCTGTACCGTGTATCAATTGTACGTAGTGCCGAGACATTGAATTGTATAGTGTGAAGTTCACGTACTTTAAGACGTTAAAATTCATAACAATTGATTTTCCATTGTGTCACTCGGTAGATAGCAACAAGTGAAGATGCCATTTTTAGAAGGCAGATTTTGAAATCTCTATAAAATAAAACTACTATTTTCAGTAGGTTCGTAATTCATCATGTACACCAATCTTGCGGAACTTAATCTGGAGCAAATTTACCGCAAATCCCGCTCTCACGTTAACACGTTGTCATAAACACAGTAATATCTGGGAATGTTGGTGACGTCACTGTTGATTATGTGGTTCAATTCCACGACGGGGAAGGTTTAGTGGGCTAATATAGAGGCGGGGTACCTAAGCAATAATTAATAATGCGAGATAGCTTAGCAATAACCAAAGTTAATTCTGAGATTTGACCTCACAGACTGTATCATCAGACTTCTATTTCATATTTTAAATACTCGACATACAACCAGATTCCTAATATTCATATCAGGACCACTCAAAATGCAATCCTGTGTGGAAATCGAACGCACAACACTGGACTCACTGCTGAGCAGCGAAGTAGCCAGTTAAAATAGAACACGACTCATGCAGCGCATAATAATATGTATTTAAATCTGCCTTCGTGATCCAGGGTTGCCTCCAGTAGAGAGTGTATGTGTCTACTGATCGGGAGATCCCGGGTTCAATTCACGGGCCGAACAACAGACTTACTGAGTTTTTCTGAAGGCCCAGTAACGCCATAGGGTCGCCCCATATTACGTGGGACCTAGAAATTAATAGCATGGTGAATAGCGTTAGTATGAGAAAATATAATTATATCTGCAAGACAGTATTATATAACCATATTGTAGCTCAAAAGTCATTATGCAATAACCTACATTAAAAAAGGTGTAAGATTGATTTATTTTTTACAATTCAGTCACTTTCGTGAATTACAAAAATTTGGTCAACTCCACCAGTTTCGCTTGCCTTGTAACTCAAGTATATCTATCTATCCCATTGGTCATTGTTGGTTGGTCTCTAGTAGCGCTCGTAGCGAGACTTGGCTTGCCGTTCGTAACAGATCGGCAAAGTTAAGCAACGCTTGCACAGGTTTCCACTTGGATGGGTGACCGTGTGTGGCATTTACATCTGAGCGCTACCGTGCTTCGGAGGGCACGTAAAGCTGTCGGTCCCGGTTCATGTTCAAGGATAAGGATCGTTAGGCCATGTCGGAGGCCTTCGGGCGGTCTGAAAACTCCGACACCAGAGTTGGCCACACGCTCACACGAAAAACAAAAACAATTGGTCATTGGTGTAGGCAGAGACTATGGAACGCCAAATGCTCCGGTTCAAACACACCTCTTTCGCTTCCTTCGACATTCATTAACCTCGTCATACATGCTCGGCGGTTATGGGTACTTTTAATTTGGCCCTTTTTTAGTACATCACCTATTTGGTCGAAGTACGTCCATCTTGGGCGTCCCCTACCTACATGATACACTTCTTTAGTATTTCTTCTTTCATCCACCCGTTACAAATGTCCAAACCATCGCAACATTCCTTTTTCAATCTTCATCACTACATCTTCTTTTAGACCACACTTCTCTCGTATTACACTGTTTTTTACTTTATCTATCAGCCTTACTCCGCACATACTCCTCAAAGCTCTCATCTCCACAGCATTGATTCTACTTTCATGATTCTTCTGCCATACCCATGATTCGCTAGCATACATCAGCGTTGACGCCAAAACTTCATGCAGTACAGCAAGGCGAGCCTTACTTGAGATAATTTCGTTACTGATGATGAACTGTAAGGCGCCATTCACACTATTTTCTGCTTTCACTCTCCTTTCAATATCTCCCTCACATATTCCATCTCTCGTAAACAATGACCCTAAATACACAAACTCATTCACTTGTTCCACTTTTTCATCTCCTGTCATTATGTTACATTCAGTTATACTGTATTTCCTCTCTATGACCATGACTTTAGTCTTGCTTACATTCACTTTCATGCCCTTCTTCTTATACGCCTCATTCATTACGGTGACCATCTGCTGTAAATCAGACGCTGACGACGCAAAAAGAACCTGATCATCAGCGTATAGCAGGGTCTTAAACACAGATTCATCCATTCTTAATCCACATTCAGACACTTTCTCTGAAATGCACCTTAAGGAAAAAACTTGATCCGTACATTCATCCGTCCCATTCCCTTTCTAAATCCCACTTGCTCATCCGAAATCTTACTGTTCTTTTCAGAGATCACTCTTTCAATCAGTTTCTTTGCATACAATTTGCCAACAACACTCAGGAGGCTTATACCGCGCAATTTTTTGCATTCCTGCTGTGGCCCTTTTCCCTTGTACGGTGGCCCAATTACGGCCTTGTTGCAGTCACCTGGTACACGACCGGACTGCCAACATTTATTGAAAAGTAGGTACAGCAGGCTTGCGGTGACGCCTTCGCCTACCTTGAGCATTTCAGCAGATATCCTGTCATATCCTGCAGCTTTACCCGTTTTCATACTTTTCATTGCACACCGTATCTCTTCCATACTTATATTACTTTCACAATTATCTTCCTCATTGGCTACAATATTCCTAGTGTCACTTTCTCACACCTTCGTCATACACCTTCCACTGATCCAAAATTGCCGCTTGCTCTCTTATAATATTTCCATTTACATCCCTTATCACAACAACTTTCGAGTTTCCTGCTTTGCCTCGGGCTGTTCTAACCAAGTGCCAGAATAATTTGATATTGGCCCGAAAATGCTGAGAAAACTTTGTATCAAATTTGTCCTTACATTCTTCTTTCTTTCTTCTCACTGTCTCTTTTACTTTATAGTTTAACCTGTCATACTTTTCTTTTACTATCCTCTCATTGACAGTCACACTACCTTGTATCCTTTTGTTGGCTCTTATGGGCAGCAAGTCCATCCGTGCTTTGCGCTTTTCCGCGACTACACTACTTACTTCCTGATCCCACCATTCATTACATATCTTCTTAACATGCTTCCTCTCGCTTACGCCACATACTTGTGTAGCTGTCTCTATTACTCCATTCTTAAACTCTTTCCAAAATTCTTCTATCTCGCAATAATTTTCCACAAACAATTCTTTAAACCTTTCTTCCAATGCCTCTTTATACTCATTGCGTTCATCTTCTTCTTCAAATCTTTCAACTTTCACTCTTTCTATGGCTGGTGAGTGTATGCAAGAACCATTAAAGTCACCTAACATTATTCATTCATTCATTATTCATTTCATTATTCAATTTAACTGAAGTCATACTGAGTTATTTACTAGTTCCAAATACCATATGACGTTGGATATTATATCTAGCCTAAAATATTATATCTAACACCGCTGATATTTATTTTAAGAAACAACATGTTTGTGATTGCCTCATTTCAAGCAAAAGAGGTCCACTGTTGGTCTTTCTCCCGTAAGCGAAACAGATTAGCAGTCTGAGCGTCTGGCTGTCTGGTATCTTTCTAGTTTTTACCAATACATTTGATTGTCATATTACGGTCATCTAGCTACAATCAAGAAGATAATCACGCTCCGATGGCTTAATATGAATAAGAAGTTATTGTTATATGTATAGCGTTAAAGAACGGGAAAAATGACTTGTGGGGCAGTGTCTCGACGCATAATTTGTATCGTAATTTCGCAACTGCCCTAAGGCGGGCACTTTATCTAATAAAATGTTTTATTCTCAGCTAAATTCTTGAATTTAACTTTCCAACTGAGTTTAAGTGGTTTTGTAAAGATTAGATGTTATTATGAACTGTCTTTTGAACAACGAAATGTGGTCTCAGCGTAACCGGGATAACGCAAGGACAATGATAGAGTGTCCGAGTTTCAACTGTTCTAGACGGTGTATCAAGGATGTTTGGTATTTAGTGGAACTCTATATTTGTCTAATATGTTTTTCATCCATACAGCGATGTGGTTACTTGGAGACTATTACTGGTAACTAGCCAGAGGTTGCTGAGGGCTCTTTATTCTATGGCAACTTGGATTGATTGTCAGTCCAAAGTAGTTTTCCCATAACTGAGGCTCGTAAAAAAACCGAAGAATTTAAGATCTTCACAGTTGACGTCAATGTCCTTTTTTCATTACGTACGACGATGTATAGATGTTAAATGGCTATTGTTTTTTTTATGCGGTATACAAAGCGGTAACGATTCCAGAAGAATTACTCAAATTAGTTTGAAATAACATTTAAGTTTGCCAGCTTACAACATTATTTGGCAGATTACAAGCCACATATCGGCCTAGAATGCCTCGTACCTAACTCCACCTACTTTAAAGGTCTAAGGCACAAAGGTTATAGCCTCCGATGGAATGTTGTGCCGATAATCAATCACAGTGACATCAAACCCCACATCACAGAAAAGGGATGATCTGAAATTCGTCGATACGGTTCACTGGCTGGGTACGAGGCTTTTTGATTAAAATAACAACGTCACTATTTTTAGTTTGTAATTTGATTTGATTATATGTGCCTGATTTAGCAAGGTCTGTCTATTTTATCTTTGTTCGATTACATGATATTATGGGATCGCGAATTTGAGTGGTTCAAGATCGGAGAGAGCCTTGGGGCAGTCCTATATCTAGCAATGGATATCAATCTATCGACTGATATGATGATGATCGATGATGACACGATATTTTAAGCCTTGGCTTTGTTTTCAAAATTATTATTATTGAGGAGACTATCGTAAGCTAACGGACATTGAACATTCAGAAACAATTTTCTACAGTTAGTATTATAATTTTGTTTTTAGAATACTGTTGCTGCGGTTTTATTCATAGAGCATATTATTATATTTATTTTTTCTTCGGGCTTGGTATGCCTTCTCTTTTGTAATGCTAGTAACAATAGGGTATAATATAGTTCTCAGAAGCTTATGAGTTATATCCGCGAAAAAGAACTAGCACTTAAATAATATATTTTCTTTTAATTTTAAGATAAAACAATTTATTGTAAGAACTCCTTTATACATCAAATTGGTGGAGATTTAGTAAGTTATTATGATTTTCATAAAGTCACTTATAAAAATAATTATTTCCAATAATTTTAATAATACGATTCAACGTATAAACGTAAGTTCACAATCATATATATTTATTTATTAACAAGAAGACCAACAGCAAAAGTGACAAAATACAAATAATATGATAAATAATGTCTTGGAAAAGAGATTGAATGTGGAATAAATATGAAATTGTTAATAACTATGAGACCCTTTTCCGTGTGGTGACGGAATAAGAATACGGAATGTCACCACCCCATATCATCCCATGGGTGTCGTAAGAGCCGACAGAGGGAGCATATTATGCAGAGAACAGCACTGTAAGAGAAGGAAAACTTGATACAAACCCTATACCAACCCGTTTGGCCAGCGTGGTATAGTAGGTCAATTCCTCCTTTCAAAGGAGAGGCCTAGTCCAGCAGTGGACTGTTAAAGGCTGATGATGATGATGATGAGACCCGCGGTAGTAAAACATGACAAAATCATGAACATATAATTACAGAACTATAAAAGTAGGTTTACATAATAAGAATAACTGTATTTTCGACCTATTCTAAACCATTATGTACATAATATGACCGTCAGGAATCAGACCATACGAATAGAGTTTCTGTTATTTTAAAATATGTATTTATGCATAAAACTTGTTCTCCAATGTTCAAAATAAACTAAGTAGTTAGTGTGATTATGCTAGTCAAACTTTTAGTAACGGCAGTTTTAATGAAATTAATATTCTGTAAATTCATAGGTCATAATATTATAGTTTAGGTTGTAACTTATTTTGCTGCTCTATTACACGGTTGGTTATAATATTTACCGTGTGACGGATTAAGCATTAAAAGTGTCTACCCGATTTCATTCTGTGGATGTCGTAAGAGGCAACTAAGGAAAATATACAATATACATAGTATATTTGCGAAGAGTCGGCAAACTCGACGTCAAAACACCACCATCAATCCTTCGAAGCACCGGTACGTGGTAAGACAACACCTTCTATTGTCTTAAAACATCAAACTCCGAGTGGCCTACTAGCAACATTGAACTGCGAAAGGCTGTATCATGATATCAAATCAGCTTTATATGGTGCAGTATAGTGTAAAAGCCTTTAGTAATAACCCAAACCTCTCACACCGGGATAAAAAGAATCAAATATGAAAAAAAGTAATCATAAAAATAACGTATTCGCCGCGCGTCCGCCGCGGTTTTATTATAACGAGGTTCTATTTCGCGTAAAAATATGAGTAGGTAATAGTTTGGTGCGTAAACGCAATAACGGTTTTATCGCCGGACGATATTAGCTGGAACGGCCTCAGCCGGACGGACAGTTATCGCCAGTTTACCCTACGACCGAGCCGTAACGCGGGGCATAGGATGGATGTGTGCCGGGTGATAAGCGAGACTGGCTTTTTATTTGATGCCTATTCTATGTTGACGTCAAACGGATTATTGTCTACTATAATTTGACTTTTCAGTTTTATTATTGGGATTCAGGATAAAGTTGTCTATTTTTATTGCATTTTAGTAATTACTCGTACCAGAGTAAAGCTAATACTTGAATATTTTTCTGACATTAAATCGTTTAAGGTACTCATATCCCATATTACCGGAATCTCAAAATACGACGTTTCTCGAAAAAATAATTACCTTACTGATAGTTTGGTTATATGCTCGTATTTTTGACATTACTTTAAAAGTATGTTCCATTGTACATCCATCATAAACTAATGTCTCGTTAGCGTTCCACCTTTATATTCGAATAGTTCCCAAAAACGTCAATTTTCAATTAAACTAAAACAAAGATAAATTGTAAGCTTCTTTTTAGATGCATAATTACATAGCTGAGCTTAGAAAAAAACGAGAAGTCTTCATGCGAGAAAGCATGCAGATGCTTTTTTAAGTTTATTTTGCTTGTCTAAAAATCTGAGCCTAATTTCTATAATTTTTAAAGGCATTGTCACCCTTGAGTCCCAACGGAGCGGTCATGCACAGGAACGTCCCTGATCTTGGAGATTTATTTACGTATCGATAGTCGTGGTGTCACTGAACGCTTGCATGATTTATGTCTGGTCAACCCTTGTAAACCCGCTGATTTTTAACCTTACGACTATAGCCAGTTTGAAGATAACATTTGTATGTTCGTGACCTTTGCGTAAACGGTCATTCGGAATGATTTGATAAGGGTTTTCTGATTGAGACTAGAGTTAAGCAGAGGATTAGTAAGGTCTTTATAGGTGTTGTAGGGACTTTGTTATATTATTTCTACATAGTACATTTACTATATTATTTCGGATAGTAGAATGAATCTCGAAACCAAAAGAAAGTCTTGAACGTTACCGGTTCAAAAATAAGGTAATGATGATTATACTATAATAAAATTGATAAGCTTTATTTATATTGGTGTCTGTTGTATGTTAAAATTATTGTTATTGTAGAATTGCTATAGGAATTTATACCTTAAATAAATTAATTGTACGCGATTAAGACAAAAGCAGAGCTGCACATCTTAAATCGATTTTATGTGAAATCGATACAACATTAAAACGATGCTGTGATGTTTTTATTTGATTTAAATGTTGTTTTGCTTCAAAATATTAGCTTATTGACATAATGTAGATTAAAGAATAAATAACTGCATTTTAATAGTTATATTTTAAACCAAACCAACCCTATATTGATTTCTTATTTAATAATCGATACGGATTAATGTCAAACGTCTATTCCTGTCACACCATTGTCTATGGCTACAATCAAATAATAAAGTAGGTACCTAGTTCGTAATCAATTGGAATACTTTTTATCATCCGGCTTTAACGAGACAAAGTGAAAACTCGTAGAAAAAAATAACAATTTGTTTTGTTCATATGAAGTTTCAGATCGCCACAACAAACCCAGACCAAATTCTGCCATTGTCTTTTGGGTCAAATATTGGGTACTGATTTTTCATAAGATTAATTCTCGCGTTTATATTTTGTTTTAAAAATTAGTTATGGTATTCATTTTGCTAAGATTAAAGTTTAGTTTATCAAGTATTAATTTTTATTTTCATGATTTCTTCAATGTCAGAGAGCCAAAGTTTCATATTATGGTGTTTATTTCTGTTTAAGTTTAATGTAGACGTATGCACAAAAATAACCCTGTCTATAGATATTGTATATCTGCATACATTATTATATAAAAATATATGAATTTGCTCACAAAAAGCACACAAGGACTTATTTTAATTATCTTTGATTACTTATGTTTTTCATTAAAACGATCCCGTCTATTTATATAATATAAAGTAAAGTTGATATTATTTGCTTTTAAACGTCTATCTTTATTAAATCTTAATTACCTTTACTCAAATTGAAACATCAATATTAAAATATTATTTTCATTGTAGCTACTTTAAGTTATTTCAATGCATATTAAGGTAGAATGTGTTCACCTCAGTAATTTATATTGCCGTACTATAAAATATCACAACATTTACAAACCACTATATTGTCGCAGTTTATGCAACGTTATACCAACGTATGATTTATTCCATTTAGAACTTTCGAAATAAAACCGTTCCCTTTCATCCGACGTTAGCACAATTTCCATATAATGTTGTAAATCTAGGCTGTACTTGATTACAATACCCCTAGAGGTCGTAAAACTGACGGATAATATACAACTAGGTTCGTGTGAAATTTGTACATATTCGTTGGATTAAGAATTCATATATTTATGAAAAATGTTATAAGGTGCTCCCTTGTCATCACAAGGGAGCACCTTATAACATTGTTTATCAATAAGGTAATGTTATTGAACCTACATTAAGTATCTTGTAGTATTTTACCTTTTGATCAGACTCGTGACTAATCCTTGTATGATAGATTTGTTCTGTATAATCTAATAATAAATCACAAAATAATAATAATTTTTTTTAGCCTTGTTGTCTCTTAATAAACTCATATTTTATAAAGGCGTTATAACAACATGTAGTGCTGATTTTCCTTCATTACGGTTCTATAAAATATGCCTGCTATAAAACACAGCGCGCAGTCGTAGCTACAATGTAAACTAAAATTGTTTACGAAACGGCGCACTCTAATCTGATCTGCATTTGCCTCCATGCTAGAGATAAAGCGTCCCAAATGGACTCACGCCGTTGAAAATTCACCTTTTGACGTATCAAACCTAGTACCAACACAAAAGACGGTCGCGGGTGCACTTACTGTAATTGTATCTGAACATTCACTTTATCAGCGGTGGCACTCGTAGCACCGTAGCGCGGCGTAGAGCCGTAGCTGCCGTAGCCGGTGTTTGGTCATACAATTTACTTAACTGTAACAAATAATTATTTGTTATTTTAAAAAGGCAACTCCCGCATTAGGACTAAATAACTTTTGTTTGAGTGCTGTTTTTTGTTCGTTTTAAATTTTGGTGTTCAATGTTGTTTGTGCAGCTTTTGCAGATACAGAGCATTGAAAGTGTTGCTTAAAAATAGGTAGAAACGTTATCCGCGATTGTACTTCTTATTCATTCTTTGGAAAGTTTATGAAACATTTATGATTTCTGTTCACAAATTTGGTCGTGAAATCATATAAAAACAAGTAAACTCAAAAATAGTCTGTCAAGGTAGCCAAATAGCAAATTATGATTATTTAATTTCGTTGCGAAGGCACTTCTTCGTCAAAGTTATGCTGTCGTGGAACTTAACATTCTTTAAAACTATAGCAATCATTTATCAACTACGACTTTATTGTGGGCTAGTATATAGTAAAATGGCAAAATGAATCAGGATTTTAAATAAGCACGTTCCTAAAGATCAATTACAGATATTAAAAAAACACGATCATATTATCATTATAGTGACCTAATTAGACTTGACAGGATTTGTTTTTAATTTCATGTAATAATTTCGCTTCCTTATTTATAATTTCGTCATAGAAAATTTTTGAGTGATATCAAATGTCCAATTCATTAAGAGGTTTTCGCATGATTTTAGTATAATGGGGCGATATTGCTAATGACTACAAATAGGTAATGAAGTCGTAAATTGTGATCGTATTTGCTGGTCGATGTACTGGTTCCGATAGTTGGCTATCAATTGTAGGTACTTATGCCAATTTATAGTGTTCAAACCGCTTGTGACTAGCTCAGGACACTGTTGAATGATCTAAACTTCAATGTTTCATTGATTAGAGGGGCTAAAGAGTGTGTACTGATTTCTAAATGCTCTTGGACCTCATACAATGTCATCTGATACCAAAATAAGTAGAGTTCACACAAAGTGTCATCATCATCAGCCCTTTATACTGTCTCACTGCTGGGCACGGGCCTCTTCCCATTATGAGAAGGGTAAGGCCATAGTCCACCACGCTGGCCAAGTGCGGGTTGGTAGACTTCACTTGCTTTCGAGAACATTATGGAGAACTCTCAGACATGCAGGTTTTCTCACGATGTTTTCATTCACCGTTTAGAAAGCAATAATTAACAATTTGATACGCGCATAACTCCGAAAAGTCGTCGGTGCGTGCCGTGGATTCGAACCCGGACCCTCTGCGTAGCAGTCTCTCCACTAGGCTATCGCACACAAAGTATAGCAACAAGGTAACTGATAAACTTATTAATATCAATAAAGCCTTAAATACACACCTACATACGCGTACTTTGGTAAAAAGTAACACTCGGACACTGCACAAATCATCATGTTCGTAAAAAGAGTTGTTCTTAATGGGAATCGAATCCACGACCTCGGGCTTTTTAGGGTCTCTAACCTCAGGGTCTCTCTCTGTCCTGTTTAGTGACACTGGACAGGACACTATTCATTTTATTTAATGTCCGCTAAATGCCGCAGTAAACACTTAGAAAAAAAGCTTTAAAGGTGGCCTGCCTAAGTTTATACTTTCACCATCACGACCAATATACTTCAGTTCAAAGAAAGTCTAATTCTATAAGATTCTCACAAGCTCTTACTGCATCCCTTTTATTAAAGTGACTTGGACTTGCAGCGCGTAGTCTTTGGCGTTCGTTTCCGCCCACTTCCATTAAACAGGGCCGGATATTGGAGTCTATACGTGACTGCCCCAGGAGCCTCTAGCCAGACCAGCTAGCGACGTAGTTTTGAAGGCCTCTAAACGTTTGGGTTAAGTGGTTTTTGTTGTTGGAGAGAAAAAAATGCTTGAAGTATTTGGGTATATAGTCTTCAAGTATTGAGTTGTATACTCTTTCACATGCTTTGTATGATATGTCTAGATAACTCTCATCTACCCATAGATGAGACGAAAAATATATGGCGTTGTCTTAGAAGCCTATTAATATTAGAAATACTCGTTACCTCGAGAAGAATTATGAATAGTTGATCTTAACCGTAAAGCGGTTGGTAGTTTTTGAAGTAATAAGTGCTTTTTTATCAAATAAACTGTATGTATAGTTTATATTGTATGTTTCTTACATTTAAAGGGATATGTATATGTTCTATTTTGCACTGAATTGTTCTTACCACAACAATTTTTCCGCAGAATTAAACTACAAGGCTTTTAAACCACAACGAGATCCGTTCACTTACAGCATAGTTAAAACCTACCTAGATGTTGTATATTATTATTGCCTCAATAAATTTCTTACATGTCAGGAGCAACTAATATGCACTGTTATCTTAATTATACTATCGATAATTGTTATGTCAATAAACTATATATCAAACCTACCTTAAGATATTAAATCAAATCAAATCAAATCAAATCATATTTATTTGCATAAAACAGGTATGTACATAATAATATATCAGTTGTTACAAAATCAGTAAGTCCGCTGTATTATTACCTCTAAGAGGTGTGCAAATTTTTGTTTGACATACATAGATGTGTTTTACAGTGCTTCAGTATTGTGATATCCAGCATGCTAATATTAAAGTGAATTGAATAAAATTAATAAATGACGCATTAAAATAAAGTGAAACAGTAAAAATATATCAGTGACTAAATTAAAATAAACAGTAAAATAAAAATTAAAATTAAATTTGATGTCACCAAGCTCATGTCAAATAAAAATTTAATATTGTCAAATGTCAAAAATAAAAATGTAATATGTCAAATAATTAATATTGTCAAAGAATAATAAACGTCAAATAAATTATTAATAAATATATAATTTAAAGATGAATGTCAATAGGTTATGAAAAATTTAAAGTTTAATTATATTAAATTATGTTATCTGACAGGAAATCTGTGACACTATAATAACATTTCTCATTGAGTAGCTTTCTTAATCTAAATTTAAATATAGCCATATTTGTTTCCTTTAGACGTTTTGGTAATTTATTATAAACTTTAGGGGCCATAGAAAAAACACTGTTATGCATTAACGTAGTGTTTGTCTTACGCATACATAGTCGGCTTTTGTCTCTTTGTAGACGCTTTGAATTATCAGAAGCCAGCTCAAAGAAACTCATATTACGCCTGACAAAAACTGCTATTTCATAAATGTATATGGACGGAAGGGTCAAGATGTTATATTTTTTAAAAAAGGGTGCGCAACTTTCAGTCGTTTTGAGGCGAAACATTGCCCTTATACAACGTTTCTGAGCCTTGAAAGCAATATCTTTGTTTGTGGAATTACCCCAAAAAATTATTCCATATCTCAGGATTGAGGCTACTAGACCATGATAAGCAGTCAGAAGAGCATCAATATTAACAATCTGAGCTAGTTCATGCAAAGCATACACAGCTTTATTAACTTTTTTGCATAATTGTTCTATATGGGGGTTCCATTTCAGTTTTTTATCTATAGTCAAACCCAAAAATTTTGTGGTATCAACTTCATTAATTGGTTTGCCATTGATATGTATGTTTAGTGGTTTAGTTGTTGGTATACGTTGACTGAAGTGCATTATCACTGTTTTGTTGGTGTTAATTTTTAAATTGTTAACATTAAGCCAAGTAACAACAGAGTCCAATACATTATTAATATCTGATTCGTACATGTTTTTTTCTTTACATTTGATGGTGACTGTGCTATCGTCGGCAAACAGAGATATTGGGTTTTTAGTTGCATTAGGTAAATCATTTATGTATATTATAAATAACAGTGGACCCAGTACACTACCTTGAGGTACACCGTATAATGTTTTACGTGGCTCAGATTGATATACATACTCTCTTTTTGTTATATGGCTTATTCTTGTAATGTTTGTGTATTGTACTCGGTCTTTTAAGTATGTCTCGATGAGTTTGAGTACATTCCCACGTATACCATATGTATATAATTTGCCTAGCAAAATGTCATGTTCTACATAATCGAACGCCTGGGTCATATCCATATATATAGAGCAAATAGGTATTCTAGTATCCACACTACTCATCACAAACTCTAAAAAATCATATATGGCCATATTTATAGTTTTATTACATCGAAATCCCTTTTGTTCTTTTGCCAATATACATTTTTGTTCAAGATAAGCATTTAACTCCTTATGTATGTATTTCTCAAATATTTTTGACAAAACCGGTACAAGAGCTATGGGCCTATAGTTTTCCATGTTTTCAGTACAGCCTTTTTTAAACAGAGGTTTTATTATTGCTGTTTTCAGCTGGTCAGGATAAATACCCGTTTCTATGCTTAAATTTATAATAAAACTAATATGTTGAGAAATATTAACAGCTACATATTTTAGAACTTTTGTTGATATTTCGTCATACCCTACACTTTTTGTATTCTTGAGACTATTGATAATCTGCACGACGTTAAACGGCGAGCAGGGCTTCATGTACATAGAATTTTGCATAGAGGAAGACATGTAAGTCTTATATTGACTTTGGCATAATACAGCTTTTGGGGCTATTTTGTCGATAAAGTAGTTATTGCATATCTTACTGGGCTCACTAAAAATTTCATTATTTATTTTAACACTAGATATGGATTGATGTGGTTTGTTATGTTTCGAATTATTTATAATATTCCATGTTGTCTTCGACTTATTTTGTGAAGTATTTATAGCAAAGGTATTTTGTGCTCGTTGAGTCAATTTTATTATTTTCTTGTATGTCTTAGTGTATTCTAATAATTTATTTTTATTGACAACATTTGGAACTTTTCGATATTGCCATAACAACTTTCGCTTTTTTATGCTGCAGGTCCTTATACCACGTGAGACCCATTTGTGTTTTTTATGAACATTTATTGTAATAAGTTTAAACGGAAAGCAGAGATTATAAAATAATTTAAACAGATCATAAAATATATTATACGCTAAATTTGCATCTTTAACAGAATACATCTCTGAAAAAGCAAGTTTTCCAATATAGTAGTTAAATTTTTTTATATTTTCCATGCAATAGTCTCTGCGTTCAGTTCGCCAATATTTGATAAGGCATACTTTTTTCACACAGCATTGTAACAGCTGAGCGGTATGATCCGACAATGCCAACTCTATTACACTAGATTTACATTTACTTTTGAAATTATGGGCAAAATTATCAATGCATGTTCCACTGATTATTCTAGTTGGTTGTCTTATTACCAATTTCAAATTATAGTTGAAAAGTAAACATTCAAATTCTGAGGCAATGCTATTATAATTCAAAATGTTAATATTAAAGTACCCAGCTATAACTAATTTATGTTATAGCTGGGAATATTAATGGCAGTGATATAGAAATGTCGATATAATTTCATGTAAGTACTGTGTTAAAATACACTGAATATAATTATATTGATGTATGCTCTATGTAGAAAATTGTATTATTTGTCAAGTCTAGATTTTCCAGCATAAGTACCTACATATATCTAATTAAATTAGTTGCGAATTCCAAGACAGTCTAATTTGCTCCAGGATTTCACGAGTTTCAGTGATTCTTAGGTATAACGCGATATAGTACTTTCCAGTCGTATACTAATGAACAATTTATAAATAATCTAGTAAGTAAGTTGTTTTTTACGATAGCGGTATAGAATATAGTAAACTCTTTATCGAATAGTGAGCACAACATACTCGTAGTAATCGTCAGTTCTAAAGCATTTTATATTGCTGCGCTAGGGAGCATATTATGCAGAGAACAGCACTGCAAGAGAAGGAAAACTTGATACAAACCCTATACCAACCCGCTTGGCCAGCGTGGTATAGTAGGCCAATTCCTCCTTTCAAAGGAGAGGCCTAGTCCAGCAGTGGACTATTAAAGGCTGATGATGAGATGAAATCTGCGCTAAATAGGAACGCGGTATTGATAGTAATCTAATTTATACTTTTAATGGTAGTAACCTATTCTGAACTACATAAAATATGTCGAGGTATAGCTGTTTAAAAGTACATCCTGATTATGAATTAAATATCTTAAGCTTATAATCTAAAAAAGTGCCTTTATAATTTCAAACTGAAAAATATCAACGACTCGTGAAACCCTAATTCAAAATGTCAAATTTGTGTGTTTTTAACCAGCAAAACGCAACAAAATAGTCATGTCTATTCACTAAATATTCACATTGGAACACTAAATAGTTCGGTGGACAATAAATTGAGCAAATGCGTTCAACACGTTGCGAACGGTGAAAGCCATTTCAGGTGCATAACTTCATATTCCAGTCGGCTGCTCATTGGACAGATTGGGCGGATCTGTTGTTTGAATATGTTCGCTATATTTACTTAGCTAAGTTTGATATTTAGCTACGTTCGGTAGCAATATGGCTATAATCTATAGGAGGTCTATACCTACTACAGGAAATGTTTCGTTTTGATGGCAATATTTGAGAGGAGTGTTTAGGGTATAAGTGGATAATATATTTATTAAATACATATTCAACTGAATATGTATTTAATATATTTATATAGTGTAACTGATTCTACAATTTCATTCAAATTATGGATGAGTTAATTTATCACAGTAGTTTATAAGGATTCCCAGTGCACGTATTTCAAAAAGTTTGACGGAATCCTTATCATAATTTTTTATTGACCTTTTACCCTACAATCATCCATGCATAGTCCCATCCAATTATGCGCAAGAATAACAAAGCAGAGAGCATCTGTCAGAGTTGCAGTCACATTTATTACATATTTTAATAGGAATAGTTTACATATTTTATGATTTCTTAAATCAATTTATATAATATTCATGCTTACTGTCTGACTGTCAGAAAAAACACAGCCGAAACTACTGGTCCAAGAACCTAAAATTTGGCATGAATATTTCTTAGGCACTCCTTATCCGCATTAAGAAAGGATTTTTGCAAATTCGCACTAAAAGTGGGTAAAATAGTCCCACGAAGTCAACTTTATATAGATACACAGGCTGAAGTATTTCGAGTATAACCTAAATAAAAGCCGCGGCATCAGCTCGGGGTGACAGGTGCAAGATTACTCCAGTGGGTCTATCTATCTTGATAAGGATGCAGTCATATTGTGCACGCGACAGATATGAGAATGTATAGCCTGATATTTTGTTGTTGTGTTAGATCTAAGTGGATTTAAATTGGACGGCAGGCCGAACAATTTTACGTGAATAATCTATAATATAAAAAAACCGGCCAAGTGCGTGTCGGGCCACGCGCAATGTAAGGTTCCGTAGTTGCCTATAATGGTCGTACACACGTATATCTTTAAGATTAAGCCAGCGCTCCCAATGTAAACTCACAGAAATATGTATTTATAAGTTAACCGACGATTACTCGAAAACTAGTGATGTCTACTTAGCCGTGATAGTTTTCCTTTTAAATTCGTTATATGTACTACATTTGTGATTTTTTAGTTTTTGTGAGTTTAGCCGGCAGAGGGGGGGGAGGGACACTTGAGTCTAAAAATTTTTTCACTTCAAAGCTTGATATTTGACAAACCAATCATTTGATCGAAAATTGATTTGAGCAAACTAATAATATTTTTTAAAACCTATCCAATGATACTCCACATAATGGGGTACGCAACCAAAAAAAATTCAACCCCACATATATGTAGGGGAGATACCCTTCAAAAAAATATTTTCCTAAATTTTATTCTACAGTTTTGTTGCAATATCTTATGTCTATATTCATGTCAAATATCAACTTTCTAGCACCAGGCGTCTTTGAGCTAGGCTGCGGACGGACAGACAGACGGATGGACATGACGAAACTATAAGGGTTCCTTGTGGACTACGGAACCCTAAAAATTACTCGCTGAATGTGTTGCTAAGCGCAAATCTCGATAGCAGCTAAATCAATTTCGCTAATTCTTTTTTTATTGAATTTCTTGAAATACGAGGATGGTTCTTGAGGAGAGAAAAAAAAAATAACAATCGCCTGTTAGGCGGTACGAAGTTTGCCGGGTAGCTATATATAAATTAATAAAGTGAAGGTTATGACTGCCACGACCCAAGGTGATAGTGATATTTCATTGCCATTCTAGACCAGGGTCAGTTTATCATGAGTAGGTACTCCGTAATTAATGTAAGGTCCACTTGAAGCTGAGCGTGCGTGTTCATAAAGTGGGCGCCCGGCCTGCGCTTGGCGTTCACACTAGTATAAAGTGTCACCAGGCGTATGCTGCAAAGACGCCGGGCGCATGCTGAACGCACGCCTGAGTGAGGGAGTCCTAAAAAGTAACCGAAAATTAACAATTTAAGTTAAAGTAAATAATCTACATAACTAGTACTAAACTAAAATTTTATTACACTATATACAATAATTATCGCATATTTATAACATCATCAGCCTTTAATAGTCCACTGCTGGACCCTAGTCCAGAAGAGGCCTACCTCTTCTTTGAAAGGAGGACTTGGCCTACTATTCCACGCTGGCCAAACGGGTTGGTATAGGGTTTGTACCAAGTTTTCCTACTTTTACAGTGTTGTTCACTGTATAATGTGCTCCCTCTGTCGGCTCTTACGACACCCATGGGATGATATGGGGTGGTGACATTCCATATTCTTAATCCGTCACCACACGGACAGTCATATTTATAAGCAATTATTTTAAATCCACTTAGGTAATAAAATCTATTTAAGGAATAGAAGCAACTGTAAAAATGTAAATAAGCCTTAACGGCGCCTAAAACAAACCTTTTTGCTCTTACCGACCTATCGACCTCAATTCACTACCAAGATTACATATTATCAGCATACTGAGAATTGAAGACAAAACCAAATGAATGATAGATAGCTATTTTTTGTAGATCAGTCTAAAAATAGCTTTACCGTTTGATAAGCGATTAGTGAAATAATAATATAGTATGCATATAACTTCTAAAAGTCATTGATGCATGTCATTGTTTTTTATATGTTGTTACTTTTTCAGCGTCATCAGGCTTCTTTATAATTTGTTCCACTGCTATGCAAATGTCTCTTCTTATTATGAAAAGGGCTAGGCCATATTCTATCACCTTAGCCAAGTGCGGGTTGGCAGACATACATATCTCCTGACAAAATTATTGACAACAGAACTCTCAGACATGCAGCGATACTTAACAAATTAATGCGCATATGGGTAACTTCGTAAAGTTAGATTCGAAGGCAAAACCCTCCACGTACCAGTCCATTAGTATCTCCACTAGGCTAGTGCTGCTTTTTAATAGGCAATGTCATAAGGTATGTGTTCGTGGTATGCTCAGATTTGTCGCGTCATGTCAGGATAGAGTCACGGTTAACTTATTTCCCATTAATTCTTACTCATGTAAGTCATGCCGTTGGGACGTGGGGGTGGATTAAAGCCTGTGTCACTCGAGCCTTCCTATGTCACTCTACATCAGACAAGTGATGCATTGCTCAATGTTTTTTTTATAGGAAAAATGTTTGTCGAGAAATGACGTACAGCAAATTTTATTTTGATTATTTTTAAAGTATCATAACAATTTATTTAATTTTCGTAATTGCCTGAACTGTCAACCGGTATTATTAAAAAAAAATAAGTACTTACATCATATTTCTGCCAAACATTTACAAAAGACGATGGATTTCAAGGAATGAATAGTGTCTGACATAGACTAAAGAATTTGTAAGCCAAAGTGGTAGTGGTCACATTACACATGACAATATAAGCAAAGTAGTTCTATGTTTCCAGTCGCAATCGCTGGAAACATAGAACTGAAAATCGAGCCGGTTTAGTTGGAGTGGTCCATATCCAATAGTTGCCTAGTGCCTGGTGATGATTTACAAGAAATATCAATCCCCATACAAGTTTCTTAAAAATCAACATTTTATGGATACAATTGAATGAATGCACGGATGCTGCAGCTTTTTAAGAAATTTTACAGCGTGAAGCGAAACGGCAAAGATACTATTGAAAGCAAAGGTGACTAGAAAATTGAATCCTTTGAAACTTCGGTGGTGTGCAAAGTTAAATAAAAAACCTATTTGATCGTTTTTACTATCGCTACTCGCATTCACATAGTTCGAAAGTCAAATGCAATAGCTTTAACCAATGCGTTTCGAATGTTTTTGTTATTTACGTTCCGTTTCGTGCAATAAATACTGCAAACTAACGTATGGTTTGCAAATTACGCAATGTATAAATTACATTTATGTTGAAGAATAATAAATGATCTAACTTTCACCATTTGTGTACCTACCTATCCCGTTAAGGTAAAAATATTAGTTTATTCTTTGATATTTACTCCGTTCTGTTTGCTATTACTTTAAATTTTAGTAGATGATAACGTAGATTATCATCTACTAAACTCTTATCAGATATTCAAACCATTTCATTACAAAAGGCAAAGAAAACGACATTAATGGTGATAATTACCAAATTACCTTACATCCTGTTCATTCGTGATTCGTCCTTTTTAAAACACAAAAAGTGATAAAGTGCCACTTTAGTGTAGGGCTATTCTGACAATAGATTCTGTCGATTTAGCTTTTCACGGATACAGAGGGCCCGAAGGGCAGTTTTGTTTGTTTGTACAAAATATGATGATATTTCCGACCCCTGGGAGTCGCCTCTTGAAAGATGTCCTTTATCAAACACGGTTTTGTTATAAATCTTTTGTGTAAAGATGTTTTTGATTGTATGCAGATTCTCTTCATACTGCGGCGGGAATCAGACGGAAAGCGGTGCGTCAAAGTCGACAATGATGTTGTGGACGAAATATACGTCTTTGTTTTTTATAATAAAAAGAAAATATATTTTATATCTTCGCAAAAAAATTCATTCTCGTAATATAGGCACATATTTTGTTGTTGATGTAATAAGATTTGGCTAAAATAAGAATGTCTAGGACACTGTATATGCGAGTGTGTGAGTAAGCGCGAGGCAAACACACTCGCGCTCACACTTCACACACGGGCAAGCGTGCATGTGTGCATGCTTGCATGGGATTACGCTGCGCTGGTGCAAATGACCGTCAATTAGTGTATGCGTGCGAATGTATGTATGTACATTCGTTTTGAATTAAGTTAGTGTTAAGTATGAGAAAATCCTCCAATATCCATTTTGTTAAGTGTTATAAATGAGTGAGATGGCACTTTAGCTATTTTTAACCACTGCCAATGTAATGGATATGATGAAATGATGATGGATGTGGCCTTTGGAGAACGGAGATTGCATAGCAGATTGTAATACTATAAATTCAACAGTAAAGCCGGTCGGAGATGACGAGCGAAAACTTTACTGCGGGTGGTTAAAAACTGCAGTGCCAGTTTTTGAAACACTCGTAGTAAACTTTTCGTTGAGGCGAAGCTGTCGGTCGCAGTCAGGCGTCAGCTTATAGTTTCGATTCCTTCACGACACATTACTATACGACTTGTTTCGACTATGGTTGAACTTATGTGCATTAGTTATATGATCGAAGTGACCAACCCAATGCAGAATTAGTTGCTAGTGTAGAATTTATTGAAATCAATACAATCTATGCACGTGATTGAATTTTTGTGACATCCTGTGTACCGCACAAAAACACAGCTTATGACCAGGTTATTTCAATTTTAAAAGTAATCCAAAACATTTCCCTTCGTCTGAATAAGATTATAATTCTATAATCTCAAATCTCTCTCACAACAAAAAAATTTAGTTGATTGAACAGAGTTTAAACAAATGCTGATCCTTTTAACACTGTTAACACTACCGGGTACCAAATACACACCAAAATTTGGTTCTTGGATAATGCTAATGGATTTCCTACAATATTTTTCCTTTTACCCCATAATGGTAGCTAATGAAGGTACGGCAATCCCTGCCAGTTAACCCGACATGGCAACCGCAATCAAGACTCGACCTTAAATTTATATAGTAAGGTTTAAAATTGATCGCAGCCTTTTCTATTGACACGCAACTAGGCTTTTTTCATTTTTCCAACTCAGCACGTATGCTTTGAATATTGACACGCAACGCAAGTAATACCATTGTGCCACTAGATGGCACTCTTATGAATGCTTGAACAATGGTTTTGACACAACCAGTGGAGCCTTGAGCGCTGCGAAAATTGCAATGTAATGATAACTACAGATATATTGAAAGAAACGCCTATATAATGTGATTGGGGAAGTTAAATTTACTATTGTACGATGATTTTTGTTTTTTGTATGATGTATTCAAAGCTGGTGTTTTCTATCGCCTCTTCTATATTACACCGACGCATCTACAGAAGTGCTAAATATTTTGACGTATGAATATGCGTCTGTCTGCAGGCTGCATCGTGCTCTGATGCGTGCTAGCTCTAAAATAAAAATACTGTTTATATTGCAGTTTTATTTTTGTGTAACAGTTGACATTATTGTTTAGAATTTGTCGTGACCAAGACGATTCTTTGCTATTTTTCATGTAGATTTATGTCGGATTTACTGAAAAATTTCAATCGAACCCTACGCGATAGTTCTCTACACATAGGCAAAGTTAGGCGCAGATGATGATGGAAGAATCCACAAAATACCTCTTTTTCTGAATAAATCTACGAACTTAACATGTAATAGAATTTCTTCCAGTCTTTGTGTTGTAATTAGGTGTACTTAACTCGGCTTGTCCAAAATTAACTCTATAGTAGAGACCTAAACAAATGAACTATAGTTGTTCTTCTAATCCTCAGTGCTTTAGGCTTTAGGGCTGAATGCCAGGAGAGGTTTCATGAGCTATTGTATGAAATCTAATCATTAGGTAGAGAGCCGTGCGTTTGTAGAGGTGATTTCTGATTAAGATAGAAACGCCTTAATGAAATGCTGGGTGTAAGAAACAGCGTACTGAAAACTGTTTGGAAAATGTATTGAATTAAGTGTAATGAAAAAAAAAACAAAGAGATCGGAATATTCATGAAAATTTTCCAGAAAATTCGACCACCAATTTCCTCAGTACCATGCATTAAATCACTGATATCGGTTTCTGGTAGGCCCAGTATATTATGCTAGTCTTATGCTGTAGTGACACTATACTAAGATTGTAGTCGTATTTTCAAGATAGGTAAGTTTCGATCGTATTTCGATCAAATCTTAATTTTTATGTTTTTGTTCCATTGGTGTAAAAAGGGTATAATTATACGAAATTTTACGATCACAATATTCTGATGATAATATAAATAAATATTAAGAAAGTTTTTATTTGACTGATGTAAAAAGGAGTAAATTATTATAGGGGTTATAACAGGTATAAAGTTCATTTAATTATTATTTTTTTATCCTTAAGATTAATCAACCCAATGTTGCGCCATTATATTTTTACCGTATATTTGGTTGCAGTTTATATCTTTGCTTCTTTGCCGCAATTGTAAAAAGTTAAGATCTGTATAGACTGCCAACGGTTTGCTATACAGTGAATCAGTTGCAGCTCCTTACAAGAATAAAATGTATAAACATTATACAGGGTTATTTGTAAAATACGGTTAACCTCTTAGGGCGTGGTTATCTTTATGAACAACTTTTATTCTGGAACTTTTGCGAAATCGCGATAAAAATATCAGCTGTTCCATACATTTTGTCGAGGTCAAAGTTCAATTTTTGTGGGCGTTTAATATGCCTCTGCCTACCCATTCGGGGAAACAGGCATGAGTCTATGTATGTATGTATGTCCTATAATAAGACCACATAATAAGATATTTATTACTTTTGCTGGTTAATCAATTAATCACTAAATATAAAATTCTTCTTTTACTTTTTACATAATCTTATTCAATCTTACCTTCATGACAGACAGCAAGTAACGCAAATCAGCAGAATAAATATGAGCTCCAAGCGTGAAGAGATTTTCACGTCATGCGAGCGTACTGTCCCTTACTAAGTTCCGTAAGGCAGTGTAGTAGGACAACCTATGTTTACACTCTATATTAATGACTTCCCAAAATCCATAAAACACCCCATGACATTGTTTGCAGATGACAGTACGATTACTATACCATGCGAGAGTAACACATATAAAACTGACATAAAAATATATTAATTAAAGCGGTAACGTGGTTGAATAATAATTATTTAAAAATTAATATTAATAAAACTTTGATTATGTAATTTAGCCAACGAACATCATTATTTTCTAATCTTGACATTGGATATAATAATAATAGAATACAGACAGCTAATACAACACAATTTTTAGGTTTATCAACTGACAATATATAAAATTGGAAAGTTCATATTGAGGCTCTAGCGAAAAGAATAAGTAGTAGTGCATATGCGTTATATAAATTATCGCGTTCCCTAAATATAGAAGCGCTTGTAACGGCCTATTATGGTTTAGTTGAGTCTATCATTAGATATGGTATTATTTTCTGGTGAAACTCAATAGATAGGGATATAATTTTTAAACGATAAAAATACTGCTTGCGATCCATGTTTAATCTCAAAACTACCGATGGTTGTAAAAAATATTTTAATAAATATCATATATTAACGTTACCCACACTTTATATACTGAAAATGGTAATGTTCGTAAAAACAAATCCTCATCTGTTTCCTCGTATGGCAGACAAATTTCCAAGGAATAGACGTGATGATAGCAAACTGTGTGTGCCTGCCTCAAAAACTGCACTTATGCGCAAGAGTGTTATTTGCATGGCACCAATTATATATAATAAATTGCCCAAAAATTGGAAAGAGAAAACTATACTTACCACAACTTAAACACACGATAAAATTCTATGGGCGCAAAAAGCCAACTATTGTATTACAAAATTTTTAAACGACTCATTGTGACTGTATAAATATGAACTATGATAATATCGAACTTATTAATGTTATTTTAATTGAAGGTACAAAGACTGTAACGCAAATCATCATAATTATAAAATTTAATGTAATGTGTGACATTGGAAAAGCAAAATAATAATAAATACATAGATAATGTAATAAAATTTAAGACAATTGATAATAGTGACTGTAATTTAATGTATACTTATATAATTTTAAAGTAATTAATCCAATAATAAGTCAATAAAATTGTACATAAGATATTTGCACGTCATGAGAAATTACAGACATGTCATGAGCCATTTTTAGTTATTAAAATCTTGCTTAAATGTATTATCTAATTCTGTATGTTATACACATGTCTGAGCAAATAAATTTTCTTTCTTATTCTGACTGAATGACTGACGACGACGCAGCGGGACAGAAGCAACTATTGGTCGCAGAAGCTGAAATTTTGACATGATGTACGTTGGGGAACGCAGGGATGCTCTACAAAGGGTTTTTTTTTCCAAATGCCCACGGAACGGGTAGAATGGTTTAAATAAAAAAGCATGTGCATCTTCCAGTGGAAGTATAAAACATTCGATCATGTATCTGATCTTAATAAATAATTAATATCTAAGTAAATAGTCTATACAGATAAAGTATACAACCAGGATTCACTGTTCTTTGGTAGTCATTATTCCAATGCTTTCGAACACTAGATCCATATGACAATAACTACTACTAGCTTAAAATATTTCTAATGCCATAAAAAGAGAAAAAAAATATCAGCAGCATCTATTCACAAGTTTATCTGAAGCCGTTGGCGATAGCGCAAAAAACTCATTTGCACATTGCCCAGACATCGGGTATAACTCGGTATAAGTACAATGTACTGTAACATTACGAGTTTCTAGATAAATGCCTGCAAGTGCGCTGGAACTGCTTACAAAGCTATTGTAAGCAGTTCCAGCGCACTTGCAGGCGCTTTTGTACGTTTTTGTACATTTTGTAATCATCATCGTTCTAGCGCAAGCTGAAACGTCTTGGATTACATCCACGGAGTGAATATCCAAGGATTTTGGCTCAGAACAAGGAATCCACTTACTTGTCTAACGATAGTTGACAGAATATTAGATTTTCCTCAGAATGCCGTCTGACCTCCACAACCCCAAGGGATAGCGATAGTCCATGGTCTAGAGCAGTATCAGATTTATTGGATGGTACGGAATCTCCGTAAAGATTGTGAAAGGTCATTATGACAGTCGAATCCGACGGTGTAACTCTATGATATCGATAGAATTTCCTGGTTCCTGCGCATGTAATTACAGACTGATAGAATCACAAACACAGGAGATTAATACTGGAGTATTTGTATTCACGCAATAATTTACAATTCGTAATGTTTATTATTATAGCGCCTTAGGATAATATACAAAGAAAATAGTATCCATGTGAAGAAACGGAAATCTCAACATCAAACTCTATACCACCTGTCTGTTCAACGTGGTATTTTATTTTTTTATTTTATTTTATTATTTTCGGAATACCAACAGCTTGAAATACAAATGGTAAAAACGTATTTAAAAAAAGTGCATAGCCATTAATAAGTATTCGCAAATAGATACAAAATTAAAGTGTCTAAACCATAATAAGGGGATTAGGCATGTTAGAACCGAAGAATTACTATATAAACCTATGCATTTGTTGCACCGCCTGGTTCAGGGCCGAAGAAATCTAAACTGAATTTTTTTTCACTTGTGCTAGCTTTGAATTAAATATCTTCCACTCGCTATTTTTATTAGAGATGATATTGACAGATTTACTGGCTCTGTACATAAACGAGTTTTGGCGATAATTGGTATTAGCCTGTGGTAAAACTAACGGTTGATAGTGCCGAGACGGCACTTTACGTGGTAGCCTTATATTATTTTTTTCAAGAAGGGCAGGGCAATCAATCGCCCTGCTGACAATTTTCACCAATGTTAGGATATCAGATATAGTACGTCTATCTTTTAAAGTCATAAAGTGATACCTCTTACATCTCGCTTCATATCCATGATCTAAACATCCACTCTTAAACTGTAAGTACCTTAAAAACTTTTTTTGAATAGCTTCAATGCGATCAATATACATATTTTAATGCGGATTCCAAACCATAGTAGGCCAAATCCTCCTATTAACTCTTCGTTATTGTGGCTCAAATTACGAGAGGTCTATATCCAGCAATGGACTGCGAGGTGTGTAATGTCATCATAATATTTTCTGGCATCACACCCGCACGGTAGAAAGACATCACACACTTGATTCTCTTCCTATATCATACACAGTGTCACCGTGGCCACTCGTGAACCACTTTATCGGCGTTATCGTACCGCCAGATGAATACTATCTCGCTCTTTTGCGCTCAACCGGGAAATTAACATGTTTTGCGTTTTCGTAAAACAATCACACACGCCCGTTGTACGCGCCGTCACTGCGGGCACAGTTAACGTTTGTGAGTCAAAAATGTACCTACAAACGCTGTTACATAGGTTTGTATGTGTGCGTACGCCAGTGTGTCTGTCGTATGTATACGCACGTAGTAGGTGTGACTGTTTTTGTGATATAAGGTTTTGTCTTCTTAATTGTGAATTTTTGGTTGAGTTGTTTTTGACAATTGTATTTTGGCATTTAACTTTTTTCGTTTAAATATTCGTATTTTTATAATGTATTTTGACCATGTATTATCAACCCCATAAGGAAAATACGTGGCAAAATCCAAAACATGCGCAAAATTGATCATTCAGAACATTGTTGACTAGTCACTCAAATATTATGATGGAGCAGAATAAATTTTCACCAAATTTAACCCTTGATTATACATTCCGGTAATTACATATCCGCTTGTTTGCCTGTGTTATACGGCATATAACAAAATTCAAACACTAAATTGCCCGTGTTATATGGCATATGACATCGCATCTCAGTCTACTTTGCCCGTGTTTTACTGTATATAGCATGGCTCCCGCGGTCGAAAGAGTGATATATACTCGTCTCTGTCGCTCTAGGGCTTAGTTTGTATTATGTATATCATTTCTACGTTAAATTGCCCGTCATACTAATCCCAGTCGAGTTTCACCTCCATAGAGAAATTTAAAAAAAAAAGTTCGTTGTCAATGTTGTCATTGAGTGTTGAGTCGGTGCGGAATGTGCGGAATGTGTGAGTGTATTTCTGCTGTTTTTTCTGTTAAATTTAGTTTAATTCCTTAAGATCTATTGTGTTTATCAAGGTATGTAAAAAATTAACACGTATATATAAAAATTACAGCATGAAATATAAGATTTGACTTTTTTCGAGTCCTTAAGTAGATTTTGGCGCGCAACAGTGATTTTACTGAGAACTTGGGAACTGTTTCAGAAATGTTCACATTACTCAGAAATGGTGAATGCTATCTCTATGATTTCTTTTTGTTTTTAAAAAATATAAGACAACTTATTTAGTGTTTATTTAATTTTATGCTTAAAAATGTTGTTTGTGCATTATATGGTGGTAGCGCCATCTACCTTCCTATATATAACTAATCGCATCAAGATCAATCGTTCCACGTCTAGTGCGAGCGATATCATATTTCCGTCCCGCTCTATCCCACTCCCTGGAAGGGCACTGCCTTCGCCTGATTCGTCGACGCGATTCGTCGACGCGAGTGACAGTCTAGAACATTCCGCTCGCTAAGAACGCCGTCTCGATACCGCTCCGCGCCGCACCGCTGTATGTGATTTACCGCTTCCACCAAGGAAAACCCGCTCGTGAGTAAAGTGAAAACAAGCAGCTGCATCACGAAACCACCAGGGGACTGCCCTAAAGAAACGAAGAAGGCTGTATAAGGTAAGTGCCTTCCATCCTTGAAATATCCTATACCCACTCAATCACCTCCTCCCGTATCCATCTCCGCTTCCCTTATTCCTTTCCAGGTGGCGAAGAACCGCTATCCTCTGAATACAGTCCATTTCCTTCTCCAAGTCGCCTACCCTAATCGGTTTCGGTGTATCGCCGAACCATTTTTTTGATCCTTCGAGCCGGATTCATTTACGTTTTATACGTTATACCGCTATACCTAGGCAGTTATAGCACCTAGCTATACTCCTAATATATTCATATAACCGTCACATGGTTATTTCCGCCCGCATCAGTTTTTAAACTTTTATGTAGCTACCTACTTATTAAATTATTAATTCTGGAAATATCATAGTTGTCTTATAAATCTCATATTTCAAGCAACTTTTATTTCCTCAGCTCTAAAGTGTTGCCTAATTAGCCTACTTAGGTAAAATAATAGATACATTAGATATTCTTATTTTGTTTCGGTCTCATTAGCTTATACTTACGTAAGCATGTCACAACAAAAGAAGTCACGCGTGTCGGAAGACAAAGAGATGACAATCTTAGAAGCAAAACGCAATATTTTATTTGAGCGCATTCAAAATATCTATGAAAGATCAAAAACCGCATCTATGTCTGACAGTAATAGCGAAGCATTTCTCAGTTATTGTACAACAGTAGATAGTATTCGAACGGATTTTCATAAGTTGTTAGACGATTATAACGCAAGATTACTTTCTATCAATCCTGATGAAAAACCGAACTATCAGGCGTATACATCATTCGAAGATCTTTATTGTATTATTAAGCGTATACAATCGCAATTGGAGGGTAAATGTTCAGCAGAGCCCGTTGCCCGCAAACCGAGATTACCGCCAATCGAGATTATGTCGTTTGACGGAGATATACGAAATTGGCCGTTATTCTATGCAAGTTTTAAGTCTACAGTGCACGATAATGGTTCTCTGACAGATGCTGACAGGTTGTACTATTTAATAGGTAAACTGTCACTGAAGGCCCAGTCCGTATTTGCAGGTGTCACACCCAGTGCTGAGAATTATCAGGTCATATTTCAGTCACGTCCGTGTGGTGACGGATTAAGAATACGGAATGTCACCACCCCATATCATCCCATGGGTGTCGTAAGAGCCGACAGAGGGAGCATATTATGCAGAGAACAGCACTGTAAGAGAAGGAAAACTTGATACAAACCCTATACCAACCCGTTTGGCCAGCGTGGTATAGTAGGCCAATTCCTCCTTTCAAAGGAGAGGCCTAGTCCAGCAGTGGACTGTTAAAGGCTGATGATGATGATTTCAGTCACTACTTGACAGATATCAAGACACGCGCGTTCTAGCGTCTACGTACTTTGACCAAGCTTTAAATCTCAAACTGTCCAGCAACGCGTCTGTCTCGAATTTCCAGCTGTTTATTGATAACTTCGTAACCGCGATTAATTCTCTTAGGAATTTAAAATTAGAAGATCTTTCCGACTTTATGTTGCTTCAACTCGCTTTAAAAAAGTTTGACACTGATACAATTCGCGCATTCGAGATGACGGAACGCAATAATAAAATACCTACACTAGATAGTTTTATTTCGTTCATCAAAGATCAGTGTCGAATATTTTATAATACGCAGTCTGGGTCACCTGGCCCGTCTAACACTAACAACAACAAACAAAGGTTGAATAAATCGCGAAATAGTAATAATAACTCAGTCCCTAATCCACAATCTTACGTAACATGTTCGGAATCTAATAGTAATAATTCACAGAAGTGTCTGTGCAGTAATATAGTGCACGACCATTACTATAAGTGTCCCACCTTTAATGATTTAAATCCAATTGCTCGTTTTAAAAGCGTAAAAGATAACAAAGCTTGCATTAATTGCTTAAGCATAAAACATAAAACGTAATTGTTCCAGAAGAACGAGATGTCGCACGTGTAAAAAAAACATCATACACTGTTACATTATGATAAAAATAACCGGTTGTCAAGTCAAGCCGCTAACCTTGACACACTTACGAGTACGTCGCAAGTGCAGAACACGGTAGCTGCGCCTTCCGCGTCTGAGGGCGAAGAAGTATCGTTGTGTATGACATCCATCGCGCAGGCGACGCGCACGCGAGGACGGCACTCGCGCATCTATAATGATCCGCGCAGGGCCAAAACGCAGTGTACAGCGTCTAAGACGGTACTGTTAGCGACGGCGCAAGTTATCGTTTATGATGTTAATGGGTCGCCGCACATGGAACGTTGTCTGTTAGATAGCGCATCTCAGACCAATCTAATAACACCGGAATACTTCAAACGCCTCGGATTATGGAATAACTTTAAAAATACTAACTCAACCGTCAAAGGGATAGGCGGATCAGAAAAACATTGCAGGGGTTCCGTAGATGTTAAAATACATTCGCGTTTTGATAGGAACATTAATTTTAACATTTCTTCGCTTATCGTGGAGCGTATCACGGACGCATTGCCGAACGCTAATGTAGACGTAGCATCACTCACTCATCTCGAATCATTGCCGCTAGCCGACGCGGAGTTTGCGAATCCGGCAGGCATTGATCTTTTGATCGGAGCTTCAATATTTCCGCACTTGCTACTAACTAAAATAGTACGTAGTGAGCGATATGATTTACCGCCCGCTATTGAGACGGTACTTGGGTATGTGATTATGGGTACAGTACCTACGTTACATACTTCTCATTGTATTACGTCTTGTTGTTGTTCTGCTCTTCAAGAGATCAAGGTGGGTGCTAAAACTGTGTGTAAGATAAAGCACTAATTAGCTACGCTATGCTATGCTACGCTATGCTACGCTATGCTACGCTATGCTATGCTATGCTATGCTATGCTACGCTATGCAATGCTAAGCTACGCTACGCTACACTATACTATACTAAACTACCATCCGCTTTGTATATAGATGACATTGCTTGTAATGTCATACCCGCTCCGCTAGCAATTTCGCTTTGTGAAGAGCTTATTCAGCTTTTCAAGCGAGGTCAGTTTGATCTTGTCAAATGGACAAGCAACTCTTAGGAGGTTCTCGCACGCATACCAGATTCTCATAAAGCTTCTCCAGACATTGAGTTTGAGAAGTCTGTACCGCATAAGGTTCTCGGTTTACGCTGGGACAAATCCGGTGATAGTTTTCGGTTTGATGTCTCACCACCAGATGATAAGTGCACCAAACGCACTATGCTATCCACAGTGGCTCGACTATGGGACATCATGGGTTTTGTGGCTCCCACAATTTTGTACGCCAAGCTCTTGATCAAAGAGCTTTGGCTATCAAAGTGTGAGTGGGATGAAACACCCCCTGACCATATTGTCGCCGCTTGGGGCCAGTTTTGTATTGAGCTTACCGCGCCCAATCAAATTACTATTCCGCGTCATCTTGGGTTGGTAGATGGATGTACCATCAACTTAATAGGTTTCGCTGACGCCAGCGAGCGTGCTTACGGCGGAGTCGTATATCTGCAAGTCCGCATTGGTTCTAACTACTCGGTGCAGTTAGTTTGTGCCAAGTATAAGGTCTCGCCTGTTAAAACCATTTCGGTTGCGAGACTGGAGTTGTACGCGGCCCTTCCGCTGTCTCATTTGCTCTGCAAGGTTCAAGACACAGTTTTGCCCCACTACTCTATTAATAAATATACACATTTTCCGACTCCAAGGTAGTGCTCGCTTGGCTTCATTCTTCTCCTCATCGCTGGCAGACTTTGGTCGCCAACCGCGTTAGTAAATTGGTTGAACTTGTTCCCGCTACTTGTTTCAATCACGTCGCGGGTTATCGTACTCGTCTTCAGGAAGAACTCTCCATAGATCATATTGACTGGAAGTTTATTCCACCAGCATCACCACATTTCGGTGGATGTTGGGCAAGCATGGTCAAAGTAATTAAAACGCATCTCTTCAAAGTTATAGGTCAACAGATCCTCTCTTGCGAAGAGCCTTTAACCGTCCTTGCACAAGTCGAGGCACTGATCAACTCGCGTCCGCTTCCAACTCAGTGAGATCTAGCCTGAAGTTGGACCTACCTCTTAGTTTAAGTATTTAGTTAGTAGTTTTCGCTATTATTGCGTTTGTAGTTTTCGCTAAAGTTAGTTTAGATTAATTTTATTTTCATATCGCTGTCTTAGCCTATTGATGGGTTATGCGGTAGTACACCCAACATAGCTAAGTTCAATTCTATTTTTTTTAAACGCAACCCTTTAGGGCCGGGGGGATATGGTAGCGCCATCTACCTTCCTATATATAACTAATCGCATCAAGATCAATCGTTCCACGTCTAGTGCGAGCGATACCATATTTCCGTCCCGCTCTATCCCACTCCCTGGAAGGGCACTGCCTTCGCCTGATTCGTCGACGCGATTCGTCGACGCGAGTGACAGTCTAGAACATTCCGCTCGCTAAGAACGCCGTCTCGATACCGCTCCGCGCCGCACCGCTGTATGTGATTTACCGCTTCCACCAAGGAAAACCCGCTCGTGAGTGAAGTGAAAACAAGCAGCTGCATCACGAAACCACCAGGGGACTGCCCTAAAGAAACGAAGAAGGCTGTATAAGGTAAGTGCCTTCCATCCTTGAAATATCCTATACCCACTCAATCACCTCCTCCCGTATCCATCTCCGCTTCCCTTATTCCTTTCCAGGTGGCGAAGAACCGCTATCCTCTGAATACAGTCCATTTCCTTCTCCAAGTCGCCTACCCTAATCGGTTTCGGTGTATCGCCGAACCATTTTTTTGATCCTTCGAGCCGGATTCATTTACGTTTTATACGTTATACCGCTATACCTAGACAGTTATAGCACCTAGCTATACTCCTAATATATTCATATAACCGTCACATGGTTATTTCCGCCCGCATCAGTTTTTAAACTTTTATGTAGCTACCTACTTATTAAATTATTAATTCTGGAAATATCATAGTTGTCTTATAAATCTCATATTTCAAGCAACTTTTATTTCCTCAGCTCTAAAGTGTTGCCTAATTAGCCTACTTAGGTAAAATAATAGATACATTAGATATTCTTATTTTGTTTCGGTCTCATTAGCTTATACTTACGTAAGCATGTCACAACAAAAGAAGTCACGCGTGTCGGAAGACAAAGAGATGACAATCTTAGAAGCAAAACGCAATATTTTATTTGAGCGCATTCAAAATATCTATGAAAGATCAAAAACCGCATCTATGTCTGACAGTAATAGCGAAGCATTTCTCAGTTATTGTACAACAGTAGATAGTATTCGAACGGATTTTCATAAGTTGTTAGACGATTATAACGCAAGATTACTTTCTATCAATCCTGATGAAAAACCGAACTATCAGGCGTATACATCATTCGAAGATCTTTATTGTATTATTAAGCGTATACAATCGCAATTGGAGGGTAAATGTTCAGCAGAGCCCGTTGCCCGCAAACCGAGATTACCGCCAATCGAGATTATGTCGTTTGACGGAGATATACGAAATTGGCCGTTATTCTATGCAAGTTTTAAGTCTACAGTGCACGATAATGGTTCTCTGACAGATGCTGACAGGTTGTACTATTTAATAGGTAAACTGTCACCGAAGGCCCAGTCCGTATTTGCAGGTGTCACACCCAGTGCTGAGAATTATCAGGTCATATTTCAGTCACGTCCGTGTGGTGACGGATTAAGAATACGGAATGTCACCACCCCATATCATCCCATGGGTGTCGTAAGAGCCGACAAAGGGAGCATATTATGCAGAGAACAGCACTGTAAGAGAAGGAAAACTTGATACAAACCCTATACCAACCCGTTTGGCCAGCGTGGTATAGTAGGCCAATTCCTCCTTTCAAAGGAGAGTCCTAGTCCAGCAGTGGACTGTTAAAGGCTGATGATGATGATTTCAGTCACTACTTGACAGATATCAAGACACGCGCGTTCTAGCGTCTACGTACTTTGACCAAGCTTTAAATCTCAAACTGTCCAGCAACGCGTCTGTCTCGAATTTCCAGCTGTTTATTGATAACTTCGTAACCGCGATTAATTCTCTTAGGAATTTAAAATTAGAAGATCTTTCCGACTTTATGTTGCTTCAACTCGCTTTAAAAAAGTTTGACACTGATACAATTCGCGCATTCGAGATGACGGAACGCAATAATAAAATACCTACACTAGATAGTTTTATTTCGTTCATCAAAGATCAGTGTCGAATATTTCATAATACGCAGTCTGGGTCACCTGGCCCGTCTAACACTAACAACAACAAACAAAGGTTGAATAAATCGCGAAATAGTAATAATAACTCAGTCCCTAATCCACAATCTTACGTAACATGTTCGGAATCTAATAGTAATAATTCACAGAAGTGTCTGTGCAGTAATATAGTGCACGACCATTACTATAAGTGTCCCACCTTTAATGATTTAAATCCAATTGCTCGTTTTAAAAGCGTAAAAGATAACAAAGCTTGCATTAATTGCTTAAGCATAAAACATAAAACGTAATTGTTCCAGAAGAACGAGATGTCGCACGTGTAAAAAAAACATCATACACTGTTACATTATGATAAAAATAACCGGTTGTCAAGTCAAGCCGCTAACCTTGACACACTTACGAGTACGTCGCAAGTGCAGAACACGGTAGCTGCGCCTTCCGCGTCTGAGGGCGAAGAAGTATCGTTGTGTATGACATCCATCGCGCAGGCGACGCGCACGCGAGGACGGCACTCGCGCATCTATAATGATCCGCGCAGGGCCAAAACGCAGTGTACAGCGTCTAAGACGGTACTGTTAGCGACGGCGCAAGTTATCGTTTATGATGTTAATGGGTCGCCGCACATGGTACGTTGTCTGTTAGATAGCGCATCTCAGACCAATCTAATAACATCGGAATACTTCAAACGCCTCGGATTATGGAATAACTTTAAAAATACTAACTCAACCGTCAAAGGGATAGGCGGATCAGAAAAACATTGCAGGGGTTCCGTAGATGTTAAAATACATTCGCGTTTTGATAGGAACATTAATTTTAACATTTCTTCGCTTATCGTGGAGCGTATCACGGACGCATTGCCGAACGCTAATGTAGACGTAGCATCACTCACTCATCTCGAATCATTGCCGCTAGCCGACGCGGAGTTTGCGAATCCGGCAGGCATTGATCTTTTGATCGGAGCTTCAATATTTCCGCACTTGCTACTAACTAAAATAGTACGTAGTGAGCGATATGATTTACCGCCCGCTATTGAGACGGTACTTGGGTATGTGATTATGGGTACAGTACCTACGTTACATACTTCTCATTGTATTACGTCTTGTTGTTGTTCTGCTCTTCAAGAGATCAAGGTGGGTGCTAAAACTGTGTGTAAGATAAAGCACTAATTAGCTACGCTATGCTATGCTACGCTATGCTACGCTATGCTATGCTATGCTATGCTATGCTACGCTATGCAATGCTAAGCTACGCTACGCTACACTATACTATACTAAACTACCATCCGCTTTGTATATAGATGACATTGCTTGTAATGTCATACCCGCTCCGCTAGCAATTTCGCTTTGTGAAGAGCTTATTCAGCTTTTCAAGCGAGGTCAGTTTGATCTTGTCAAATGGACAAGCAACTCTTAGGAGGTTCTCGCACGCATACCAGATTCTCATAAAGCTTCTCCAGACATTGAGTTTGAGAAGTCTGTACCGCATAAGGTTCTCGGTTTACGCTGGGACAAATCCGGTGATAGTTTTCGGTTTGACGTCTCACCACCAGATGATAAGTGCACCAAACGCACTATGCTATCCACAGTGGCTCGACTATGGGACATCATGGGTTTTGTGGCTCCCACAATTTTGTACGCCAAGCTCTTGATCAAAGAGCTTTGGCTATCAAAGTGTGAGTGGGATGAAACACCCCCTGACCATATTGTCGCCGCTTGGGGCCAGTTTTGTATTGAGCTTACCGCGCCCAATCAAATTACTATTCCGCGTCATCTTGGGTTGGTAGATGGATGTACCATCAACTTAATAGGTTTCGCTGACGCCAGCGAGCGTGCTTACGGCGGAGTCGTATATCTGCAAGTCCGCATTGGTTCTAACTACTCGGTGCAGTTAGTTTGTGCCAAGTCTAAGGTCTCGCCTGTTAAAACCATTTCGGTTGCGAGACTGGAGTTGTGCGCGGCCCTTCCGCTGTCTCATTTGCTCCGCAAGGTTCAAGACACAGTTTTGCCCCACTACTCTATTAATAAATATACACATTTTCCGACTCCAAGGTAGTGCTCGCTTGGCTTCATTCTTCTCCTCATCGCTGGCAGACTTTGGTCGCCAACCGCGTTAGTAAATTGATTGAACTTGTTCCCGCTACTTGTTTCAATCACGTCGCGGGTTATCGTACTCGTCTTCAGGAAGAACTCTCCATAGATCATATTGACTGGAAGTTTATTCCACCAGCATCACCACATTTCGGTGGATGTTGGGCAAGCATGGTCAAAGTAATTAAAACGCATCTCTTCAAAGTTATAGGTCAACAGATCCTCTCTTGCGAAGAGCCTTTAACCGTCCTTGCACAAGTCGAGGCACTGATCAACTCGCGTCCGCTTCCAACTCAGTGAGATCTAGCCTGAAGTTGGACCTACCTCTTAGTTTAAGTATTTAGTTAGTAGTTTTCGCTATTATTGCGTTTGTAGTTTTCGCTAAAGTTAGTTTAGATTAATTTTATTTTCATATCGCTGTCTTAGCCTATTGATGGGTTATGCGGTAGTACACCCAACATAGCTAAGTTCAATTCTATTTTTTTTAAACGCAACCCTTTAGGGCCGGGGGGATATGGTAGCGCCATCTACCTTCCTATATATAACTAATCGCATCAAGATCAATCGTTCCACGTCTAGTGCGAGCGATACCATATTTCCGTCCCGCTCTATCCCACTCCCTGGAAGGGCACTGCCTTCGCCTGATTCGTCGACGCGATTCGTCGACGCGAGTGACAGTCTAGAACATTCCGCTCGCTAAGAACGCCGTCTCGATACCGCTCCGCGCCGCACCGCTGTATGTGATTTACCGCTTCCACCAAGGAAAACCCGCTCGTGAGTGAAGTGAAAACAAGCAGCTGCATCACGAAACCACCAGGGGACTGCCCTAAAGAAACGAAGAAGGCTGTATAAGGTAAGTGCCTTTCATCCTTGAAATATCCTATACCCACTCAATCACCTTCTCCCGTATCCATCTCCGCTTCCCTTATTCCTTTCCAGGTGGCGAAGAACCGCTATCCTCTGAATACAGTCCATTTCCTTCTCCAAGTCGCCTACCCTAATCGGTTTCGGTGTATCGCCGAACCATATGGCCTTATCAAATTTAATATTAATTACGCCGCGCGGCGCCAGATAATGGTTTGGAATTAGAGGCCTGTAAATTCATAAATATGTATGAACAAGTGTACTTTTTTATTTTTTATCTTATTATCTATTATATAAGTAAGGTAATTAAATATTAAAAACGATATGTCACCGCTTTAAGTTTTGATGTATGAACTTATAAATACAAAGCGAGCTCTAAAACGCGCTATCTCAATTTCAAACGAGCATCACTCGACACCAGAGTCGTAATCTAAATAAACAAACATAACATTGTATAGTTAGTTTCATAACAAACATAAATAATATAACACTTGACAACCTTTCAAAATAAATTTAGTCACAAGGACCGATTGTGCGAAACCCGACCCGCGCGCCGAGGCGATAAAAACGCGCGGGCGTTTGATGGATATCGCTTTCAAGTGGCCGGGCAGAGGGGCCGGCGCGGGTTGCGGCGCAGAGCAAGCAAGTGGATATCAGATTATATAATCAAAATGATTATGTCTCATAGCGCGATGTTAATATTCCATAGCCTTCCTCTATAAATGGGCTATCCAACACAAAAATATTTTCCGAAACGGACCAGTAGCTCCTGAGACTAGCGCGTTCAACCAAACAAACAAACGAACTCTTTAGCTAATAAGTTTTGAACGAGAATAAAATGATAACTGCATTTATCAGTATCCAGTCGCATATTTTTTTCATGAGAACATAATTCTATGACTGTTTGTCATATTAACAAGTGGGAATAAATTTTGATAATACTATATTAACACTTTATTCTCGTAATTTAAAACTTGTTTTAAATCTTTGAATACTATTGTAATATTTTGTAACTTCGTAAATAACTGTATAAAAATTAGGAAAAAAATTGAGCAGATGTATAAGCACCCACAGATCCCAAAAATGACATAACACTAAAACTAAGACAATGGCAGTTATAATTTTATTCTCCGGCGACGGCGACATGATCACAAAAGATAGGACCAGCTGCAATGTTTTTGACACTGACACGTCCAACCGAGCAAAGTGGAAGGAGAAAACAAAGAAAGCAGATACCACAATCAGATGGGAATAATAAATGCTTAGGAGAGAGAGAGAATATTTATTACATAAGTAGCTAATAAAAAGCTTTGCCCATAAAAATTCACATATTAGAAAAATAAAGGAAAATAATTGAGCCATTCCTTAATAATTATGTCTCTATACGTAACCACTCAGCAAAATCTTACCGAAGCTGTTGAAAGAGATAATGTTTTTAAATAATTATGGTCTATAAACGTAAAAACACAAGAAAATATGTATTTTTTCGTCCCGATGTCAACGTTTACATTAAAATATTTTCATTTCCTACTCTACATATTTATTGAATAATAACAGAACACTTTTAACAGAATTACGATTTTCCAACCACTAGTGCATTATTTACATACATACATAGTCTCACGCCTATATCCCCGAAGATGTAGGCAGAGGTATATTGCTACACCCACTTTTCGCCAGATTTATTTTAGTCGCACGTAATAGGGGGCGAGCCTATTACCGCACAGGGCACATTACCAGACTCCGTGCTGCTACTGAGAATTTCCTAACGGAAAAACCCAATAACTCTTTGCCCGACCAGGGAATCGAACTGAAGTCTGACTGTCGAACTGAGACCTCCCAATCCCACGCGCATACCTATGCCGCGAGACCAACGAGGCAGTCTATTATTTATGCAATCAATATATTCAATTTCCTCCGAGTTGCCATAAAACACGCAAAAGCCCGTTCCAAATGGCAATGGCTCGCCATCAAATGATAATATCCATGGAACATTTAATATTACACTAATTAGGTGGGGACGCCAAGTAACACAACATTATAATATGGGTAAACTTCCCCAAAGGGTTTAAAGACATAAAGACATATTTATTTCTGCATTTTGGTTGTTTACAACACTTATACATGTCAAAACCCTATTCTAGATGATGCCAGCTTTTCCTAGCTAAATGACTTCTTGAGAAGAAAGGCCGAAACAAACTCAGAGTCATTTTTTTTGTCACTTCAATTTGTTTAGTATTTTCTTCATCTTTTAAAGTCCAGACAAAAGAAAAAGGGTTTAGTATGCAAGTACAATGCAGGAAATCATCTGACGCTTTTGACTGACTCGGCTCACTGATGGCCCGCATTCAACAGCAATCGTACGGCTCAACCTTGATTGAGGGAGCCAGCACGATCTGTATCACTATGCCTCCACGCCATAAGAAGGTGTATGCATAAGCATGTCAGCCTAAGCCATCAGACAGGTTGCCACAACTATTTGTTTATATTGTTACGCTATCTATCGGTGAACTAGAAGAGATTGAATGTATCGGTGGTTTAAAGGTAATTCAGCTACTCTGTACTAGATGGCGTTGCTGTATCGAGTATAGACTGTTCGAGATTATTTCGACAGTTTTGTGGAAGAGTCTAGAATGCGCTAGTGATGTTATCCGGCCAGTATAAATAGAGCGAGAGCGCGCGAGACAGGACAGTTACAATTGAATATCGAAGCGATCAACAAGAAGCGAAGGAAATAAGTCGGAAGTGTTTAGTGTTGTTTTATTAGTGAAGTGAAAATTAAGTGTGTGTATCTAGTGTTATTGTGTTAGTGAATAAAGTGCAGTTTTTCTGGCATAGTGTATATAATTTATCACGAACCCCAGCTCGTAACAAATTGGTGTCAGAAGAAAGGGATAAATTATGCCGGTTATGCCGAAGGAAGAAACTGAAGGTGTGCGTACCAGGAACCAGCGCCAGCAAGACCTGGACCAGAGACGCTTCGGAGACGTTCCTTCTCCATCGCTTGGTGGACCAGGCGACTCCGCGGCTGCAGTGGAGCCTGCAAGCGCACACTCCGTGGCGGTGCCCGACATCGCGGCTCTGATGGCGTTCATGCAAGAGCAGGCCCGCCGTCAAGAGGAGCACGCGCGCCGCATGGAGGAACAGCGACAGCGCGACAAGGAGGAGCAGGCTCGCCGTCAAGAGGAGCACGCGCGCCGCCTGGAGGAACAGCTTCAGCGCGACAAGGAGGAGCAGGCTCGCCGTCAAGAGGAGCACGCGCGCCGCCTGGAGGAACAGCTTCAGCGCGACAAGGAGGAGCAGGCTCGCCGTCAAGAGGAGCACGTGCGCCGCCTAGAAGAACAGCTCCAGCGCGACAAGGAGGAGCACGCGCGCCGCCTAGAAGAGCAGGTGGTGCTAATGAAGGACCTCAGCGCCGCTGTAGGGAAGGACTTGAAGGCGGTCAAGGAGGAACTTCAGCAGCACGAGGCCCGTATCAGCGACGTAGAGATGCTCGTACACGACAAGCTTGAGACTCGCGTCGCCTTTATAGAGAAGCGTGTACACGACCACCACGAGACCTGTGTTGCTGAAGTGGAGAAGAAGTTGCGTGGGCTCGAAGTGACACCAGCGGCTGTAGCGCCCTCACCTCGTGGATTTAAGGTCCCACCATTCGATGGCTCGTCATCATGGTCTGCATACAAGATCCAGTTCGAGGCTGTGATGCGATCGAATGGGTGGACCAAAGAACAGGCCTTAACCGCCCTAACCTTGGGCCTTCGCGGCCGGGCCTTGACAGTGTTGGAGGCACTCGGGCAAGACGTCACCTACGGAAAGCTCCTGGAGGCGCTAGAGGCCAGATACGGTGACGCGCACCTTGAACACGTTTATCGTGCTCAGCTGAAGGACAGGACACAACGCACCGGAGAAACTCTGCAGCAGTGGGCTCTAGAGGTGGAAAAGCTGGTCAGGAAGGCATACCAGTCGTCGCCTGCGCTTATTGACGGGAACCTCGTACAGGTGTTTACGGATGGGATCCGGGACCTGGAGGTAAGAGCAGCAGTGAGGCTTGGGCACTTCAAGGACCTCAAGGACGCTTTAGCCCACGCTCTGGAGGTGGAAGCAGTGTGACGCGACGATCGAGGTCACCGCATCAGGGAAGTTGTGTCGTCACCTCGGTGCTACAACTGCAGAGAAAGAGGCCATATCCGCTTGAGCTGCCCAAAGCGTAGGCAGCCTGGTGATACCCTGTCTCCACCAAAGGGGTCGCCTGATGTGCCTGCCAGGCAGCGAGAGCAGGGAAACGAGTAGAAGCCAGGACTGCGGGGCGGGTGCTGGCTGGTAATGGAAGAGCCCCAAGTATCTCGATCTCGCAATCATGCGACGGGAACAGCCTGATCATCGAAGGCGAAATTAACAGAACACCATGCAAGCTGACATTGGACACGGGTGCTTCTCGCACAGTCATCGGTTTCCATCTGGCAAGACGGGTTCTTCGGGGCTGCTTCAGGAACAATGAATGTGTGAATCTGAGAACAGCTACCGGTCAGCACATAACCGTCCGAGGTGAAATGGAGGTGGATCTGAAGCTAGGCAACAAAGTTTACCGTCACAAAGTCATCGTAGGCGATATAGTGGACGACTGCATCCTGGGCCTAGACTTCATGCGGAAGTATCGCTGCGAGATCGATGTTAACCAGGGAGTGTTGAAGTGTGCCTCGGAAGAAGTCTTCATGGAAGGTGCAACTTCAGGAAAAGTGTACTGCCTGAAGAATGTCATTCTTCACCCGCAGTCGGAAACGGTTATACCAGTTTGTCTACCAGGGAATTCTGGTCGAGAGAACCGCTGCGTACTAATCGAAGGCCTAGAGAAAGAGGCCCCGTGGAAGATTGCACGAACCTTGGTAAGGGGTACCAAAGTTTGATCAGTACGCGCACTGAATGCAAGTGACAAGGAAGTGTCGCTCAAGAAAGGGACGGAATTGGGCACCTATGAAGGAGCGGCTTGGATGCGTAGATGTCAAGAGCAACCTACCAGCGCCAAGGTTCAGGGTGCACGATTCGACGTGTCTTCACTTTTGGAGGACTGCCAAAGTACCCTGCCAGAAGAAGAGAAGACCGAGGCTCAGAAGATGTTGAACCGGTTCGCGGATATTTTCTCGACCAGTGATGCTGACATAGGGAAGACAGCACTAGTCCAGCACAAAATAAACACGGGAAGTGAAGCACCGATTCGCCAGCGACCAAGACGTGTGCCAGTAGCACGGGAACGTGAAGTGGAAGCTATGATCGACGGTATGGTGAACGAAGGCGTAATCGAGCCTTCGTCCAGCCCGTGGTGCTCTCCGGTTGTCCTAGTTAAGAAGAAGAATGGCAGCATGCGCTTCTGTGTAGACTACCGCCGATTGAATGACATCACGAAGAAGGACAGCTACCCGCTGCCAAGGATCGATGACACACTGGATACGCTGACGGGGATGAAGTGGTTTTCTATCTTAGACCTAAAAAGTGGCTACTGGCAGGTGGAAATAGATCCTCGAGACAAAGAGAAGACGGCATTCTCCACAGGCAAAGGATTGTGGCAATTTAACGTCATGCCCTTTGGATTGTGCAACGCTCCGGCTACTTTTGAGAGACTGATGGAGCGAGTGCTTATGGGACTGATTGGAGACGCCTGCCTGGTCTACTTGGATGACATCATCATCGTGGGGCGCACCTTCCAGGATCACCTTCGAAACTTGGAGCAAGTGCTGTCAAAGATACGAGGAGCTAATTTGAAGCTGAGTCCGAAGAAATGCGCGTTATTCAGACGGCAAGTGAACTTTCTAGGACATGTGGTCTCGGAGAACGGTATTCAAACTGACCCGGATAAGATCATTGCCGTGAAGGAATGGCCAGTTCCAGAGAACAAAACGCAGGTCAGAGCATTCCTCGGATTATGCTCCTACTATCGACGGTTTGTGAAGAACTTTGCTGACATTGCTCGACCTCTTCATAAGCTCACCGAAGACAGAGTGCAGTTCTGTTGGAATGAGAGCTGTGACGTTGCATTCCAGAAGCTTAAGGAACATCTGTGTACTGCACCTATTCTAGGCTACCCTGACAATGAGCATGGATTTATAGTTGACACAGATGCCAGTAACACCGGAATTGGCGGCGTGCTGTCACAGAAGAAGGGTGATCAAGAAGTTGTTATAGCATACTTCAGCAAGACCTTATCCAAACCCGAAAGAAACTACTGCGTCACTAGGCGGGAACTCTTGGCTGTAGTAAAGACGTTGCAGCATTTCAACAAATACTTGTTGGGCCGTAAATTCCACCTGCGAACCGACCATGCAGCGCTGAAATGGCTACTTCAATTTAAGGACCCAGAAGGACAAGTAGCTAGATGGATTAAACTACTGCAAGAGTTTGATTTTGTAATACAACATCGCAGCGGCAAGTCCCATGGTAACGCAGATGCCCTATCGCGTAGGCCGTGTCCCGACCAGTGCAAGCACTGTAGCCGACAGGAAGCAAAGCAGGCAGCGCTAGTGAGGATGTTAAAGACGGATCTAAGCGACGAATGGAGAGAAGCTTTGCAGAGTGCTCAGCAAGATGACAAGGATGTACAGCCGATTCTTGAATGGAAGAAATCAGATGCGCCTAGGCCCAAATGGAGTGATATCGCAGCAATGAGCCCCATCACCAAGAGTTATTGGGCACAGTGGGAAAGCTTGGTCGTCCAGGATGGAGTTCTGTGCCGCAAATGGGAAAACGCTCGCGGTAACCAGTGCCATTTGCAAATGGTAGTGCCCAAAACTAAGGTGCCGGAAGTCTTGCAGCTCTATCACAATGGTGCTTCGGGAGGTCACATGGGAGTTAAGAAGACCCTTACTAAGATCCGGGAGCGGTTTTATTGGCTCCACTGTCGGGATGACGTCGAGGATTGGTGCCGCAAATGCACAAGTTGTGCGGCTGTCAAGGGGCCACATACTCGAAGCAGAGGTGCATTAAAGGTGTACAATGTGGGAGCTCCATGGGAGCGCATAGCGTTGGATGTCGCTGGGCCGTTTCCTGAGAGCCAGGACGGAAACAAATACTTCTTGGTTGTGATGGATTACTTCACGGAGTGGCCTGAAGTGTTTGCAATCCCAAATCAAGAAGCTACCACAGTGGCCGATAAGCTGGTGCATGAAGTCTTTTGTCGGTTCGGGGTGCCCTTGGAAATCCACAGCGATCAAGGCCGGAACTTCGAATCTGAGGTGTTCAAGGAGACTTGTCGCGTAATGGGTGCACATAAAACCAGGACCAAGGCTTATCATCCGCAATCAGATGGCATGGTTGAACGGTGTAACCAATCACTGGAAAGGTACCTGGCGAAGGTCGTGGAGAGCAAACAAAGAGATTGGGACAAGCACATCCAACCATTTCTCCTGTCATATCGCAGTGCGGTCCACGAAACTCCAGGAGTAACACCAGCTTTTGCCAATTTCGGTAGAGAAGTCCGTTTACCTGCAGAACTTATCACCGGTATTCCACCAGAATCTCCACGCAATATAACGGATTACGCGACCGAGCTACGCAAAAAGATGAACGACGTATACGAGCACATCAGGGAGTCAGGACAACAGATGTCTGAAAAGATGAAGACTCGCTACGACCGGAAGGCAAACAACAAAGGCTTCGATGAGGGATCATTGGTGTGGCTTCATAACCCAGTACGAAGCAAAGGAAAATCGCCTAAGTTACAAGCCAGATGGGACGGGCCATATCGCATAATTACCAGGATGAACGACGTTACCTATCGAATCCAGAAGGGGTCGCGAGGTGCACCGAAGATAGTTCATGTGGACCGGTTGGCTCGTTACTATGGGTCCAACGATGTTCGAGACGAACACGTTTAAGAGGGGGGCAGTGTTACGCCATCTATCGGTGAATGGGGGGTTACTAGAAGAGATTGAATGTATCGGTGGTTTAAAGGTAATTCAGCTACTCTGTACTAGATGACGTTGCTGTATCGAGTATAGACTGTTCGAGATTATTTCGACAGTTTTGTGGAAGAGTCTAGAATGCGCTAGTGATGTTATCCGGCCAGTATAAATAGAGCGAGAGCGCGCGAGACAGGACAGTTACAATTGAATATCGAAGCGATCAACAAGAAGCGAAGGAAATAAGTCGGAAGTGTTTAGTGTTGTTTTATTAGTGAAGTGAAAATTAAGTGTGTGTATCTAGTGTTATTGTGTTAGTGAATAAAGTGCAGTTTTTCTGGCATAGTGTATATAATTTATCACGAACCCCAGCTCGTAACAATATGTTTAATAATGCCCACATCATACTCACAACTTTACATGCTAATACACACATCATACTCACAACTTTACATGCTAATACACAGTAAAATACATGTTGCAAACAATATGTAAAAATAATAATTTTTTCTTGTGGTAATAAGACCGCACCGTAAGGCGTCGTGGCTAATCGTTTTGAAAATAGACCACTAAATTATAATGTTTAATATATATTTGGAAAATAGTTATGATACGAGTTATAGGCCCAGTTTCAACATTTATGGACAGACCTTATCTTTCAGATAAATTCAAAATTGGACGAACATTAGTATGAGTTATCTGACAAATTAGTTGAACGTGGACTTATCGGTGAGCGGTTAAACCAGCCTATGGGATTTCTAGCTTTGGCAAGAACATAGCTGATTGTGAAATAAAAAGGAAAATGGTCTTATTTGACACTTATGCACGAGACAATAATTATTTTAGTTATCAGTTCGTAATAATAGCAAATATTTTAAGAGGAAAATATTTACTATTATTACGAAGAAAAAAAAGTGTATGTATGCGCTAATCCAGCCCGTCCAGCATACGCACCACGAGAAAATTATCTCTACACGTTTACTCGTGTTTATGACGATTATCTCTATTAACTCGCTGACTCTAACATGGTTACACACACGATTCGACTTATGTCAAATGTAGCTATAATAGTCGTTTTTACTTATCTGTGGCATTTCTCTCGACGAATCCTAACATGACGGCCCAATATTACTCGATTATGATAAATTTTGACAACTAAAATAGTAATAATAGTCGTCATGCTTTCATACGACGAGAACTACACGAGCAACTAAAAATATTTCTTTAAAACAACAAAGAAAATGGCAGTCCCTTATTATAATTATTTAATAACCTTATATGAAGGGCGCCACGCGAGAAAAGTGCAAAGAAAGTGAATTTGGGATCTCTGTGACCCTTTTACGTTGAACGACAGAGAATTCCAGTTGCTTTGGAGTATAACAAAACCAATGGCTCTGTTTCTCATAGAAAGGCTTGCCACGGATCTCGAGCCTCATTCAGATGGCCTGCCTGTCTTATCGAAGCTGCGCATGGGACCTCATTCTTATTCAACACAGTAACAATTGTTAATACTTTGTAGGTATTGACATCAGTTTCGATTTTCGAATTAAAACTAATCAACTTTTGAATTAAACAATACATACAAATTACAAATGTCAAATAGTACATAATATGATAAACTATAGAGGTGGATACAAGTCTTTTGAGCCATTTGAGCACAAATTGAATGAACTAAACCGGTGTGGTCACATTAATAAATGCCGTAATTGACATTCTATGTTTCAAAGGGCAACATCGGTTACTCGTGCAGCGAGAGCGAATTCTCCGACGTGAAGCTTGTCTATCGTGGCGCGCATGTTAAAGAAAACGAGATATTAACCGATAACGACAATATTTCTTCATTCACGCGTGTGATATCTCGTGGTGCGTATCCTAGGCGGGCAGAACTAGTAACCCAGTTTGAAAATTTTCATGGACGGAAACTATACTAGATAAGACCTGTAAGTTATACCTAATAGTCATATCTACACTATATTATAAAGAGGAAAAATTTGTATTTTTGTTTGTTTGTAATGGATAAACTCAAAAACTACTGGATCAATTTTAAAAATTCTTTTACCATTAGAATGCTACATTATCTGCGAGTAACATAGGCTTTATTTTATTTTAGAAAAAATAGGGGTGCGTAAGATATTTGGGTTCTTCAGGTACGCAAAATAGTTCACTCAGGACGCGGGTGAAACCGCAAGAAACGGCTAGTCGTATATATAGGCTAGCTATTCTCATCTTTCTCTAGCAAAGTGACAGAATATTTAAAATGAAAAAATCTCAAAAAAGTCAGATATTTTCTATGCTGTGCATAAAATAATTTATTATTATTAATAAAAATGTTCACTTTAATAAAATATTAAAATAATTTATTACGAGTGAAAACAATATGCTTAGAAAACAAATACAGAACATGGCCGCAACACTACGAAATTTTATAGAATATTATAGCTACAGAAATGAATAAACTTGAACCGCTACGGTTAAAAGCAGCAGGCGTGAACTTGTGCTGTTCTACAAGATATAATCACAAGTACCATTCTTAATTGCACCTATGCGTCTGTTTCATTCCACTTTTCCACCTAAAGAAAACATAAAGAGGTTTGTCTACATAATATGCGATGTATTAAAAATTTGATTATCAAAAACTAACAGGCAGCCGGTCTGGGTGTTTGTTGTTAACAAGTATATATGTATGTTTATCCATTATCTAGTACCCAAAGTACAAGCTCTGCTTAGTTTGGGACTATAGTATTTTCGCTGTATGATGATAGGCATGACAGTTCTCATTTTACGTATCACGCATACTACTTTCAAGTTATGAAAATAAATTGGCAAAAAAAAACAATTATTAAAAATATATATATATTAAAAATTACAAAGTTAATTGATTCTAGTATGTCTCTCTCTCTATTTTTATAATTATTATTAACTGTAAATAAATTATTTAAATATAATAAAATAGAATCCTCAAAATGTCAGATGCATGAAACGAACCCTCTGTCAGTAGAGATTGACACCACTGAATCAGCATGAAATCGATTAATCGGAGCGGCCATCTTGTGATCGAATAGGTCAGTACGAGTGCCTTGTATGCGGTTTGTGATTCTGCCTGTTTGACGTGTTATTTTAAATTTTTTTGTTGTGTTCTATTTGGTAGGTACAATGCCAAAAATAACAAAAAAAATAGTTTTAAACTCTCAAAGCCGTGTAAGTGCTTCGTTTGAGGACCTTCTTTGAACGAGATCGTGCAAACGGGGACCCGGTAATACCGATCGACAGTGTTGATTACAGAGTTGCGGCAGCTCTGCTCTGGACATCGGCAAGGCTTCAGTTTCTCGAATATCCAATGAAAATTTTGGAGAAACTAGTTTTGAAGACAAGAAGCTGGTCACTTCGAAGAAACGTGAGCGTAAAACTTCAATAACTGTCATAGATAGTTCCAATGTGAAAATAATATAATAAGAAAAACGAAATCCCTACATTGATAAAATTAATCAGTCGTAGAAATAACACAATCGACAATATGGTAAAGGTTTCGAAATACGTCGCCGTTTTTCGGGGTTTTGAGTGATTGGGAGGGGAGGGGTAGGTCTCGGAACTCCCCCTCACCGTTTTCATTTGCCGTAAATACTTGGATTCCTCTGAAAAAAAAAAAATCTCCAAACATCGGTGTGTACGGTACTGCCAACTTCACACTAGTTTAATAAACTAAGGTTGACCGAGCCCTGCTTCGCAGGGCTCCTATTTTCGGCTTAAGGGTCAAAAGAGAACCTACTATAACCTATTAAGTTACTTATTACATAACCCTAGGTACTCGAAAGCTATGACGGCAATGACGCACAAATTGGACGTTAGCTGTCAATATCATTCACACAAGATGGCGGTTGCGTTTCGTATCACGTTTTTCACATAAAACCTAAATATCCCTTTTATTGATTCCACTAGTTGAATAAAGTGAGGTTGACTGTGGTTAAGGGTCAAAAGAGAACCGAACACAACCTATTTAGTTACTTTCATATAAAACCTAAAATAACGTTCCGTTTTGCATATTTGAATGAAGAATTTTTGGAAATTGTTTAAAAATATTTAGACGCAACTCCGGCAGCCAAAATTACTTTTAGGGGATTAAGACTAACTACCTTAAGCCCACTACACCACCAATACCCTCAAAGTCGGGCGACTCGTTTCGAAACCCAACCCGAGAAGGTTCAGATATGAGGTTTTAGTTCGAGTGACAGTGACTAATTATAAAAAAAAATATTTTAAAATTACTGCGTTTTATTTGTGAATATAATTTTGCCAAAACACTTTTAATATGAATTTATTTCGAAGATGTAAAATCGGTAACTACGTACGATTGCATGTCGTTTGCCAATTAAATCGATATTTATAAATAATCGCTTAAATTTCCTTAGGTTACATCACTATAATTGTCAGTCATGAACTGTCATGCATATCATTATACAGCGAAAATACTATAGATGGTGATGTGTGTAAGTGGTTGAATATTATTATCACCTTTATTTCATACTCATCTCACGTCATATTAACACATTTTTAAATATAATATATATAAAAAAATACACTTAAAAATATAAAATTATGCTATATAAACCCATCAGTATCGGGAACAGGGTCCAATCTGTCAACCTCCTCACTATGCGTGCCGTGTCCAACAGTACTGTCTTCTGTATCAGACCCCTGACCCTCGGATCCAACATGAGCCTCCTAAGATGTTGGGCGAGGCTCTTGGCTACTAAACCGTCCAATGTAACGATTATCGGCACAATAATTGCTGACTATGGCAATAGGCTCGCCCCCTATTACGTGGGACCTAAAAATTCCTGGCGAAATGTGGGTGTAATATTACACCTCTGCCTACCCTTTCCAGGATACAGGCGTAACTCTATAAATAAAATAAATAAAAAAATAATTGCTGACTCAACGACAATCTTAGGTCACAACTTAGTTATAAGTCTAGGCAAGTATTAACTTAGAAAGAGTTTTCCTAGAATATGTTCATAAGAGCGTATGTCATCATGATCGTTTCAGTAAACATGTTTATTATTGTGAGAGTTCTGCTTACGCTGGTTGTTGTATACTACACTATATTACACTACGCAGAAACAGTTATTAAATAAATTATCGTGTAAGTCACAAGGAAGGCAGTAGCAAGCAACTTTTTAATGTGCAAGTCTGTAGGATAAGTGACTTATATATTACTTACACATTAAAATGTTACACATGACAGCCATAGGGGTGTTTCTAACGAGTCAAACCAGATGGTTTTAATGAAATATCAAAAACAATTTCTACGGATAGTTTATGAAATATGCACTAGTGACGATACAATTTTATTGCCGTAATGTAGAGTACTAATTATCTTATTATCTATATATAATATTATTATATTATATTTTTTAGTAAAAAAATGCCAAATAGAGATCTAACATTATTGGATAATAATGGAAGGCACCGATAGCCTCGTCGTTTGATCAATAGATAACTAGCAGAGTATATCCAGTTTAAATTCTTGGTACGCACTACTGATAGTTCAAAATGACGTGCGTATTCAGATGTTTAGTATCACTGCTGTGTGAAGAAAATACCGTGAGGAAAGCTGACTATCTAAAAATGTCTGTCCATAATATTCTTGAAAGGCCTGTGGTCTAAACATCTGCTAAGTTGCGTTTGCCTAGCGTGGTTATTTATTATACGTAGTTAATAATATACAGGTCATACATAAAAAACATGGCATGTATGTCTTTTGGGGAGCTTAGGGATGCACTAAGGAAGGATTTTCCGAAATACCCACGGTATCGGGCAGAAAATGCTGAATAACAATATTTATATATATGCGAGCGTAGGCTACGGGCATCTTCCATCCAGCCTTCAATCTAATATTTAAGCTTCCATTATGCCTGCTTATATATATATTCTATCACTTACATACATGACCATCTAGTCCCAAACTAAATAATGGATAAACATACATTATTTTATATTGTGACAGTTTCTATAGGAGATTACAAATACTGAGACTGGTTATATCGGTACCTTTGGGTAGAAAGGTCGTATAAACCAAAACCTGACTTTTCAGGAGAGCAGACAAACAATTCTTTTTTTACCTAAAAATTCATAACTCTTTTTGTTTTTGAAGTTATAAAAAAATGATCTATGAGAAAGGTTCTTACAATTTGCGAATGAAAAAGGTTAAATCATCAAACCTATCTATCTTCTTCAGTTTTAAAGTTAGCTTGGATTTACGTCTAAGAAAAAGACAATTTTTGGTTAATACACCCCATGAAAATGTACTTTAAAAATACTGTATAGGCCGTATATCCACTTTTGGTAAGCTTATGGTCACATTTACTGTCGTAAAAACCCATATATATGTAGTAACACAGATTGAATATAAACATGTGGGTGTTACGAATTGTGCCAACTTCATTCTAATGTACTTTGATGATGTTTCACTAAGGAGGGAGCTGTAGGTGTTACATATTAATAGTTCCACCTTTAGCACCCACACAAACAAATATTCTTAAAGTGTGAGTGCGTTAAACGGTGATGCTTTATTTGACGTAACCTTTCCTTTGCTGTGTTGTGGTTATTTTTGTACTAAAAGGTTAATTGCTTCCAGCTATTCAAGTTCCATTTGCTCAAAGGATCATGGGCATTTTTGTATGAGAGCTGGGCGTAAAACCAACAGAAATAAAATGTGTTGTAATTTACTTTATTGTACTTCTAAATACCCCCTATATACTTGTTAACCCCAATATCGACCGGGTATCACTGCAAAAAAATCCCAAAGATTGGTTAAATAAAACACACATATTTGTTAAAAACTACTATATATTGATACCTTTTATTTAAATATCAATGGTTATCATCAACTATAACATCTAATAAATGTTCTGCGGGTGCAATGAAAGGCTCGTGCCGTCCTAACCCTAAAAACCACAAAACTGAAACTATGTGGGCACAACTTCCTACTGTTCTTCTGCCTGTTAAGCAAGTACAGCAATACTTAACTATCGCATTTCTACCGATTTGGTCCCTATCGATCAAAATGTAAGTATTATATGTGCGCGATCTGACATGCCGCGAGTGCCGCGACTGTTGACTTTTAATTCGAAGAAACCACACATTAGTTTGCAGAATATTACATCTGTGTAAGAGGTGGATATGCACCGTTGACCTTGCTCGTACTACTGGTTAGTTGTCCACGCGCGATTTGCGAGTATCAGTGACGTAAAAAATCCTTAGAAAATAAATAAGTAAAGTTATTTGCAAAAATAAGCTGAAGGTTCCCTTGGTGTTCTAATATATAAGAGGCTGATTCAATTTAAACAATCGTATGATTGATAGATTAGGCGAAAAAAGGTAATAACTACAAAAACAGAGGTTATTTTATTCAGATATTAAAAATACTTTTTATTAGGATTTGGTACCGAAGAGAAAATGCTTTATATGATGTAGATTAAAACATATTTTTTTTGGATTTTTTTCTATAACAATTACGGAGAAAATCGGTTTTAATTTACCCCTAATGACGCCCAATTCACATATTATGTCCTCACCTTAAATCATCTAATGACTCCTCTCTATATAATTCAATTAAATATGAATAACGACTGACGCGCTTTGCCCGGCCTGCCCGCACGCTTGTTTTTTGGTCGGCGCCTGAGTAAGAGAGAAGTTAGAAAGGGATAGAATGTAGTAATTCCTTTAGGTTACCAACCAATAGATTGGTTTCATTTGCCTAGCTCTGCACAACATCGTGTCGTATTATCTCCGTTGTATTGGCGATTGTTTTGGATTCTATGAAAAATACGTTTGAACATCACTGAATATCTCTGCTCACCGGTTGTTTGGGTGATTGCCGTCATAGTATAAAATTAAGTAATAGTCATTAGCTTTCACATAAAATATATTTTAAAGCTGTTGGTTTTACGCCCATTTTGACCGTGACCCTTTAATTTGCTATTTAATTAAATAACAAAATATATTGTAATCGAATTTAAGCTTTTGCGATTTGTATACTAACCTAACCTTAGAATGGAATTCGTAAATTTGATTTGAAGTTTTGTAGTAACGTTGATGACATTGTTAACTAATGGGAAAGTGTTTAACAATTAATAAATTATAAGGACAGCAAACACTGTCGCGTATACCGTCCTACGAAGGGTCAACATATAAAATTATGTATGTATGTATATGTAACCTTACAAATAAATTTAAAAGTGTTAACTATTGTGAGGATGCATGGATATATGAATGGAGTAGTCCAGTATCTAAATAGTACAGTAGTACATAGTAATCATTCAGTAGTGTTTACTTCTGAACGATTTGTGACTAAACTTGACAATATAGCTTATCCAACATAATAAGATTACATATAGCCAACTTTGACTCCGTGGTCCAGTGGAATAGCGTATGCGACTGCTGATCGGAGGTCCCGGGTTCGATTCCCGGCTCGAGCAAAAAGTGTTACTGGGTTTTTCCGAATTCACAGTAGCAGCAAGGAGTCTGGTGATGTGCCCGGTAACGTCAATACAATTATATAACAATGCAATACAAATTGAATTTGTAGAATTTGTATTGCATTGTTACGTTACGTTCCACGTAATAACGTGGGACATAAAAATTCATAGCGAAATGTGGGTGTAATATTACACCTCTGCCTATCCCTAATACGTGTACTCTATAAATAAAAAATAAAATAACTCAATAAAAATAGGCAACTTCGTCGCTCAAACCAACACCCACGCGGAACCGTAGACAGAAGCTTTAACATATGTATATATACAGACCCTCAATACCATTACCAATACATTCGTTAACGATAGTATGCCCCATAAGCCTTGAAACGCTGTGGTTCTGTACAACAGTTCTGTACTTAGACATAACAGGGTTCACATAGATGGGATCATTGTCAGGTCGTTATCACTGGAGGGACAATTTCGAGCCTTCGGGTCTGTAATGGGGTTAGAGAGTGATTTAATGGTGTTGCTAGAACTAAACGTACGGTGAAGAGTCCGGCTTACATTTTTGTACTGGTTTTTATTGTATTTATTGTATTTTTAGACTATAATAACATTAATAAACTTTCATGGTCACCAACATTAATTATTTTAGACTGTACCAGGTACCTCTGTTTCAGTCATTTGTGTTCTAATCGTAATTAAAGTTATACTGAAAACAATGGTAGGAGTCTTAGGTAATTAACAAGTAAGAAATCGGGTAGAAAACTTAACTTCATCGTGACAATCTATATGCAATATTTCAGTAGATACGTAATCATGACCCTTGCAATGGTGCTTAAAAGTCGGACTTTTGATACAAAAGTAAGGGTACATATTTCAAATGATGACGATTAATAATATAACTAGAGGACCCGTGCTGCTCCACAGCATATTTTAATATTATAAAAAAGCTCTTACATCTACTCACACGGTAGGTAGAATACTGTATGTAATACAAAGTCAGTAGACAAAAACGAACTATATTTCGACATTATTCAAAAAAGTTTATAGTAGTATCCACCACACATAACCAGTATAAGTCTGGCCAGCGTGGTATAGTAGGCCAAAACCTTCATAAAGAGAGGTTTAAATCCTGCAGTGGACTGGAAATGCTGTCCGTGTGGTGGATTAAGAATACGGAATGTCACCACCCCATATCATCCCATGGGTGCGTAAGAGCCGACAGAGGGAGCATATTATGCAGAGAACAGCACTGTAAAAGAAGGAAAACTTGATACAAACCACACCTTTATACCAACCCGTTTGGCCAGCGTGGTATAGTAGGCCAATTCCTCCTTTCCAAGGAAAGGCCTAGTCTAGCAGTGGACTGTATAAGGCTGATGATGAGTGGACTGCAGAAGGCTGTTGATGATGAACAATAATAATTAAACCATTTTTTCATTTCGTGTGCTTCACATCAACAGCCTTTTGCAGTCCACTGCTGGACTGAAGCCTCTCCGTATGGAGGTTTTGTCCAACTACACCACGCTGGCCAAACGGGTTGGTATAGTTTGCATCGTGTTATCATAGAGTAATAATTCATTTTTATTTATTTGAGAATGGTTAACAAACCATGAAAATGTTTATTTCGAAATTTCGGACGAAAGAATATCTACTACCATATATGCCAATTGTACAAATTCAAATTCAATACCAAAACTACCATATATGCCAATTGTACAATACTAACATTTCTACCAAAACTGCCAGTGCTGTCAAAAGTACCTTTTCTCTCAAAACTACTATTCTTTCCAAACCTACAATTTCTACCATAACTACCACTTGTAATATAAATAATTACCTATATGACAATAGTACTATGGACCGCTGTAATATGTTCCACATAAAAAAAATTAAGATGCCCGAAGAAAGTCCGTAATTTGAAAACACAAAAATGTTCCTATTATAAAACGTAATTTACCCATCTGTAGGGTTGATTTTCCCAACATTAGGCGGAAATTTCACTACATTTGGGGAAAATTCCTTGGGTCGCGGGTATACTGACGTCGTTACCGCGACCCCGTCATGAGGGTCGATAGAGGAACACCGCGGTGTTTTAGTGGGTACCCCGATCATCTAGAGGGGAGGGCCGAGCCACGCACCCCCCTTCACCTGCCCCATACTCGGTACAGAGTTGGCCGAGGGGTCCCTTTGAGGGACAGTCCGTAACTGGATTTCATCGCGATACAAAAAAATAGGGGGAAAATTCCTCAACATCAGAGATCAGTTCACTCAACATTAAGGGTTAACTGGTAACATTCGGAGAATATTACATGCCATCAGCGATAATTCACTATAGTGATAATTTGACCAACATCGGGTATAATTTTACACACCACCACACTCACACCCGTATGAAAGAAAGGCAAGGTCACCTTAAGGAGGCATAACGTTTTTTCCTGGCAGTTACCGCAAGGAACTTATTAGATGCCATAAAAATATTTTTGAATTTAGAACCGTCCATGTAGAGAGAAAACAATGGAATCTTAAGAAATTTATAGGAAAATATTGAAAAATAAGTTCAATGTCTACACCTATCTTCTTTCAAACTTACTCAATTTAAATGAGCATACCATCAAATGAAAGAGCTCTTTTCAGCGCGTGTTTTAGGCCTATAACGAAACGCCTACCTCAATGAGAACCAGATATATAGAAGCAGAAAGTCATTGACTACGGCTACGAAAACGTAGAAAATGTATGGGAGAACTGTTAGGGTGACTGTTATTGCATGTAATTTGATGAATGTGCAAGTTAGGTAATTTCTAATGCTTGATGACAAATCTACGCAGCAAAAGCTTTCATTTAAAAAAAAATCATGCGAATCGGTTTCGTAGAACGGGCTGGCCGACTCGTATTATAAAACACAAATTCTTTTAATATATAGATGGCGCTGATACACCTGAACATCCACTTGTAACAGAACAGCGAGCATTCGCCGTTTTTTGTTTTGTCAAACCGAACAATAAACAGAGCCAAACATTGCTACAAACATTTTCACGATCATTCTAGCGAACACTCTAATCCGTAGAATATAGAAAATATATAGAAAGTGCACTAGAACAGCAGTTTTACTCAATCTATTTAATTCAGCTTCACTAATGAATTATTTTTAGAGTAAAATACATAAACAAATGACGTTTCTAAATAATAAAATGCAGATTTTCATTTGAACAGGTTTAATAAATCACAAAAGTGTATGTTCCTACGTTTAAATTTATTTAGGGCTTATCAACATTCTATTGAAATTAATCCTGAGTAAACCAAATCTAAGAATTTATTGTAAACATTATAGATATTAATTCTGAGTAAGCCCATCACTAGTCAAGTTAAAATTAGTAACAGACTACGAAGATTCGAAATGCCATATGTAAGTATATAAATCTTTCTCTTACCTTAGTTAAATTCATAAGTGAAAGTGAAGTAAATATATGGGGTTTAACCACCATTGTAGCGTGGTTTCTATGTATTTTTTATATTCTAAGGCTTGCCAGAATGTTCATGAGAATGTTCGCTAAAACACACTCGGTTGTTTTTCTGTTTTGTAACATTCGCGAGAATGCTCATTGCAGATGAATTCTCAAGTATATCAAGGCCATAAAGTACCACTACTCCATTTCATTTGGTAGGTGACGCCGTTTATAATAAATGTATTAATGATGATTATGGAACCAAAAAAACATGCAAAAGTTCGACTTCGAACCCAATACCAACGCGTCTGGCCAGTGCGGTATAGTAGACCAAATCAGCGTATTGACTTACAATGCTATTGCAACACAAAGCTTCGTACATGCAGACATACGTAGACACACAACGAAGAAATTCTGACTGATATTATAAGGATATTGTGTTGCATATTTAAACGAAACTTTGCGAATTAGATTAACATTTTATGCTAAAAATTTTGAAGGTATTTAATTTAAAATTTTATATGACTGTAATTTCTCTTAAAATGATTTTATACATTGTTCCGTAATGAACATATTTCAGCGAGTTATTTTCATCCATATATTAAAATTCTAAGAATAATGGGCATGTTATAATTGTTTTAATTTTCAGCGAACGGGTGTATTTGATCAAACCACGTAAATTATGTGGTTTAAAATTAATTCAATTCTTTAATAATAACAATTTTATTACTGCCTTAAGTAGGCGAGGTAAGTAGTTGCATAAAATTGTATAAAATAATTTGTACCAATTAGAGTTACTTTTCTTTACAACACTTCTGTAACATTATCACAGATAATAAAATAGGAAATTACTGACATGACAAACAAATAGTTGTTTATTGAGTTTGCGTGTTCGTTGTGTCCGATCGTTGAATGTATGCAAAGTCATTCGCTATACAGGTTTTATTCCCAGTGCATTTGTGGTTTAAAACAAGAAACACAGGTAAAAAATTGTATTCTACTGGTTTACCGTTAACTGTATGTTATTCACAGAAGTGATGAGTGTATGTTAAAAACCAAACACGCAAAGGAATTAATTTAAAGAACAAAATACACAGAACACTATATTAGGCTAAATTTAATGTACACAGTTGCTTTCTAGAAAACATTGATATACTTTCGTTGCAGTTTCTCATTACACCACTTACTTTCAGGCTTTCGAGACTATCTACCGAGAATTCTAATTCAAATCAGCCCTTCAAACAAATTTTTCAGGTATCACTTTGATAAAATATTTACGACAACGAATTTCCCAGAATAAAGTAGGCATGGTCTGCGTCTGACGAAAAACATGGCATCTCAAAAATAGTGATAGAATCAGTACATGTAATAAAACGTGATGTTTTCGTTGTTTATGTATCCTCAAGAGATCTGGTACTTCAACATTATTGATAAACTAGACCAAGTATAAAACTAGACCATCAAGTAAACAAACTCCCAGAGGGAGTTTGTTTACTTGATGGTCATGATCTTACCAGCTTAGACAGTAAAAAATTCTTAGTAAAGTATATTTTATGCCACGTTATATTATTTTGTTGACGCCTCAAATGGTTTGGTCTTGGTAAAATTAATGAAAAGTAAATAAATAAGACCCGACTCCTCTTTACATTTTGACGTAAAAAGACTAAACTGTTATTTTAGCTTCGACGAAATAGACTTTTTTTGCTGTGGAAGAGAAAAATAATTTTGGCATTAAATACCGACATGGTTGTGCTCTAATAAACTTTCGGGCAAGTAAAAGTAGTTAGACACATCAATAGATTATATAATCTTCTGAGACTTGTATTTATTAAAGAAGAGGCGTCGTTGCTAAATTATACGACCGAGGTAAATCCAAGTATACCCTTAAAATAAGTAAGTGTAGTAAATGATTCGTCAACAATAATAATTTATCATTAGGAATCCTTTTGCCAAGAAAATATTAATCGTTAAAAACTTAAGTTGTTTGTAAAACAAAAATCTATTAAATACATCTTGAATAGTATTATCCTCTGATATTATATCTTATACCTACTTAAGAAACTAGTTAAACAGCTACTACAGTGATGAAATATCAACTAATATTCGTGCTAATCCCACCATCTTATGTTGAGTAAGCTGCTCGGGGTTCTTAGTAAATATTTAACTAAGAACCCCGAATATAAATATACATTCGGGGTTCTTTGTAATACAGGAATTACTCTGCAGGGCAAAATTTTAAATGACTTTTATAGCATATATTTTGGGGGATAGAAAATTATGACATTATTAATATTATGATTGAGTCTTTCTAAAAGCAACTGCGGAACCTGATTAAGTCTCCTAAGCAATACTCATTTGACAAGATTTTTTCATGTTTTCATACTATTTTGTTAAAATACTTTTTGTAAAGTAAAAATAATATTTTCTATACCAACTTTCATTCTAAAATCTACGGGTACACGTACATAACAATGTTATGAGTACAAACATCTTGTACTTAATTTAGCCCGATGCGATTGTGGATGGTAACAGTTGCCCTAGTTAGCACAACCTGAGGTCAACAATAAACAAGGTACATTAATTATTATATGAACGTGTGCCTCTTGGATTACCTCGTACGGTGACTTAGGCGAAGATCTTTTTTCCAGTTTAGACAGAATAAAAATCATTATCTATATTTTATAAGGCTGAAGAGATTATTTGTTTGGTTGAATGTGCTAATCTCAGCTATCTCATTTATTGAACACAACCCAACTGCCTACCCACAACTAGTGTCTGAATTGTCTGAAAAACGGCCAAAAATCTGGCTACCCGCCGATATATTATGTGCATAAATATTTTTACATCAATTTCCCTGTAAATATGACCGCCACGTTGTTAATACAATACTATAATAATAAATACCTGTGACGTGAAGCATATATCAATAATTGTCACGCGATCATATCAATCCACAGCGAAGCCAGTGTCCAATGACAGAGCTATTGAGGTCAGATAATTAATATCTCTGCGACACAGGTGACGATTGATTTAGTATTTTAAGTTATGATTATATGAACCAATCGTTACGGCGTACTGCGCAAATAAATATTGAAGTAAAGAGGAATAAATAAATTGTGAACTATGTATTGTGTTTGCAAATATTTTTCTTAATTCTGCGTGTTTGCATAGAAGTTAAAACAACATACGTACATATTATCATATAGTCAATCGAGACAAAAAGTTATATTTATAACTTTTTATAGCACCCTTTATAAGCTTTTACACAGAGGCACGAGCCTCTTCCGCGACTAGAACAAGGGTTAGGCAGTCCACCTTGGTGGCCAAGTGCATGTTGTCAGATTTCACATATCATTCGAGAACAATATGTAGAACACTCAGTTATGCAATTTTCAAGACGATGTTTTCCTCAACCGTTTATTATTAACAATTACATTTATACATCACTTCGAAGTACTTCAAATTTGGTGGTGGGCTCCGTAGGTTTATAAATTCTAAACATATATATTGGTAAACACATTGGCTGCACAGACCTTTTATGCGTATCCATCCAAACTTATCAACAAACGGGCAAACTGTTTCACGACTCTGTGTTCTCCAAAATTTCACATTAATTTTCATTTAACTCACATAAATTATATGAGAAATATATTCTTCAAATCTTATTTATTTACTTCAGACAAACTTTGTAAATAAAGTTTTCTCTTCTAAAGCACGTAGGTTTCAAATGTTCTCAAGTTCTATGAGAAATATATCACACACACTTATGATAAAAGTTTTACAATTTATCATTATTTTCTTACAATCGTACTTTGTGTATTTCTTAGTAAGCATTTTGTACTCAGTTTTTAACACGCTTTTATTAGGTCGTCGTGTATGTAACTAACTATGTAAAGGAATCTTAGGTAACTAATTTAACCATCTTCCAATGGTCGTAGCGTAATGAAAATTGGCAGCTGTATGTAGTTCTGATGATAATTTAATAATATGGTACTGCCGAACTGATCTGATCATGGAACCGGAAGATATGACCTGGAACTTCATTATTGAAAAACCGTATAATAGCTGTTTTGGATTTCTTATAAAAGTCTTGTAATTAACTTTGACTACAATTAGGTTTCAATGTCTGATGATGAAGCCAGAAGACAGGCTCTGGCATTCCATGATGGAATATCGTATCATAGTCGTGTTTGCACTTGTGAGAAAGGCCACGTAATGAACTTTGACTACAATTAGGTTTCAAGGTCTGATGATGAAGCCGGAAGATGGGCTCTGGCATTCCATGATGGAATATCGTATCATAGTCGTGTTTGCACTTGTGTGAAAGGCCACGTAATGGACTTTGAATTATTTAAATATTTCGAATAAAGTAAAATAAAACATTTGCTAAATATTCATAAACATTTTTCAAATTTCATAAAAACCAAAGACAACAGCAAAATGATCGCAAGAACTGTGCCTGCTGCTGTTCGAGTATCATACTTCATAGCGTCCACGGATCCGGAGAACTTTTATTACAGTTTGCTAGTTCAGTATATGCCTTATCGCTCAGAAGCAGAACTGTTACAAGGGTTTTATAGTGCAAGACAGGCTTTCTTAGCTCGGGAAGCGGTCACATGGAGCGGCACAGAGAGCGCGACCGGCATCTGGAAATTGTATTGAATCAAGTGCACGCATTTCAGATCCTCGAAGAGCCTCCAGTATTGGATAATATTGAACACAATGAAGACTATCCTAAACAGACTATGACTAATTATCAATTCGAATCAGCTCGACACGCTATGAATATGGAACAAGGACAGCTATTCAATATTATCACGTCAAACATACAGTCGCAACAACAGGGCGATCAACAAAGGTTTAAACTTTTCGTAACTGGTGGCGCTGGAACAGGAAAGACGTTCTTGTTTAACTTGTTGAAAAATCAAGTGAACAGATGTTACGGGAAGCAGGTTACAAAGATTGGCGCTCTGACTAGAGTTGCAGCACGACTAGTAGGTGGCTCTACACCGCATAGCTTGCTCAAATTACCAGTTCAAAGAGACGGTGTCTTAGTGAACATGCCTCAACTCTCCGGCAACTACTCTAGAATTATGCGTCAATAGGGACAAAAAGTAGAGTTGATGATGATGATGAAAGATGAGTTGAAGATGGTTAAATTACCTAAGATTCCATTACATAGTTAGTTACATACACGACGACCTAATAAAAGCGTGTTAAGAACAGTACAAAATGCTTACTAAGAAATACACAAAGTACGATTGTAAGAAAATAATGATAAATTGTAAAACTTTTATCATAAGTGTGTGTGATATATTTCTCATAGAACTTGAGAACATTTGAAACCTACGTGCTTTAGAAGAGAAAACTTTATTTACAAAGTTTGTCTGAAGTAAATAAATAAGATTTGAAGAATATATTTCTCATATAATTTATGTGAGTTAAATGAAAATTAATGTGAAATTTTGGAGAACACAGAGTCGTGAAACAGTTTGCCCGTTTGTTGATAAGTTTGGATGGATACGCATAAAAGGTCTGTGCAGCCAATGTGTTTACCAATATATATGTTTAGAATTTATAAACCTACGGAGCCCACCACCAAATTTGAAGTACTTCGAAGTGATGTATAAATGTAATTGTTAATAATAAACGGTTGAGGAAAACATCGTCTTGAAAATTGCATAACTGAGTGTTCTACATATTGTTCTCGAATGATATGTGAAATCTGACAACATGCACTTGGCCACCAAGGTGGACTGCCTAACCCTTGTTCTAGTCGCGGAAGAGGCTCGTGCCTCTGTGTAAAAGCTTATAAAGGGTGCTATAAAAAGTTATAAATATAACTTTTTGTCTCGATTGACTATATGATAATATGTACGTATGTTGTTTTAACTTCTATGCAAACACGCAGAATTAAGAAAAATATTTGCAAACACAATACATAGTTCACAATTTATTTATTCCTCTTTACTTCAATATTTATTTGCGCAGTACGCCGTAACGATTGGTTCATATAATCATAACTTAAAATACTAAATCAATCGTCACCTGTGTCGCAGAGATATTAATTATCTGACCTCAATAGCTCTGTCATTGGACACTGGCTTCGCTGTGGATTGATATGATCGCGTGACAATTATTGATATATGCTTCACGTCACAGGTATTTATTATTATAGTATTGTATTAAAAATGTGGCGGTCATATTTACAGGGAAATTGATGTAAAAATATTTATGCACATAATATATCGGCGGGTAGCCAGATCTTTGGCCGTTTTTCAGACAATTCAGACACTAGTTGTGGGTAGGCAGTTGGGTTGTGTTCAATAAATGAGATAGCTGAGATTAGCACATTCAACCAAATAAATAATCTCTTCAGCCTTATAAAATATAGATAATGATTTTTATTCTGTCCAAACTGGAATAAAAATCTTCGCCTAAGTCACCGTACGAGGTAATCCAAGAGGCACACGTTCATATAATAATTAATGTACCTTGTTTATTGTTGACCTCAGATTGTGCTAACTAGGGCAACTGTTACCATCCACAATCGCATCGTGCTAAATTAATTACAAGATGTTTGAACTCATAACATTGTTATGTACGTGTACCCGTAGATTTTAGAATGAAAGTTGGTATAGAAAATATTATTTTTACTTTATAAAAAGTATTTTAACAAAATAGTATGAAAACATGAAAAAATCTTGTGAAATGAGTATTGCTTAGGAGACTTAATCAGGTTCCGCAGTTGCCTTTAGAAATACTCAATCATAATATTAATAATGTCATAATTTTCTATCCCCCAAAATATATGCTATAAAAGTCATTTAAAATTTTGCCCTGCAGAGTAAATCCTGTATTACAAAGAACCCCGAATATATATTTATATTCGGGGTTCTTAGTAAATATTTAACTAATGGACACAAAGAGCAAGTAGACTCGAATCAATATTTTTGTGGTTTAATGATTTGTGTCTGGGTGTTCGATCACCACAAAAATCCACATCGCTATCCACGAAGTAGATAAATCTAGTTTTATTTATAAAAAAAATAATTAACACAACCTTTGTTTTACCAGCAAAACTTTGTCTTGTCTGCGATCTAGTTCGAAAACGTTCACTTAGTTTTGACCTTTGCTACTAGTATAAAGTAAGATATTTTTGAATTATTTTTGGATTGTTGGTACGAAACGGTTTTTTAAATTTTGTATCAATAATGGTTTTTGGTTATAAATTTCCAATTGCAAATGCCAGTTTTTGACATGCAATCAAATAATATATAATCGTTATAAGAGAATACTAAAAAAATGAATACAGCTTTTAAAGTTATGAAACCGTTACAAGATCAACACATTATAACGCGTGTATAGTACAGTGAAGATATTTTTAAATTCTCAAATGTATCTTCGAGTATTAAGTCCGTATTCTTATTGTAACAAAAAATAACATCACTAACAATGTCCCTAAGAAATTGACCATCTTAAGTATATAAATTAGACCTTAACTAATGACAGCGAATGGAAACTTTTCTAAATTACGAACATATAACCGTTTATTGCCGCAAGTGGCATCTATGCAACAATGCCCAGAACACAAGCAAACTTCAATACACTTAGAAATAACAAAAGTAGGAAGTAAAAGCAATCAGAGCAACACGTTGACGGTATCATTACATTGAATAAAAGTACGTGACTTAATTAAATCGGTGCATGGAGGCTACTGTTGCTAACGGGTATGTTGTTGTAAGAATAAAACAAGGGTAAAAAGCAAAATATTTCTAGTTTTCTTTGTAACTATTGTGGCGTTTGAAAGAGTATATGAATACCGTATGTACATCATATTTAGTTTTAAATGTGAAAAAAGAAAAATGTGATAAAATAATGAGACACACTTGAATTTTCCAGGACGGTCATACAATATAAAGACGATTCAGGAAGGAGATCCAGGACGGAATCTAAAATAGTTGTATAGATGAAATAAAGGACAATGGCAGATCTCCATACATCAAAAAGTCTGAAATTAAATTGAAGCGCTCAGTAATAAAAAATATATCAAAAAATTTGGCGTAAGTAACAGAGTCTATAAATTATTATATTTTCACTCGGGAAAGCCGGAAAAAGAAGATATCGGTGTTTAATGTTTAGTTAAGAATGAACAATGTTACGTTTGAATTATCAAAGGCATTATGTCAGATTGACATCTAAACGCAGAACTATTCTGTACCATCTACCTGTCACAGCCAAAGACAAAAGCAGAGTTGCACATTTTAAATCGATTTTATGTGAAATCGATATAACGTTAAAACGATGCTGTGACGTTTTTATTTGATTTAAAAGTTGTTTTGCTACAAAAGAATTAGCTTATTGATATAATGTTGATTAACAATTAATTAACTGCATTTTAATTATTATATTTTAAACCAAACCAACCCTATAAAGGTCGATCATATCGATTTCTTATTTAATAATCGATACGCATCAATGTCAAACGTCTATTCCAGTCACACCATTGTCTATGGCAACCATCAAATAATAAAGTAAGCACCTAGTTCGTAATCAATTGGAATGCTTTTTATCATCATAAAATAATCCGGCTTTATCGAGACAAAGTAAAAATATAAAAAATATTAGAAAAAATAAACAATTTGTTTTGTTCATATGAAGTTTAAGCTCGCCACAACAAACCCAGACCTAATTCTGCCATTGTTCTTTATTTGATCCAAGGTTCACAAACTTATTATAGAAGTACAGCAACATGAGTAAAAGGAGCTGGTTTATTTTGTTCCTGGCTTTAGTCAAAAGGAACTCGACAGTTTGTTATTGACGATCAGTAATTTTGTCGTTTAATGTTGTCCCGGTCCTGCATTTGTACGCTTCACTTCGGTTTTGTTCATCTGCCAGTTGCAGTGATCATTTCCTTTTTTACAGCTCTATAGAGTTTGGGCTCGTTCTATTCGTACTAACGAGTTCTTTGGTGGTATATGATTAGCGCACATGCAAGCTTGTTCTAAAGGTTTTACTTTTAATAAGTTATTGTTGCCCGTCCGAATATTTACACTAATAATATTATTGGTAGCGCCATCTACCTTTCCATCGAGAATTAATCATGTCAACGTCAATGGCTCGTCGCTGCTCGGCCAGTCCGAGTGATCCTTTTCATGAAATCCCAAAACGCCTCGCTATTGGCCGCCCTGCTCAACGGCGACGAAGAAATAATGGAAGATTCGAGACGCTTGGGAACTCATGTCCGTCGTATAACCCAAACCACACCGCCATATTCTTTACCGCTCCCGCTCATACCAAAACATAACAAAACCACCCGCGAGTGAAAGTGATTTGTGTAGGGGAGTGGTTCAAGCAGCTTCAGGATTCTCGAAGACATCAGGAGGCTGCCATTTGCAAAGAAAAGGACTGCTGAGCAAGGTAAGAGGCTCCTATCTACTTCACTTTTCACTTCCTCATTTCCTAGTCGATAAGAACCGAAATCCTACAGTCCACAATATCAATAGTTTTCCCAAATCGACTAGGAACATTCGATTCGCCGAAACATTTTTTGATCCATACGAGTCGGATTCATTTACGTTTTATACGTAAAACCTCGATATATCTCTATACCTAGGCAGTTATAGCACCTAGCTATACTCCTAGTCCATTCACATAACCGTCACATGGTTGTTTTCGCACGCATCAGTAGGTAATATAATTTTATATAGCTACCTAATTACCCAATTATTATTTCTGGAACTATCATAGTTGTCTTGTAAATCTCATATTTCAAGCAACTTTTAATTCCACCGCTTTAAAGTGTTGTCTACTTAGGTAAAATAAGAGGTACTTTAGATATTCTTATTTTGTTTCGTTCTCATTAGCTTATACTTACGTAAGCATGTCACAACAAAAGAAGTCACGCGTGTCGGAAGACAAAGAGATGACAATCTTAGAAGCAAAACGCAATATTTTATTTGAGCGTATTCAAAACATTTACGAGCGTTCAAAGACCGCAGCCGTTTCTGATAGTAATAGGGAGTCATTTCTCAGTTATTGTATGACAGTAGACAGTATTCGAACAGATTTTCATAAGTTGTTAGACGATTATAACGCAAGATTGCTTTCTACTAATCCTGATGAAAAACCGAATTATCAGGCGTACACCTCTTTCGAAGACCTTTATTGTATTATTAAGCGTATACAATCACAATTGGAGGGTAAATATTTAGCACAGCCCGTCGCAGCGGCTCGGAAGCCGAGATTACCGCCAATCGAGATTATGTCGTTTGACGGAGATATACGAAATTGGCCGTTATTTTATGCGAGTTTTAAGTCTACAGTGCACGATAATGGTTCTCTGACAGATGCTGACAGGTTGTACTATTTAATAGGTAAACTTTCACCGAAGGCCCAGTCCGTATTTGCAGGTGTCACACCCAGTGCTGAGAATTATCAGTTCATATTTCAGTCACTACTTGATAGATACACAAGAAATACAAGACACTCGCGTCCTAGCGTCTACCTACTTTGATCAAGCTTTAAATCTTAAACTGTCCGGTGCCGCGTCTGTCGCGAATTTCCAGCTGTTTATAGATAACTTCGTAACCGCGGTTAATTCTCTTAGGAACTTAAAATTGGAAGATCCTTCCGACTTTATGTTGCTTCAACTCGCTTTAAAAAAGTTTGACACTGAAACAATTCGTGCTTTCGAGATGACGGAACGCAATAATAAAATACCTACACTAGATAGTTTTATTTTGTTCATCAAAGATCAGTGTCGAATATTTCATAATACGCAGTCTAGTTCACCTAGCCCGTCTAACACTAACAGCAGCAAACAAAGGTTGAATAAAGCGCGAAATAGTAATAATAACTCGGTCCCTAATCCGCAATCTTACGTAACATGCTCGGAATCTAATAAAATTAATTCACAGAAGTGTCTGTGCAGTAATATAGTACACGACCATTTCTACATGTATCCCGCCTTTAATGGTCTAAATCCGACTGCTCGTTTCAAGTGCGTGAAAGATAACAAAGCTTGCATTAATTGCTTAAGTATAAAGCATAAAACGAGTGATTGTTCTAGTAAGACGAGATGTCGTTCATGTAATCAACGACACCACTCATTTTTGCACTTTGATAAAGGTAGTCCGTTGTCAAGCCAAGCCGCTAACCTTGACACACTAACGTCGCAGGTGCAGGCTACGATAACTGCGCCACCCACAATTCAGAATGAAATATCGTTGTGTACGACATCCAACGCGCGGGCGACGCGCACGCGCGGACGGCCCTCGCACATCTATAATGATCCGCGCGGGGCCAAAACGCAGTGTATGGCGTCCAAGACGGTACTGTTAGCGACAGCGCAAGTTATCGTCTATGATGTTAATGGGTCGCCGCACACGGTACGTTGTCTACTCGATAGCGCGTCTCAGATCAATTTAATAACATTGGATTGTTTCAAACGCCTCGGATTGTGGAATAACTTTAGAAATACTAGCTCAGTGGTCAAAGGGATCGGCGGTTCAGAAAAACATTGCAAGGGTTCCGTAGATATTAAAATACATTCGCGTTTTGATAGGGATATTAATTTTAACATTTCTTCGCTTATCGTGGAGCGTATCACGGACGCATTGCCGAACGCTAATGTAGACGTAGCATCACTCACTCACCTCGAGTCATTGCCGCTGGCAGACGCGGAGTTTGCAAATCCGGCAGGCATTGATCTTTTGATCAGAGCTTCAATATTTCCGCACTTGCTACTAACTAAAATAGTACGTAGTGAGCGATATGATTTACCGCCCGCTATTGAGACGGTAGTTGGGTACGTGATTATGGGTACCGTACCTACGTTACATACTTTTCATTATATTACGTCTTGTTGTTGTTCTGTTCTTCAAGAAATCAAGGTGGGTGCTAAAACTGTGTGTAAGATAAAGCACTAATTAGCTGTGCTATGCTATGCTATGACATGCTATGCTACGCTATGCTACGCCATGCTATGCTATGCTACGCTGTGCTATGCTACGCAATGCTATGGCATGCTATGCTATGCTACGCTATGCTATGCTATGCTATGCTAAGCTATGCCATGCTATGCTAAGCTACGCTATGCTATGCTACACTATGCTACGCTACGCTATGCTACGCTAATTAGCTATGCTATGCTATGCTTTGCTACGCTATGCTTTGCTATGCCATGCTTTGCTATGCTATGCTACGCTATGCCATGCCATGCCATGCTATGCTATGCTATGCTATGCTACGCTATGCTATGCTATGCTATGCTATGCTATGCTACGCTATGCTATGTTATGTTATGCTATGCTACGCTATGCTATGCTATGCCATGCTATGCTATGCTGCGCTATGCTATGCTATGCTTTGCTAAGCTATGCCATGCTATGCTATGCTACGCTATGCTACGCTATGCTACGCTATGCTACGCTATGCTACGCTATGCTACGCTATGCTACGCTATGCTACGCTATGCTACGCTATGCTACGCTATGCTACGCTATGCTACGCTATGCTACGCTATGCTACGCTATGCTACGCTATGCTACGCTATGCTACGCTATGCCACGCTATGCTACGCTATGCTACGCTATGCTACGCTATGCTACGCTATGCTGATTTGTGTAGTGGAGTGATTCAAGCAGCTTCAGGATTCTCGATGACATCAGGAGGCTGCCATTTGCAAAGAAAAGGACTGCCGAGCAAGGTAAGAGGCTCCTATCCACTTCACCTTTTCACTTCCTCATTTCCTAGTCGATAAGAACCGAAATCTTCGAACCGAATTGGCAAGGGTATTTATGATTGCCAATTTTACATTAATAAAAAAGCAATTTTAACTTAATATTGCACCGAAAACAGAAGTTTTATTTGCATGCTTTTTAAAGTCTATTCATTAGTAAAAATGAGTAAGCTATTTTTGCTGTAATTGTACGCCCAAAAGGTAAGTAAGTTGACGTTAAGTTATAGTTTGACGCAGGCCAATTAGGTTATATCATTTAGCACAATGCAGTTTTGTGTAAGAAATATTTAGAAGAGCCGATACAGCGGCAAGAGTTCAGGCAACAGATGTGCGGTCGTACACACTGGCGAAGCATGGGATTCTGTGCGCAAACAACAAGTGTGCTTGTGGTTTTGTTTAATTTTGTTGTTGATCGACTTTATTCGTCATAATCACGTTAATCAGCCGGATTACATTTGAGTGATAATGAAGAAAAAAAACATTCAACATTTTTGTCAAAAAACCCAAATTCCATTTTACATTAGGATATGAGTTTGTCCGTGTGGTGACGGATTAAGAATACGAATTGTTACCACCCCATATCATCCCATGGGTGTCGTTAGAGCCCACAGAGGGAGCATATTATGCAGAGAACAGCACTGTAAGAGTAGGAAAACTTGATACAAACCCTATACTAACCCGCTTGGCCAGCGTGGTATAGTAGGCCAATTCCTCCTTTCAAAGGAGAGGCCTAGTCCAGCAGTGGACTATTAAAGGCTGATGATGATGATGAGTTTGTCTATAGTTTGACTGCCGTCTCACAGCTAAAAATGCTTATTGTATGGAGTACCTTCGGGCCATATTTGAGGGTACTGACTCGCCGTTACGACTATCATAGATCTTTAAACAGCTGGCACTGACAGCTTTACGTGCACACCGAAGCCAAAAAGTCACAATATATAAGCAGTTCAAACGTTTGTGGTGTCACACAGGTTTATGTTCTATGCCGCTTATTTTTATTTTATACTAGCTGGTACCCGCGGCTTCGCACGCGGCAAAAAGTTACGTTTTAAAAAGTTCTCTGCCAAATCTAATCTTTATACAGCCGGTGATTTTCCAGATTTCAAGATGAAAGACTCTTTGCTTTTATATATAAAATTATACAAAAATAAGTGTCATGGGTCCGTGTGGTGACGGATTAAGAATACGGAATGTCACCACCCCATATCATCCCATGGGTGTCGTAAGAGCCGACAGAGGGACATCTTTTGCAGAGAACAGCACTGTAAGAGAAGGAAAACTTGATACAAACCCTATACCAACCCGTTTGGCCAGCGTGGTATAGTAGGCCAATTCCTCCTTACAAAGGAGAGGCCTAGTCCAGCAGTGGACTGTTAAAGGCTGATGATGAGAAGTGTCATGACAACAGCGCAACCAGACACTAGACCCGGACAAACAGAAAGACAGACAGACAGACAGACAGACAGACAAAAATGTTAAAAAGGGTTGTTTTGGACTTAGAATCGTATAAGTAACTATATGCACTTGAAAAAACATAGTTATTTTGAAATCACAGACAGACACTTCAATTTTATTTATATGTATAGATGTATAGATGAGTTGAAGAAGTAAAGACTTGTTATCGCGACAACAGCGCCAAATACTGGGTCAAATTGGAGCCCATATGTAGCGCTATAAAGTCCTCTACCTTCCAGTTAAAGTCTCATTTGAATCGTTTCAGCCATTCCAGAGATTACCCCGGACCAACAGACAGACAGACAGAGAAAAATGTTAAAAAGGGTTGTTTTGGACTTAGAATCGTGTAACTAACTATATGCACTTGAAAAACCAAAGTTATTTTGAAATCACAGACAGACACTTCAATTTTATTTATATGTATAGATGAGTTGAATAAGTTAAGACTTGTTATCGCGACAACAGCGCCAATTACCGGGTTAAATTGTAGCCTATACGTAGCGCTATAAAGTCCTCTACCTTGCAGTGAAAGTCTCGTTTGAATCGGTTCAGCCGTTCCAGAGATTACCCCGGACAAACAGAAAGACAGTCTGACGGACAAAAATGTTAAAAAGGGTTGTTTTGGACTTAGAATCGTGTAACTAACTATATGCACTTGAAAAAACATAGTTCTTTTGAAATCACAGACAGACACTTCAATTTTATTTATATGTATAGATGTATAGATGTATAGATGTATAGATGTATAGATGAGTTGAAGAAGTAAAGACTTGTTATCGCAACAACAGCGCCAAATACTGGGTCAAATTGTAGCCTATATGTAGCGCTATAAAGTCCTCTACCTGGTAGTGAAAGTCTCATTTGAATCGGTTCAGCCGTTCCAGAGATTACCCCGGACAAACAGAAAGACAGACAGATAGACAGACAAAAATGTTAAAAAGGGTTGTTTTGGACTTAGAATCGTATAACTAACTATATGCACTTGAAAAAACATAGTTCTTTTGAAATCACAGACAGACACTTCAATTTTATTTATATGTATAGATGTATAGATGGGTTGAAGAAGTAAAGACTTGTTATCGCGACAACACCGCCAAATACTGGGTCAAATTGTAGACTATATGTAGCGCTATAAAGTCCTCTACCTGGTAGTGAAAGACTCATTTGAATCGGTTCAGCCGTTCCAGAGATTACCCCGGACAAACAGAAAGACAGACAGACAGACAGACAGACAGACGGACGAAAATGTTAAAAAGTGTTGTTTTGGACTTAGAATCGTATAACTATATGCACTTGAAAAAACATAGTTATTTTGAAATCACAGACAGACACTTCAATTTTATTTGTATGTATAGACTAGAGGACGCCAGCAGCTACGCCAGCACATTATTTAAATTTATCTGTTTTGACCGATCCCGTGGGTATTTCGGGAAATCCCTTCTTAGTGCACCCCTACGGTCCCCAAGGAACATACATTCCAAATTTCAGCTTCCTGCGCCCAATAGTTTTGGCTGTAGCTTGTCTGTCAGTCAGTCAGTAACGCAACGATTTTATATATTATGATAAGTATGCAAAGGAGCAAAATGCATGACTTAATTAGAAGAAAATAAAAAATCTTTTATTATTTTGTTTCTAATTTTGATGGCAACCTTCTCTCTCGATCCTTTTCAACTTTTGAACTACTTAACGCATTTCAAGATAAAGTCCAACAGATTGAAGACTATAAAACCGCAATTCAGTTTATGAAATATTTTTCCTATATCTCTTACGAGAGCACAAAAACGACGTATTTTATGTGTCATAGTAGAACGCAGTGATTACCTGAATTCCTTGTTTATAGCATACGTATATTTATGTTTAGTATATTTTTCAAGTACAGCAACGATCTAGTAGTATATTCTGTACCAACATTAAAGCAACAAACAAAAATGGGTCCTGTGTATTAAAAAAAGCATTTCCAATTGTCCCGTCGATATTATGCTCACAACTCTTGGTGCAGTGCTTAGTGGCGAATTTGTTATTTACACTTTTACCATATCTGTGAAGACATATTTTTTTAAAAACAAAGATGTTTAAACTTCGTTTTCTGCAAAATATCATAAACAAAACTTACTAAATATGCTAAAGTATGAAGAAAGGTATGATAATTTGGGCGGAATTATTTTTACAGGCTAAGTGGAAGTTAACTTCTGTATCTCTGAGGTGGAAAATACAAAATTCTTTACTTAAGTTGCAGTAACTTCATAAATTCAACTTGAGTTAACGTGCTAAACTTTCTTTAGTAAAGTGTTCATAACTAAACGAAAACAAAAACAAATTTTCTTACAAAAGTTTTAGTAAATAAACTTCCTCTCTCAATGTGTCTAATTTCAGGTAGGTACTGTATGTTTTACTGCCAGATGTGTTGGCTAATCTTCGCTCATATAAATGCTAACTATGGCTCAAGCCACGTTTGACGTAATCAGAATTTCCCTCTCAAGTTGTCTTCAGCTCAATGTACAACTATAATACTAAACTTATGCTTGTAAGACGGGTAAAATATTTTGTTTTAGAACTAATACATATCTACTAGAGAACTAAGCAAGGTAAGCAGTTGAGGATGTGTGAGCAATAATATTTGGCAATGTCACTTGCGCTGCGGGAAAATAAAGTGGATTATTTGAAGAAGTGTTACTATAACATAGAATACCCACGTAAAGGAGTATACTAGTATACTAGTACTAGCATAGCACTATTTTTGCGCCTACGTTTCGTTTGGTGAGTAAGAGTATCAGGGTATCAATCAATCCACCTCTTTCAACACCATTTTCTTTCTCCCTCTTTCCCTTCTCGTGGGTGACTGCGGCCAGTCACGATAATCGTTTATTTGTCAGGTAGGTTGATGGCTTGGTTACTATCAATAGCAATAAAAGGGTAGATTATAATGCTGGGTCGCCCATAATAACATTTTATCCAATATAACCCAAAATCACCTGAGACAATTGCGCCTACGATTCTCCCAGAAATTCGACATAAACTACAGTCGATTTTCATATTATAAATACATTTTTCTACGTATTTAGGGCGAACGGCAACAGACAATAACAGTACATCACTCTCCGGACTGTGGGTGTTGACAAATGAAAATGTGCCCTATTATTCCTATACAGCGTGAGAATACAGTCAGCGCTGTGCTATTTGTCAAGTAGCCCTGTTGAATATTGGCTAGATATAATAAACTAGCAGTACTTATTTAGTATTTTATTCAATTGTCTACGACTTGCTTTGAGCTTTTCTAGAGAATGTGTTTTTTTCTTCAGTATTAAACCGATTATGTTGAAATTTAACATACGTTACGGCTACCATAAGTTGCAAAAATTAAACTGGGAGGGTTTGTAGGGAGGGTAGAATTTTGTACGGCACAAATTTACCTCTTGGTAGTAAGAACACATGCGCTGTAATCATTGAGTTATGCGCATGTGCTAACGTATAATATCTGTCAGTACATTACACATATTGATTAGACATATTGTCATATTGCGCACTGTGATTACATTGTTCGCAAATACAAACTAATACATAATTATATACTACGCTTAAACGACATAATGTCATGGATACTAACCGATTTTTTTTGTACCCTATAAAGTTTCTGAACTCTTCAGAATTATTAGGAGTGTCATCAAACAACTTGAGACTGAAAATAGATTTGTGCTACCCTGAATTTAACGCGCGCAAAGCCGCGGGCAAAAGCTAGTATAACTGTACAGTTATAGCGACATTCGCTTTCTGTATTTAGCTGGCCGCGATAGATTACAAGAGATACCAGCAGACTGCCATAGACGATATTGGGTATGAACGTGCGTGCGTCACTGATTATTAGATTTTACGTACATATTAAATTATTAATGATCACGTGGTCCTTACTGAATGCAACCGAATAGCGCTGGAATGATGACCATGATCATTCGGCTACTGTTCAGAAGAGAACTTTTACTTACTTCTTCTTTCACGTTATGGCCATTGGTTTCATCATTTCTCATCTTATAATTTTGATTCGAGTCACTGACTTGACTGTATCCTATAGAGGCATGTCCAATTAGAGTACTGACTTATCGCATTATTGTCTTAAGCCATTACTTTTATTAACAGGGTCCGTCTGGACTGTGCGCTTTAAAGATAAGGGAATTTACGACCAATAGCCATCTACGCCATTTCTTATAATGACTGTTTGGCTGTTACTAAAAGCAATGAAACTGGATACTGCGTAATTGAAATGAATAATAGCTTAGTTGAGGACGATCTATCCAGAATCCACCTCTCATGAAATATTATTATATCCACAGGTGATACAAAGGATACCTTATTTTCAGTTGTAATTAGAAGACTTGGTTGATAACAAGCTTGGTAATGACATAATTGAACAAAAAGTAGTGAGGCGGTAAAATAAATAACATCGAGGAGCAACATTTTAAGTTCTGTCACGAAAATTTCTCTTATGCAGTAGGTAAATAAAATCGATATCTAGCAGATAGGCTTGATATCTAGCATATTATTTAGAGATTGTACGTAAGTATCTATTAGTGTTTATGTAAGTTCTTCTCATACAAATGTAAGCGACCAAAAGCCACGTGCCTATTATTTATTCTAATTATATTATTAAAAAGAAAACAAAAGCATACAGAAATAATAAAATATTCAATAAATTGACGCAAATAACACCCAGATTCATGAATCGAACAAAGAATGGTCTAGTGCAATAACCAAAATCACGCCACTACACAAACCATGATGTCTCATGCATGAGATTGTGCATATGTGATTGATTAACTTTTTCTTTTTGTATAGTTTCATATTCACATAATGTATTTTCAGAATATATTTTCTAAAATAAGGAAAAAGATTTTTATAAAATTATACAAACGCAGATCTTAAGATTTTTTGTCAGAGCTGTACTCATTATAGACTTAACTATAATAATTTAAACTTGCCGTCGGGTCTTGAGTTTAAGTGGCTGGTAGATAGTGTTTATTTCTATAAACTATTTTAAAGTCTGAGTTTGCCAAATAAAAACTTTTCTTCTTCGTTTTGTCTTTGAATTAAACCATGTATTTAAATAAGTTGGATACGCAAATATACTTAAACTATTTTGGATTAAGAAACATGTAAAAATGTTCGGGTACTTTGAGAAAATTTTAAAATTAAAGACAAATATCACCTCAGTCTGCCGTGACCACGGTTCCTGTAAAGAAAAAACTGAAACATCGGCTAGTAATAATAATTAAATATTTAGTTCCAAATCATTCGGTTTAAATGTAATTTAACTAAAGCCAATATATCGCGACAGAATCCGTAAACCATAGTTTGATTTCAATGTGTAACATTCGGGTAAACCTAAGAAGATATAACATGTAAAATAATTTAAAAACATCGTTGAGGTTGGAATATTCCCCGTCAGCTATTTTAAATGTATCCAAATGAAAAATACAATGTCCAGATTGCAAAAAATAACTCTGGATTTGTCGATGCCAGATTAAAACAACAAAATCCGTTTTCTGAAATGTATTTTGAAGATTAATTATCACATCATGCCATCACAATGGCGGCATTTACACGCAGTCAGTAAAGACAAAAAACCATCATCTGTCATCTGATCCTGATAGGCAGAGCCTGTACATACTACGCTATTTATATTTTCATAACTGCCTGGCTGGCGTAGTGGTTTATGAGGCCTGTTCGTCGCTAGACACTGGGCTGTTTCTTTTGGGTTTTAATTATTTTTGAAATCCCCTGCGACACAGGGTTTACAGCCAGTGCAAGGACTTTCAAAACAGTAAAAAAATCGTAAAGCAACTCCTCAACTATTAATACCTTGTTCGACAGTCACCTTTGCTTATTTTTTTATATATCTCATGAGGGAATACTTTTACCGTATTTAGAATTTCTGTCCATATCCGCAAATTTATCACCTATCTCTTGACATGCAACGTGTCATTTTCAGCGATTTGCGTATTCTTTCCATGTTAAGGAATAGTATGGGATCTAAGTGTTATTGAACGATTTCAAAGAGCTTTTTTATTTTACATGAATGTGTGTTATTAGAATTACAAAATATTAACTTATGTTAGCATTTTTTGTCTTCGCAGTGGAAACCCAAATAATAGGCTCATTCTCCACTGGTGGTGTGTGTGACTCTACCTTACAGGCTTTCGGGACATACCATCTACCACTTAGGTTTCAACGGGACTCCTAAAATCATCTTCAAATTAATTACTTAATGATTCTGTATTTACATTTCGAATCACGTTTGCAGATCAAGGGTGTGGAAAATGAGAAAGAATTGCCAATAAACCACTCTCTTAAATAGCCAAATTTATATACTGAACCAAACGTAATAATTGTATGTAATGAACCAATCGTTTTAGTAACAATGTATCAATTTTCGATCTTAAGTTCTTTATAGAATAACTAGACGATGCCCGCGGTTTCACTCTCGTTATTTCAGGCTAATGCTCTGCTCCCGTCGCTCATAGCGTGATGTTACATAGCCTATAGCCTTCCTCGATAAATGGGCTATCTAACACTGAAAGAATTTTTCAAATCGGACTAGTAGTTCTTGAGATTAGCGCGTTAAACCAAATAAACAAACTCTTCAGCTTTATACATATCGATACTGGAAATATGAAATAACGTAAGGGACAAAACTAAGGTTTTCAGGAGAGCAAAAATAAGATATTTTTCTTACAAATCTGACTATAATTTTTAACTCGTATGTGCTATGTAAAAATTATCTAGGCCAAAGTTTCTTAGATTTCTTCATTATTTGAAGCTAAAATAGCAGAAAAGCAATAAGGCCTATAGTTTTAAAGATAGCATGTCCCTTACGGTAAATAATAATGAATACGGGTGATATACGTCAACAAAATGTTTGATGTATGTAAACAACATTGATGTATGGGACATTAAAGAACACAAACATTTATAGATTTGTAAAATAAAGGTCCCTCAATTCTGTACTTTATATTGCTTAAGCTGTTAACAAATTTCAAAGTATAATTTTATATAGTATTTGTGTATATGTCATAGTTTAAAAACTATTTACTGACGTAATCATCATCACCGTCATGATGATGATGATGATTACGTCAGTAAATAGTCATATGTCATAGTTTAATAACTGTTTACTGATGTAAAAAAATAGAAAATAAACGAATAAAATAGATAAAACGTTTTATTTATGCTCATTAATCACAAAATATTTCAAAAATTAATCACAAAACTCAGAACCATTTCTCAAAAATTAGTCATCTTTATCAGTCTCCTCGTCGTCAGTTTCTTTAAGCTTATCTCTAGTTACACTCATATAAGGAAGATTTTAATCATCATCAGCCTCTAACAGTCCACTGATGGACTAGGCCTCTCCTTTGAAAGGAGGAATTGGCCTACTATACCACGCTGGCCAAACGGTTTGGTATAGGGTTTGTATCAAGTTTTCCTTCGCTAACAGTGCTGTTCTCTGCAGAATATGCTCCCACCGTCGGCTATTATATATTACTCTTTACTAATTAAATTATGTGACAATGGTTTAATTATAAATAGGTTTCACCATTAATATTTAAATCTAAGTGTCCGTGTAGTGACGGATTACGAATACGGATTGTCACCACCCCACATCATCACCTGGGTATCGTAAGAGCCGACAGAGGGAGCATATTATGCAGAGAACAGCACTGTAAGAGAAGGAAAACTTGAAACAAACCCTATACCAATCCGTTTGGCCAGCGTGGTAGGCCAATTTCTCCTTTCAAAGGAGAGGCCTAGTCCAGCAGTGGCCTGTTATAGGCTGATGATGATGATGGATTGTCTTCTTTCATCAGATATTTCATAACATTTTCTTAAACATTTAGTCTATGCACATGGATTATCTTGTAACTTCCGACCTTCTATTTATTTACCACTACTTGTTACATAAGGAAGACCCTTTTCTATAATTTCTTTTTGTCTATTACGCCTGTTTTCTTGTTTCGTTTTCTTCTCGAGTAGGTACTACAATTTCTTGACTATTGTTACTTTTAGTTTTCATAGCTTTCTTTTTTCTCATTGATTTGTTTTTCTTATTATCACTTTGAATTAATGGTTTTGAAAAGTATCAGCATTGCTGTCGGTTATAAATATTATATTATCGTTAGAAGGATTCTTTTCAAAAATGGTATAAGAATCTGATTTGTATGAATAGGGTATTTCAACAACACACGTGGGAATATTTTTTACATAATTTGTTCTATCAGAAGAATTTTCACATCCCATATCATTTTCTATACGCATCTCATTACTACTATCCGGGATAACGACGTTTGCTTTCATTGGTTGAGTCTCCATTTCTGTATCACTATTTTCTATTAAACTTTCCGATGAATTTATGGTACGATTTTCATGGTATGAAGAAGAATGATAACTGTAAACAAATAACTAAATGACTCAATAATCATCGTCTAAAAACAAAATTTTATACGTAAAGAACAGCGGTGAAATAAATTAGGGATAAAATTTTAACGTTAGGGACCTTAATATTGTGGGTTCCAAATGACAAAAGGTAATTTCAGCAAAAAATTAATATTGTATCGTTATGAACTTAATCATTTTAAATGTTATCATGTTAAAGCTACATATTTACATTTCAAAAATCATTATTCTAGTGATACGAAACTAAAATCATGTTTTTATAATAACGAAATTAACGTAAGGGACGCGCAGGTAACGTAACCCAGAATGACTACTATAAAGCAAACACTATTTAAAAAAATCCGCCAATAATTCATTAAAAGAAGGTTTAATATATTATTATATTTACTAGCTAGTTACAGTTTACTAGGTAGTAAAAATGTTTTGATTTTGGTACGAAGTTTTCTGAATACACCTTTAAATAATGGGTATAAGCTTAATATTGCATTAATGTACCTATGTTTCTTTCGACTAGAATTTTACAAACCCACTCGAGGGTTTGTTTTTTAATGGAATTGTGGTTCTAGTTGTTATTAATAATTGAAGTTGATAAATCATGAAAAAACGCTTATTTACACTTTATTCATCCTGCGTTAACTACCTACTTCCTAAGTTGTAAATTTTACATAAACCTACATACGACAACATAAGACAATATGTTTTTTTAATAGGATTCGAATGATTCTATCTAAATTAACCTATTTTTGAATAACTGAACTCAATTCATGGGTTAACAATTATTTATCAGAAGTAGTAAGAAAATAAATAATTACCTGTTTATGTGATTCCTAATGTTTATCAATTTTTGCCGACGGGCAAGAAGTGAACATAACTTTTCATCACTCATGTTTCCAGATAAAAATTTCACTGCGTTCTTACGTCAATTAAAAACAATAGTTAATACCTTATAGATTAAGATCTGTAGTGTCACGAACCGTGTTAATGTTATTTTGAGACGTACGTAAACAATATCATCGACCCACGTGGCGTAAGATTACCCGTGGAAAGTAAGTGTCATGACCTGCGCAAGCGAACTCACACACAAAACCCGTATTGCTATCCCGCTCAGACAAGTCGCACCGTTACGCGTGGGTGACAGAGACGCATATAATTTATTTCGTTAAGCTTTGAGAAGTAGTACGGATCACGTAGTCCAGTGTGATGTAAAGGACAGGTCAATTTACTTCCAATGCTGACAAATTAACGTAAGGGTCAATATGATCATGATATCTGAGGCACAATTTTATGTAAGGGACATAGTATTTGTATCTTCTCACGGAACACTAATGTATAAGACAATGCTTAAAACATCTCAAATTATGCAATAACTTATGTGACCTGTTAAAAAGGTACACGTTTTTTTTTAAATGTTAATACCAAAACGCTGTGAGTAAAGAGACTTACATTAGTTTTTATGAAAATATTAATTTAAAATGTCATATACAGCCAGTTTCTAGAAAAAATATGGCCTAGACCTACAAAAAAATCTAATGTAATAGACATTGTTTTTGAGATATCGAGATTTTAAATATACCAATCGATAGAGCAAGAAATTCCAAATCCAATGATATATATAACTCATTTTCGACAAAATGTCCCTTACGTTATTTCATATTTCCAGTATCGATATATTAGTATAATATGTATAGAGTTAAAAAATAATTGACAGGATGATCTAATTAAGTTTAAAAGCGTTTTAGACAAGCTACGTCGATAACTCAGCTGTAATTTTTTTCGCAATGCTCATCAGGTTTGTATTCCTTTTTGTTCTTCGCTTTATCTTATTATCTTCAGTAATTAGATGAAGCCAGAATATATTTAGTTTCAACCTTAATATTATTGTCAATAGCTTCTGAATCAATCTGAATGTACTTCTGAATCAATCTGTTTTAAATGACCCTTAAAAAATCTAGACACGAATATAGCATGTCACTCAGTACTCAAATAATGTTTATATCAGTTTTAAAGAATTCGTATACGCAGCTCTCGTCGTATTATTGAAGTTTACCCTGAATTTAGCTGACGTGGCACACTTGTGTTAAATATTTTAACCCTTTAAATATATCTGCGTCATTCTAATGTATTATGAAATGAGTGTGTTGCTTTTTCGAGTTGTAATTTTGTGGTTAAGAAGGCTTTGATAAAACATGTATGTGCAGTTTTGATTTAGTCTTAGTTATTTAGGTATTTCAGATATTCTTAGATTGATATATGGTACTGTTGTGTAAAATAATTTCAACATATTTCTTTCAAGTTTTATATCCAGTTTTGTTCAAATTATATAAAAAATATTCATTAATCTTAAAATAGGCTTTATTTTATTATGACATACATAACTGTAATATAATATTTTTATTCAGGAATACTGGTGTTTATCAGAAATCTTTGGTTGTAGACAAATTATAGTTATACAGCTTATACAAGCAACCAAGGGCAATTTCTAGACATCAGGTTACACATTTCGCCACATTAAGCACAAAATTCGGTAACTATTTTTTAATCAAATGGGATAAGAGCGATGGCAATTGCTAAACTATGAGACGTTGATTCGTCTGCGGCTGTGATATATTTTTTATTGTTATTATTCAAATTATATTATGATTGTGTTTAAGTCACAAAATCTGTGATAGAGCAATAGTAAGCAATATAACATTTTGCATAGGAATGGTGTAACCTTGTGTAGGAAGACTGAAACTGAAACTTCAATGAAGAAAAATTGTCTCTTCGACTTTAATTCTTTTTCTTTGAATGCGTTTTGTTGAAAGCATAACTGAAATTAAAGACAAAGGAAAAAATGCGAGATTTTTTATCTATCTTTTTATTTATACTTGCCTCACAGTAATGTTGTACGAAGTGGAAGAACATTGTAAAAAAATCAATAATAAAATTATTATTTTAAAACTGTTGTTTAAGACTGTGGGTATTGACTAATTCACTGTTTTTGCTTATCTGGTGTGATCCTTAAATTTATTTGTCAAGACAGATTATTCATTGTGATCGGTGTGTGAATGTTGCACATAGATCAGCAGAAAGTAGGAATTTAGCGTACCAAGTAGATAGTTAAATCGTTAGATGTGTGCCTATACCATATATACATAAGGCCCACGACAACATGTCTTCGTTGGGAGAATGAGCTCACTCTTTTGTCGTAGTGACTTCGGTTACGAGTACTGCGCACACATACTTATAAATAAATGAATTTGTTTATAAATATGCTATTTTTAACTTTTGGCTAGTTTTTTGGCAAGTCTACACTGTCAAACAAAACAAAGAATTTTCCAAATTGATGTAGGCTTAATTGATGATGATTGATGCCTAGATGAGAACGCTACACTGAAACATTTCTCAAATCAGGAACTACAGGTCCGCCAATAGTTCCTGAGATTAGCGCAATCAACCAAACAAACAAACTCTTTAGCTTTGTATATTAGTATAAGATTAGACTAGATTTTATAAATCAGAGAACATAATTGAAAACCACCCACATTTTCAAAGTCGTTTATTTTAATAGTGTGCGACCAAAGTGCGCCTTTAGCCCTTTAGTGGAAAGAAATAAAGTAAAACTTCGGTACATATATTAATCCTCTCTTTCAAATAAAGTCTCGATATTACGTATTGTAATACGTAACGGCGCGATCGTCAAGTCATTGAGGTCCCGAGTATTCCGTACTCCCGACATTACAGCTCCTATATTGCAAATAAATTGCTTCATTACATCGTAATAATAAAGTATCGTATATTGCCGGTTTATTGCCTCAAAATTGTGAAGCGATAGAAGTAATATGTATAAGAAAAATGTTTATATTTAACCTTTGCTCCTCAGGTATTAGCTTTTTGTTATGTTTTTATATTATAGTATGTAATATTACTAAGAAAAGCCATCATAGGTACAGAGTTGTTTTGAATATTGTCTTATTAATTTCAGGAATTTGTAAACACAGATCGGCAGAAATAAAAATAGAGAGGTGTATTAAATGTTGGTATCTATCGGTTCACGAGGCTATTTCGTCACCGTCAAGTTTATAGATAGGAGACCGTTAAAAAAATAACACCGCTCAATGTCTCGGAGTTTCTTTTGGAGAGGACTATATCCAACAGGGACTTTAGTAGGCTGATAATAATGATGATGGTGGGACGGTGATCTTACCCATCGGTGTCTGTTGCCGCGAACTATGACAGTTGTTACAGGGAAAGTAACTATCCTCAAATACAATATTATACTAAACAATAAGATATGGTATAGTATGGTTTTTAGGATAAGTGGTTATGGGGATTAATTATATATTATTATTCGCACCACGTGGCAAAATTAGTAAGAAGAAATTATGTCATATATTATTTTGTGAGGTTATATTGGAATGTGATTTGGATATTGATATTGTTTGGTGTATGATTGTGTGAAAAATATGTGTTATATTTTGATGTGTTGATATTTGTGTTATAATATAAGATATGCATTTGCAAAATATTTTCAAGTGTGAACATACTACTATAACTGAATACAAATTCATGAAAAATAAGTAAAAAATCAGCTCGGTGTATTGACCGCCACCAACACTCAGCTGATCGCCGCGAGTTCGCATTGCAGGTACCTAACACAAACAAGCACAAAGTACACGTACCTACCGTGCAGTCTTATTCTGCACCAGTAATCAGTTTATTCTGATTTACTATTTAAGTAACATTTGATGAAAATAGGATCTTATATCATCGCACACTGTTTGAAATTATTTTAGGTGAATAAGTATGCTGTCTATATTGTATAAGAAAAATATTTTGCAAATGCATATCAACAGCCTGTATAGGTACTCCGATAAACGCCCGTTCAGCAAGTTACTAGCTATTTATATGTTTCATGTCCAAATCTCGCAGATTTGGTTGAGACAATTCCGCACGAACGTAATTAAAACAGCTTTTATAAGTTTTTAAAAATATCTTCTAATACTCTTTGTTAATACAAAACAAACATTTAAACCCTTTTTTGTGTCAATAATATCAATCAATTAATGACAAGCAATTTGCGCTCTTAAATCAAAACGTTAAATTGCATTGACATACTACACAATGCACATTTATACGTATCGCCTTTCATATTTACCCTTTCATATCTCCAGATGCCATACTGGTAATCTTAATATATAAAATCCTTTCGTTACTGACTGACTGACAGACACGCTATAGCCGAAACTATTGGGCTCAGGCAGCTGAAATTGGGCATGTATGTTCCTTGAGAACCGTAGGGGTGCACTAAGAAGGGATTTCCCGAAATTCCCACAAGATCGGCCAAAACGGGTAAATTTAAAAAAAATGCAAGCGTAGCTGCTGGCGTCCTTTAGTAATATAATGAAATTGCACGCTACCTTAACTTGATACAAAATATCCCATTGCAAAATTGTATGACGAAATTGCAAAATGCTGTAGGTAACTAAATTCAATAAACAATATGCTAAGAATTACTAAACATTTTATTTAAAAGAAAGTCGCAAAAAAAACATTCAAATTAGTAAAAAGGGCTTCGTCTTGATAAAACGATACTTATTTCTCGGTCCGAATCGAAATTCAGTAATAAAACTAGTGAATTTGTTCCGAGCGGCAATAAATTTTATATATCCATCTCCCTCCCTTCCCAGCCTGAGGCACTCTCCCCACTCTGTATTTAGTTACGATTCGAATATTGTACTATCGTCATAGCGTATCACTGTTCGAGTTTCTGCTTCTTCATTAGGATAATGGAAGAACCAAGTTTGACTTCTTCCTATCCTATATCTGGGAGTACGGTGGTGCCACCGCCAAGACGAGCCAAGTGAGCAGCTGTTCAATCAATGACTATCCTCTTTGACTGGTGTTAAGCAACTGACTAATACGTTGGTCGTGAATTTAATCCAAGAAAAATCTTCATGTGATAATTTCATTATAATATCTTGTACCGTAATATACGTACCACGTTTAGATATACGTATTTAGACGAACTGAAACTTGATTTCTAATCTCGACATTACGAAAATATTGTATCAGTACAAAGATGTAGTTACCAACCTAGCAACAGCAAAAATAACGACGTAAACTTAAAAAAAGAACGCCAAAAGCTTGAAACAGAGTGAAAATAAAAGATGCCAGAAAGGCCAAACAACAGAACCGAGTGTTTTGTACCCATGAACAAACGCCATTGTATTTTAATTAAACGTTCGAACAAGCCCACCTCGTGTACCGGTCGACTAAATCGAGGTTCTTTTAAAATATTTTGCACAGAACAGCCGGCTGTTTGGGGAACGCAGTGTTGGGTAAAAAAATGGCTACGCACCCGTTCTACCCGCAAATTCACTCTTGGTTTGTACGAAATCTCTTGGTTGTATTGTCAAATACGAAAAGTAAAAGACGCTTTTCCACACAAATACTTTATATATATATATATATGAATATATATTATATTCTTTGTGTGCGTGTGTATGTAACTGAACTCCTCCAAAACCACTGGACCGATAGTGTTGAAATTTTTTGTGTGTGTTCAAGGGGACTTGAGAATGGTTTAGATTTTACAATTTAGTCCACAGGAAAATGTTCTTTTACTACATTTTTAATTTGTAAGTAGTTGTTGACATTGGAATGTTTCACATTGGAACCGACTCAACCGACCGACTACGCTACCATCGCAGTGTCAAATATAAATTAATAATTTCGTCAAGGGGTACAGTAAACACGATCGAAACCTTACCTGAATAATAAAACATAAAAAAAATAAGTTTTAACTGATTTTTAAATAGTAGTGCATACTTTTATTTATTACGTGGACAAAAAAGCGGGCAAAACCTATTAGATAGTTAATCAAGAAATACATACATACATACATAGTCTCACGCCTATATCCCCGAATAGGTAGGCAGAGGTATATTGCTAGACCCACTTTTCACCAGATTTACGGGGCGAGCATATTGCCGTACCGGGCACATTACCAGACTCCGTGCTGATACTAAATAATTGCATCAATCCAACGTGAAGTATATTTTTTGTTCTAGAATTCGATAATATTTATCAATACTGATATTTATACTCGTGCAGATGATGAGTATCAATGTACTGCACAGTTCTGTTAGTATTGAAAATGTCTACTCAATAGTTCGAAGTCTAGTTAGAACGCTTTTTGACCGCTCAGAGACCTAATAAGGTATGCATGAGACAGTTATAAGCTGCTGTAAACTCTGACCACTTCAACCGTTTGAAGCATTGTACTGTAAGTTCGAGAACATTCGATGACTGTCTAGAGTATTATGCACCAGGTAAAGTTTTGTGATGGCATTGATAGATGCTATATAATAACTGATATTTTAATTTGCAATGGCGCCATTGGCATCACTTAAAGTACACGTTAACGCTTATAAAATGGCGGCATCGTAACAATAGTACTTTTTTGTATCTCAGAAGAGCTGTATTTTAACGCAAAATATTTGCCTTGTCACCTAAAGTGAACCAATTTGTTTAATTTTTTTTCAGTTTTACCAAAGTGAATAAAAGGCAATAGGCTATATGTAGTTTATCGTGGAACATAGAACCACCAGCAATATCAACATACGTCGCATTCGTGTTTTCATCTGACATTATCTCAAAAAAACATACAGAACCATGTGTATGAGTGACTGCTCCATCTTCCAGCGATGACGCAATGGTTATAAAAATATTTCATACTTTTCTTTCTAAAAGCAAACGCTCGTACAAGGTTTAAGTCTGTGTCTTGCGCACTTTATAGCTTCCAAGCAAAGAACCAAAATTATACTCCAACCCAAAATATAAAATTGTGGATCACGAAAAGTGTTGTCTCGTGTCTTTTGTTGAACGACAATGCGACTACTGTAACTGCTACACCATTAGTAATTCTTGGAATCATAACGAGACTCACAAAATTTAAGGGAGAGATTGGTTTTACTACTAATAGTTAGTACGTTAAGTATTTGTGTGTCACGATTAGGCCGCTAACTATTTGGATTCGATATTAACTTACAACATCGATTTATTCTACTGTGCTTTTTATCTACCTGAAAAAAACATTTAAGTATATTTCATTACGTAAATACATAGGTACAAACATACATAATATAATAAAATTCAATAGAATCTCTTTAAGATGTAAGACACCTCTTTGATTCTTCTATTATGGAATCACTTTGATCTCAACTTGACATTCAACAAAGATGCGAGAGGTGACGGCTTCACATTTTAATACAACAAATATATATACATATACCTACATGAGTTCGTCTTTCTTATTAAACGAGAAGCATAATTTTCTACGTGCGTATTAAATTGTTCATTAGACCAGTTACACTGTGAAGGAAAACATTGGTAGTTAGTACCTTCAGCCATACATAGTATGAGCGCTCTCTATAATGTCGACATATGAAGCTTGCCAAATTACACTTGGCCAGTTTACTATGGTCTATCCGTTCATCATAGTTTTATAATGACTGTACCCAAGATATTCGCATTCGGCTTCCGCCGCCACTCATACATATTCCTAGACAAAATATGAGCCACAAAGTAATTATCGTCTGATCTGCGCAAACTAAAGGGACAGCGTCATCCTTTGGTTTAGGAAATTGGCTCATAGTCTAATAATTTGCACAGTGAATAGAGTTCAGTGCCGAGCAAGACTTACCTAATAGTACATAATTATATATCGATGCCTAAACAGGGCTGGTGTGACATTGTCAGTATGACGTAAAGTTGAATTTCGAAGAAGGCGCAACCAAGTTCGGCGGTTACACCTTGAGCCTACGTAAATTTCGTGAGTTCATCAGTCATGATAACTAAGGCAGATACATAAATAAAATAACCGGGACTTTCGTAAAATCTTTGAATGTGATTTAGCTGGAGTTGACCGTCCACTGCGGGTCAATATTGACGGATTGTATCTGTTGTTTTGTTAAGCGACCAATCCGGAACGTTTCAGTTGGATCATAATTCATGGTCATCCCTCATAGCTGTTTTGTAATAAAGAGACTTGCACAAACGATGTCGAATTAATATTCATATTTTGAAGTTCAAAATAGGACTTTTTTATGTGCGTATGGAATTGTTAACTATCGCTTGCCCCGTGCCTCGTAGAGCATGTTAAGCCGCCCGTCCCGGCTGTCTTGAAGATCTTTGACAGTCGTTACAGGGAGTCAGTAGCTCTGAATAAACTGACCCTAGTCTAAACCATGGAATATCGCTATCCCTTCGGGTTACGGAGGTCAGGCAGGCAGTCGTTCTGTGGAAAAGCTAATATGGTATGGGATACTGAAACAACACTAAGAGGATCATATCGGTCAAAATAGACATAAATAAAGCAATAAAAGGTTACCATTCCTACCGATGCTTACCGTGTAAGATGGATAAAAAGTGAAAAAAATATTCAGAATTAAATGAAATATGTGTATGTAGAACAGAGCTTTTATTAATATGTCGATGACAAAGAGATGTTCAATGTTTTTAAGGTAAAATTACCACTTCTCATCACCCATGTTTCAAACAGCTTACATCTTTGGTAGCATCATCATCATCATCCAGGCATTATCCCGGTTGCATCCAAGACTTACACGCCTTGGAGCCCGAGGTCCGCTTACAGATATAACCGGGTATGACAGAATTTCAACTTTTCCACAGTGCGACTGCCGTCTGACCGTACCGACGCCACGACGGTATAACGTGCTCACTGAGGCACGGGGCAAGCGATATTTACCAATTGAATACGTACGTACTTCGAAAAGTCTTTGGTGCGTGCCGTTTCATCAAGTTTGACTGGGATTTCTTGTAGAACAAACATAACATTTCGTAGCATTTCGTCAACCTAATTCGCCGCAGTTCAAGCTGAGGTATATGTGAGTTCTAGCATATGATATCTCTGTTGCTTACTAAGCTTGATATGTAGGTCAATAGGCGAACAATAGGGAGCTGAACAGAGCTGTCGTAATGGTGATAAGACTCACCCTTGTCTGAATATGATTTAAGTATATAAAAGATATAATGATTACTATTAAGATTTGCTTGAAAAATAGGCATTGCCATTTAAAATGATAATTCTATCAGTCATCAAGTGACAGAAACCCTGAGAAATTGATCGTGTCTCTTATGTACATAGGATCGTACAAATAAATGTGATCTTAAAGCAGCCGTGCCAAAATATCAGAGGGTAATGAAATAGCTAGGATATTTATATCCGATAAATATTATAAAATCGTTATTTTGTTACTACATTTGTCACGTTTGTTTGGCAAACAACAACATAGCCAATGTATGGTAATGCGAGCCTTAATTCCCCAGTAATACAGCGCCCACGGCTAGTGCAGCTTACACCAAAACGTCTATACCTTCATGGCCTATATCAGCCCAAAGAGTTTAGATTTTTTTTACTTATGCTCTCTGATCTCATCTCTTCATATATATTTATGCTCGGTTTTATCAGAACTAGTTCAGCGGCATAGCCGACAGAAAGACGGACAGACTCTCACAAATTTATTATTAATAGGCATGACATGAAGTTTCTATTTCTCTATACTATAAGATAGTACCTAAATATCAAAGCTATAACTTCTAAGTTTTTAACCGACTTCAAACAAAAAAAAAGAAGGAGGAGTTTCTCAATTCGGCCGGTATATTTTTTTTTTTCGATTTATGTACACCGATTTCACCGAGGTTTCTGAACCGATTTACGTAATTCTTTTTTTGTTTGATGCGCAATAGTTTCGAATTGGTTCCATAAAAATTTATTCATGTAGGCCCAGTAGTTTTTATTTTATGAGCATTTTTTTACTTATTTTCACCTATCCTTAAGGCTGAAATTCCTATGAATAATAATTGTGACGGCTGGTGTCATGTGAAATTGTCATCACTACGGTTACTAAGGACTACTGACGTCTACACTTTATGCGTCGCACAGAAGAATAACTGAAGCATGGAAGGAACGATATTTTTAAGAACAAATTGAATATAGCTACACTCTTCACTCATATGATAAATTAGAGTTGCCAGAAGAAGATGGCACTATGTTTGTCAGTTAGGGCTAAAGACAATTTGAACACAAATATCGTAACTTTATAATTTAATAGTAACACTTGAAAAGTCGATATAAATATTATACGACTAAATTCAAAATCATGATAGAACTGTTATAAAAGAAAAAATCACTAAGGTTATATAATTTGATGGCATAATATTGTCTAAATTGTATCTTACACGTCAGTTGACTGTGTTCAATTTGGGAGTACTAGGACGGTCTCTATGTATATTATCCAATCTCTTTGATGCGTCGACACTACAAACTGGCCCGTACTCAAACATAATAATTAACAAAAAGGTTTGAAGACTATTTCATTATTTGGAAATGACAGTTAGATGACGTAAGCACTCTGTCAAGTGTTCGCTAAATTCGCCACTAATTGATAACAAGGCGATGGCCGTGCTGATAATACATCCGCTTTACGTTCTGAAGGCATGGGTTCAAATCCCAATCAAAACATTTAGTCGATTTTGGTTTTTATCAAATTTGGAAAATGTTTATGAATATTTGGCAAACATTTTTTTTATCTTATCATCATCAGCCTTTATCAGTCCACTGCTGGACTAGGCCTCTCCTTTGAAAGGAAGAATTGGCCTACTATACCACGCTGGCCAAACGGGTTGGTATAGGGTTTGTATCAAGTTTTCCTTCTCTTACAGTGCTGTTTTCTGCATAATATGCTCCCTCTGTCGGCTCTTACGACACCCATGGGATGATATGGGGTGGTGACAATCCGTGTTCTTAATCCGTCACCACACGGATAGTATTTTTTATCTTAGGTAGACTTTAAATAAACTAAAGTATAATTGGTCTATAAGTATGATTTATATTATAATGTAAAATAAAATAAAACTAATTATATAACTAAACTATACTAAACTATAAAAAAGCAAAAGTATGAAAAGAAAAGTAAATAAAAAATAATAAATAATTAAATTCCTCCGCAACGCTGTCGAGCGGTAGAAGACTGGCAGCATTGCCACGTTGAATGGCAATGCTTATTCTCTCAGCGAGATATAAACCAGCCCTCTGGTCATGGGAAGCATCGATCAGCCTTCTGGCGATTTCTTTCTTTGGGAAATGTGGGTGTAATATTACACCTCTGCCTACCCCTTTGGGGATACAGGCGTGAGTCTATAAAAAAATATGTCAGACATCGGGAGTTGGGTTTTGTATACGTATTTAAATTGGATGACAATGAAAAGTTATTATGACATAGAGCTGCTCTGATGATGGAATCGAAAGGTGGCCATAGGAATAATATAGGAACTCAGTAATTAATTGACAAAATTTTGTAGAGTTAGGGCTCGTTTTCGTCCGATGAAAGAGTCAGAAGGTGGCGATACGAACTCAGTAATTACAAAAATCTATTTGAATTGCACAATGATGATAATGGTGACTTCAAAGACGTAAATCATGCGGTAATGCCATGATTTGTCGATTATTAATGAGACCAAGTCTATTAGCTCTCTGCTCAAAAGGCTCATTCCGATTCATGAAAGACTCATTCTTACCGAGTCTAGAATTATACTGTTTAAGAGTTTCTTGACGTTAACGTGATTTCATATATATGCTTTCCTGGCCAACAAACGTTTTTCAGGATCTTTAATAGTCTCACAAGAACGTAAAACTGTGTCCCGAAGAGCATTTTTACAGAGAAGACTACTTTTATCCGTTCCCGTTTCTTGAGATCTATATTTTAAGGCGCGCAGCACCTTTTGTAGGTCTACCTATAACTAGTTGACTATACAACAATAGGTTCACTAAAAAATATTAAATAAAAATAACTACGTTAAAAACAACCGACTTTAAAAACGAACAAGTGAATAATAATAAAGATTTAACATTAATTAAATACTACCTATTATTTATATGTGCTATTTACTAATTGGTTTGAAGTCGGTGCCAAGCCTTAAAACAAATAATAATATTTTAATCACTTAAATGAATACGAGCAAATTTATAATTAAAATAAATATTATTCTTTATTATGTTAAGAGCATGCCCGCGGCTACGCCCGCACATTTTATTTAAATTTAACCATTTCTTCCCGATGCCGTGGGAATTTCGGGCAATCCCTTCTTAGTGCAAGCCTACGGTCCCAAAGGAACATACATGCCAATAAATACGAAAATGTAGGATAAACTCAGGGTATCAGCCATAATCAGGAGCGAGACCGCGTGGAATGGAGTGGCTATTTTCTGTGAAGAGGTAATGCTAATAAAAGAAGCGGCTGAGAGAGAGCATGAAAAAGCATTTTCTATTCGCTCTCGCGTTCGACAAAATGGATGTGGAAGGAGAGCTCAATTGGATCTCCGCCCTCCTTGAATCATGGCCTGGGGGTTGACGTCTTGGAGAAGTCCGTTACCCGATCAGTACTAGGCCCGAGATGGCGGAGTTGTGTTTGCGCTTGCCTCTTGAGAATTATTCTCAATGGCAAGCGTGTCAGTCAATGGCCACCCTTATGGGTGCCCATTGACACCTAGGCCACTCTGTGCGTAGGGAACCGTTGTCCATAGGTATGGGTCAGAGCTTGTCGGGGGTGCAGTGAATGATTGATCGATCTTGCGCCCTCCGGTCATAAGCAAAAGTGGAACACAATGGGGGTTTAGTCAGTAGAAGTCCACACACCCTTCTAGCGATCCCCGCGCAGAGGAAGCCCAAAAGCATTACTCCACTCAAAAAAAAGGATAAACTCAGGGTAGGCTTATTTTTCAGATTCATTGATGTAAGCACGTCTGAAATGACACTGTAACGAAATCTTTCTTGAATATTTTTAGGCAGGTCATAAACGTGACGCTGGATAGTACAGCTTTTGCTTCTGATGAATGCTTGAAAAATCAGTCAAATACTGGGAATTCAAGTCCAAATCTGCAAGATACTTCTTTGATTTGAATTTGGCTTGAATGTTCAGTGCTTTATAGTATTGTAAAGTAGCTTTATAAAAAATGTAGGTTATTTGTTTTTGTCTATATATATATATTCATTTAAAATTCCTGTCGTGCTTTTAAATGAGATTCGATGTTAAATCGGCTATTATTATAATATCAGAATTAGTAGAGATATCGATTGTGCCCAGGCTATTAAATCTTGTCTATGAATGAATTAACGAGGAACAAAAGTGCCGCATGCAAACAACCCCTGTTTTATACGAAAGAGATAAAAAGTAGCAATCTCACAAAAGTTTAACCTAAATACCAAATAGAGCGCAAATAACTGCAAGCTTCAGGACAAAAGCGATAAAACTCATAGCTTGCGATTGCATGATCAGCAAAATAAATCGACATATTATGTAAAATGGTGTCTTGTTTATACTTTCTTAGCATTACAATTCTTGTCTATATTCTAGACTAGTAGTTCACACTGAATACTATAATAGAAAATTCTAATCTGCTTTTGTAACAAAACTGTTTCGTATTTTGAATGTATCTAACGATTTATACATTCGTATTGTACATGAGTCGCAAATAATATTTTGTCGTGAAATCTTTTTTGTAGCTCCAAACATTATAGTTTGTGCAAACCTTCATTCTTGAGTAGCTGTAGTGTTAAATTTGATGGTTCATGTAAATACGTGAACTAGTCTTATATGCTACATTTTTACATTAAATTCATAAACCCAAGTTTTGAGAATAGAGTCGGGTTCTTTATTTATAGTCCACTTTACCAAAGTATATTTGGAAATATTATGTGGAAATATGTACGTAATTAAAGGTAATTTATTTGAAAGGCCAACCAAATTACATCATAAAATTGAGTTTAATTCAAATCAATGCCTTCCATCTCAAATATCAATAAAAATATTTTCCATTGTACAAACTCCTTTAAGTGAGAGTCGCAGCAATGATTGGGGTTGTTAATAATTGTATCCATCTTGTCGTCTCCGCAGGGCGTCTCCAAACAGACGGCCCTTATCGGCCGCAAGACATTTGAATGATGAATTGAGAACTCAACCAGGATGTTGAGAAAATAGACCCTTGAAAAGCTACAGTATTGTCACCGACTTAAACTGGAATTTACATTTGCGAATGAATATTGTGGCTTAAGTTCTGAATTGATTACTTCTTGGCAATGGCAATTATATTATCAAAATGTTTCGTCCAAGTTGGGAGACTGAATGAAACCAAAATAGTCTGTTAGCACTGTAGCAGAGGTTGAGACTTTTATCAGTGTAAAGTAGCCATTAGTTTATTTCTAGGAAGTATAAAATAAATGGTGGAACCTCTCAACTCAGGTAGTAGGAGGTGGATAGTGCTCGGAACGCTGAAGTGCAATTACTTTTTTTGTATCTGTGAGTGAATTTAAATAATGCTTGCTATTTTGTAAGTGTATTTTTTATTTTACAGGGCTTAGACAAATTCTTCAAAACTAACATAAAAGTAAAGAATTGTGTGATACGAGAGCTGTGTGGGGTAAAAGAAGATGTAGTGACAAGCATTGAGAAAGGCATGTTAAGATGGTTTGGGCACATGGAGAGGATGGATGACGATAGACTGACAAAGAAGATATATCAGGCTAGTGTGAATGGGACAGGACAAAGGGGAAGACCTAGGAGAACGTTCTCTGACCAGATTGGAGACATCCTGAAAAAAGGACAAAGAAGATATATAAGGCAAGTGTGAATGGGACAGGACGAAGGGGAAGACCTAGGCGGACGTTCTCTGACCAGATTGGAGACATCCTGAAAAAAAGACAAGTCAGAAGTACCCTTAACAGAAGAGCATGCATGAGAAACTTGATGGGAGTGAGTGAAGCAAGTGAGGTATGTCAGGATCGTTGCAAATGGCGTTCTGTAGTCTCTGCCTACCCTTCCGGGAAACAGGCGTGAGTCTATGTATGTATGTATGTAACATAAAAGTGTTAAGTATCTTGGCGTTAGCTTTTTAAAATGAGATGTTTGTTTGTTTGATTGAGTGGCGTCTTTTGTAAATATACATAGATCTTCAACGGCCGCGTTGCCCCGCGTAAAATAAAAAGATTATTAAGCTTTAAAGAAAGTGCTCTTTGTATAATTAATTTACAAACTACATAAATATCTTTATCTTGTTTTGTTTTCGTGCATTGCTCATGTTGAACTCTACATAAACTATAAATAAACCAATCCAGTTCAATTTATGATTCAATTAATTTGCGTAGAAATTGTAAGCACCTTACTTTTTCATTTAGTAAAGTTTAACCTATCCAGCAATGCTTTGCTTTAATCGTAAAACATCACACGAAGACAGTTTTACATAAGGCAACCTGAGTTGATAAAGTTTATAGTATCGCTACTACAGTGGAATCTCCAAGTACCGCCAAGTTTTCTTAAGGTGATGAGATGAGTTGCCCCTTGCACAGCGGCCACTTATAGTGCGATATTTCCACAGTTTAAATACCGTAATTGGATGAATCTTCTTAACAAGTTAAGGGCTAGTGGATGCAGCATATTAAACAATGATATTAAGTGCAATTACAAATAGGATGCAGCATTTTAAAGTCTAACATTAAGAGGAATTACAGTTTAGTGCAGCATTTTAAATCTCCATTGGTTTTTATTTTTTTAGATGTCGTATCATATAGCTCTGAATATACATCAGTTTTTATTTTGAAATATTCGCTCCCACTGTCTAGTTAATTATGCTCTGTCTCGTGACATGTGGTCTTGACATAATCCATTTAGAAATCTGTAACAATTACTAGATTACAGTTGCTAGCAGTTATCATAGTTGCGTATTGCTGAACCCCATACTCTTGTAAAGATATATCCGTGAACATGGCGCTTGCAATAGTGCCGAAATATTGGTTACTCCAAACAAAGGTAACATGGTATAGATCACGAAAGACAATTTAAAATAAGCCCATACTCTTGACAATAGTAATTCTTTAAAATAATGATATCAAAAATGGAATATCTAAGCTCCCATATGGCTATTATTGGGAACTTGTTACTTTGTACTCACCATGATGAAATTCTCAATCGGAGTGTCTTAATATTAGAGCAGCGAGCTGAGCTTTATTCGTGAAAAGATATAAAATTTTCTTGATATTAAAATCATCGTATTGCATACGCGAAGATCTTAGGTATATTTAATAAATTAAACAAAAAAATTTGAGAAACTAATACTACAGGTACAATTGCTTTGAACAATACGTAACATTTAGGTACACATTCAAATTGTTAGAAATTTTACTCGCAGCATAATATCGGTGACATCAAAATAATTCAATCAAAATAATTCGATTTAAAGTGAACAAAAGCCTGCGCCTCTATCTGTAATCATGTCAAAATTAAAATGTCAATAGATTTTTTTTGTATTCGGTGGTATTGTAAATGAAGTTCTGGATTATAATTTCAAAAAGGTTAAATGCACTTTACTCAACTTAGATTTCCTATAAAGTAAAGATTATGCAACTTCATTTAATCCACCTTTTTGTAATTTTTTGGTAAATCGTAATAGGTAGGTATGTACTTTATATATTTTGTAACATAACAATAGCAGACCTGACTTACGCAGGCGTCAGTGTCCAAGTCACTCAGTCACAGGTGATAAGTGAATTTGTGACAAATGATCCTATTACCATATAGGTGCAACTTGTGTCTCCATATTCTAATATATAATAATAATATAATAATAATAATAATAATAATATTTATTTATTTATCTTTCTACAATAATAGTATATATCATTCTAAGGTAAGTAAGTACTAGATTATAATGGGTGCCTGTACTAGGTTGGACCTGTGCCACAGGCGGTAAGAGCACTATCATATGTTTATTACTACTAATTGAAATGTTTATACTAATACTTATTACTGCCTACACTATTGATAGAGTTACATAATTACATGAATACCTACAATAACAATGCATAGTTCGGAGTTATTTATATAATATAATATGCAATAACAATGTCATGACAAAGGTACAATTTATTTTAGCACTATTAGCAAATCTTCGGTCTGCTTATAATCCAAAGATTGTAAATACTTATACACTAATTGCTTACAGTTGAAATAATTTACATCATATATAAACAGTATTTTGTTTAGCTTGTTATATATAAAAGGCCCTAAGAAAGCATAAAACCTGTTTGTGAAGAAATATAATCCCATTTAGCATTATATAAGCTTCGATCAACAGCTTATCCGGCACTTGTTACATCATCATCATAAGTATATTAATTGATAGACGTAGATCTCTCCTATGGCACGTCAAATTGGGTCTTTCTTTAGCAATAGGTATATAGTATATAGTACGCTGGCCAAACGGGTTGGTAAAGGGTTTGTTTTAAGTTTTCCTTCTCTTACAGTGCTGTTCTCTGCATAGTATGGTCCCTCTGTCGGCTTTTACGACACCCATGGGATGATATGGTGTGGTGACATTGCGTATTCTTAATCCGTCACCACACGGACATCCGTCACCACACGGACAACGACAGTAATTGCTTAAAAACCTCACATAAAAGTATTCGCGAACGCCACAAAAACATCAACTGTACCAGAAATATACTTTTTAAATAAAAACCGGGCGGATCTTTGAAATACAAAATTTCCTTTTAATAAAGAAAACTTTTTAAGCCAAAAGTTAGGCTTAAATAAATTATTTAAAGGAGCGTCGAGCAATTAAGTAGGTTTTCCGTCTCAAAAATGGAGCATTCAGGTGACTTTTTACCTTGTGCTAAGTGGTACAGAACTGCAGTTAAAAGATAGTAAAAACTGTAAAAACTTAGCTAAGATACTGCTATTCAAAGTCGTTTCTACGGTGTAAGAATTTGTAATTGGGTTGACAGGTTAGAAAGTTCTAAACACTCTTTAACAATGTGTATTTTTTGTGCCTTAGAGGTTGTAATTTTTGTTTCTTACAAGGTGTTTTTTAGTAAGTTACGTATTAAAGGGTCGGCAGTCTAGTAAAATTTAACATACATACATACATAGACTCACGCCTGTTTCCCCGAAGGGGTAGGCAGAGGCATATTAAACGCCCACTTTTCGCCAGTGTTTTGATCCCACGTAATAGGTGGCGAGCCTATTGCCGCTTATCGGGATATTTCGTTTGCCAGAGCCTGGTCCGTTGATCGGCAGGTGCACCACTTGCAGGTGAGGTTGGCTTGGGACCCTAATTTCTTGGTGGGAATCCTATGCACTATGTAAAATTTAAATATAGGAATAATATTAGCCGTACCTTGTTTTTATCATTTTAGGGGTGTCATATTATAAAATCCTTCCTTAGGTGCCTACATCATAAAAGGAACCAGGTAAAGTAATTTTATCTGATACACATCTAGCGGATACCATCGTGGAATAAACCATAGATATGGTTTATCCCAGTTTATTCACTTGGGTGATGTCGCCCAAGTGTAAAAACCAAACCTTTTGGCGTTCTCATTTTACCTACCTAAGTGATATCTTCCGGGGGGAAATATTTCAACATAAGCTGAGGCCTTTGATCATTTTGGAAATGATTCACCCAGGTGAACAAAGACGTCTTTTTTGTTTATCTTGCGGACTTTTATCACTCTCATGGGGCATACTTACAAAAGTTTTTAAATTAACAGTCACCTAGATGTTTAAACCCGTTAACTGTCCAGGTCCTGGCAATATTTATGTTTTGGCACGCATTTACTAGTTATATATGTATGTACATATGTTTATAAGTTTTCAGAAATTTCCGTCAAGTCGCAGTGCATCTGGAACGATAACGAAAATCGGTGAGAGAATGCTCTCTCTTGTTAGAGGATCTATTTTCTTCACTCCTGTATTCCTACATTTAGTGCTTCAGAGCCTACACCTTGGCCTATCGAGCCAAAAATACTCTAGCTCAAACAAGATTTATAAATATGCCTTCTCACGTATTGAAAATATATATAATATATTAATTGCCAAAGTAACATAACTTTTATTATTGCCTCAAAAATTAATTAACTTGAGCTTCAGTATTAAAATCACACCAATTTATATTATCACATTGAAATAAAAGAATTATCATTCTCGGGGGAGCCTCACCCCTAGAGAACGCGTCCCCAGGTGGCGGATAGGGGAACGCCCGGTAGATATGCTAGGTAGGAGGGAAATAAAATACCTCCCGCGGATCAACAGGCCGGAGATGGATACTCCGTTAACAAACCCCTGTAGAAGAGCTTCTTTGGCGTACCCAAAGGCGAGGTCTCTGCAGTGCTGAGCGCTTGGGCTGGAGCGTCCAGAAGGGATGGTGGCGGATGAATTCTATTAAGGATTAACGGCAGCGCCCGCACCTTAGAGTAAGATACAGTCTTGGCGTCAGGTGACAACTGGCCGTAAAACTCATAGTCAATACACCTCCTCCTCGTTAATATGAATAAAGGCAAAAAGAAGAGAGCGAATACAGCTAGGGCGTACCCCAAAAGCGACGATGGCGAGAAAAGTGCGAATTATGAAGATAGTGCTAGGGCGTCCCCCGTAAGCGACGAAAGAGATGACAAATATGCCAATTCGCATAAGCATACCATACACTCGCAAATTAGACTAGCCACGTGGAACTTGGGTACTCTCACAGGTAGGGGTCAAGAATTAGCGAAAATATTACAAGCCCGAAAAATTAACATATGCTGCCTACAAGAGACTAGATGGAAAGGTTCCGAGTCAAGAGACCTAGGAATGGGTTATCAGCTTCTATGTTATGGCACTACCAACATGCGTAACAGAATCGGGATTGTTCTAGACTCAGGCTTAAAACAGCGTATCATAAATATAGATAGAAGAAGTGACAGGCTCATAGCAGTAAAATTGACCATGGATGGACAACCACCCCTGAATATCATCTCGGTGTATGCATCGCAAACTGGTTGCACCAACAATGAAAAGGAGACTTTCTGGGATGAGTTCGATGACCTACTGAACTCCATAGCTCCCGGAGAACTTAAGTACATTGGAGGTGACTTAAATGGACACGTGGGTGCGGGCAACACTACATATAGCGCAATACGATGGCGATCGGGATATGGCACACTTAACAAGAATGGGGAACAAATTCTAAGCTTTTGTATGAGACATAACTTAGCAATAGTCAATACCTTCTTTAAGAAGAAAGATGAAAATTTAATCACATACAAAAGCGGAAATAAGCACTAGCAGATCGATTTTATCCTCACTAATAGGCTTTCTCTCAGAAATTTCAAGGACTGTAAGGTTATACCTGGGGAGGCACTTACGTCGCAGCACCGAATCCTGGTGGGTTGTATTAAGTTACCAAGACCAATAAAACATACCCGGAATAGAACACCAAAAATAAAATGGCATCTATTAAATACAGAGAAGGGAATCGACTTAGTAACAACATTACAGGAAATTTTGTTGGCCGATATGGGTAGCAAAAACATCACAGCGGAAGAGATGTGGTCCGTTTTTGAGAAATTTTGTATAAAAGAAGCCAAAGCATCAATCGGAACGTCAAAGGGCGGGCTAGGCGACAACAAGGACCCCACATGGTAGAATGATGATGTAAAGGACTCTTTAAAGAACAAAAAAGAGCATTTTAAAAGATGGCAAATCTCAAAACTGGGAAGCGACCGTACTACCGTAAGGGCACAATCAAGGGATAATTTTTACTCAAGGCTTTAAAATGCAACAACTGACAAAGAAATTTTCAAACTTGCTAAACAACGCCATATGGCAGGCCTAGATATTAAGATTAATAAATACATCAGAGATGAAAATGGACACCTACCAACCGATAATGACAAAATCAACACTAGATGGTGCCAGTATTACAAACTACTTCTCAATGAAGAATTTCCCAGTCAAACCTTGATGACCGTCCCAGAAACAGCCGGACCCATCGACAAAATCATCCCAGATGAGGTTATGAAGGCTCTTAGGAAAATGAAAAACCACAGAGCGGTGGGACCAGACAACATACCCGCAGACCTGTGGAAGCAGATCGGGCCTACTGCTGTAGACTGGCTCACAAAACTATTTAATCTTATCCTCATCTCTAAGAAGATCCCAGAGTCTAATAATATAGTGTCTTAGCCAACTAGTGTCCATATCGGAGAACCAATGTGAATTGATGCCAGGAAAATCAACTACAGATGCTATACAAACCGTTAGAATCCTCATGGAAAAACATCGGACCAATAAGGAAGACCTACATCTAGTGTCTATAGACCTCGAAAAAGCCTTCGACAGAATTCCCCGGCATTTAGTGTGGCAAGCGATGAGGGCACAACTAATTCCAGAACACTATGTGGCCTTAGTGCGGGATATGTATGATCGCATCAGCACCCAGGTAAGAAGCTTGGCTGGACTAAGTGAACCATTCGAAGTAAAGGTCGGAGTTCACCAAGGATCCGCACTTAGTCTACTCTTATTCAACCTATCCATGGACTATCTAACAAGAGACATCCAGGCTCCTCTTCCATGGACGATGCTATATGCTGATGATATTGTTCTCGTTGACAAATGCTCAAATAAATTAAATACCAGCCTTCAGCAATGGAAACAAGCACTCGAGAGCAATGGCCTACGCATAAGTCGAAGCAAGACTGAATACCTGAAGTGCGGCTTTAGCGACAAATCTTCACTCAACACAGACATCTGTATTGACGAATACCCATTACGTAAAGTCGATCAATTTAAGTACCTTGGATCATCACTAACTGCAGACGGAGATATAGACACAGATGTAACCCACAGAATCAACGCAGCTTGGCTGAGATGGAGAACTTTAACGGGAGTACTCTGTGACAACCGAATGCCAGTACGACTTAAGGGTAAGGTTTACAAAACTGCAGTAAGACCTGCCATGCTTTACGGTGCCGAATGCTGGCCAGTCAAGAAAAAGCATGAACAAAAACTGCATACAGCAGAGATGAAGATGCTAAGATGGGCAGCGGTAGTGACAAAACTCGATAAAGTGCGTAATGAGCACATAAGAGATTCTTTCAAAGTTGCACCCATCACAGAAAAAATGATGGAGAGTCGCATGAGATGGTTCGGACATGTGATGAGGAGAGACGATAGACACGCTGTAAAGAAAGCTTTAGCTATCCCCGATAATAGGAAAGGCAGAGGGTGACCCCTAGCCACGTGGTGGACAACCGTCTCCAAAGATATGGAACGGGCTCAGTTTAGTACGCAGACAACCCAGAACAGAATATCCTGGCGACTAAGAACGAGGGCCGACCCCAAATAATGGGAGCAGGCAAGGAAGAAGAAGAGAAGAAATAAAATAATTATCACAGAAATGTGTTCATTGTTTTACGCGTGGCAAATTTCGTAGCGCGTAGAGCGCATCGTATCCCTAAGCAGTCGTAGCACATGGACATACGCGTAGCATTGTAGCCACGTAGCAAGTTAGAAAATGTAAGGCAGGCTACAAGCGCCAGTTGAGTGACTCTTTCGGCTGAGCCTTTTTTAAGTTTAAATTACATATTGTAGCAAGAGTATAATAAGCTTAAACTTAAACTGATTTATGTTAACTGCGCCACTTTGTATTTGAGTATTCGAATATCGTGATAGTTTTGATTGTCTGCTGGTACCACACATACTTGATACTTGATTACACGGGCTGTTTCCGCAACTCCACGTCTTGGCGCGTATTTTGCGTGCGGGTGGGAATGGTGTCTTCATTCGAGCCACCCCAGCTCTTCGAGGAAGGCCAGCAGACTCTTGATGTGGCCCACTGCCTCCCTCAGGGTGCTGTATCTCGTCAGGTACTGCTGCCTGTACTGTGCGAACTCAGGGCAGTCGAGGAGCAGGTGGGCTGCCGTCTCGTCTGCTGCCATACAGGCCCTGCACAGCGGGCTGTCGGTGATACCTATAGTAAATAGGTGTTTATTAAAGAATCCGTGTCCTGTGTAGGCGGCCGTGACTGTCCGCAGTTGTTGTTTGGACAGCCGGAGGATTTGTTTGGCTATCATACCGTCTACTGCGGGAAGAGCCTCCTTGGCCTGCCTACATGTTCCAATACCAATCCAGGACTGGTTGTGTTGGGTCCTGGTCCTATTTCTTACCAGGTTGCGATAAAAACCAGAAGGGAGGGGAATAATGGGCTCGGGTCCCACCACCTCTAAAGTGGCCCCTCTTCTGGCAAGTACGTCGGCTGCGTCATTCCCTCTTGAGCCACTGTGGCCCTTGATCCATTGCTGTGTTAATTTGTTTTGTTTACCTACCTCTGTTAGTTTCTGGTGGCATTCAAGCGTGAGTGCCGAGGTGATATTTATTTATTTATTTAACACTTTATTGTACACTAAGTAGGACATTAAAAATTTATCATTTTACAAACATAGTACAATGGGCGGCCTTATCGCTAACAGCGATTTCTACCAGGCAACCTTTGGATGGATATTATTGGTAGGAAAGAAATGGTAGTTGTCAGTGTACCAGTAAATTATGATTTACTTTAAATATATACATATATAAAATAAATAGTACAATAATATACCTACTCATACATAAATAACTATACATATATATATATATACATACATAAATAAAATTTAATACATACTTATAATTTTATATAAGGAATTTTATAATGATAGATAGCGATCCTTGACTAGAGATTTGAACCTTGTTACCGTCTGAGCCTGCCTTATGTGAAACGGTAATGCATTCCATAGCCGAACAGCAGTCACAGAAAAAGATTTATCATAAAAACCTGTTGAATGTACTGGCATCTTCAGTTTCAAATTTTCCGATGACCTTAAATAACGGTTGTGCGTATCATGAAGGAATTCGAATCGTCCTTTAAGATAGGAGGGAGTTGAAGGGTTAAACAGTATATTGTACAGCAAAGAAAGAATGTGAGCATTCCGGCGATATCGTATTGGTAACCACTTGAGTTGTGTTCGAAATTGTGAGACATGATCGTATTTGCGTAATCCAAATATGAATCGTATACAGAGATTTTGAAGGCGCTCAAGTTTTTCAAGCTGGTTTTCGGCAAGATCTGGATAGCTGACATCTGCGTAATCAATAATGGGTAATAGAAGAGAGTTTGCAAGTGCAATTTTGGTGGCTGTAGGAAGAAAATTCCTAAGTCTTCTTAGTGAATCTGCCGATGCAAACACCTTACGACTCACTTCTTGGATCTGCGAGCGCCAGGAGAGGGTTGAATCGATAGTTAGGCCCAGATTCTTTACTTTATCCTGTATAGGAATAACTGTGCTATTAAAAATAATGTCAGGAAGTTGTGACCAGTCGATTTCCGCTATCATTCTCGAACTACCAACAACAATAACCTGGGTTTTCGAGGGATTCACTTTAAGTCCATAGGATTTACTCCAGCTGCTAATCTGTGCAAGATCATTGTTGATGGTATCTATAGAATCTGATAACTGTGCGAATGGCGACTGCGTATAGATCTGGAGATCATCTGCATAAAGGTGATAGGAAGAGCGAAGATTGTTAGATATAGAATTTATAAACATTGCGAAGAGTAAAGGAGATAACACGCCACCCTGGGGCACACCAACAGTAGTGTTACACCAAGACGAAAGTGAATTTTCAATGCCTATACGTTGTCGGCGGCCACACAGGTAACTACGAAACCAATCAATCACAGTAGGAGATATGTTAAGAGAGCAAAGACGGCTAAGTAGAACGTCATGATCCACTGTATTGAAGGCGTTGCTAAAATCTAGCAGAGCTAGGATTGTCAGCTGTCCGCCTTCCATACCAGCCCTTATGTCATCCGTAATATTGACAAGGGTTGTAGCGGTACTATGACCCGAACGGAAACCGGATTGGAAAGGATTAAGGAGATTATTTTTAGATAGGAACGAGTTGATTTGACTGTGGACGAGACGTTCGAGGACTTTGGAGAGGAATGGTAAGATGGAGATAGGACGATAGTCAGAAAAGGATGAAGGATGAGGGGTTTTTGGGATGGGAGTTATTAGGGCATCTTTCCACATGGATGGGAATTGACCACTGGATAGGGAATAATTAAGAATGTGGGTAATTATGGGCAGGATTAAATCGAGGATTGGAAGGAGCATATTACGGCTGACACAGTCGCTACCAACTGCGTTGGAAGTGATTGACATTATGTTCTTCTTAACATCACTATCGGTGAAATGATTAAAGACAAATGATGAATAACTAGGGGTTGGCAAGGATGAAAGATAATTTATAGTGCTTTCTTTAGTAGTCCTATCAATATTGGACAAGGCAGAGAAATGTTGATTAAGCATATCAAAATTGAAGTCATTAGGAATAGTGTGTTGACGTGGTTTGCCGACCCCCAGGGTTTTAAGAAATTTCCAAACCTTCGCTGGATCTCCGTTATTCACAGAATTATGGATATGTTGGCGTTGTGCGTCCCTACACACCCTATTGCAGTGATTCCTGATCGCAACATATTTTTGAAGACTCTGTTCATCAGGCCTAATTTTGTATTTAAATTTTGCTGCAGCTTTTTTGTGTATGAGCTGTTTGATGCTATCAGTGAGCCACGGTGAGGGAGGGTGCTTTATTTTTATAGGTCGAATTGGTGCATGCTTATCATATAAATCTGTGATATTAGATGTAAAGAGGCTGACCTTTTCATCAACAGATTCAACATTGAAAAGTGGAGTCCAGTCAATATCACTGACATCTTTACAAAGAGCATCGGTGTTCATGCCACCAAAATTACGCTGCATTAGGACGTTACGCTTCATTTTAGGTGGACGGATTTTGTAAGATATGTAGATCAAATCATGGTAAGAGAACATGTCTGCTGGATATTGCCCGTGCATGGTGACATGTTCCTTAGAGGAAACCATGATTATATCAAGGAGAGAAGGTTTAGAGTTAGGGAAGTGATGAGTTGCGCTTAAGGGTAGTATAGACAAGTTACAGGCTATAGAAGTAGAAAGAAGGGAAGAAGAGCGAGAATCATTTTTTAGCAGACAAGTATTAAAATCACCCATTATGACAACATGACTGTAAGAAGGCACAAGATTAACCAATACGGTTTCAAAGGTCGAAAAATAATCAATACGTAGGGAAGGACAGTAGAAAACGCCGAGAAGGACTTTAGTGTGGTTTAGTGCAACTTCCAAAAATAAATGCTCACCGGCATTTGGTGGCGGTGGTTGTGCAGACATACTTACAATTGTATATGGGATATGTGAGCGAAGATATATGGCAACACCCCCACCGCCCCCGACCGCTCGATCATTTCTGATAAGTTGAAAACCAGGTAGAGAGTATAATGAAGAAGGCAGACAGGGCTTAAGCCATGACTCAGAAACAAGGATAGCATGAAGGTTCTTACAGTCTAGATTGGCCAGCATGTCAGGGAAATGTGCCGAAATGCTTTGGGCATTGATATGAACGGCATTGAAATTTTTAGGTACATCAGAAAATTGTGAATGAAGACTGTCGGCAAGTGACGGTATACTGGTGAAGCTGTCATCTATACTACATATTGAGTAGAAGCTTTCATCATCACTAATGCTATCAATATCAATGGCTGCAAATATACTTAATTAATATAGTAATATTATCTAAAATATAAATATATATAATCATAAGATAACCAAATAAAATACCTATTTTATATATACTACTACTACTAAAAACTGAATATTAATTCAAAACTACCAATAATACACCACCTGCCAGGAGTGCCAAGAATAGAAAACGACGACGTTCATGACATACATATTATGTTACAAAAAACAAAAAAAAACAGAATTCGAATTGGTCCGGGAAGTAACAAGATAATTGCAAGAGTTTGTTAATAAAAGCTAGTATGAAATACAATTATATAGATGGAAATAAGAAACAAAGATGAAGAAAATAAGAATAAAAGAAGAAGGATAATATAAGTATATGTAAACAGTCCAAAAAGCCCTGTACCCATACACGTTACAATTTGACAGACATTAGATGACAGATGACGGATATGACAGCTGACGGCTGACAGGCCTGACAGACAGCTAAAGAGAAACAAAGTAATATGTCAGACACCCTCAGTAAATACTTATTTAATAATTATAAATTTAGTACGATAGAGAGAAAAAGGAAATATATTAGTAAAGTGGAGCATAAAGTGGGTACAAAGCAAGAAAGAATATAAAGATAGATACTTATTACTTACTACCCGGACCAGAAATCGACCAAAACAAAGATAATTACTTCTTTTGGGCTATAGTCCGTTTGGATTTTGCGGCTGGCTTCGCTGGTGTGGGCTGCTTCTCCACGTCCTTTTGCTCAATTTTGTGCAGCTCCGTGAGGTTGACCACTCGATGACGGGAACCATCAGGCGCAAGAACATGGATAATGCCCTCCCTAGTCCAGCATTGAGTTATTCCAAACTTGTGACGAGCGGCCATGAAAGCTTCGTGTCGCTGTTTGGTTAAGAATTCCGAAACCGTAATACCAGTGCCCTTGAATTTGGTTTAACTGAACCATACACTGTCCCGTACCAAGGAGTTGTTGAATTTCACAGCAATGGGCCTGGCCTTGCTACTTGATGTGCGACCCATTCTGTGACAGCGTCGAATATCAGCTGTAGTAATGTCCGATTTGAGGTGCTCCTTTATAACATTTACTACTACTTTGGCTGTATTCTCTTTGCCATCCTCTGTCACACCATGCAGCAGCAACATTTTTCTTCGAGTCCTCATCTCCATGGAATCCAGCGTATGAGAAAGGAGCTCTATTTGCTGTTGGAAACCTTTCAGTGCATCCATTACAAAGGCCTTGAAGGATGTGTATTCGGAGGCCAAGCCGGGCATGGATGGAGTACCTTGCGATCTGGGCAACTCAGCTTCGAAATCAGCCATTCGCTTAAGAAACATTTCCTTTAAGCTGTTGATAGACTCTTGCAGTGGTTGTGTCATAGTGCAGTGAAGTAAGTGATATGTATGTAGGATAGAGAAAACACTTTACTGGCAGGTACTGCTTGTTATTATTGAATTATTTTCATAAAAATCAATTAAAAATATAAACTTGAACTATTTATTTAAAATTTTAAAAGTGGAGCTAAAAATTTTAGGTGTTAATTTTAGGTGTTAATTTTAGGTGTTAATGTTACTTACTCATAGAATGTGATAGTATGGCTTTTGAGGGCTGAGAGGACCGCCTTACTATCTGAGAGGATCCTAATGGATCGTTCCCTTACCTCACGCGCCATGATTGCTGTGGCAGCTAGGATTATGCCAAAACATTCGGCCTGGTAGACCGTGTTGTAGGCTCCCAGTGGTGCTGCGATGTTGATGTTTAGATCCTCGGAGAATACTCCTGAACCCGTACCTCTTAGACCTATCTGTGAAGATCGTGAGCTTGTTGATTAACCGCTCCTTCGTGTAGATCCTCGTACAGTTGGATTTTGTACTTCTTGTCGAACAAAAATTGTTTCGGTATTTGGTTGCCAATGGCTTGTGTGAGAGGAACTTCTTTGAAGAGTGTATTTAAATTGCTAGTGGTACCACACATTTGTCGTATTTATTTTTGGGTTCATAGGGTTCCCACCAAGAACTTAGGGTCCCAAGCCAACCTCACCTGCAAGTGGTGCACCTGCCGATCACCGGACGAGGCTCTGGCAAACAAAATGTCCCAATAAGCGGCAATAGGCTCGCCACCTATTACGTGGGATCAAAACACTGGCGAAAAGTGGGCGTTTAATATGCCTCTGCCTACCCCTTCGGGGAAACAGGCGTGAGTCTATGTATGTGTATGTGTATGTATTTTTAGTATTGATACATTTACAAACAAATGCATCACCGCCGCCACTAGTACACTTTATATCATTTCCTCATTTAACAAACACAATCAATAAAATGTTAGTTGGTACTGATTATATTATTAATGTATAATAATACTATCTGAAATACTTGTAAAGATTGAGAAAATAGCTTTTCTGCTTTCTGGAAGATCTATTTTTCTGGAAGTAAATTACCCATAAAATATCAACATTTTATAATTTCAAGGTCAGTAATTCATCAAACCGTTCAAGCAAGACTGCTACTGTGCAACCGGCCTAATCTAAGTATGTGTACATTCGTATCGCGTAGTCACGTGCCGTGTAGTTGCGACTACGTTAAGTATAAAGTATAAACGCATATTTGCATGTCGCGCGGCGAAAAATGTAATATGTTAATACTTTGAATAAATTGTGGAGAATCAATAATGGAAGTGTTTAGGTGGACCGCGAGCAGTGGGTTCAGTTATTTATTAGCTTCACGCAACAACCCAATGCAAAATGCAACAAGTAGATTATTTTTGGGTAATTTTTTTTTAGTTAATTATTTTCTAATTCATTAAAGTTTTCCTCCAATTACTTCAAATATTTCAACTGCTAATGAAGTGATGTGCGTGTCCGAAAAGATGTATTCTGCACAGCTTCTTTTTGTTTGGTATGACAATATACATATTCTATACTTTCCTTGTAATGAGATGCGAGGCACTTACAAGGAACCAGAATCTTAACAGCTATTCGTTCAATAACTGAACTACTAAATAATAAGTTTAATTAAAATGCTCGACATGTACACTGTCAAAATGTTGATGCTTTTGTCTCGTAAACAAGATTCGTAAATATCTTAATTCTGAATTGGATTGAGGGAGTCTATTTCAGTATTGTTCCTGAGTGCTTATGAACTAGGTTTATCGTTACCATTGGACTTAAAGTTTGGCTGCCTGTGAATGCCAGCTACAAAAATATTTTAAAATGGAGCAAAAAAGTCTATATGGAACTAAATATAGGAAAATAGCAGCTCCTTATAAAATTAAAACTATGTAAGCCTGCATTATTAAAAGGCGTTATTGTCAATAGACATCACATAAAACATAAACCCGGCATTTAACGAAAATGAAAGTCCGTATCGCAGCCCTAGGTAAAACTCCGCTAACTCAAAAAAAATACATTTCGAGTTAGTAGTGTTTTAGAATTACTCTCTAACAGGTTAACATATTATCTAATATAGCTCGTGTGGAAAAACTGATGTGGAACTCTGGTTCTTAAAAATGAATGCTCGTATGATGTTATGGTTTAAGCGGTCACCGCGTGATTTATTCCTAACGTGAGATATGTGGGATTATAAAAAAATACATATTGATCCAAAAGGCTCGAACACTGGTCACTCTAGTCAGTCATTATAGTGCTCTTTCAATTTACTCAAGTAACAGTAACTGCCATAGTAAAGCTGTACAATAAAATAAATTTTATAAGAATCTTGTTAAAATGTTGACCGTTCCTAAATATTACAAAACCCGCTTATTGTACTTGCTAAAAGTTTCAATTTTCATTACAGTTTTTGAGTTACCAGAGTCTTCAACTGGGGTGTGCTACATTACAACGATCGTGAACAGTAGTTTAATATTTAACACTTTGTGCTAAATAATTTTAGCTGTATTAATTTATTGTTGTTAAACTGCTAAGACGCGAGGAACAAAATATTTAAGTGAAAGCGGAGGGAGTCATAATGGTATTAGGTCCCGCGAATGGTTTTTAATAACAGCCTGAGAGTACTATGTTATACCGGACTTTATTATACCCTAGTAGCCACCCTCGGGATTCAGTATTCCCGGAGTCTACTACTAAGTTTTTTTCTTGCTTTATATACTTTTAATCTTACTTTAATATTTTCAAACATATTATATTTATAACTTTATTCTGTCGGTGAACGATATTTTTCCTTACTGTCATCTGTCAAATCTATTAATCTATGACTCTGACTGCTCAGCTGCCGGTTGGTGGTTCAATTCCTCTTCTGGGATTTTGGTATGATGATGACGATATTATTTATTTCTGCGTCTGGGTGTAATTTATACATATCATCTATGAGTTTAGAAATCGTGTATTTATCTCTTGTCTGGTTGCAATAAGTTCTGGTTGCGATGTCTACTTTGGATTTGTTCAAAACTAAGAAGAGAGATCTTATCAGAAGATTACGTGTTATTTCAAGAAATCTAAATTAGAACGGAATTATGCTAATAGAACATGTTCAACTAGCATCATTCCGTGCAGTTTTAAAGCAGTTACACCGATTAAAAAGTAAACATTTACAAGATTCATTGCAGAATTAATTTGTATCAAAGTAAAGTAGTAGAAATTTAACTTGCAATACATGAACCATGCATTTCCGCCACCGTAATCTATTCCGCCCAAGCAAATATACAAAATAAAGGTTAAACGTGAGAACATGGCTTTACCGCTTTTTCTTTACATAAAAGAATTTTCATTTTACAAGCGCATACCAGCGGTTTGAAAAATGTATAACACACAAATGTAGCTTTCGCCGAGATATTTGATACGACAGCTCAATGGCTGAATAAGGTTATTGGCGTTATTGCGGTGTGGGTTTGAGTCTTACTATATGCGTGTATGTACTCTTTTCGTATTTTAACTTTACCTTTTTGTAGGTGGTGTAATAAAATTTATTCGCTAAAAGATGCCACGCAAAATTAGCAGAGTCACGAGAAACCCGTTTCTTGATTCCGAGCAGGATTTTAAAATAGCTTTTCTGACGACCACTTTAAAACTTATGTTTTAATCAAATTGATTATCTTAAAAACTTTATCGCGCATACTACCTGTTGCCCACCGCTTTGCCCGTGGATAAAAATAACATTATTTACCTATATCTTGACTTTCGTCCAAACTTGTGAGAACCCTTTGGCCAATCCTTTGAGAAATCCGTTCTTAGCGCACGCCTACCATGTATGAACTACTTCCCTGTTACATCTTACATCTTTAAAAGATCAGCGGTTTTTGAGATTTCCTGATGAGTAATCTTTCGCTTTTATATTATTATAATAGGCTTGTGTCCTAAAATGTAATTAGCGATTGATTCGTTCCTTTATTAGATGTTAAACTGAAATACCAGATTTTTTCTTCGATCGAAAAATCGATCAGCAACATTACTAATTACGGCTTTTTAAAAACCTTTTTGAATTTGACACCAAAACGCGTAAACCAGTGTGGCAGTTGAGGGATTTCACAAAGTCCAAAACAAAACAAACCGTGAATGAAGTCTGGTCTGATGTACCCACTTTTATTTTGTTATATTCGATTTGACAGGTAGAAAGTTTGACGTTTTAGTTGTATTTACTACTAAAACGTCAACAACAAGAATGGCGGACGTACTGTTTGACGTAATGCTCTCTGATTGGTGTTCACCATCACGAGAATAAATACATTATTTTTAGTTTTAGAATCCTAAAAATAACATTAATCTTACCTTTTTATAATAAATAATAAACTTTATTGACATCTTAAAATCATAATGAATCTATAGACACTACAATCAAACCGATTTATTCTTAGTGGACACAAGCCTATTATAGATAGATTGTGTAAATACTCGATAGATATCCAATATATAGACCAAAGTGAGCGTCCACGTAATATATCTACCTACTTACTATAACTGAGTGTACGCATGGCGTACTGCCGATTAGCAAAGCACTTCCAGTTTATTGCATAAGGTCAAAATTACAAAAAAGAACCGTCTTCTTTATTTATAAACATAAACAATTGGGTCGAATTAACCACGATGTCGTTTCGAAACATTTTAATGATCAACTATCATGATTGTATATATTTTCAAAAATGTTATTGTACATTCTATCATTTTATCTCGAACTGCCTGATGTGTCATGAAACTGTCGATTTCAACTCTTTGCCAATGTTATGCAATTGTTGGAAAACAACAAATTTCATTTGTCTTCCTAGAAACGCTTTCACAAAAATCGACGAAAGTCCAGCCACCTAGACATATATGACAAATATGACAAATAGGTGTCTTACTTCATAATTTCTCTGCTCTGCTATTTTTATTGTACAATCTTCTTCATATTATGTTGACAATATAAGGATTTCTAGATTATTGTCTGCTAATATCAAATATGGACAGGTGAATAGGTTTGATGTTTGGGTATTTTTCTATTGAATCTACCGGTGCCGGTGATTTGGATAATTACATAAGTATATTTGTATTAATGCACGAACGAAATTAAGGTTGAATTATATTTATTTTCAGTACCTGACTCAAAATGACTTTTAAACTAGACCGATCCGTAAATCAGTTAATTCAAAGAAATATGATGCTATCACCAGGTCAACTAAACAACAGATAGAAATGGAGGTTGGTCACCACTTTCTTAATGCTAACACCTTTATTTTAAATTTTACCATTTCTTTTTGATCCTTTAGGAATTTCGGTATTAGCATTCTTAGAGCATCCCCTATGGTCCCCAAAGAACACTCGAAGGAAGAATTTTATATATACAGATAATATATTGATTACACATAGATTTACACATTGGACAGCAGTCACTCATAATTTTTTTTCTAAAACTACCCGCAAATCCCTAGTCGTGATCATTTTACAGGGTAATCCACAAATGCGGCCCCAGAACTAGATTTTTTTATATAATGTTTTAATGCTCTCAGCGCTCCACATCGCCACTTTCAAAGCCATTTAAAAATATTTTACAGATGTAATCTAGGTCGTGAACTTACATACAGTTAAGTTGCTAACAAACTTAACGAAAGCAATATACACTAACTGTCTTACTAATAAAAAATACGACACAGTGTATACAAGTACTATAGGCATTGCGTAACAAAAATGCAACTAATAAAAAATATTTTGACAGATTGCGTGTATACATGCGTTATAAGAGATCAAAATATCTATTTAGACTTACACAAGCTCTACACACGCTTGCACCCTTGTATAAGGAGTGCGTAAGAGCAAAATGGCGGCTTTTTGGCCAGCTGAGGACGCTGAGGTTGTCATTTTACTTAAGTTATGCGCGCAATCTATGACAGAGAGGTTGGACTAGGAAGGTTATATTTCTTTGATCTATGAAATGAATGTTATTGTCGGTGGAGGCGTTCGGAAGCTATGAGTACAAATCAAAACATATTTATCCTTCAGAATATAACACCCATTAGTCTTTAGTTTTTGTACATTAGATTAATAGATAAGGGATATTTTTAAGAAGAAACTCCATTTAATATATAATTAAGCTAGTAAAATTATATATAATCTATAAAATAAAATTAAATTATTAAAACCAAGTTACGATTAGAAGTTTTTAAACGTACTTCATAAAAGGTTGTCAGCATATTTGACGTACACACAGCTACACATGAACCTATACAAAACCAATATTAGCTGAACTACTCAACAACAGGTTGGTCACACTAAGGGAGTTCGCCTAATATTGGGCTTGTTTAGGTTAATGTGTAGCTGTGTGTACACAGACTACACAGCGTAAGTAGTTACACAAGCTTGTCTTTGCGTTTATTAGTAGCGATGTTGGGTAAACCCTGTATAACTCCTATACAGACGTTATACGCTGTGTAAGTATTCATATGTTAAACGTGTGAGTAATATTTTTTTATTAGTAAGACAGTAAATATTTTAGAAGCTGGTTTGCGAATGGGTAGTTTGGGTTAGTAATTTGTTTCCTCTTTATGAAATGTACGGTGAAATTTACGGTCCTGAAATTAATATTGAATTTCGATACATGTGCAGAGTTCACTCTGATTTATTGGAGCATTATTTAGTAGGCAAAAGGCAATAAATAAATAACGGAGATCAAGTAAATATGCCAATATTTTACTTAAAACATCATAATATATGCTCTAGACAAATTCACTGCTTCCAAAAACTGCACAGTCGCCACCTCACATACTCCAGTTTCTTTTACCAGACTGCAAATGAAGGTAATGTTTTTATCAGGTCATGTATGTTTTTATGTATGTGTGTTTGTATGTTTATTTCTTTCCATATGCTGTTGTAGAGACCAAATACGTTAGCTGATTTTGGTTCAATTCAATTCAATTTAATTCAATTCACTTTATTTGCATAATATGGATTTGACAATAGGTATTACAGATTTTAATGGTATCACCATATTCAGCCTTTCAGCATGCAAAATTTTACAAAGTATTGAGACTACCTAATGAAAATTTAATAATAAATTGTTTTTTTTTTTTTTTTTAAAGACAACTCCAGCACTAGGAATAAATCCTGTATCGCGGGGGACTTTACAAACATACAACCAACGGACACAATGAACACCCAGACTCGAAACAACAATTTATAGATCACACAAAGTGTTGTCTCGTGTGGGAATCGAACCCACATCACTCGGCGCAGTGTCAAGCGGTGAGGCAACCGCTTAAACTACTACGCCAACCGTGCAGTCATTATTTCATTACAATAAATTATACATTAACAATAAAACATTACATACTCAGTCAATCTAAATTATCAATAAATAGGCAGTAATTAAAAAATGACAACATTTAAATTAAATAGAATTCAATATTGGTATTATATAATATTGGTAAAACATAATATTAAATATTCTTATCATGGAAAAATTCTGTTAGTGAATAATAAGCTTTTGTTAGAAGTAAGTCTTTTAAATTCTTTTTAAATACAATAATATTACTTTCATTTCTTATAGCTAATGGTATTTTGTTGTATAACTTGGGTCCCATGCATAAAACACTCTTATGTACAAGAGCAGTTTTTGAGGGCCGAACACATAATTTATCGGCATTCCGTGATCTTACTGTGCGGTACTGGTGTTGTGGTTTTTTGTATACGAGTATATAAAACAACTTGTATCTACTGACTGACTTTGGCGAGCTCAGACTACTTATAATTCTAGAAACATGAAATTCGGATAGTGGATTCCTTTTATGACGAAGCCGACTAAAACAACAACCTTAAAGGAGCAAATTGGGGGTAGATATTTGAGATGCTTCTGTACAGTGATCATTTAGACTACTTTTACTTTTTTTATATAGTCTCACGTCTGTATCCCCGAAGGGGTAGGCAGAGGTGAAATATTACACCCACATTTCGCCATGAATTGTTAGGTCCCACGTAATAGGGGGCGAGCCTATTGCCGTTACCGGGCACTTCACCAGACTCCGTGCTGCTACTCATAATTCGGAAAAACCCAGTTACACTTTTGCCCGATCCGGGAATCGAACCCGGGACCTCCGATCAGAAGTCGCATACGCGGCTATCCACTGGAGCACGGAGGCAGTACCTTTTACTCTTTTCTTATTTACATTTAATTTTAACAAGAATATTAACCTAATCAGTTTAAGTACTAAATGTAAATTTAGGGCGTACCGCAGAGGTAATTATTTAATTATATAGCTCAAATATGACCCATGTTGCGAGGCCCGCGGGATTAAAGCCTAATACAAGCCTTCTGTACGTAATGTAGTAACTAAGCTCAAGATAATATGAGAATATAAATACCCATATTTACATGAAAAGTAATTGTGATGGGACTGACGTAAAACTTGTTGCTATTTGGACTTGATAGTTACAGTTGAAGCTGAAATTACAGGACCATGCTGAAATCTTAATTTTTAAATTTCAGACACAACGAATATTCCTAAAAAAGGAATCTAATCGTTTATCCAACCAACCCATTCGCAAAACAGCATAAAAAAATGAAGTTCTACTTTCTTTAAATTTGCGAGCATGTACCTACACATGCCATTAGTGTGTATGTTCACAACCTAGATTACATCTGTACAATATTTCTAAATGGCTTTAAATGCGGCAATATGGAATGCCGGGAGTTTTAAAATAATACCTTCATTTTATTCTGGGATAGCCTTTGGGGATTAGTCCGTAAAGTGATTATGTTAAGAGAAATATTTGTAGGGAAATGTGTAGTTTTAAAAATAGATTGATAAATATAATAACATAACATAACTTCACGCCTTTCTCCCCGAAGGGGTAGGCAGATGTGTATTACACACCCACTCCTTTTTTTTCTTTCTTTTTTTTTTTGGTGTCGGGTTGGAAAATCCTCATGGAGTCTCTTCGCCCTGGGGGGGAAGGACAAAGGGGACTGTCAGACTCTTACTGACTAACAACCAACCCGTGGTCCTCATCTACCCATGTTGTGTCGGAGGGTAGGGTTTCACCGAAGCATTCCTCGCTACCCCCCGACGGGTACTTGATACTTGATGGCACGGGCTGTTTCCGCAACTCCACGTCTTGGCGTGTATTTTGCGTGCGGGTGGGAATGGTGTCTTCATTCGAGCCACCCCAGCTCTTCGAGGAAGGCCAGCAGACTCTTGATGTGGCCCACGGCCTCCCTCAGGGTGCTGTATCTGGTCAGGTACTGCTGCCTGTACTGTGCGACCTCAGCGCAGTCGAGGAGCAGGTGGGCTGCCGTCTCGTCTGCTGCCATACAGGCCCCGCACAGCGGGCTGTCGGTGATACCTATAGTAAATAGGTGTTTATTAAAGAATCCGTGTCCTGTGTAGGCGGCCGTGACTGTCCGTAGTTGTTGTTTGGACAGCCGGAGGATTTGTTTGGCTATCTTACCGTCTACTGCGGGAAGAGCCTCCTTGGCCTGCCTACATGTTTCAATACCAATCCAGGACTGGTTGTGTTTGGTCCTGGTCCTATTTCTTACCAGGTTGCGATAAAAACCAGAAGGGAGGGAAATAATGGGCTCGGGTCCCACCACCTCTAAAGTGGCCCCTCTTCTGGCAAGTACGTCGGCTGCGTCATTCCCTCTTGAGCCACTGTGGCCCTTGATCCATTGCAGTGTTAATTTGTTTAGTTTACCTACCTCTGTTAGTTTCTGGTGGCATTCAAGCGTGAGTGCCTAGGTGATAGTATGGCTTTTGAGGGCTGAGAGGACAGCCTTACTATCTGAGAGGATCCTAATGGATCGCTCCCTTACCTCACGTGCCATGATTGCTGTGGCAGCTAGGATTATGCCAAAACATTCGGCCTGGTAGACCGTGTTGTAGGCTCCCAGCGGTGCTGCGATGTTGATGTTTAGGTCCTCGGAGAATACTCCTGAACCCGTACCTGTATCCGTTTTGGACCCATCTGTGAAGATCGTGAGCTCGTTGTGGTTAACTGCTCCTCCGTGTAGATCCTCGTACAGTTGGATTTTGTATTTCTTGTCGAAAACAAATTGTTTCGGTATGCGGTCGCTTATTGCTTGTGTGATAGGAACTTCTTTGAAGAGTGTATTTAAGTTGTTAGTGTGCGGTATATTCGTGTCTTTCCAGAGCTTCAGGGCTCTCAGCCGGACTGCCGACATAGTTGCTTCCTGTTGTATGAATGAACAGGTGCAATGGAGGCAGATCCAGCAACACTTCAAGTGCCGCTGTTGGCGTTGTTTTCATACAGCCCGTGGCCGCTAGGCATGCAAGTCTTTGAAGCTTCTGAAGCTTGTTGGCGGCCGTTATTAGGTTGGTCCTAGGCCACCACACTACTGCGCCGTAGCTTACCATCGGACGTATTATTGTCTTATAGAGCCATAAGACAATTTTGGGGGATAGGCCCCAGCGTTTTCCTATCATCTTCTTGCACTGCCAGAAAATTATGCTGGCTTTATTGAGCTTATTTTCCATGCCTGCCATTCCTGCTTTGTCTAGTCAACTGAATACCTCCATGACGGACAATGCAGCTGATATTGGGCACAGTGACCTAGCGCGAGAGCTCCGTATGTTTCGCGAACAAATATGCAGCATGCAGGAATCCATCTCGATGCTCCGACAGGAGTTTCAGGACTTGCGCGTCACTTTGGCTGGGAACTCTTCACGGCTCGACACTCTCGAAGAAAAAGTAGAAATACTGGAGAAGCAGCTTTCAACAAAAGTCCATCCTGTCTACGACAGTGAAAGCATTATTAACAAGCTCAAGTCAGAGCTCAATGAAAGGGACCAAGACCTGCTTGCTAATGACTTGGAGATAACCAATGTACCTGAGACTGCCGGTGAAAATCCAGGTCATTTGGTGAGCCTGATTGGCGCTAAGTTAGGGGTCACAGTCGATGAACGTGAAATTGTATCTGCGGAACGAATAGGCACAAGACAGCCACGCGGTGGCTCTTCCAGCTCGGCCTCTGGTCGCTCACGTCCGTTGGTAGTAAGGCTCGCGCGGCGCTCGGTCAGGGACAAGCTGCTGCAAAGCATGCGTGTTCGCCGTGGTGCTGACACTGCGGACTTCGGCCTGTCAACTGAGTCGCGACCGTTCTACATAAACGAGAGGCTTACGATATTCAATCGCAGTCTACTGTATAAAGCACGAGAAGCTCGCGCCCGCTTGCAATGGAAATATGTTTGGACTAAGCGTGGTCGGATTTATGTCAAACAGTCGGAAGGTAAACCCGCTTTCATCATTGCAACAGAAAATGACATTACACGTGTTTTTGGCGAAAATACCGTTTGACTTTATATTCTTCAGTGTTACTGCATGCTTTATGACATCAATTAGAATTTCTCAATTATTACCAATTATTATTTTTCAATTATCTTTATTATTTACAATTCTTCAAATTATATTAATATGTACAATATATCAATCATTAATACTAAGTATAATCAATCAAATAATTTATACACAGTACTTTATACAAACTGTTCAACTGTCTCGTCCTGTATACTTATATGTTAAATCACTGTACATTTTATTTTTGTTGCTGGCTAGGTATGGATGTTTGGTTATGCCAGTCGTATATAAATGCGCTGTTTTTCGGCTGAGGCCTCGAAGCTGGTACTTGTCTAATGGCAGTAAACCAACACTGATAGTATTAATCATAATTATTACTAATGCCTAATAATAAATTTTTAACCGTCGGACTATTTAACGCTGGATCATTAGGCACAAAGCATGACGATTTTATAGCTACAATTTTACATAATCAAGTTGATATAATAGCTATCAATGAAACCTGGCTCAGACATGGTGAGGAGGGACGAGCCCCCAATTTACCGAATTACCGCCTTCGTCATGTTCCTCGTCCAACGCATATTCGTAACGGCCGTGGTGGAGGTGTGGGCTTTTATATAAAATGTGGTTTGAACGCGCGGACATGCGTGCACCCCGCCCATCCTACGACGGAGCAAATGTGGCTTAAGCTGAAAATGAATGGTAACACCATAATCATTGGTACAGCATATCGTCCTCCCTGGTTAGATACGCAAACATTCCTAAACTCTATAATGGATACAATAGCCTCATTTCCACGGTATGATCATCTTATGGTCCTTGGGGATTGGAATATTAACGTACTTAGCCCTTCTGATGCTAAGTATACACTATTGCATACATTTTTGACGTGCACAGGCCTTAGACAGGTGGTAACTGCTCCTACTCATTTCACTGAAGGCTCGTCTTCGCTTATCGACATAATTTGCACGGACGCCCAAGTACGGTCTGTGGATGTGGGGAGCATGGGTAGTATATACGGTCACGCGTTTGTCAAATGTGAATTGCTACTAAAAAAACCAAAAATGAAGCCCCGATTAATAACTTTTAGGCCTCTGGGTGACATAGATCACGATCAATTCAGCAAAGATATCAGTCTTATAAATTGGGATCGAATTAAACTACTACCAAACATTGACGACATTGTAGTGGATTACACAAATGCGTTAACTTGGTTATACGATCTTCACGCACCATTAAAAACAAGGATCATGAAGGAATTACCAGCTCCCTGGATCACCAGTAATGTGCAGCTTATGATGCGTTTACGCGACACCGCTCTTAAAAGGTACTGGCGCACAAAGCGTCAAGTACATAGAGATTATTATAAATTATTAAAAAGACAGGTAGATACTGCTCTCTATAATGAAAAAAAGTGCTATTTTGAGCAACACATTCATAATAATATTAAAAATCCAACGCTTTTATGGAAAAACATTAAATCAAAAATACTACCTCAGCAATCACTTGAACTGCCAGCTTACCTGAATGATCCTGATGCTATAAATGCTCATTTTCTCAATGTGCCAGGTAACACTAACATAAGCATATCTAGTCTTACATACTTCGAATTGCATAGGTATGGACCAGCCACATTTAGCTTGAAGCCTGTTGAACCCACGGCAATAGCCAGAATAATAAAAGAGCTTCGGTCTAACGCTGCTGGTACGGACGGACTAACTTTGGACATGATCAACCTGCTCACTCCGCATACTCTTGACATCATAACATTGATGGTGAACAAGTCTATCTGTGATTGCAAGTTTCCCACTAGCTGGAAAACAGCGGTAGTAAGGCCAATTCCGAAAAATCCCAATGTAACTGATTTGAAACAACTAAGACCTATCAGCATTCTGCCATGCCTCTCAAAAATTTTAGAAAAGGTGGTAGCGGAACAGCTCCGTTGCTTTCTAGAATGTAATGGGATATTACCAGAAGCACAATCAGGTTTTAGAAAACATCGCAGTACAACCACGGCTATTCTGGATGTTATGGACTATATACTGGGGGCGCAGGATCGCGGCGAGGGGACCATCCTGGTCTTGCTTGATTTCTCCAGGGCATTTGGCTGTCTGAATATTCCCCTCCTCTTATCCAAAATGTCATTCTACGGCTTTGAACCTAACACCGTGAAATGGTTTGACTCCTACTTGAGTAACCGTTCACAGTTCGTGGAACTGAGAAATTCGGATGGAACAGCAACGCAGTCTTGTCTCTCGCATATTAATAGAGGAGTTCCCCAGGGATCAGTGATTGGTCCACTTTTGTTCATATTGTTTAGCGCTGACATTATAGGCAGCATCGAGCACTGCCAATACCATCTGTACGCTGACGATGTACAAGTGTACTACTCTTTTCAGCCCAACGATACACAGACAGCGGTGGAAAAAATCAACCAGGATTTGACGGGTATTTTCGGCTGGGCCCGCCGCAATTCACTTGTGTTAAACCCGAACAAATCTAAATATATGATTTTGGGTTCAAAAAAACAGCGGGAGATCATTTCACGTAGTAATCCGCATATTTGTGTTGATGGCCAGGGTGTCGATCGTGTTCAACTAGCGAGAAATCTCGGCCTAATGATGGATGAGGAGCTACGCTTTGAGAAGCACATTTCAGACGTAGTCAGAAACTGCTTTTACCGACTCAAAGTGTTATACAGGCTTAGAGAGCATCTTGACATATCGCTTCGGGAACAGTTGGTGGACTCTTTGGTTTTATCTAGATTCAATTATCTGGATACAGCCTACGGACCAAGACTCCTAGCGAAATCAGCGAATCTCATACAACGAGTGCAGAATGCGTGCGCTCGATTTTGCTACAATATTCCGCCAAGACATCATGTCACATCTTACCTAAATCTACATAATATACTTAGGATGTCATACAGAAGGGAATTACACTTAGCTACTCTACTATTTGGTGTCATCAAAAATGAAACTCCAAGCTACCTATACAATAAAATTGTTTGGATAAGTGAAAATAGTAGATATCCGAAAAGAACTGTATCGTGTCCATTACGTGTACCACCGCACAGGACCACAGCATTTCGTGGTTCTTTTAGATACAATTCTACCAGGTGCTGGAACAATTTGCCACCGCCGATTCGTAATATAAAAAGTGCACAAAACTTTAAAGACAAACTTAAAGCCATGCTTTTACTTAAACAAAAAACCAGCACATAAATTATTGGATATTCTATATTATTTATTATTATTACTATTTTATTTATTTTATTTTACTATTATCCTAGTGAGCTTTATTCGATGACACCACAGCCCCTTTTACAGGCCTATTTATTTATTTATACCTACTATTTTATGGACTATATTTTGACTTATGATTTAATTTAATGATATTTGTTGACATACCAAATTAATAATTACCCTTCCTATTGCATAATTATATTATTCTCATGACATATACCTAATTCATTCTTTACAGCTAACCGTTGATATTCATTTCGTTGACATATTCATTTTTATTCTTGTTGACATAACTAATTTTAAATAATCATATATTAATTCATATAACTAATTTTTAATAATCAAACTGCTAAGATTTGGAAGCCTACTAGCCCCAAAGGGCCTCAGTTGAAAAACAGCGCTGCAATTGCAATTGTATTTGCAGCATAATGCTGAACTGTGGCCTTTTTGCCACACAATATTATGCCGAGCCTATCCAATACATACATTATTTGCCTTCGAAATCCTCTGCATTCCTTTCCTCTTCTTACTTATTTTAAGTGTTCTTGACGCTGGCGTCATGTGGCTAGTTATTGCGGCGCGGCTCGCGCAGCTCTGAAATTATTTTATATACCTTTAAAAGTTGGCATACTTACATTTAGCTTATTATGTTGCAGTAGTTAAAACAGAGATTATTGTATTTCCTTGGTTCAAAGATGAGGCGTCATATCAGTAAATTTATGATTAATTAAGTATGTGTGATCATGATTTAAAGATAAAGACAATTTATTTTGTAAAACATGTGTGTACATTACAAGTTACATTGCAAGCATGATGGTCAGTTCTGAAATGTGAGTGCTGGGTACATGTTTTACCGTTGCGGTGTATATTTATTCATACTAAGACTAAGAATGCATTAATGTCACAAATCTGTAATGTGTATGTACAAATTTATGTATGAATGGGTGTATGGTATTGTTATGGACAAACATTTGCGCCTAGCCGCAATAGGTAATACAAGTTTTCACGTACCTCCTCGTTCTTCTCTGTCGGCGGCGCAATGCTATCGCAATTCATTGTTCACTTTATTGCATGTAATCTGTGTTCACATTCTATCTTATGGTAACTTAAGGTAATGACATGTCGGAAACCTGTAAACAGTGAATAAAAAAAAATTATATATATATAATCATAATCAGAAGATCATATTCAGATGATACACAACCTTTGTTTTAAATTACTTATAATAAAAATATCATAGTCATAAGATAAGAAGTGCTTACCTAATGTTCATGGCTCACGTATTGTACCTATTGACCCAACAGGGAATGAATTGTTGTATGCACACTTGTATATGCATGTTGATTACACGTAATCGTATCGTACTCCAGATGTACACAACTACTGTCGCCGTTCATAGATGTTATATTGTTATTATTTGTTATCGTTCGCACGAGCGAGCGAGTACGGCGTACGCGCGTGCTTGTTGCAGCTCTGCGCGAGCGTCACTGGCTCACTGGCTGTGGCTGACTCGCGCGTCGCGTCGCAACACAAGTCATGGGCCGAAGCTACATGAGTAGATAATAATTAATAATATAGCCGTGGCTGCGGTGGCGCCAGCCAGCGAGAAATTTGCGCGTCTTACTTCTTTGTTTTTGTCTTTCTTTAGCTTTTTTATTTATTCCTGTAATTATTGTCATAATATTGTGTTGGTGCAAATAAATTCATTCTTATTCTTATTCTTATTCTTATTCTTATGTGGCTGTTCCATGTCAATTTGCTGTCGAGAGTGACACCTAGGTACTTGACCTCGGTAGACAGCTTAAGCTCTGTATCGAATAACCTGGGCAATCGGTAAGTACCCAGCGCGCGTTTGTGTGTGAACATAACTAGTTCGGTCTTGGTCGGGTTTACAGATAATTCGTACTCATTACACCACCACTCCACTATGCGTAGGGCTTGTTGGGTTAGGTCGTACACTGTACTGGTTACCTTACCTGATGTGAGTATGGTTAGATCATCTGCATAACCTATTGTATAGAAGTATCTCGCGTTGAGTTTGTCTATGAGTTCATTGATGACTAAGTTCCACAATAGCGGGGAGAGTACACCTCCCTGCGGGCACCCTTTAGTTATCAAGGCTGTCTGATTGTCGCCTTGCAGGCGCACTACCCTTTTGCTGAGCATGTTTTGGATCCACTGTATGAGCATCTGATCCACACCATGCCTGGCTAGGGCGTTGCTTATGCTGGAAAAGTTTGTCTTGTCGAAGGCTCCTTCTATGTCGATGAAGGTGCCCAAGCAGATGCTTTTTTGTTGTATAGCAGCTTCTATCTGGGCCACGACCTGATGTAAGGCCGATTCCGTCGATTTCCCTGAGCTGTATGCATGTTGGTTGGCATGTAAGGGTAGGTGCTTAAGAGCCCCACTTCTTAGTTCCCTCTCGCAAAGCCTTTCCAAGGCTTTAAGCATGAAGGAGGTAAGGCTTATTGGTCTAAAGGACTTTGCATGGGTATAGTCTGTTTTGCCTGGTTTTGGTATGAAGATTAGTTTGACTTCCCTCCACCTCTTCGGTACATATCTGAGGGCCAGACTAGACCTCATGATTGCCAGGAGTCTTTTAAGGACAGGTTCCCCTCCCCATTGTAATAACCCTGGGAAGATGCCATCCAGTCCGGCTGCTTTGAAGGGGTGGAAGCTATCGATGGCCCATCGGAGTTTTTCTTCTGTGACCACGTTGTTTGCGTGTCTCCATTCGTGTTCGGTCGCCACTGTTGGTGTATCGTGCCACGTTACTACCGGGGTGAGGACGCAGCCTGGGAAGTGTGTTTCGAGTAGGACGCGTCTTGTCTCCTCCTCCGATGTAGTGTATGTGTTATCCGGTTTACGGAGAGTACCTGGTGCAACCGTCGGTTGCTGGGCCAGTAGTTTCCTTACCCGGTTTGCTTATTGGCAGGATTCAATGCTCCCACAGAATTTTCTCCATCCCATGGTGCGTCTGAATCTGAGGCATTTTCTGTAGTCTGATTTGGCCGCTTTATAAGCGTCCCAATCTGCGTCCGCGCTTGTGTTCATTGCCCTATTTAGAGACTTTCTTACCTTCTTGCGCTTACGTTCAAGTTCAGCGCCCCACCAGGGTTGTTTCCCCGGGGTTGAAGGTGGAGTGGTTTCCGGGCAAGCTGCATAATAGCTGTCTAGCATCGACTGCGTCAGTATACATACCTGATCGTCGATCTGTTCAGTGTCACCCAGTACCGGCGGCGTGGCCGTAAGGGTAAGTTTCTCATTAAGTAGTAAGACATACTTTGCTTTGTCAGTGTTGTGTGGTTTCCTGCGGGGCTGTGTGGGCTGTATATCGACTTTCATGGAGAAGCTGATCCATCTGTGGTCTGAGCATGATGCCTCTTTCGAGACGTGCCATCCCTTGATGCGTTCAGCCGCTCCTTCTGTTGCGATAGTTAAGTCGATAATTGTCTGACTACGTTTAGTGACGAAGGTGGGCTCCGTACCTGTGTTTAATAGGGTAAGATTAGTGGTGAATAAGTATTCAACCAATGACGTACCTCTGTTATTGTTGCAGTCCATGCCCCACATTTGGTGGTGGGCATTGGAGTCCGTTCCTATTACGACCTCCGTATTGGTTCTCTCGCACTGGTTAACCAGACGCGTGAGGTCGAACGGAGGCGGGTCTTCGGCCTCGGGCATGTAGACCGATGCGAAAACGACCGCTATACTCCTTGGCTGCTGTATTATTTCAATTTGTATTGCTGTGATGTCTCTGGAACAGACCCCCGACGCGTATTGGCCCGCCAGATGGTCAGACGGGCCCCGAACGAAACCCCCTTGGCGGCGGATGAAGGTGTTGGGCTCCGCCGCCAAAACACACAGCGGCCGCAGAGGATAGGGAGGACGGCAACGCAACACCGCATCTCCTCTTCCTCTGCGGCCCACCGCAACGCAACGATGGTGCGCCCCCATTTGGTCGCGGGAGATAGGGCGCGCGGCAACACAACACCGACACGCCTCTCCTCCCGCGACCGCACCCAACTGCGAGGGACAGACAGAACTGTCCCCCGCACCCGCACCTTGGGGCGCATCCTACGCAGGCCTCACGCAAGCCCACGTGGAGTGTCCCCTCCCGGGACCCCGCTTAGCTTCACCGTGGATGTACATCAAACCCACGGTTACTGAGCCCCCCACCACGACAAGGTGGAGATCCAACGGGGGGGGGGATTACACACCCACTCATGGTCAATTATGTTTCGGTCCCAATGTAATAGGGGACGAGCCTATTGCCATCTACCGGGAACATTTTTAAGCGAGCGATAATTAACTTTTTTTTATAGATTGATGAATGACTATTTTCGAATCAAACGTTTTATTTACTATCAAATTGTTTTCTGGGGTTTAAATGGTAGCTAACAGAGAGTGACGGTAAAGAGACTAAAAATGTATAATTAATTTTCGACGCGCATTACAGGGTTTGTTAAACACAACTATAGGCGATGTAAAGATTATCCGCGCGCCTCTAGCGGCGAATTTGGAAGTTGTCTGAGTGCGACACTTTTGACAGCTTTCAATACAACTTTGCTTCAAGTTTATGGTGGTAATTGTATTGAGCTGTCAAAAGTGTCGTACCCGGACAACTCCAAATTCGCCGCTAGAGTCGCTAGTTAGAATCTTAGTATCGCCAATAGCTAAAGCATTTTCAGTACTACTTTATGGTTGTTTTTAGATGTCCTTAAAATTTCGGCATGATCGGCATGGCATTGTACATGGCCCGACATGTACCTGGCCAGTTTTCAATATTGATTATTTTTAGTAGGTGTCGCACAAAACCTTTTCCCACTAACTGGAGAGAATTTCGATGAACAGGGTTCACCTACCTACGACTGAATTGCATTCCGTTCCTATCTAGATCGACACGAAAATTCCATCCCCAAGGTAGACCAGATACCGTATTTTTTATTTATATCGTCACGCTTGTCTCTCGAAAGGAGTAGGCAGAGATGTAATTTTAAACCCACATTCCGTCTTTATGAAGTTAAGGTGCCACATAATAGGGAGCAAGTCTATTACCTTTACTGCGCACATTGCCAGACTCCGTGCTGCTGCTGAGGATTCGGAAAACTCAGTAACACTTTTGCACGACCCGGGAATCGAACTCAGTACCCGACCCGGATCCCGATCAGCACAAGTATACGCTATCCCCTGCATGACGGAAACAATCAATTCACCACACAAAATTAAAAATATATCATAGCCTGTTCCACGAATTCATCTTTGCACTTCCAACAACGCAAACATTGTTTTTCTTTAATTAATATTTTTCCTGTTACATGGCCACCAGATAATATTTAAATAAAATTTGTATAACATTTTCCTGAGGATAGTATCGCTTTACTTAGCGAGCGTGTTAATGGGCTTCTTGAAAAATAAGATACAACAAGACCTGTTCGTAGAATATTAACTGTGTTGCATGTTTTACAACGGAAAATAATATTTTTATTCCATGGACGCCGTGATATTCATGTAGTTTACTACAAAATACATTTTTATATATCTTTGTTTTTTCATCTTTCGCTATAAATTATTTGAAACTTAATGGCCTGTCCGAAGCTAGGCCTACGTAAATTGTTGAAAAAACTCTCAATGTTTAAATGACGGCAAAAATGACCATCCACATCCAGTTGCGTTTGTCATTGAGAAACCATGTCTAACATTGACATCTTATAACTTGTCATAATTTTCTCAACCAACAAAAATATCTTGACGATACATTTAAATGAAATATAAAGAAATAGTATATAATCAAATCTCTGTAGTTGAACTCAGCTGTCTAGACACAGTTTATCACTTTCAGAGTTATCGTTCTATTTCGGGAGGAACGACAAACATCGGTCATGTTGAATACGTTTGTAAGGATAACCGCGCCCGTGCACCCGATACCCAACCTGCCATCAGTGTGCACTAGCAGTGTGACATCAATTGTCTAAATAAATAGCACCGCAAATACTATAAGCTGTCTTACTTACAAAAATAATATCGTTTTAGCTAAGCCCACGGTTACATCTGCGTTATTTAGGGCTACTGCACCTAGCGGGATGTTATATAGCTTATGGCCTTGCTCGATAAATGGGCTATCTGACACACAGACAATTATTCAAATCATTAGTGCTTCAGACTAGCGCGTTCCACAAAGTGTTCAGTTTTATAGTATTACTGCAGATATATTCCTGCTCAAATCAATAAACCTATTAAAAACTGACCGACAACACAGCGTAACCGGGTTGTCAAATCCAAAAAAAGATTTGCTACCAAAGTCAATACCGCCTATACATAATTAATTGGCGATTTTTTTTAAATTTTCAATACGCAAGGGTTATAAGGATCTCTTGAATTATAGTCTCGGTGTTCGGTAAGCGAACCGTCCGGTGGGAGTCCGCCGGCGAACTGGACGGTGTCCGGTGTCGTTATCACTAGAACCGACTGGCCGGACAACGACCCCACAATTTATTATGACTTTATCTTTCGTAGTTTTAATATTCATTGGAAAAATTATCGTCGGCCTACAGCTATTTGGTGGCTGCTATGCACGATTTTCATGTGAAGTTAATTAAAAATAATACCGATTTTACAACAGCTGTGGGGGTGTTGGTGCGGGTTTGGATTTAAAATGTAGAGGAAAGCTGTACGATTTTTCGTTACAGTTTTTTATTTTTACAATTTCTGTATTTTAACCGAAATAAACATTTACGCATGAAATGAATGTGAGATATTTTATCATATTATATTTTAGAAGCGATAGATCAGAAGTTATGTGCGTATTAAATTCTTAATTATCGCTTGCTAAATGGTGAGAATACGAAATGTCACCACCCCGTATCATCCCATAGGTGTCGTAAGAGCCGACAGAGGGAGCATATTATGCAGAGAACAGCATTGTAAGAGAAGGAAAACTTGATACAAACCCTATACCAACCCGTTTGGCCAGCGTGGTATAGTAGGCCAATTCCTCCTTTCGAAGGAGAGGCCTAGTCCAGTAGTCGACTGTTAAAGGCTGATGATGATGAAATGGTGAGGAAAACATCGATAGGAAACCTACATGTCTGAGAGTTCTCCATAATGTTCGAAAGACATGTGTAGTCTACCAACCCGCATTTGGCCAGCGTGGAGGATTATGGCCTATACCCTTTTCATAGTGAAAAGAGGCCCGTGCCTAGCAATGGGACAGTTTATATACAGGGCCACTTTGTGTGATCCACAAACTGTTGTTGAAATAATTAACCCCTTGTATGCCGGAACGCAGATCTACGCGAGACACAATAGCTTTTTAATTGTGTCTGGCATTCACTTTTTAATTGTGTCATACAAGAGGTTAAGCTCAGATTGGGCGCCTTTTTTAAGAGATAAAGGATTTATAGAATATGCATATTCTATACCTTTAATTGTATGTAAATTACTCCGTAAAAATACGTTTATTATTACAAATATTCTTGATCTTACTTCTGTTATGGATGTAGGTAAATGTGATTTAAGGGTGTTCGTTAGTCTTTCACTAACTTTGATGTTATACAGGTTATACATCAGCCCAGTATATACACATTTGCCGCGATAATAGCCTGCATGCGACTTACGTTGGGGTAAAAGCTAGTAGTAGTATTGCAATATTTTGAAAGTATTCAACTGCTCTTTTATAACGACAGCAAATGCATTATTACGGTAACTATAAAACTAAAAAATATATTTAATTTAAATAACATTTTTCATATATTATCTGGACAGACAATCCGTGACAGCCAGAAACAGCATTAATAATGAGATTGAATGCATGCTCTACGACTTAAATTAATTATAAAACTGTTCTCCCTTCGTAACCACATCTTTCGGGACGTGAAAAAGCATCTCTCAAGGCCGTCAAAGTGAGGGCCGCCATGTCACATTGCTTAACCAGCAATTGGGGATGGTGGCCTTCATAATAGGACTTCACTGTCAGCTTACCATCAGGCAGCGTGAAGTCAATTTGACAGGTTTTTTTAATTAAAAAAAAAAAAAAAAAAACTAGGTATCATTTAATGAAAACGCTGACACATGTAGGAAATCATCATGTAGCGGCTGCTGACGCTACAAATTATATACAAGGCACGATATTGTGTAAGCGAAGCTCAGCAGTCGTCTTCCCGCCTGCATTTAGTTAGATCGTACTTATATACACTGTATTTATATAAAGCTGGTACCAGTAAAGCATATTTATCTATTGCCTATTTCGGATTATTTATTCCTTCACACAACAATATCTACTAACCCCTACATTGGTGACTCCTGACATCGAAGACGCAACCTTCGGCTCAGCTTCGGCAACGCGGCATCGACGCACGTGCACATGGTCAGCGGAATCAAATAAGCGCATGTGCAGCGTGGCAACAGCGTGCAGCCAAGCAGCATGGACACGGAGATAGTCTGAACTCATGGGAGACGACTCGCCCTTTTCACTACGACCGAAAGGGCTTACGACCTAACTGCGGAGAACATCAGAGTCAGGACACGTGCGAATCAAATTTGGAACAAGGTACACGACGATCTGCCGACAGCAGCGAACACGGCAATGTAGGCAGCAGGAGAATTCTGGAGCGGCATACGACGGCGGCGGCACTCTGCAGGACAGTGCTTACGTCGAGGCATGAGGCGTAAGGCGTGTTGACCTTGGTGGCGAGGCAGCATTCCGCACCAAGACGGATAATACGCAGCTTACTCCGAGGACGAGGAACGACATGGGACCGGCGGTGGCACTCTACGGGCTCTACGGGACAGTGCACGCGTCGATGCGGCTGATCACACTTGGAAGCGAGGATGGATACCGCACAGTGTTGGATAGCGCACCCTGTCGTCCCTCATTACGGCCCAGGCAGCATAAGGAGATTACTGGCAGATACGGTAAACCTATTTGCTTCTTCGTACGACAAGCGGCTTACGAAGAGCAAAGGAAGTTCGATAGAAACAGCGGCAACTGTATTATTATTGTGTTTTTGTCATCGTTCAGATTATATTTTATCGTTATATTGTTCTAAAAATAAAGTCTCATAGTTTGAAGTTATAAAGTTCCACGAATTTAATCACTACAGTGTATTGCTTAGTTTGTGTTATCAGAACTAGCGCTCCGGTAACTCGATCGTAGGTATTGTTTATGTTAATGTGATCCGAGCGCTAGCAATTATTGAGGTACTTGTTATAATTTTATGTTGTTTAGCAGTGTATTTTCGACCTTAGTATTTTTATATTGTATAATGTATTGATTCTTTTATTTTTTTATAAAGGGGGGAGTATTGTAGCGGCTGCTGACGCTACAAATTATATACAAGGCAAGATATTGTGTAAGTGCGGCGCAGCAGTCGTCTTCCCGCTCCCACACAGTTAGATCGTAGCTTTATAATTTATTTATATTTAATTGTGGTACCACAGTTAACATATATATTGCAGTATGTGTCATTCTTTAATTTATCTCCACTCTACACATCTTCAAACCCCTACACATCATATCAGCCAAACGACGTCCACTGCTGGACATAGGCCTCCCCAAAGGTTCTCCACGCAGACCGGTCTCGAGCTGCCCGCATCCAACCGCCTCCCGCGATCTTGACTAGATCCTCGGTCCACCTTGCGGGGGGCCTACCTCTGCTGCGTCGTCCGGTACTCAATAAAAGAATACTTTGAAGCCGTAAAAAATTAGGGTAAATTGTAATAATAGCTTAAGAAATAATTTACAGTTTAATAGTTATTTATACCTAATGTTAATATAATTATTTTGGATTTTAATTAAGAGTTGCTTGTCACAGTATGACAAAATGTATATGGCTCCAATTATATGTATATTTCAACTTATGTACCTACATTTTATGCAAATAAAAATTATTATTATTATTAAGATCAGGCGGCATGTAGTCATTTTGATAGGCTGCAAAACAAAAAAAGATAACACTTTGGGTAGGTAATTAATAATTTGTCTGTCTGTACTAGAAACTACATTAATTATTGTAATTTAACATTTTGATTAATTTCCAGGAATCAAGGTCACGAAAGAGTCGGAAATGCGTCGCCGCCCTTTAGTATGGGCCTCCAGCACTCTCACTGGCCGAACGAAAAGCGACGGTAGGGAAATATACTGTTACTTTCCGTCGGTAATCTGTAAGAGCGAAGGAAATGCCCTCAGTCGAGCCACACATTCATACTGAAATTATTCTGCAGCGACTATTTATCAATGGTTTAATTTAAATTTTATCGTCATATAACCATAAATGATAAGTCACTAAGCGAGTTCGGATCACTACTCGCGTTCGGATTTAAACCTGCCTTCAAAAAATCTTTGCCCTCGAAGGAAAAACTAATAAGTGCACGGTAAATAATTCAGTACAAAACTTGGCCGACTATCTCGAAGTTCTTTAGGACAGATTTTCATTTGATTGTGGGAGTTTATTCTTAGTAGCACTGTGATATCTGGAACAGAAAATTGTAGAATTGTTCTGTTGCCTTAAAATAATAATTAGGAAGATTTTTTATGAACAGACTCATAGAGACATTAATTTGTGAAAAGGAGGACTTTTCAATATTTATTGGGTAATATCATATTTCTATATTATTATTAAGTATCGATTTTTCAAAAAATAGGTCCAATATTTTATTTAATGCGTACAATCATTACCCATTATGGAAAACATAAAAGAAATTCAAGTTCTGTCAATTTCAAAAAGTGCATTGACCTTGCATAGTTCTGTATATAAATACGCCGTTTTATATTTATGCAGACACATGACAAAACAAAGTTGTATAAAATTCTATATTTGGTAAATTAATTATAAACAGATATTGCCAAAGCATTTTCTCTCCCAGAAAGTTCCTTTGAAAAATATTTATAAAAAATATCAATAAATTTTAAAAATTGGTTCGGGTAGCTAGCACATCAGCTAGCTCCCAAGGATTAGCCCCATCCTAATGAACACCTTAGATTACAGTATTGGATTCATATTTCATCTCAGCTATTGATAGATGGGATACAGAATTCTCTCATTACTGTGTCAAGTGAGTAATGGATCGGAACAGTGGAGGCGTGTTTTAGCGTTACAATCTTTTGGCACGCTTTCTTCAAGATATAATATTCACTGGTTTATTTCAATGCAATTAAGCGATATAGAATTATCTTTTGATGTCGAAAGTTGTCGCTGTTTGCTCTGTCTATTATTTTCAATTCATTACTATCAACGCATGTGTGCAACCATTCACGATGCGTATTTTAAAATGAAGTATCAAATATATATAAATATATAAAACCTATGAATCGATTTATGTACGTGCTGTTCACTTACAGTATACTGTAAACGGATACGAGGTGTATACTATTTCATAAGCTGTACTTGCAATATTGGATTTTATAAAGTATAATTCGAACTTGCCCCAGTTGTAAGGAAAGCAATACCGATGCTAAAAATTACCTACCAGAAAACAATTTTTTTTTAAATCAGAGCTATTTAAAATTTAATTAAGTAATCAAGATCAACCTTAAACATCTGATTCAAATTTGATAGATCGTATAACATCCCTTTGTGATTTAAAACACTTTACTGACAGTCCAACGTAATTGAGTGCCACTTTATTTCTTAACAGCGAATAATATATATTATCAGAATGAAAACGAAAACCACAATAAAGTTTTAATGCGAGAACTTGATCACTAAGAATGCCTCTTGATAGTCAAAACCACATAAGAAGCAAGCCACAAGTAAAGTAAAACGTCTACCAACAACAAAGATTTGGTTTTAAATGAATAAATACTTATACTCTGAATATTCAGTATAAGAAAATTGCTATCGACATTCTAAGTTCGTTAGGGACGGTCCAATGATTTCAACTTGATGTTTTTTAGATGAAAAAAGTTTTTCTTTCTTTCTTTAAGTTTAAGCTTAGTCTGGAGTTAATAGTAAATAGCACTAGTCAAGGTATGTATGTGATTTTTACGAAAATATTTATACCAGAATTAAAGCAAACTTTTCATAGAGTGGTTAATTTCTACAAAGCTGAGACTTTTCACCAGAAAGGCTCTCAACCTCATAAAATATCATCATCATCATCTTATCAGTCCCGTATATTAAGTATTCCACGAGCATATTTTCACTATGAGAATGGTAACACCATGAGCCACCATGCTGGCTGAGTGCTGGATAACATTACAGTCAGGCAATTCGAGGACAAGAAGGATAACTGACTGCACGGTTGGCGTAGAGGTTTAAGCGGCTGCCTCGCCGTTTGACACTGCTGCCCCGAGTGTTGTGGGTCCGATCCCCACACGAGGCAACACTTTGTGTGATTCACAAATTGTTGTTTCGAGTCTGGGTGTGCACTGTGTCCGTTAGTTGTATGTTTGTTAAGTCCCCGCGACACAGGATTTAGTACTTATGCGGGAGTTCTCTTTTAAAAATAAGAAAAAAAAAACGTTTAATAAGCGATTTTTAACCAATTATTACGCAAATATCTTCCAAGGGTGCGTGTCGTAGTTTTGAACCCGACCCCGAACTTCTTTGCTTAGCAGTCTGCTAGTTACTCCAACTCCTCACTAGGTTATCGTTGGATTACATGCCATGTGTACAAGGTTTTTAAAGAGCGTATCTACTTAGGAAATTTTTATAAAAATAGCAAATAACAAATTATGCCCCCGTGTTCCTATTTCCAATTTCTCGTACTTATAATAGTTACACACTGTTGTATATAAGCTACACAAACCATATTTGTTTATTAAACCAGGCGATATATCTCAACTAAAATCATTGACCGGTTCATAAGTGCTAAATATTTTAGCAGACGAACGAAATTCCACACGCTCCGGGTAAATGCCAAGGCTCATGATAATGGCAATTAAGTCACACCTATACCACGAAATGTAGTTCAAAGAGTAAATGTTAGCTCATAGCCAATTATCTTCTTCAATCACCAGCGCCATCAATAAACTGAATATTTCAGTGGCAACCTGATCCAACGTTAAAATATTTTCTCAAGTGTATCTAGAATATTCCATTCTCTTTTTAAAAAATATTGCAGCACTTTAAAAGAGGCGTTATTTGTGCGACAGAATTTCATATAAAATTCAAGACGAGGCGCTAACGCCTCGAGATGTGTTCCGTCTTCGCAAATATGAAGAATCAATAATTTTATTGTGTTATGTTTCTCGTGAATATGCCAAAATATAGTGAATAGTTTTGTTGGACTTGCGAGCAGCGGCTGGATACGGGTGTCACAAGATCGGTCAATGTGGAGAGCTTTGCGAGTGCCCTACGTCTAACAGTGGACGTCTTTCGGCTGATAAGATGATGAATGTAAATTCATCATCTTATCAGCCGAAAGACGCCAAAGATTAATCGCTGATTTAATTGCATACCGCCGTCACACGCAACTAAGAAATGAACTTAAATGCATTGCAAAGAATCATTATCAGAATCGTTATTTCAATTGATAAATAGATTAATTTAGCCATCGAAATTGTTTTATTCAACGGTTATTTCGGAGATATATTTTACCATAAAAGTATTAAATTAAGGTTTAAGAAGTTAACAGTAAAACTGGTGCTAACCTTTCATAAGTTAACATTTCGTCTTACGAATCGAAAATTGAACAAAGTGTGTAACTATTTGTTAACGTCTATCTAAATGTGTCCAATGAGACGATAATGACTTTAAGTGTAGAAGATTACCAATTGCGAATTCATTAAAATCTATTTACAATTCGTTCAGAATCCAATGCAAGCAGGTCGCGGTAAATCTCAAGATTAGTTTATTAAATTTATTGCCCATCCTCATATTCATTTTACACGGGTGATATTTTACCATTATCTTTCGAGGTATTTAATCTAAATCGTCTGTATATCACGCGAGAGGAATATATGTAGCGCCTATACGCGTTCAGCTGTCTGTGGTTGTTAATCAAGAATATTATATTATTAATGTATCACCTTTGCGTCCTTCATACCTAGATATATATTATAATAGTGAGTACTAAGGATAAGGCGGTTTACGACCTGTTACATGAATTATAGGTATGGGTCTGAAGATATGTTAGATTTGCCTGAAGATAAGATGAAAAGATCATTTTACCAATCATCGGAGTTTATTTCATTGATCTTAAAGCATTTACTATAAATTAATTTAATTATAACTTTTATTGTACGGTGTGAATTGCCAAAGTTTATTTTCGGAGTGATCATAGGGCCATAATGTAATTACAAACAATCAGTGCATATACATATTAAGTTAGTGGCTGACATTAAAAATAATTTATGGTAGTATATTTATGTAGACTTATTACCGTAAATTTTGACTATACGAAATGCATGCACTAACCTGAATTTTCAAGGTAAGAAGAGTGTCTCCGAAGAACCGTTTCGTAAATCCATGTATCAAGTTTCTGCAGTCAGTAGTGCTGATTGTCACTTGGATGGGTGACCGCGTGAGGCATTTACATCAAAGCGCTATCGTGCTACGTAGGGCACGACGTTGGGCGGTTTGAAAACGCTGTCGCTAGAGTTAGCCACATACTCAAATCATACGGAAAAGAAAAAAAAAATGAAAGAAGGAGTGTGGTCCAGCTTTCATATCGCAAGCACAAATCATTGGGTATTAATACTTCATAACATTTGACAGCGCTTATTTATTTTTATCAGATAACTTAAGTAGTTAGTTAGCTAAATTGCTACGTCGTATATCGTGGGTTCGATTCTCAATCCAGACAAATCTTTGCGTGATGATTTGATTATAATCATTATACCGTTTGCGGATGTAATTTATGATCATATATAAAAGTATATGCAACAACTTATTTTTGGGTAATATTTAGAAACACGGTAATATTCAAAAACTTTTAGTAACAATCAAGCAATATAGAATGTTTTTTCTGATATATTACTACGGTGTGGATGCATTTATGTAGGTATGTAATATAATGTTTATGTATTTCTTGATCATGGGTCATGCTTCGTATTGAGATTTTTGAACCTCTTTCTGCATCACTTTCATAACTGTATTTATTTAGAAATATTTTATATATTGAATGCTTACAAGTTAGTGTGGTATCAGATGATAACGTATGAGTCGTTCCAACATACACACGCTAGCTACAAATGAAAATTGGTAAGAATAAAAAGAAGCAAGTTTATAATTGTTATGTCTAGTATTTTCTGTGTACTTAACTGTAAAAGCACTTCCATACGCACTCAGACAATGTAACAAATTAGAACCACTCTACTTATCTATTACAACACAAAGTGCTGATGCTGTTTTGTACATTAAAACTTTACTACCTAATATGTAACCAAAGGTGTGATCATGTTTTACAATAATTTTATGTATGTACATAACTAGAATTATATTATTTATGTTTGTATGTCACGTAACAGTATCCAGAATTTTTTTTATCGAGTTGTGATAGTTCAGACATGAATGTCTGAGAATATCGGATTGAGTATCTTACCTTTGCATCTCGTTTTTATAAATGAAGCCCTTGAAATCCTTGATAGCATGTTAGTTTTCCATCTACTCCTGCTTTGCCATGCTGCAGACTCTTTAATAATCAAAGCCACTAGACTTAGGGGATGAGAGCTACTTACCACCTGGTTTTAACTATGCTTTCGTACCGCCATTTTGAAAGTTGTAAGGGAATGTTTTCTTGACAGATCAATCCGATGAAAATTTGATTACATTTTTGGGTCTAATTATATAGATTTTTAAGTAACCTAGATAAGTCTCGAATATTATTAACCATTGAGATCTTCTAGAGTTTTGTGTCGGTAGGGTGGACGATTAGTAAATCATATGTTTTCTTCGCTTTGCTTCGAGTCATTGGATTGAAGACTAGAAGTCAAAAATCATTCATACAAATTTAAAACAATGTGACGCTTATGAACGCCAAATTATAAGTTAGTAAATTGATTAATTATTTTATATTTACGTTTTCTCCCTAGTTTGAAAAGCAACGTAGACTAAAATATCATGCAAAAGTACTAAGTAAGTCATGACTGAATTTTCCATTGCATTTTTAACCGAATATTTTAATATCAAAAAAATATCAATACCCTGTTAATGATAAATGTGTGACTTTAAAAAGGAAACATGTTTTATCTGATTTTGACCTCAAGGTAGACTATTAGTTATTATAAGTGAAACATTCCACAAACAGTAACCATCATCATCAGCCTTTTACAGTCCACTGCTGGACTAGGCCTCTCCTTTGAAAGGAGGAATTGGCCTACTATACCACGCTGGCCAAACGGGTTAGTATAGGGTTTGTATCAAGTTTTCCTTCTTTTATAGTGTTGTTCTCTGCATAATATGCTCCCTCTGTCGGCTCTTACGACATCCATGGGATGATATGGAATGGTGACATTCCGTATTCTTAATCCGTCACCACACGTACAGAGACGAGTAACCATCATAACAGTGTTATTTTTTGTTCATTCAGAGTAACGGTGGTTTCGTTAGGAAAACATCTTGGGAAATCCTGTTTTATAGGTCAATGGTGTTCTACGGGGTTTAAAAGAAATCCAATCACATTATCGTAATTGTTTTATTAATGACATTGAGACATTTCGATTTATTCTTTACAATATACAACGTATCTTTATAGCGTTTCGCGTACTCTTAGCGATATTTGAAACATGACTTAATATTATTTATTATATTATTAAATATAATTTTAGGGGTGTATGTACATAAATTAATATAATAATTGACACTTAAATATACGTTAATTAAATAAAAAACAATATGAAATAAATTACTTTCATCGTCTATTTGTAAGTTACATTTTTGCTTATACTTAGATATAGGTTCCAAGGATCAAGTGCCGAGTAAGATGCCTGAAATGATAAAATGCTATTTTAACAACAAAGATTCTGTAAATGAGTCCAGCAAACGGCAATCCACTCGCTCAAAATGCATACATACATATACTCACGCCTTTTTCCCGTCGGGGTAGGCAGAGACAACGGAACGCCACTTGCATCTATCCTTACAAACCTGATGCGCTTCCTCTACATTTATTCATCGCTCAAAATACTACGTTTAATTACATACATTTTTGGTGCGATGTGGATAAATTCTAATATCAATTTAAAGATAGGTTTAATACACTTGACTAGCACTTTTGCATATACTCGTATCCCGATAATTAGAAATTCGGCTAGAAGTAATTTCGGAACATTCTCAGAAATACCTACGAATTTTATAAACAGTCCGGTAAATGTCTAGTTTGCGTATTGCACTACTACTGACTGCTGGGAACTGAGAGTCACTTGAAAAGTAAAAGGCTGATTATAAGAACATTACGCTGTTTCGCTTTTGGGGTACGGTAGTATAATTTATTTATGGTGTAATAGTAGATAGAAGAAGCGGAAAGATATGATGACTTTATCAAAAAGTAACTGGAAGGTAAAATAGAAGGGAAGAGAGAAAGAGGTCGACCCAGAAGAGAATTGTGTATTATCAAATGAAAGAAAATGCAAAGGTGATGACGGCCAGTATCTTGAACTCTTTATATGTCATCACTGATGACATATAAAGAGTTCAAGATACTGGCCGCCGATGATCGACATATATGGCGAATGCACCACCGACAAGAGCAAAGCCCTTAAATTGAAAAGAAAAAAGACAGAAACGAGCGACAAAAAGACAACTTTTTAGTAGCAGATATTATGCACTCTATACAATTTGGCTAAGTTTTGAGTCAGTTAAGTCTATATAATTATTATGTAGTTATATATATGTCGAGTGAATTGCCGCTCTAGGCACTTTTGCAGATTTGTGCAGCAGCTACAAATATAAAATGACTTAGATCACAACTCAAATTAAAATAAAAGACAATCTTTTTGATTGCGGGTTTAAAAAATATAGTCTAATTCAGGCTACGTCTGTTTCTGCACTTCACTGATTCAATTTACTTTAATTAAATATACATCTTTTATCCAAATAACTGACTTCAATAATTAATTTTCTTTGGCATTAACACAATTGGGTCACGTAATGTTTCAAATCTCGACATTCTCTGTCTAGACGCTCCATCATAAAATATTCAAGGAATAGAAAACATACATCATACCAAAATTACAGACGCGCTAGACAGAATCCATATCTATACAAAATTATAATTAAGTTTATAATAATATTCGTAGTCATAATCAAGACTCTTATGGTAATCCATTTACAATATGCTCGCTTAAATTGAAATCTGTAAACCATTAAATAACACAAGTATTATTAACATCGGCAATCTTGAATGTTAATTAATTTTCAACAACCTTTATTTAATTTAACGTTAAGGCATGTTTACACTAAACCGCGGGAGTACGCAGACCGATTTAAAATTGACAACATTTATGCAAAATATGAAAACATCAATAAATAAATGGATTTAAACAATATTAACGTGATTTGTAGCTTATTAACAAATTGGCACGTTCACTTAATTATATTTACAAATAAAATATACATATTTTTTATCACACTGTATCGTATTTATATAAAGGTGTACGAAAGAAAGGTCGCTTACGTCATTCATAATAATAAATTATTTATACAATTTGACTTTGGGAATAATCTCAATATATCTTCAAATATTTTTAGTTTTAAACATTATTACTTATGATTGGCAATATAACTATAACAATGAATAAATTTGAAATTAAATAAAATTTTGATTTAAGCGACAACTTTCTACCAGACACTGTTTTAACTTAGGGCATTTGTGGCCACCTTACATTGCATTGTGGTAATGTTAAACGGTAAGGTGCTTCTTATGACGCTTGAGGACTTAAAGCAACATAACTTGGCCACAAACGACGAAATCTAAACTGACTTTTATCATATATTTCCGTCAATGACGACCACAAACGGTTCAGTTTGCGTTGACCTTAATATCTTAAGTATTTATTTATAGCTTACTCTGTTAACGAAACATATTTAATAATGAAACTTCAGAGATAGCTTGGAAAGGGTTACAAATTAAATTGCGCAGTCCATTGCGTTTTTTGTTAGTGGGAATTATGAGTAGGATAATCGAAATACGCAATGGAATGCAATAGACTTTCTCTGTAGTTTAATTTTGTTTTCGATGTACAATCTAGAGGTTGTTATTTACAAATACATTCTATAGAGGCGACTCTGAGTCGGGTGGCTTTACAAAGTCCAACACTGCTCTCAGTATAGTCGTGTCACGTTTGACGACAAGCTCGCCTTTTAAAAGCCACAATGCTAGAGGATAGTGTGATAGGTGTATTGAAACCGACGGAATGAGAGAATTTAAAGTGCGGAACAGAAATCGATTTTGAATTTCAGAGTCCAGTGAAATACTCGCTGTTTTCGTTGAGGATACTTCTAAAAGGATATTACGTTTTGCGCTGAAGACCACCTTATCATTTTACGGTGAGTAAAATACTGACCGTTGGTAAATAACTTCGAAGTGCTCGGACGCAACCGGTTTCCTCTTAACAGGAGGTTAAGACAGCTTGAGTTGAAGTTTTCTTGAAAGAGAAATAATACGAACGAAGTCTTATTTATCTTTAGATAAATTTGCTTTGAGAAGTCACGTTTATCAGTTACTCAAAAATTTTTTCAATTTCTTTAATGAAATAGACAAATGTATTACCATAAGATTTTTCTTTGTCTTTTTTTGTAACCTTGGACAATATTTCGATGCCAACAATGTAAATATTAATTTATGGATACCAATAAAGTTTTGTTATAAATTATACGATATCAAGCATCAATTCATATTGTATTGTTATAAATCTCAAAAAAGTAAAGTTACACATATTTGATAGATCAGTCAACTCATATTTTAATTTTATTGTTAAAGGTTGGTGTCCCTGTTCCGCATTATTTCTTTCTGTATACTGAGAAAAAGAAAAAAAAAAAATTGTCCCGCAGGTCGCCCTTATAAAAGAAAAATCAAACTATTGCTTCCACTTGAACTATAAGATAAAACTGCGCTCCCTATCTCTGATCCGATCAACCTCACTCTCATATATCCACTAGACTCCCCGAAGTAAATGTTAAATAATACGCCAAACGGTTATTTAATTTGGCATGAAGTAGTCTTTCGCAAAGACAATTATGATTTTCTACTAGATAACCTTGTTATGATACATTAATAACATAAGTGGAGGTTAGAAACCGGCAGAGTAACAAAAAGCCTGGAATTTGGAGCAAATGTATTAACACGAATTATAGCCTTGTAATTATTCAACGATAGAGACAATGAAAAATATATTAATACATTTTATGCTTTAATAAAATGTTGTTTCGTTTCCAAGTTGTATTTTTCACATGAATGTGCTGTTGCTGAATGTCTCGCCTTATTATAGTCTGTGTAGGGTGTACTATAAACTTTTAAAGGCCTTTAAGCGCCATAAATTTTCAGAATTTCACCAGCCCACGTTTTGTGCATATCATCAAAGAGCAACGTAAATTTATTTGTAAAGGCGGTCTCTACAGCACGTTCTTTATTGTACTGGGATGGAATGGCAAATAAAGTTAAAGATGATTTTACTTATTTAAAAGTAAAAGCAAAGATAAGAAAAATAGAGCTGGTAAAAGGAGTAGCATTAAATTTGTTAATACTTTTCGTTTAAAATGTTTCAAGATCTTAGAAATTCGTAAATCTTTTAGCATAGTAAATTGTGTGCAACGGATTAACATATGTACATACATATCGTCGAGGAGAGCACGAAACTACTAAACAAGTAGTAAAACATTTTTTACTTTAAGTTTAAATAGGCCAAGACTGTATTTTGTAACACTGATGCAAGTTACGCGTTTATGCATTAGCCTTGACGGTACGCAATTTTATATAATAAAAATGTAGACGCTAATTTCACATAAGCGTGTTAGTGGCACACAATGAAAGCAGTGTTAGCTTCCAAAAATAATTCATAAGTATAATAATATTGAGCAAAGGACATGATAAAGTTATGTAATTTATCTAATTTAGAATGAATGATCGCATGCTCATATAAACGAAGTTAGTCATGTGTATCCTTAGCTTGACGAAAATATATTATTTCTTTACATAATAACGTAATATTTTACAGCAGTATATAAAAATGTTTTTCTTGTACATAAGATTTTATATGTCATTGCATTGTGTGGATTGAAGTTCAACTATTGAAAAATAAATAATTATTCTTCTTTTCCTTTGGAATATGTTCAACGTATTATATACAGTCTCAATTAGTCAGCCATTAGCATGTAGCCGATTACCATATGAACAACACACATGTGAGTTGCAAACACAAATCACATCATTAAATGCACAGCTCAACAAATTGATAATAGATCATCAAAGTGAAACACAGGAATATATATTGAAATATGATGAAATTAGTAGAGTTGGTAGAGAAAATCTAGAACAACTGCTCTCTATGACCAACAACAGTAACTGTTTAAATTGTTCAAATCATAAGTCAGAGGCTTCACCTAATTGTACAACCAAGTTATATAGTGACTTTCAAGATGAATATCCTTCGAAAACATGTCATTGTTCAGGTTCTGACACATTATTACATAATGAAAATAATAAGGTTTTAGATAACAATGTTTTAATTTTTTCTGACCAATTAGGAATTGGTATGGGTAGCCTGATTAATAGTTATACTGATCGGTCAATACAAAATATTTGTTCACCAGGACAAGGAATAGACATTCCTAACATAGACATGTTAATTAATAAATTAAAGTATGCTAGACTAAATAAACATTCTACAGTTATAATTTTATATGGGGATAGCCTACTTGTTACCAAGAAAGAAATATTAGCTTTATCAGATATTATGATAGAACAAAGTTCTAAAGTGGGGTGCAATTTTACTGTATGTGCATTACCATATTCCAATAACTTATCTTATAAAGAAAATAACCAGATAGGTAAATTGAATCTATTATTATATAATAGCACTTGTAGTCATAGTGACCATATTTTATTTTTCGACTCTAATATTTTTATTAGTAATTTCTTTTTAACAAAAGATACTATGTATCTCTCTTTTATATATAGGCGACAACTTGCTAAATTATTAGCATTTAATTTACATAGTGAACGCAGTACTACTAGAGTACTTAGGAATTTGGTAGATAATAGTTATACCAATAGTAGTATTGACAAATCTATTAGTTTAAACTACTAGGTGAGACAACAGATAGGCCTTCATATGTTTTAAACTTAGCTCATCAAAACATACAAGGCCTATCTGGCAAAGAATTAGAGATATATTTATTTTTAAAGAAACGTAAGTTGCAAGTATTATGCATTACGGAACATTGGTTAAGAGGTGAACAATTAATATTTAATAATGAATTTTATGCAGTGATTAGTGCATTTGTAAGAAAGAACGCTATTCGTGGTGGCTCTCTCATATATGTTTGTAATAGTATTAAATGTAAAGAACGAAAGGACATAGCCGAACTTTCTATCGAGTGCACCGCTGAGATATCTTGTGTTGAACTTGAGCAACACGTCATAGTCTGTGTATACCGACCACCGCAAAGTGACTTTAGCCAATTTGAAAGCATCATGGAGGACGTCTTAAAACACTTAAATTCCAGCAGGAAGTCAATAATCGTATGTGGCGATTTTAACCCTTAAATTGTTTTTGTCCTTTTTATGGGACACGTTATAAAAGTGCACACAAATATAATATGAGTAGACGCTCGTGCCAGTCGTGATGTATATCGCGTCTAATACGTCGTCCTTGTCACACTCGTACCGTTGAATCGCTGTCACGCTCGTTCGACGCGTTACGTCGATCATTTGAAATATTGCAACGGCCGGAGAAGATTCGCACTTGTCAAAGATATTGTCGTTAAGTAAGTATTTCATTGATTTGTATTTTATTTATGTTTAATTTCGTTAGAATAATGATAAATAAACAGTATTCAATTGTTTTTACTACCGTAGAATTCATATGTTTTCTTCAATTTGCAAATAAATCTTAATGTCACTTGTAACGGACATCGCCACTTGGTCTCACAAGGAGTAACTTTTATGTTTGTCCCTTGTAACGGACATCGCCACTTTATCTCAAAAAAAAGTAAATTTTATGTTTGTCTCTTGTAACGGACATATCCAGTTAGCTGTTAGTAGAATCTAAGTGATTTTAGTATGATGTTTTTTACATAGTTACTAAGGTGTTATGTAAATAATATTATAGTATTATAATAATCATATATCTAAAATTTGTGCAATATAAGATTTTGAATAAACGACATAGATTTCAATAATATGGCGAGGAAAAGATGGAGATTGAAGCAAATTCTTGCGCTGTTATCACTCGCGATCCTGAAGATTCGGAGATTGAATCTAAAGATGATGAAGAGAGAAGAATATAAGCGCGTGAGTACTTCAAAAAGAACTATACCGGTTCTTACACATCATCATCGGTGAGAAGCGTTCCACCTACTATGTATGATCTGATGCAGGATCTCAGTGACTTTGAATAACCAGAAGCAGATTTCGAGGACTTTGAACTAGAGAACCATAATCTAGAACAAAATGAGTCACTGCCAATGATATCAGTATCATCATTAGTAGCTAGACCTCAAGATTTACCAACTAGCATTGTACCAAAAACCCTCTAAAATCTCCATTTACACCAAATACATTCAATACACGTCGTCGTACCAGACCAATCCCTAATAATGATTCGTCACCTATGCCAGCTTAATCCGAAGAACGTGTTGCAAAAAAGCGTATATTAAAATAATTAGAATTTACATGTAAAAAATCTAAATATACAGGAGCCATGGAAGTGGATACAAGTGTTCATTTTGCAGACAAGTATCAATTACAGTGTCCGCTGCAGTATTTTAAAAGATTTTAGTAACGATCTGTTAGAGTAGGTATATTGTTGATAAATGACTTTTTTATGTTCAGTTCAACAACAAGGCAAATCTATCTATGTAAAAGAAATAGAAATAGTATTAGGGATCGAAATTATAATGGGAATTGTAAAGATGCCAGCAATTGAAGATTATTGGAGTAGAATTAGATTCGAAACAATCGCATCTGCTATGGGTATATAACGTTATAGATCTATCAAACGTTTTTTACATTTTTGTGATAATACAAATGTTGATAAGCATGACAGCTATCACAAAGTGTCTGCCGTGATGAAACTTGTCCAGCAGTAGAGCTTAAAAATGTAAGAAGAGAGATCATTTGCTGCTGACGAAATGATTATACCTTACAAACGCAAAAAAGCTGGCAATCGTAAGCAATATAATCCAAAAAAGCCTCACAAAAATGGGAATGTAAATTCTTAGTTTGCGCCGGCACCTCCAGGATGGTGTACCTATGACTTTTTGCCTATGATGGGGCAAATACTTTTCAACAAGTAAATTTTCAGAACGGGAACAAAATTCTATCCCATCTCCAAACATTTCATACCCCGTCTTGTCGATGAATCACGGCTTGATTGTTTTGATCACCTTACCGTTTATACATCTTAGGGACGATGCCATTTATGTAAGAAGGGAAAGACGATGGTCATATGTTCAAAATGTGGACAAAGACTTTGCTTTGCTGTTAAAAAAATTGTTTCTTATTATTTCATAAAAATATGTAATTGTTTTGTTTATATTTGTTTTAATAATTGTATTTTTATAACCAAAAGTGGGTAAGTTTATTTTGCTGCCAGTGTTAAGATTTTATTTTGTTGACTGTAAATAGCATTTATAATTGCCATGGTTCCTAAATTGTAACTTGATCTCAAAATTAGTTATAAGTCTAAAGTTTTCAAAGAATTTTACGTTATTTTGTATTATTTTGTCGTCTAGTTAAATTGGCAATGTCCGTTTTATGTGACATGTATGTTGTGCTCAATTCTATAGACTAGCTGGCAATGTCACTTGTAAGTGACATTAAAAAAACCTCCTAAGATAAAATAAATTTGTTTAATTTTTGTACATGTTGTCTTCATTTATCCCCCAACAACACACGTAATATAAAAAAAAATCAAATAGTCATCAGGAAAAGGTACTGCCAATTTAAGGGTTAATGTTAACTTGTTAGAACAATCACCAACTTGTACTAGGTTAGTTAGTTTATTTATGTCATTTAATTTGTATGTTTTATTTTCTGAACCAACCAGAACTACCTCACATTCTTCTACATGCTTAGATTTATGTCATTTAATTTGAATGTTTTATTTTCTGAACCAACCAGAACTACCTCACATTCTTCTACATGCTTAGATAATATTTTTTGCAATTGTTTGTACTTAAGTAAAGCTATTTTGAGTGACTTGACATCGGATCACTGTGGACAAAAGGTTGTAATTCACACTTATACAACCCCTACAGTACAAAAAATCACATGTAGGCCTATAACCTCTGCTCGCCTTAATCGCTTTAGTGATGATGTTGCTGCTAAAATCGCCAGCATTGACTTAACTCACGATGATCCAGATGAATTATATAAGTGGTTATTTGATGTTATTAAAAATGAGTACAATAAAATTTTTAAGCAGAAGACATTTGCCAAGATCTCTAAAGTTAAATTTTGTGATTGGGCAACAATAGGAATATACAAAAGTAGATCTAGGTTGTATGATCTGTATGGTATGAAGCAATACAATTTTAATCCTTCATTTATTGAATATGTAAGAAATTACTCAAAAGTTTTAAGAGAGCATGTGCTTCAGCTAAGTCTATATTTATAAGTAATAAAATTAAAGAATCCAAGAACAAAATAAAAACAACTTGGAACATTATTAACAGTGAGACTGGTCGAGCTAAGTTAGTAGATAATAGCTATGAATTAAAATGTAATGGAGAAATAGTTACAAAGAAAATTGATGTTGCTCAGACTTTTAACAACTTCTTCATAAACATACCAGTGAAAACAACCAAGTGTTTAGACTCATGCCCAAGCAAAGCAGAGATATTAGTTAAGGGCAATGTGAATGAGTGTGATGTGCTGTTTAATTTTAAATACATTGACACCAATGACATCCTCAAGACATTCAAGACCATCAATATTAAGAAATCTATTGACTTATGGGGTATTTCAGTTAGTCTTGTTCACCAAATCATTTTTAGCATTGCTCCATATTTAGCTGCAATATTTAATAGATGCGTGGATAAAGGGGTATTTCCTGATTTAATGAAACACAGCAAGGTGATACCACTTTTCAAAAAAGGATCCAAGAGCGACCCTAGTAACTTTCGGCCAATTTCTATCTTGCCTGCAATCAGTAAAATTTTTGAAAAGGTTAATTTGCATCAGTTAGAGAGCCACTTTCTCACAAATAATTTATTGCACAGTGAGCAGTATGGCTTCACTAAAGGTCGCTCCACCGTTGATGCCGGTGTAACTCTATTAAAACATATCTTTAACGCTTGGGAAAATTCGAAGGATGCCATTGGTGTTTTTTGCGACTTGTCAAAGGCTTTTGATTGTGTTGAACATGATACACTTTTACGTAAACTTAACCATTATGGTATTCGAGATAGCGCACTCAATCTTGTTGCCAGTTACCTTAGAGATAGAGTTCAGTATGTAGATGTTAGTGGAAGTAGGTCTCAAGGTTTTCCAGTAGGAATGGGCGTTCCACAGGGCTCTATTCTTGGTCCGTTTCTTTTTTTAATATATTTTAATGACTTAACGAAACAATTAACCTAGTTGATTCAACTGTATTTTTAGGTTTAAGGCGCTGTCCTAAGCGACTGTTTTGGTAAATGAGGGGGTGAAGCAGGGGAGGTGAAGGGAGCTTAGCTCCGTCTACTGCGGGGCGCCCCCCTTCATTCTCGTCGCGTGCGGCCGTATTCTGGCGACATCCGTATTCCAATATTTCAAAATCGCAAGCAAAACGTTTTAGCATATTGAATTGAGATACCTACTGATATTAAAATTTATATTACATACATCAATCTGTTTGTAAAATATAGGCATAGCGCAATTTTTGTTCTCAGTGCAGCCATGAGCAAAACTGGTTTACATTAGACGTTGTAGGTATTAAATGTTGACGAAAGTAGGTAAATACCTACGTGCCGTAAGATGATAAAAATAATTAAGTCAGTTCCATGTATGGAGAGGCCATTATTATGTTTGTTTTGTTTTTGTATAAAAATAGTGAAGCAGTTCATAGAATACCTACATCTATTCCATTTCTGCCAGTTTTCAAATCTGTTTTGCAATAAATTGGCTGTGACATACGGGCGGACAGACAGACAGACATTGCGAATCTATAAGGGTTCCGTTTTTACAATTTTTGGCTACGGTACCCTAAAAAATACAATACTGCTCTACTAAGCGCAAAAGCCGTATCTCAACTAAAGCGAGTTACGAGATAATTGAAGTTTAGTAAAAGTTGATTTCTTTTATTTATTTATGGATGTTTATTGTTATTATAGGTATAATTATTATGGCAAAGGTTTCGAAATACGTCGCCGTTTTTAGGGGTTGTGAGTCATTGGAGAGGGAGCAGGAAAGGTCTTGAAACCCCCTCACCATTTTCACTTGCCGGAAATACTTGGTTTCCTCTGAAAAAAAAAATTCTCCAAACATCGGTGTGTATGGCACTGCCAACTTCCACATTCATCACACTAGTTTAATCAACTAAGGTTGTCGGAGCCCTGAGAAGGGCTCCTATTTTCGGATTAGGGGTCAAAAGAGAACCTAACATAACCTATTTATTTACTTATTATAGTCGCACCTAACCCAAGGCACTCGAAAGCAATAACGCACAAATTTGACATTAGCTGTCAATATGATCATTCCAAGATGGCAGTTTTGCGTTTCGTTTCATGTTTTTCACATAAAACCTAAAAATTACATTCGTAAAACTGTACTAAAGTATAAAAACTATGTTCCGTTTTGCATAATTGCCGAAGTATTTATGAAATTTTGGAAATTGTTTAAAAATATTTAGACGCAACTCCGGCAGTCAAAATTACTTTTAGGGGATTAAAACGAACTACCTTAAGCCCCCTACACTACCAATACCCTCAAATTCAGGCGACTCGTTTCGAAACCCAGCCCATTATTATTTTTCAAAATAGATGAAACATCAAAAATATATGTGGATATACCTTATTCATGAGATACGGCTATGTCGCTTAGAAAATTATAGAATTAGAATTTGAGTTACTGCGTTTTCGTTAACTCTCGTCATACATGTTTGTATGAAAAAATTTAAAAAAATTATTTCGCTTCAAATATGTGTTGTTTCAAAGAAAATAAATATTAAAAGATATTTATTTATATTCATTTATAATTTATTAACGACTAGTCAGTTCACTTCTTTATCATGTTTCCATATTTGTATTTTATTTGCTATTATACTATTCTCCAGGTCATTCTTATAGGCAACTTTAGAACATTAAATTTCCACAATCGTGTTTGGACCTATTAATCCATCTGGCGTGGCACCAATAATCGAATAGGTAATCCACAAGGCTCGATTGTTACATTTTCTTGCTTCGCCAGTTGTTGCAAAGCCAGTTGTTCATTTTAGATTCCATGCGCAACTGATTTTACATTGCAAATATTTTATTTGTACAAAATATTTTTTACTAAGTTGACTTTACTGCTGTTATCTCTTCTTTTTACCACTATACAAAAATTTCAATCTGTCAACATATTCTTACGCAATTCGAACCAGTCACTGCTATCCCTCTTGTAATTTTTGCTTATCACTACGGAAATTGAGTCAAATTTGTTAAAAAAATTGTTTGGCATTTCTTGGCTAGCTCTTGAACAGATCGTGTTAGGAATGACTGAAGTCAAATGTGTGTAAGACGTTGCAGAACTGTTATCTTTAACTTCACTGTAATTACAATAATGATAATTAGTTACGTACTTTATTATTAAAAAAATACTATATCTTGTGTTATAGCAAACAGAGAAGTACCTTCTTACTTATAAATGATTGATTTTAGAAATTAAAAAGATATTAGATGTACTGAGACATACCTAATAGTTTATGAATAATTAAAGTTTTACCCGATGTACCTAAAAAGGTTTATGTTCAAAACACAATAATACAACATTCGTGACCGCTTGTGTGCGGATTGCGGAGCGCCATATTAGCGCTGTCATCATTATTGTTCGCCGTGGCGGCATCTTAGCGCTCCAGGCGCTCTGACAAGCTAATGCATTTGAAATATAGGTACATAAAATGATTCGATTTTATGTTATTACTCTTTCAAAAATTGAAAACTGTGGCAGCTATGTATTGTGAGAATACTTTATATAATTATATTATGCATAATCGATAATATATAAGAAACATAGTTAGTCATAAAAGACTCTTATGAAAATAATTTGTGTAAAAATGTTACATATTTCATAATCACTTGGCCATGGATGAATTTCTATTTTATTACGACGCTTTCTTGAACGAATCCTTCGTAGAACTTCATTTCTCTAATTGTCCATATTTTATTCTTCTAATTATATATTTATAAGCACAGAAACAATAACACATTAAACGCAACAAGAGCACCTATAAACTTAGGTCCTAAGTATATGTGCCCATAGTTACATGAAAAGCCTATTTGATTCAAAGTATTCAGTCTATAACATAAAACATGAAATTACGAACTCAAATCGGCGTATTATAATAACAAACAGTTTTACGTAAAATTTCGTGCAGCGGAGACGCAAGCGACATGACCTATCTCTTACAGGGCTCATAGCCGAATGATGAGGTCTGGGCGAGGCGTAAACTAGCAACTGACACTCAGTACACCGCTTATGCTAATAAGGTTTAAATTGCTGAAGCGTTTGATATTGATGGGATCTACCGAGCGTCAAAATCATAGACGTTTGGCAGATTTTATTTAATTTTACAAAATATACACGTATAATATGAAAATAAATGGGGTAATTCTTTAGTTCATTAGATTTCCTACAATATTATCAAAAAAAATATGACAGCTTACGATCAAAATATTGCAAACAGTGAGACGAAATATTATTTTCTGCCTCGATTTTGTGATTTTTTTACCGTGATTCTATTTTACGTACATGAAAAATTCTTTCAAAAGTCTTTTGTTCAGACTTTTGACTTTCAGCTCTAATTTTTGCTAGTTTGTAATATGTACCGTTATGGCTAGATGCGCGACGAAAAATAAGGTGTTTCACGGCTTCTGAGGTATAACAGCGCCTTAACTTTAGATTGTAAGCTTCAGTGGGGCGCCCAAATATCCTGTCTGGCAGTCAAACTTAGTTCTGCAGCATTTGCCGTTAGGAAAGTTCGTCAATTCACAGACGTACATACTGCTAGACTAGTTTACTTTAGTTACTTTCACAGTGTAATGTCTTACGGTATACTATTATGGGGTACAGCGGCCGATATTCAGACAATTTTTGTTATTCAAAAGAGGGCCATACGTGCAATATATAAGTTAGGTGGTAGAGATTCTTTACGAGATAAATTTAAAGAAGTAGAAATATTTATAGTTGCATCGCAGTATATATTTGCTAATTTAATGTACGTTAAGAAAAACTTAACTCTTTACCGTAAAAATAGTGACTTGCACAAAGTGAACACAAGGAATAAGTATAAACTAGTGGGCACTAACTACCGTCTACATAAAGTTCATAACTCATTTGCGGGACTCGGTATACAATTCTTCAACAAATTACCTCTGGAAATAATGAATTTACCTCTGTAGAAATTTAAAACCACTACTAGGAATTTTCTTTTAAAAAGGGGTTATTACACTATTAAAGAATTTCTAGATGACAAGATATCATGGGTCTAGTTGCTTTTTTTAAATTCACTTTATTGTTCTTTTTATGACTGTGTAAAATACTCTCTTCTTAATTAGTAACATGTTATTCTACATTTGCATTCCTTTACGCGTTCCTCTTTATTAATGTTAATAATAACGATCTGGAAAATGGGGGTAATTGGCGGTCATGGTCAGTATACCAATAGATTGTTTCTTACTGCTGGTTCGTATACCGTTGTCGTCATGCTCACTAAAATGTTATTTCTTGTGGTGGCGTCGTGTGTCGGGTCATCCCTGTCCCTCTAATATGGCAAGAGGGATGATGGCTGGCACATGCGTCATACTCGTGAACGTGTGCTACTTGCGATGACTGGTCGATGACGGTCTTGCGGGCTGGTATTAGATTTTAATATTTAACTGCATCATTTCCATCATGGTTCTGATCACTCTCGCGGATTGCCCGCATTATTAGGTATATATAATGTAAGTGGATGCTCCTGTTTCACCATGTCTATTCTGAGGAGGCTAACCAAAAGTATTATGCTTGAGTATTATTATGTACAGTCAATATATACAAGTGATATAGAAGGTGTAACAGTTGCAGCACCTTACAAAATGTAAATTGTGTATTATGCAAAACCTGGCGATGAAAAAGAGTGACCGTGAGTTTTATTGCCCGTTCTTTCTCAAGGTTCTACCTATTGCTTTGCGAATGTGGCAGTAAATGTAAATGTAGAGTCTATAAGTAATGATTTTATAAATTTTTTATTTTGACGTTCATAAGCGTCACATTGTGACCCAAATGAATAAAGGATCTTGAATTTGAATTTGAATTCTCGTAGCATCGAGTATTATAGCTTCCAAGAACTCCTTGACAGCATTTACTTTACTTGACCACTAGAAGTGGAACACTATGTGTCTCACTTTTGAGGGTTTTGTAGTAAACTACAGGAAACCATTTTAGATTAAGGATTAAGGATTATAGAATTTAGATTAAAGATTACCCCCATATACAACACCAAAAATAAAAATATAAAGCCTCTTACAGATAGCTAGCTTCAATAGAAACTTTACGTCAAAGCTAAAGTATTTCATTTTTAACCCTTCTTTTATTTATGTTTTTAAAAATACAACCTCAAGACACTGTAATTCGGTTCCCCCACAATTAACTAAATCGTTATATATGTATGTTATGTGTATATTATTATAAATAGTAATAAACATAATGGCGTACCAACTTTGATCAAATAAGATCGGTTGGCCACTTCAATGATCTTGTTTTCTTTTTATAAGTAACTAGCTGACCCGGCAAACGTTGTTTTGCAAAATATTTTTTTTTTTTGAAAAATAGATGTTGGCCGATTCTCATAGATACCGGATAAGCACAAAAAATTTCATCAAAATCGGTCAAGCCGTTTCGGAGGAGTATGGCAACGAAAACTGTGACGCGAGAATTTTATATATTAGATTTGGTTTCTAAGGTCTCACAAATTTTACTTTTCCATAAATATGTTCAAATATATAAATATCGCTGTCAACCAACACAATTAAACCATAGACCTAGACCTTTTTTATCCAAAACACCCGAAACATAAATTGAAACGGATCCGTTAATTAATTTTACCTATCGCGGTTTGTTTAACCTTTTAAATTTCCTCGACGTTCCGTGCATTTTACAGTACGTGAGATGAACCCAAATAATATTGTTACATGGAATTGTCATAAAAATGTTTGAACATTTCAAAAATATATCTATGTTTCTAGGCACAATAGCCCAGCCCACCAATATAGATTTTGCAATGCTTTCTTAAAAATGTACGTCCTTTTTTACGTGAAATTTAGCGATCACGTTTAGATGCCGCAGTTATGTTACCATGCGTTTAGAATTTAAAAGGTAACAAAAGACAATAGCACGTAATCGAATTACCTGTGAATTGAAAAATAGAACTTGTGCTCTATGATTAAAAGCTTCGAAATCAAAAATCAAAGAACGCGTGTTACATCATCCAAATCGCAAATCGTATCTTTAAAAGCATATCTGCAATAAAGATATTGATATTTTCTACAGGGAAATGTAATATCAAATTTCGCGTATTTATTAATTTTATCTTCGGTCCAGATGCCATTCGATTACAACGCCTCTTCTTTTTCAATCAAACCGCTTTTATGAATTGAACTTGACGATACTGCGTTGATATTTATCGAACAATAAAGGCTGAGACGTCGAAGTCCCTAGGGTTGACATCGACATTTGTAATAATAAATGTAGGCAATACAGACCCCTTTGCGATGCGGAATATCGTAAATTGAGTGCAACCTGATAGTCTGATGGTTCTCAGTATTTTAATGGAAGTTGGCTTGGCAACTGTTACCTATTGGTATTATATTGCTCAAGCTGTGCAACTGGTATTTAGTATTCGATTTCCATAGATACAAAACCTTTGTTCAATCTGTCTTAAATCGATCATCGTTTTGACAATGTCGACCGATTATGTAAATACCTATGTGTTAAACTTATCAAGACACCCACAGGACCGGGCTACCTACTGTGGATCACTGGAGAACATAATTACCTCGTTTTTATTTTCTCTGTAATAAAATTTGTTTTTTTATCACTATTATTTCAAACTACAATACACATATGCCTACACCTTCGGGGGTAAAGGTGAAAAGTTATGTTATGTTATTTCTAACTTCAATCCACACTACGCAATTCTTTATATTATTATGTTCAACATTCTGCAACATGATGGTCACCACTCATTGCTTCGGTTTATTTGTTTAAAACGTCTCACTATACACTAGCACTTTTTATTTAACTAGTGAAGGCACTTGTCTTCTTACTAACAATAGTAACGTCCATACTGCGGCGTCTAGGCGAATTCGCGAACTACTGCTCGCTACTGCATCTGTGGACAAAGATATAATTTAATAAAATCATTACATTGCGTAGCGTACATAGCGTGTATTGACTTGCCGTTTGTAATAGATCTGCAAAGTAAAGCAACGTTTACACAGGTCACAATTTGGATAGGTGACCGCTTGCTGTGGCGAGTAAAGCCGGTTTTTTTTATAGGACAAGAGTCGTTGTGTCATTTCGTAGGTCATCGGGCAACACAAGAGAGGGCTTCATACTCACACACGAAAAAATATTTTTTGTAACTCTTTATCTTTTTATTTAACGTTAACTTACGAACTGATTACTGAGCTTATGTTAAATTGATCGTTATTTAATTTTCGATAAATTGGTTATTGATAAATAAAATATGCAGCTTCATAATAATATTTTGAAGGATATCATAAGCTCATTGATTAAGTTATATCCCTCTCTAATAGCATTTGGTTTAGCAGGAGGTATTAATCACAATACTTGTAATTAAAAGGTGAAAACATTAGGGTTCTTAAGAACATTAAAAGGCAATAAGTGGTATCGAGTTTTCGATAAAAAGTAAATGCAATCATCGATATCATCACCGACATCACAGACCTGTACTCATAATGAGACGGGTATAGCAAGTCCTCTATACTAGCCAAGTGCGGTTTGGCGGACTTCAGATGTCATGTCATGTCATGAAGGACTCTCAGACATGCAGGTTCCCTCACGATGTTTTCCTTCACCGTGTAGCAAGAGATAACATTAACAATATTAACACAATATGTGCACTTAACTTCAAGAAGTCATTGTTCCATACCATGGTTTTGAACGGGAGATTCTCTGCGTTAAAGTTTATTAGTAACTAGACTATCGCTGCCTACATAAAGCTGAGCAACATTATATATTACTTTTGAGGTACTGAATTTAGAATTTGTCATCATCGCCCGCCTGCCATTAGTCCACTGCTAGATATAGGTCTCTCCCTCTCCTCTCTGCCAACATTGCCTTGACTGACGTTCCAATTTATGTGAGAAACTAGCTTTCGCCCGCGGCTTCGCCCGCATGAAACTTTTAATAAAGAGTAGTCTTTGTACTTCCCCAGGTTTCAGACTATCCACATCAAATTCATCACAAACGGATCTGCACATTAGCCGTGTAGCATACATACATATAAACAGATAATACTTAAAATTACTTTTGTTTTCATAGTCGTCAAACTTCAGGTAAAGATTAGTGTGTAGGTATATTATTAAAGTTAATGAAGAGCTTATGTATCTACTGAATAGAATAGCAGCAAAAATAAAAACTGAAAGCATTATCACAAAGTACATAATCAGACCGCCCGCGCCCCTCCGCCCCGCTGCGCTTAAGCCCGCCAACTCATAGTAAGCGTTTTTAATGACGCTACGCTTAGTTCAATTAATCGTGATAACTTTTAAACCATTCGTCCAAACTACCCACTGTAAAAAAACAAAGTTCATCTACATTAAATACTGAAGGCAATAAATCTATCAATTTTGAAAACAATTTGATAACTACTCTAGAATAATGCATTGCACATACTCTAGAATATACATAGCATTGTAAAAAACAATTTATTTTAAGTTATACTGTTTTATTACAATAAAAATGATGTAGTTAGGTTATGCACTAAAAGCTAAAAAGTAAGTTGGTAGGTCCTAGCAGCCAGATCGCACCAAAATTCTCATCAATTTGGGGTATTGATCAGACAAATATGAAATCGTTGGGCAAGTGAAATTTCTATCATAATGTTTATTCTGGATACGCTTCGCCCAAAATAAAAAAAAGTTTTTTTTTTATTTACATATTTAGTTTCGAGTTTTTAGTTTTGTTGGTTAGTTGATACTTTTCATTCTATTTTCATAGTGAGCCCTTTGCTACCAATCAAACCCTGTCATTCGATAACCATATTGAGGTATTTGCGGAAAAAAGGTAATCCGCCATTTTGTGGCGGCAGCCAACTTGGATTTTTCATAATGAGGTCTGTTCTACCAATCAAGCCCTTTCATTTGATACCCATATTGAGGTATTTGTGGCAAATATGTAATCAGCCAGTTTGCTGCGACAGCCATCTTGGATGTTTCGTAGTGAGCTTTATTCTACGAATCAAGCCCTTTCATTTGATATTCATATTGAGGTATTTGTAGAAAATATGTAATCATGCAGCCATTTTGTGGCGGCAGCCATCTTGGAATTTTTATAGTGAGCTCTATTCTACGAATCAAGCTCTTTCATTTGATACCCGTATTGAGGTATTTGTGGAAAATAAGTAATCCGCCATTTTAGGGCGGCGGCCATCTTGAATTTTTCATAGTGAGCTTTTTATGATAAACAATTTCACCATACATTATCTTCAAGTAACTTTACGGTTAGTTCAAGTAACGTAACGGTTTAGGGTGCTTGTACACGTTGCATGTAGCTGGAGCAAGTAAAGGTGCGGGTCACACGCGTTAGTAATATGCGCAAGCTACTTGTTCAAGTTACCCGCTTGTACTTGTACATGGTGCAAATAACTGGAGCAAGTAAAGACGCGGGCTACTTGCGCAAGCTGTATGTACATGTTATTTATTCGTGGTCAAGAGCTACATGTGCATGCTATTAGCACGGTAGCTGTATGACTTGAAATATAGAGACATTTTGGCGTATATAATAATACGTCAAAATGTCTCGACGAACGAAAATTCTTTTAAAATCATATGTTAAAAATGTAATTTTAACAAGTAACATGCGCGAGTAACCCGCGCGCGCCGCAGAGCACGCGAGTTAGTTGCGCGGGTGGCTCGCTTTGGTACATGCTCGAGTCGCTGGACCCGCACATTTGTTTAAACGATATGTTTACAGTGCATATCACCCGCGCAAGTGCCTCAACATGCTCAAGCTACATGCACCGTGTAGAAGCACCCTTAGGCAACGCACGCGAAGACAGCTTTCAGAGCCCAGGATTTTTGCCGAGTTAGTTGATACTTTTTCTTATATTATGGCAACATTATGCAAAATCTTTATAAATTGTAGCCTATGTATTATTCTGATGTATAAACTATATTACTGCAAAGTTTCATCCAAATCCATTCAGTAGTTTTTGCGTGAAAGAGTAACAAACATCCATCCATCCATCTATACATTATTATTATTTTATACGTAACTAAGTCTTAAAATACTATACAAAGAAATATATACAGAACACACAAAAAAATACATACAGAAAAAGAAAAATAAAAAATTTTAGAGCGCGTCATGAAATTCATCCACATCGCCGTCAACTGGCAGCGTGCCCAGAACGCTGGCAGCGTTGCCACGTTGTATGGCGATACTTACCTTCTGGGCCAAATACAACCCAGCCTTCTGGTCACGCGAGGCGTCGACAAGTCTCTTTGCGATGTCTCTAAAAAGAGATCTCGCACTTGGACCCCATGGCCCCAACGTTTCGACCCCAAACGGCTCAAATACGTAATCCCCTACTAGGTTTACGTATTTGCGCCGTTTGAGGGTCTCCGCTGTAGCAGCAGCAGCGCCCGCACAACCAGCTGTGCTAGGAAGATGTGATGGCGCGAGGGTATCGACACACGTTGCGTCCCATACCAAAGGCCTACCCAACTTCCATGGCAGTAAAGACATACCGTCTGGTCTTTTGCCGTCGTTGCGTACCAGGCCCTGAGGTTCAAGGTGGGCTGGAACGCCAGCGGAGACAAGAGCCCGACGGAGAATGTCATTAAGGTTGCCGTGTCGTGAAATACGACCTGCGCTCCTGCTGCATGATAGGCCAGGGTGACCAAGGCTGTCGACAGCCTCTCCATAGTGACAGCGATGTGGAGTAACACATGGCGCGCCTAAACGGAGGCAAGACGCGATGCGGAAGGTCGTATCGTCCAGCATGGTACCGATGTTGGACGTCTATACATACTTCTTCACAAACTTTCACATTTATAATATTAGTAGTGTAATGGTGTTGCTGGCTACACCAAATTAAATAATAATATATAGTCCTTAGGTCGCATACTTGTTTCCACATGTGTTGTCTTATCGCTACGATGGCACCAACGTTATGCAATTAGTAAACTCATAAATTCTAAGCGTTTGACAAATTTATAAGAATTATGTGACAGGCATATGAGTAAAGAAATAGCCATGAAATATGAGAAAATATTGGCACTGTAGTGTTCAAATGCGGTATAGTTGAGGATCATAAAAAAAGGGGTGAACGATAAGAAACTGACCCTTGTCAGGTAGTAAGGATTTGAGAGGCGTTGCATTGGTGGTGTTTGATGACAGTCAAGGTTGGGACGCGAAAGAGGGCAGATCACGGGAACGCTCTAGCGTGGTGGTTTAGACGGTCGATCTTAGGACGCGGAGGTTGGCGGATCGCGGGAACGGACTCGCGTGGTAGTTTAGACAGTGAATGTTGGGACGCGGAACCGAGCGGATCTCGGACAGTCAGTCTTAGGACGCGGAAGAGGGCAGTTCACGGGAACGCTCTAGCGTGGTGTTTCAGACAGTTGGTCTTATGGCGCGAGAGAGATCGGACCTGGCCTAGCGCGAAAGAGGTTCGGTGTTGGTCGATAATTAGTGCTTAGTGATATCGAAGAACAAGGCGAGCGGCTTGAAGAGAAGGTGATCAGCACAGGGCAAGGGGTAAGTTTGGCAGCGACGCAGCTAAAAGTCCGGTGAGTGTCTGTTATTCACTTTACTGTAATTTATTGCATGAACTGTATAACATTAATCTCTGTATAACATTAATACTCTGTTGTGTATCTATGTCTATATCACACCATATATATATATATATATACCAGGCTGACTAAAATATAAAGTTCTCTATGAGATATTGTACATAGTTATATTATTAATAACCGCGTGTACCATTAGTAGTGGTTCGTACCTTGTTGATGATAGATGTAAAGACGAGCGATGTATGATGGGAGTCTCCGTATTCGCGATCAGGTGGTAGAATGCAGGACTTTCACAATCGCTGTCAAAACCTGCGTACAGGCCAGTACATAGCAGCTGACAAGGTTTTAAAGAGCGAAAGAAGAGCCACCTGTCGGTCACGCGGTAACAGTAAGACCGTGCGGCTAATCTAGCGGCGATTGTAACGAGAGCTTCCCTGCAAACTATGCGCGATGGCTTAATACGTTTTAATTGACTATGTTTGTATGGGCTTCAATGTTGTGACTTGCGGCAAGGAGGCGTTTTGTGACATCAGTTCTGAGACTGTTACTGTACGTTCAATACTATACACTGGATATCGCTGAAATACTCGGCGCCGATAATACTATATGACTAATATACCTGGATCATGTTCTCCGTCTCCCTGGAGCTGCCGTCTCTGAGATACGCTGCCTTGTACTCAAGTACCAATATGTGAAGCATGAATATATGGAGAGTGATTTTGTGATGACAAACCAATACTAATGTATCGCTGTCTTTAGTATTTTGATGACCACTTTCATTCAATTATAAGCATTTACGTTTGGTAAATGCTGTCAGCAGAGGAATATAAAGTAAGGGCGAATTCCATGGTGCTGCGCGGGGAGGTGCGCGGGAACCCTGGCCACAAATTACTTGGCGGGGCCAGGCTGAAATTGATATTTTAGACCCTGTTAGTAAGAAAACTAAAATTTTAATCAGCCTGGGGTCGATAGGATCCCGTTACATTTGGTGCCGTGACCAGGATCCTCGTCATAAAATGTTCTGATTCACTTCAGAACAACGAGGAAGAACTAAAGGGTTACTACACAAACACAACGTAGAAAAATACAAACACAACGTAGAAAAATACAAACACAACGTAGGAAAATATCGATCTAATTAAGCACAACTTGTTATTCGATAATCGATAGACCATCATGTTCATTTTAGCAAGACGAAATAATTTAAGTCACGGCAATTATCACAATATGTAATAGTCCGAGGGGGGCGATATTGCGCCTAAGTGCCACACTTTTGCACATGTGTTATTTATTCTTATGGCACTGTGGTTCATCTTATAATATCGCTGTATCTTGAAAGTAAAAATATAACTGACTACATATGTTGAAACGCTTTACATAAATGCTGCTCATGCGTGTCATTTATACTGTATGTCGAGTTCGAGTCTCGACAGTGGTTATATTATTGGGTACATAGAAATGCTTTTGATAAAGCGCGGCAATCATCTTAATATTTAATAATCGGAGGAGGGCTCTCTCGCACGTGTTATTTATTTAAATAGCACTTTGGTTCCTCTTATAACATCGCTGCAATTCGAAAGTAATCATATAATTGGCTACATAGATCCACCGCTTTACATAAAGCTCATGCGTGTCATTTATACTGGATGTCGAGTTCGAGTCTCGACAGTGGTTATATTATTGGCTACAGAAAATGCTTTACATTTTAATATCTCGAGTTCGACTCTCGATAATAAGCATATTATGGGTTACAAGCACTTGCGTATCAGGTTCGCTGTTTGAGTCCGATACGCGATGCGGACTAGCGATGGTTAGAACTAATTTTAGATAAGGAAAGAGAAGGATTTTATATTATCAAGATTATTTTTATAGAAAATCTGGTGTAGAACATTAACATGTCTTGAGATTAATGTATAATGCACACCAGAATATTCCGTGGAACATCTAGATGTAGTTAAATCAGGTTAGACTCCTGAGCAATGTCTGTGACTATAACTATATTGTTGTGCAACGTCAACAAACTAGACGCCGTATTATTAATAGCGTGTTCGATAACTGTATATAATAAGAGGGAATTATTTAAGGATAAATAATGAATAATATTTTGTTGGAGTTGCGGGACAGGAATTTATTACACTAACATACTGAAATAGCAGGTTCGACTCCTGTTGCTATGATATTTTGAAATGTTTTCCACAAACTTACTGAAATAGCGGGTTCGATTCCTGTTGTTACGATATATTAACATGGTTTCTACAAGCTTACTGAGATAGCGGGTTCAATTCCTGTTGCTACGATGTTTTAAAATGTTTTCAACAAACTTACTGAGATAGCGGGTTCGACTCCTGTTGCTACGATATTATAAAAATGTTTTCAACAAACTTACTGAGATGGCGGGTTCGATTCCTGTTGTTACGATATATTAACATGGTTTCTACAAGCTTACTGAGATAGCGGGTTCAATTCCTGCTGCTACGATGTTTTAAAATGTTTTCAACAAACTTACTGAGATAGCGGGTTCGATTCCTGTTGCTACGATGTTTTAAAATGTTTTCAACAAACTTACTGAGATAGCGGGTTCGATTCCTGTTGTTACGATATATTAAAATGGTTTCTAAAAACTTACTGAAATAGCGGGTTCAATTCCTGTTGCTACGATATTTCAAAATGGTGTCAACAAACGTATTAAATTACGAAATCTAGTAATAATATCTATCTTATGCATACGCGTTCTTTGGACAAGCATCTATTAGTTTATTACATTGGTTGAGTTGAGATTCTTACAGAATGCATAGGGGTTTTAATGATGAAGTGTACACGAGCTATAATTGAGAAAAGGTTTATTCTTAGGTCATATATCAGTAAATTTAGTTTCCTAACGTGTTAGCAAGTAGATTAGGGTAATATTAGCCCACTGCAGCATTTTGGTATACTTTATAAAAGCTCTAGGTTCGATTCCTGAGCATTGGTGAAAGTCGGTGGATATTATACTCATGTACCTAATGATCGGCGTCGGCTTTATAGAAGTCGCACAATGTGATTTTAAATATTTTGGGTTCGATTCCCAAACATAAAAAGAATGCACACTATTGTTGAACACGAAACTATTTTGTTAATTGTTGTTATTATTGTCTGGAGCTGGGTTTAGTGACCATTATTTTAAAATGTTTTGTTTTAAAATTGTTTCCCAAACTAGAAAGGCAATGTAATAAGCCGACATCTGGCACGTTTTGTTTCCAAATGCCAGCGTGCGAAAAAATAAGGGATAAAACAAAAAAAGGGAAACACATTTTAGATGTTTATTACTTAAAAGAAAGAAGGCTAGAAAGGAACTATTGTTCTTTTGTATTATTGATGTGCTTTGTCCGAACGCGCCAACGCGCACGTGAAAAGGACAGGATGGGCTACTTTGTTAAGATATGATTGCGCATGTGGCGCATTGTTTTAAGGAACTGAATGGCTTTAGAAAGTCATTTACGCCGTTTTTTAGGATGGGTTCGGTTCCCATCGTGAAAGAAGCCATAGTTCTTTTGTATTATTGACGTGCTTTGTCCAAGGGCCAAGATCGGCTACTTTGTTAAGATATGACTGCACATGTGCTGCATTCTTTTGAAAAACTGAATGGCTTTTGTAAGTCATTTCTGCCGTCTTTGGTATGGGTTCGATTCCCGCCGTGCGTCATATGAAATAGATATTCTACACGTGTTAATTCTAAGCATCAGTATTTTACCTAACTGTTACAGTTTAGGCTATCTCGAATTTTAGTTTAGCTGAGTATTTACAATACTTATTCATCTGCGTTACAATGTGATAGCCAGTGGCAATGATGTATGCATATGTTATGCCTGGTATATTGTACACATAACTTTTAAGAGCGCTCAATGTACCAGGGTTCGAGCCCCAGGTTTGCTTAGAGCTTGACATTGAGTTCCTATTCCTCATGAGATTCGAGAGGTATGTAAGCAGTATGCTAAGAACGTCTTGATACATACTAGACTCATAGACATAGTTTAGCCCTATCGTGTGATATCCGTAAACAGCTTACTTGATTCTGAAGTTCAAATAAAAATAATATTTTGTTGCTAGACTCATGCAAAAATACTTATTACGCATCCGTACTGAAAAATATTAATTGGTGATCCGCATCACATCTCTAATCATTTGTTAGTTTGTATCCGGGTTTAGTACTCAAATAGAAGTCGTATATTATATGACTAATCTTGGAAGTTTGATACTCGTGGCATTTCATTTAAAATTCCAGGACCCTACGTCACCTTTTACTTCAACTACCGCACGTGTTGTTGCGTCCGTCGGCTGTGACTACAAAGTAGCGGCGTTCCGGTAACGTGAAAGGCAGCTGCAGTATGCGTCGAAGGACATATCTCGCATTGGATCGTCTTACACAGAGCTAAGTTTTCATTATCTGTACTAACTATAAACGCGCACATTGACTAACTTCAAGCAAGTGGACTCCCTCTGATCCGAACTCTCAGATATACATACAATATTAAACGAAGGTTTAAGTTACATAGGGCCTTATGTGTGTCGTTCGTTATATAGAACCTTTATTTTATGGCATAATATATTTGGCAGCTGCGTCCAACTGCACGAGTAATAATCGTAATTGTTATTTACGTTAACTGTAATCAGAGCCTTAATAATGAAGCAGATATCATGTCGATACGCTTGATGATCCGAATGAAGAACTGATTGGCGGCCATCTCACCGAACATTGTGGGTTCGATCCCCGCGCGTACAATTTCTAGCTAAATGGGAATAATTCCTAGTGTGAGACCGAGTTAAGAATTGTTTAGTTGTAGGGACTGTCGAGCTATCAACTGGGGAAAACGACTGCTGCACTATACTATTGTTTACGACTATTTAGCTCATTATATAAAACTATTGCAACTACTTGTCTGTCACTTTTGATAAAACTAGTCTCTTATACGAGTGTGTGCGAACTATTCCAGCCACTGCTACCTGACGCTATGTACACCCGCTACTGAACCCGATTTCGACGAGTGACAATGGCGAATCAGGTACCCTGATCATACCACGCTGCCCGTTTATCAAGAAGACATCTGGTATGTACACTTCCATTCTAAGCATGGATAGGATGTCTTATAGATTGTACTACTATTTTGAGAATTTATTGCTAATTCGCCATTTGGCTTATTGGAAAACATAGGTTATGGGCAACTGGTGATCTTGGTTATGTGCGCTAGTTCTAATAAGAAGGTTAGGTCTGGTAGGAGAAGTAGTACATAGACGGATTAGAATAAGCTTTTCCATTAATTTTCATAAACTTTAGATGGTAAACGAGGTTGAGGCAACAATTGCAATTAGATTCCTATAAGTGTCAATATTGTCATAGTATAGGGATGGGCGGAGTATAGTTAGTTAGTGTATCGTACGGTGCGGCCTTAGCAAGGGTAAAGTAGGGTTATTATTATCAATCAACTATAAGTTAGGATAAGTGGTATGAAGCAATGGATATTCATTGGAAGTTGTATGATACTTGCCTATAGTTAGTGGTGGAAAAACAAGATGCAGTTTTAACTGGCGTACTCTATTATATATGCTATTGAATCTTTAGTGAAAGCTCATACGCTATGACATAGTCTACGCGTCTGATTTTCAGAGGGGGGAATGTAATGGTGTTGCTGGCTACACCAAATTAAATAATAATATATAGTCCTTAGGTCGCATACTTGTTTCCACATGTGTTGTCTTATCGCTACGATGGCACCAACGTTATGCAATTAGTAAACTCATAAATTCTAAGCGTTTGACAAATTTATAAGAATTATGTGACAGGCATATGAGTAAAGAAATAGCCATGAAATATGAGAAAATATTGGCACTGTAGTGTTCAAATGCGGTATAGTTGAGGATCATAAAAAAAGGGGTGAACGATAAGAAACTGACCCTTGTCAGGTAGTAAGGATTTGAGAGGCGTTGCATTGGTGGTGTTTGATGACAGTCAAGGTTGGGACGCGAAAGAGGGCAGATCACGGGAACGCTCTAGCGTGGTGGTTTAGACGGTCGATCTTAGGACGCGGAGGTTGGCGGATCGCGGGAACGGACTCGCGTGGTAGTTTAGACAGTGAATGTTGGGACGCGGAACCGAGCGGATCTCGGACAGTCAGTCTTAGGACGTGGAAGAGGGCAGTTCACGGGAACGCTCTAGCGTGGTGTTACAGACAGTTGGTCTTATGGCGCGAGAGAGATCGGACCTGGCCTAGCGCGAAAGAGGTTCGGTGTTGGTCGATAATTAGTGCTTAGTGATATCGAAGAACAAGGCGAGCGGCTTGAAGAGAAGGTGATCAGCACAGGGCAAGGGGTAAGTTTGGCAGCGACGCAGCTAAAAGTCCGGTGAGTGTCTGTTATTCACTTTACTGTAATTTATTGCATGAACTGTATAACATTAATCTCTGTATAACATTAATACTCTGTTGTGTATCTATGTCTATATCACACCATATATATATATGTATATATACCAGGCTGACTAAAATATAAAGTTCTCTATGAGATATTGTACATAGTTATATTATTAATAACCGCGTGTACCATTAGTAGTGGTTCGTACCTTGTTGATGATAGATGTAAAGACGAGCGATGTATGATGGGAGTCTCCGTATTCGCGATCAGGTGGTAGAATGCAGGACTTTCACAATCGCTGTCTAAACCTGCGTACAGGCCAGTACATAGCAGCTGACAAGGTTTTAAAGAGCGAAAGAAGAGCCACCTGTCGGTCACGCGGTAACAGTAAGACCGTGCGGCTAATCTAGCGGCGATTGTAACGAGAGCTTCCCTGCAAACTATGCGCGATGGCTTAATACGTTTTAATTGACTATGTTTGTATGGGCTTCAATGTTGTGACTTGCGGCAAGGAGGCGTTTTGTGACATCAGTTCTGAGACTGTTACTGTACGTTCAATACTATACACTGGATATCGCTGAAATACTCGGCGCCGATAATACTATATGACTAATATACCTGGATCATGTTCTCCGTCTCCCTGGAGCTGCCGTCTCTGAGATACGCTGCCTTGTACTCAAGTACCAATATGTGAAGCATGAATATATGGAGAGTGATTTTGTGATGACAAACCAATACTAATGTATCGCTGTCTTTAGTATTTTGATGACCACTTTCATTCAATTATAAGCATTTACGTTTGGTAAATGCTGTCAGCAGAGGAATATAAAGTAAGGGCGAATTCCATGGTCCTGCGCGGGGAGGTGCGCGGGAACCCTGGCCACAAATTACTTGGCGGGGCCAGGCTGAAATTGATATTTTAGACCCTGTTAGTAAGAAAACTAAAATTTTAATCAGCCTGGGGTCGATAGGATTCCGTTACAGTAGGAAGTAGGGATAGTAGGGATATCATTAGAGACTTTCTTTATACACAACATTATCTAACTGTTTTACCACCTTCATATAGAACATGTAAATTATTTTTACCGCTTACTCGTGAACATGCCACATATAACTGACCATGTGAAAAACAACATGTTCGGGGGTCGATTCCAGCTGTTTCAAGTCTGTCCCTGCGATTTATTTAGAAAATACACACAGGGCTACGAATATCCAGCCCTGCCGAAAGTAAGATAGCCCCGTTGAGTTACTCAAGAGGTATCTGAATTCAGGCCTCAGTCTCCCACCCACACGGATTCCCACGTACGTGAGGTGTGGGAATTTGGGAATAATGAGACACCTGTATAAGTACAGAACACGAACGCACGAAAGAAACACATCCACATTCATTATTCAAAAGAAACGAAAAAGAAAATTAACCGAGAACCTCATCAATCCACGGAGAATCTAAACACCACCATTCAGAAAACGCCATCAATGTTTACATATACAAACCGACCGAGATAGAAAATAATATGGACTAATCGACAATTTACTGAAAAAAAGGGTCTATAGTCATTGTTTTTATCATTTAAAATAAAATTAAATGATTATATAACTATTATATAAACATAATAATTTGAAATAAATGAGATTGACCGTTTCAATTAAGTGGACATTGTAATAAATTTTGACACAGACTTTTTGTTTATGAAAGTGCCGTATATTATATATACTCTATTATTTTTTTAATAACAGAAAGATACACGACACATAATTATTGTCTTTTTTGCAAGAAACATTTATTTTGCTAGAAAATTATTTGAAAATAGTGACATCTATCGGTCGGAAGGATAACTATAAATATACTCGGTTCCAGTAACTTATTTATCGAAAATACGTAAAAATATACTGACGAAATTAAGAATCTCCTCCTTTTTTAAAAGTAGAGAGAGAAGAAGTTTAGAAGTACTTTGAAGGTAAGTACCTATTTAGACTAACTATACTTTTACTAACAAACTTATAAGGATCATAGATGGCACCACATATATAACCAGTTTTGGATGATCCCTGTTTTGTTTAGGACTACGTACAAAGGAGAGGTCAAGCTGTACACCGAAAACCACTCAACCGATTGTGATGTAACATATACTACTTTATAGGTTTGAGTATCCTTTGTACATGAGTGTAAGTTTTATTGATATCAATTTCGCCATTTTAGAGATCTTTAGCAACATAGGGAAAGACGTCGGACAGACAGACAGACATAAATTCTAAAAATTATCAAGTATTGCTTTTTAGCATTATCCTAGATTTTTTAGCTAATTTTCGTCAAAATATCTTTAATGTACAGACTTTTTCACCTCTACAGTTTTATTATAGTATAATACATACATACATACATACATAGACTCACGCCTGTTTCCCCTAAGGGGTAGGCAGAGGCATATTAAACGCCCACTTTTCGCCAGTGTTTTGATCCCACGTAATAGGTGGCGAGCCTATTGCCGCTTATTGGGACATTTTGTTTGCCAGAGCCTCGTCCGTTGATCAGCAGGTGCACCACTTGTAGGTGAGGTTGGCTTGGGACCCTAAGTTCTTGGTGGGAACCCTATGCACAGTATAATAATAAATAAGTAATATTTTATGTATCTTACTAATCCCAAGAGATAGGATTTCACATACCTACATGACGTACAAAGTAACATCGAATTCAATAAATAAATACATATTATAAAATGAAACCTCTCAGCCGTCCTGACTGTCTGTAGGATCGCGAATAATATCACAAAGTATCGAACGGATTTAACACAGTTATCACCAAAAAATTGTATAATTGCTGAGGCAGGTTTTGGTTTATAATTCACGCGAAGTTAAGTATGATTTAAAAAAATATATATTTTTATTTAACAGACAACTCCCGCATTAGGACTAAATCCTGTGTCGCGGGGGACTTTACAACATACAACTAACGGACACAATGAACACCCAGACTCGAAACAACAATTTGTGAATTACACAAAGTGTTGCCTCGTGTGGGGATCGAACCCACAACACTCGACGCAGTGTCAAACGGCGAGGCGGCCGCTTAAACCACTACGCTAACCGTGCAGTCGTATTATCACAAGTTTTTTTAATTTCCCATATTATAGATGGTAAAATAAGTTATAGAAGTTATTTCTAAGTCGGACTCTGAATCAGAAAGAGAATGAACCGGTTGTTATTTTAACATTGTAAGTCCCATATCATTCTAGGAGATTCACGAAGTTATTAAAGTGGAACTTTACACACAACTTGTCATTTGTGTATGCAAAATATATTCACAGTTTAGTCTAGAATATCGAATTTGTGTCTCGTGTTTTAGCTAACTTTTAATTTACACAGCGGCGAGGCAGAACAAGTATTGCAAGTTTACGGGCTAACTTATTTCTATCTTCACCGAAAAATATGCGCATCATTATAAACATGAGTAATTGAGAAATATTGTATATAAAATTCAATATTTACGAGATATTATCAGGCTATTAATATGCATAGATTTGATTTACAATTATATTTATTAATGCATATGACATTGTGATTTACATAGTGTTATTTATAATTATTATAAATATTAATGACAACAGATCGTTTTAACTAAATAAATTTCGCATGTTACTCGTTATTCAATTAGGTAATTCAAAGTTCAGAAGTACATATTGTTCCATGGTGTACATTAAATAAAATTTGTACATAATATATGATTTACAGATTTAAGGCAGGGATAGGCGAGTGGATATACCAACAGACTGCCATGCAGAGAGTATCGGGTTCGAATCCACGGCGCGCACCACTGACTTTTCGAAGTTAAGTGAGTATAAAATTGTTTATTATCAGTTGCCCCGTGCCCAGGCAAGCACATCAAACCGTTTATATTATAAATATTAATGTCAATAGATCGTTTTAACTAATGAAAAAGCTATGATTGATTATGCAGACAGTGAAGTTTCAATTCTGTCCCAAGAAATTTGCAATGGCGCAGTCTGATAACTGTCAGAAAGTGTCAATGAATGTGACATACTTTAATAACGCAGGTCCAGCAGTCGTACATATGACTGCAGAATTAAGTGTCTTGTGCTTAAAGCAAAGGCAAAGCTCAAAGTGAAGATGGACCGTGTCCATAATTTCTACATTTATAAAGTCCCCACGACATATTGACAAGGTGGAGTTGCCGTCACAAAAATAGACCTCAGAAAATGGTGCCTATACAGAACGTGTATATAACCCGGCAAAAAACATAATATTAGTATTAGAAAATTAATATATAATTCACGTCATACCCAGAGAAGCGACACGAACGAACCAACTCAACTCGTTTACATAACAAATTCCGTGTTGCGTGTTGCCTAAACGATTTTTACAACTTGATAATTACAAAAAAAAGTTTTTCGTTTTATTTCTGTCACATTGGTATGTTTTTATGGCTGAGTAGGCCTTTATTAATGTTTCCGTGTGTAATAGCTGTAGAAATATAGACGCAGATAAAAGAATCAGTTACAATAAATTATTTTTTTGACATTACTTACTAAATTTTCTGACATATTTTACATAGTCTCATACATAGTCTCACGCCTATAACCCCGAAGAGGTAGGCAGAGGTGTATTTCTACACCCACTTTTCGCCAGATATACTTTAGTCCCACGTAATGAGGGGCGAGCCTATTGCCGTACCGGGCACATTTCCAGACTCCGTGCTGCTACTGAGAATTTCGTGACAGAAACACCCAATAACACTGCCCGACCCAGGAATCGAACCCGGGACCTCCCGATCCCACGCGCACATTTATGCCGCGAGACCAACGAGGCAGTCGTATAGGGTTTGATGTCGAGTTTTCCGTCTCTACGCAAAGATGGTATTTGCATCGTGTTATCCCTTAGTCGCCTCTTACGACACCCACGGGAAGATAGGGGGTGGTGACACTTGTATTCTATGCCGTCAACCACACGGCTACATATTTTATTATCAAATAATTATATCTAATTTATTATGTAATTGATTAACATTATATAGTTTAATTCAAAGCAATTTGCATTTCAATTAGTACCTTTAACAAGTGTATTTAAACAGAAATAGTTTGACTGCTCCCATAATGTAATTTTAAGTGTAATTTTTGCATGCCGTTTGAGAGGTGAAACATGCTGTACTAAATGACTGAACTATAACTGTACCATCTTTATCTACCATGTTTCTAGCAAATAAATAATTATTCTATTCTATTCTATTCTTCTATCCTATTCTATCACCCTTTATCTCGTACTAAAAACTGCCAAGGATGGTCAGGTTATTGGGTGACATACAATATTGGGTTTCGAGGTTGCTTTTATTTGTTACCCTAGAAAGACCTAGTCACAATATTTTACTAGCAAAAATAAGGCTAGTTTAGTCGAATTTTACCCGTTTGACAATAAGTCACATCATTATTTTCCTCATAACTAAAATGTGTTAACCACTAATTAAGAATAATTTACACAAACTCAAATAGGTACCTACTACTGTTTAGTTTCTAAAAAACACGTAGTTAATACTATGTATAATGCTGGATCTGAATAGAAATGTACTTTCTTACAGACTCCTTAATGTTTTTCAAAGGTTATCTATTGATATGGTATAATTAGATAAACCTGTGTAATAAACCAATAAAAGGAACTCTGTCACATGAAATTTTACTTTGTGGTTTTGGAAACATGAACAGAATGTATAAAGTTTCAGCTCGTTCAGACTCCAGGTCACACATAATTTTATTTAAATCACCATTGACACAACAAGAAGATGAAGACAACCTAGAGCTAAACTTGGTCTTTGAGATAATCAAATAAAAAAGAGAGGAATTTTAAAAATGAAGATTTACCTAGTATCAATGACACAGCAGTACATTTTTGAATTTTAGTAGATTGAATTATGTGAATTGATCAAACGCGTATAATTTAAATAAAACATTCAAATAAGACCGAGTGAAAAACGCAATTATTTTAATCTGTATACAGGGAATCAAATAATATTTTTATCACGTACCTAATAGATTCTTCCTCTCCCAGATATCCCTTGAAATAAAATTAAGGAGACTATAAATCTTATACATCTATTCTAAAAGGCAAAAAGTATCCACTGTATTCAGCCGAAGTCCTTCATTTTGTCGGATAAAAGGCATTCAGGCATTTCACAACTGTTATTGTGATGAAAATAAGTGTTCCCTCAAATATTTTTTTCAAGTCAACTCTAAATAATGCCAAAGTTTACCTTCCTTCCTTCATCAGCCTTTAACAGTCCACTGCTGGACTAGGCCTCTCCTTTGAAAGGAGGAATTGGCCTACTATACCACGCTGGCCAAACGGATTGGTATAGGGTTTGTATCAAGTTTACCTTATTGAATTATATTTTTTTCTTAAGTCCACAAAGTGTAAAAGGAATTCCTTGGATTTCATAAAACGAATCGAGCTTAAGGATAAACGAGATTTTTAAGTCGTAAATATTTAAATTAAAAAATCTTTGATGCTTTGATCTTTAGTTAACTCTTAGAGAGCTTAATAAGTTGACGTATAGTATTTCCTATTTTATCGACAAGATTTAGTTTCCTTGAAATAAGTTTGATATTTTCTAATTATACTCGTATTACAAACTTGATAACGCAGAGACTAGATTTTAGTAACGATGGGGCTGGCATGTTCTAATGAAAGATCATAAGCCCCGAAGTAAATAAAGACGATAATAAAAAATCTTGATATTGCTTAGGATTCACAGCGATAACTTAGTAGAAAGCTACCTATTTTACTACAAAGATGATCTCGCGTAGAAACTAAGGGACGGGTCGGCGACAGCAACCTTTTGAAGGTATGTGCGTATTCGATTGTAAATTATCGCTTGCTAGACTAACGATCAGTCCCAATATTTGAGCTATCGAAGGGTGGATCAAATATTGGAACCGGCTGTAATGCAACTACAGTTAGCAAACCTGCGTGTCCGAGAGTTTACTATAATATTCCTTTAAGACAAGGCTGTGTTACTACACAGCCTTGTCAAAGCGTCAGTTGTCAAAGCATCATTGTCCAAAAATATTTAAAAAAAGTCTCATGCTACGGCATATTTTGTCTAAATTCTGTTAAAATAAATCAAGTCCGTCGATAGACGATGCCACTCAGCCTTGAGATTGATAGAAAGAATTGTGTACACTTGCTTTGTAAAGAGTCCTTTTGTTAAATGCTTCTTCTGTGTTGGATTGTCGCTATTTAGTTTTCGTTTATCTGCGTTAATAAGACTTATTATTTTAGTTTGGATTAAGTTATATAAAGGATATTTATATTTTACGTTGTCTTTTCGTAATATTTAGGTTTCTTTGGGTTTAGTTTTGTCTGGAATTCGTTTTTGATTATGAAAATATTTTAAAGCTATGTTTCATATTTAATTTTCTTTTCTCAAAATGAAGCATAAAGCATTTTTTAAATATTTTAGGGCAATTTGGAATGATTTATCGTTACTTTACTATTCACAGAGTGAGTACGAATCGCAATGGCTAAGAATAGTATGTTGCTTTTAACAATAATAAAACAAATTGCAGAGGATATCCCTATTAACATAGATGATATTAACAGGAATATCTTTTAGGACCTGTAGGCACCATTTCAGTCAGTAACGGAAACATGCTTATTATTACAGCATGGTCTACCATGCTGTAATAATAAGCATGTTTCCATTATGATGTCAATGATTGGGAACTTGGTATTCTCAGTAATCATTAATTATCGTAAGGAAACCTGCATGTATGGACCTTCTCTATAATGTCTAATACGTAAATCTCGAAAATACATGTGAAATCTCTCAACCAGCAAATAGCGTTACCCTTCTTGTAGTGAGAAGGGACCCGTGCTCTGCAGTGGGACAGATTATAGACCCACGCTTTCTAACTCTTCAACAAAAATGTGTTATTAGCTATTCCCAACATAGCTTCTAGTAACTACTAAGAACTTGTTCACAAAATACACGCCAGGACGAGTAGTCGAGGAAACAGCCCGTGCTTCCATACCAACTACTAAAAATACAACATACTCACTATTTTTACTAACAACATAAACATAAACGAGGATATATGCGGCCTCGCGGCCACATACAGGCGCACGGACATGGAGCGCACGTGCGGCGGCCGCGTGGCTAGCGTGGCACGACACCGTAGGGATAGATATCCTCGGTGCGTCGGGTAATCGTCAGGGAAGACGTGCAGCGTCCGCCATGACGCCTGCAGACCGTCGCCGTCTGCGCCCGAGATGTGTTTTTTACCAGTTATTAGTGGATCCTGGGAACAAAACAACAAATATTTTCAACATTCAAATGTTTACTGACTGTTTCAATGGTGTGAGAAGAGCTGGTAAAGTGAACTGTTCAAAAATAGTCTGAAGCAGTTTAGAGTTTTTCACTGTGCTTGATACATAACTAGGCAATATATCAGCTTTTTCACAGAGCAACTGCCACCTGACTTCCGCAACCCAAACCCCCGCAGGATAGCAATATTCCATGGCGTAAGCAACCCAAAGGGATAGCAATATTCCATGGCGTAAATCAGTGTCAGCATATGAAAGGGGACTTCCGTGAGGACTGTAAAAGATCTTCATGACAGCCGGGGCAAAAACTTAACGTGCTCTATCATTTGCCCTACACCTCACGTAGGGCAAATAATAATTAAGAATTTTAATACGTATGTAACGCCAAAAATTGTGCGCTCAATGGGTTGGACTTGATACCCTCTATCTCAACTGGGCCATGAAGTCTGCTGCCCTAATGCTCTAGTTAAAACTGAATCTCAAAATAATCTTCATCGTCATCATGTCAGCCTAGAGACGTCCACTGCTTGACATAGGCCTCCCCCAAGGCTCTTCCAATAGACCTTGAGCCGCCCGCATCTAACCACTTAAATAATAACCTTACTTATTTATTACACGTATAAAAAAGTTTCTATATCTTCTAATATATTACGTTGCTGAGTTTATTTCTTTGACTCGTCTTGTTCACAATATGATGTCATAGACAGAAGAAATCTTATATGCTATATATAATGCTTTTGGTAGGTATAAGAGGCATCTATTTTTTTAAAACATCATTGCATGATAAGGTACAATTCGGATTAACTTTTGTCTGTCAATATTGTTCCGCTTCCGTGTATATTCAATGGAAATATTACATGACTTACGACATTGTTAAGACTGCTTTGGCCTTGAATCCTCATGCACATATAATATGTTCGGAGATTTTATCTATTGATTGGGGCTTTATCAGTGATTATATTTATAAATCACAAATCATCTCAAATTGTCTGTATTTGAATGCCATGGGCTTACAAAGGCATGAACATGTATCACTTATTTATAACCACCACGAAATAAGATATATATTTTAGGGTATCATTTAAGCTATCGCCAATTTAATTAGTTTTGTGTTTCTTTAATAATAGGGTTTGTCCGCAAAATAGTGGATTTGTCACCAAAATATAGTCACCAAACAATATAAAATCAATTCCACAATAAATCACCTAAAGTCATAATGTTAATTATAGGGTCTAGTACCAAATAAATGTTTTTATATGTATTATAATAGGTTTGTCCTAATAAGTATTTAAACAAACTTATTTAAAGAGATCACCAATAAATCATATATTATGTAACTAGAAAATTTCATAAAGTTTAGGGTTGTCGTCATCATCGTTTCAACCAAAAGAGTCTACTACTTAACTGTACATATACGGGAGGCATATGGAAGGACGCCAAGGAACTTAATTTCCACGGGTACATGAGGGATCTACGGGTACGGGTACATGAGGGAGGAGGTTAATCCAATTTTTTTTGGATTAAGGGTCACAAGAGAACCTAACATAACCTACTTACTTGAGTTACAGTTTCACCTAACTTTACGGGCTTACGTTGATTTTTAAGCTTTAGTTACCTACGACCTATCGTTGAGGTCGGAAAGCGCGCCAATTTGTCTCTCTCTTTGAACATATTTTCATTAAAATTATAAATTGATGTATTAAATTAATAACGATTACTATTATTTTAATAACTGAACGAAATAAAATGTAGCTACCGTATTGGTGACAAAATAACAAATAAAAAGGAGTCGCAGTCAGGGATCGATAATCGATTTATTTGGTGACAGATCTGCCATTCTGAGCACAAAGCTATTAGTTAAGTAATACAACTATTATTATAAGAACGAAGTTTATATTCATCTAATGCACTACAATTTTATTGGTAATCCCTCTCTTATTTTACACATATATTAACATTAATTTGATAATTCATACCTGGGAACACTTTTTGTTTATCTGAGAACGAACATATTTCGTGGTGATAGATCTATTTATTAGGTGGTACAACTTGATGACAAATAAAAATTTTGGTGAAAAGAAATATAGTCCCCTATATTTTAAAAGTTTATAATGTGTTGTATAAAATAAAAGGCGCTTGACAAGAAATTATTCGTGTCCGTGGTGTTCCAATGTATACTAATAGTCCATTGAAAAGTTACATTTGGGATTGCATTTGTCAGAGGACGCAATTTAATTTTACAGATGTGTAGGGAGGGCTAGTGTAAAGCTTGGTCCAAATTTGTAGAATCGTACCTCTTGTCCCTCGGCCGCCATCTTGGAAAGAGTGCAGGCGCGTATTGTTCTTCTTATTTATCTGGTAAACTTTTGCTTACACAGAGATCTTGTTCTAGGTTTTTTGCTGCAAATATAATTCTCTACAACTTTGGTTCTGATACTTTTTATCGTAAAACCATAAATAAAAACGTTTTCCATGATCTTGTTTTCGTTAGGTTATTATAACGTTTCTTAATCATGGAGTGCCACCAAGAGTTGCAGAAAATTGCAGCGAGGAACCAGGTCACGCTTCAGTGGATACGAGGACACAGCGACTCCACGGTCAATGACGCAGCAGACCAATTGGGAAGGTAAGGATCGGACACAACAACTCTGAGACCCGAACCAATTGTTCCGATACCGTTCAGCCAACTAAAAACGTGGTTACGCGAGAGAACCCTACAACAACATGAAAAAGAGTGGGCAGAACTGAAAGAGTGTACGCAATCCAAAGATGCCATCCCCCAACTGAATAAACGACTCTCGCAAAAACTGCTGCACTCCAGCAGGAAAACATCCAAGCATCTGACTGGCGTAATAACCGGCCACTGTCCACTTAATAAGCAATTCAACAATATTGGCGTCACGGACAGCCCACTATGCAGGGGCTGCATGGAGACCGAAGAAACACCCGCTCATGTGATTCTATGTTGCACCAGCGTGAGTGACCAACGGAAGAGGTTCAGAAAAGGACAAATTACCTAAAAGTATTTTTGTAATTGAGGACGAAAAAACTACAACACATTGAAAAGAAAATTTCTTGCAAATTTCATTCGATTTTCGTTTGTAACTTTGATATTTTTTATTTTACGACTAAATGCGTAGAGAATTTAATTTGCAACTCATCATCTTTTGAAATTTTTCTATGCAGCCAATAGTTTGCCAGATATACTAGAAAACCCATTTGTATCACTGTTTTCAAGATGGCGGCCGCAGGACAATGGCTGCAACCCCAAAAACTTGGATTTAACTTTAAACTAGCCCCCTATTGACATCTACGAAATAAAATTGCGTCCTCTGACAAATGCACGCTATAGGTTAATATTTTACTTGAAAAGTTACATAGTAAACAAAACTTCAAACCATTACAATGTGTTTGTCAACACTTCGACAAACACATTGTAATGGTTTTCAATATAAATTTACCTTGCTTTTAAATTTTCAGTCCTGATAATTGTTATGCTCCATGAATTTAAATTTGTTTTTTGTTATCAATATCATATTTGCAGAGCCTACACTATTGAAACTACAAAGATAATATTGAGACAGAGGATTCCTTTTATGACATAGGCACCTTTTGCAAGAATTGTTCAACCTGGCGAGCAAAAAAATACTTTACTTAGATAATAGCGTTAACGTTACCTGGCCTTAGAAAATAACGTTTTACTGAGACAATATTAGTTTGCCTATAGACGTTCATAAAATGTTTAGGCTGATTCGCGACATTCGTACACTCGTGTGTTCGACAACACTCAAGAGGTTAATATGGATAGCATTCCACTAAGGGGATAGTGAAAGTTTAGGGCAGGTGAAGCTGCAGTTGATTCCTAGATATATTTAAAATTTCAAACTGACGGCGTTACTAACTAACTGATAGAAAACGCACAGCCGACACTACTGGCTCGAAGGTAAAATTTAAGGGAGAAGCACTTAGAGAGAATTTAATTAAATTGTGCCCTAAGGTGGTAGAGTTAGAGTTTGTATGAAACCCTTTATCTACGAAACAGGCAGACCAAGTAGTGAATTAAAGCTATTATATAATTGTTTTTAATTTAATAGGCGGTAAACGAACAGATGGATCGCGTGATAAACGATCACAAGTTGATTTTCCACCCTATGGGTTGGTAAAAGGAATAGAAGGAGGAGTAGGTTTAGGAAGGAGGAACAGCAGTTAATACACGTGTTTTTAATATCAACACAGTCATATATATCACAAAGTAAATTCTTATAGAAATCCAATAAAGCTCACGTATTTACTGTTGCGCAATATGTGAATTCCTTAACAATATTAGCATGGTATTAAATACTACCTGGAATATTAAGATTATTGCATGATCTTTCAACTGTTTATTACTCCAAAATATTAAAACGAAAAAAATGTGGTGAATTTCGATATTAAACTGATAGTATGAAAATGTCATAATTATGCAATTTTATCAGTTTTTATCACCTAAGACACATCATGTTTGGCTTTTCTAGTAAGAGAATTACAATATTTTATAGCCACATGTCTTCGTAGTCCTTAGGGCAGGTAAACATAGCGAAGTATAGTGGTGTTTTTTCACTGTCAAACAATTATCGACATAGATCTCATTTTGTCAAATAGTCAAAAACTCAAATCTTTATACACGCTGATTTTTTATTGGTTTAGGAAAAAGAAACCTCATGTCCGAAATAAAATCCTCTATTCATATTCAAAATCAAAATTCATCTAGCACCTAAAACAAAAAAGTTATAAAAGTCAGTAACTGCTGGAAATACGTAGGAACGCACGATTCTCTCGGGTTAGGTATGTTCGAGCGCCGCGCGGTCGTGACCTCGCCGCGCGCGCCGGCCGCACCGTCAGCTGTTACCTACAGCGGTTGTAGGTAGTTAGTGCGGACCGACTGATACGTAATTTACTTAGAAAACACGATTTAGGTAATTACGATGCCAACAATTTTAAACACATGTTTTTTCTTCTTTTGTTCTCTTTTTAAGAACCACTCCCGCACTCTAGTGCTAAAATCCTGTGTTACAAGGGACATTACAAACCTACCACTAACGGACACAGGAGTCGAAACAAGAATTTATGAATCACACAAAGTGTTGTGTGAAACATCGCTTAAAGCACTACGCCAACCATGAAGTGCAGTAATAAATAATTAGAACAATAAACGTAGGTATGTAACTAAATAGTTATACCTATTCAATAATTCCTTCGTACAATACTCGGACTTAAGAATCAAGAATCGTTGAAATAAGCTGTGGGTGCACGAAATCATAATGAACTTTTAGAAGAAACACGATAAAGTAAGAATTTTTAGTTACGTTATGTTGTTTGTCATAGGTACCTACATTATCTTTTGAATAACTAGACAAAGATTTTAACAATGGATTAGTTTAGTACTTGCGTATTTCTAACGTATTTAAAAGAATGTAACCCCAGTAGGTATTCAAAAATCATTTACCTGGGTAGTGTCAATTTATTGTGATGTAGGCAGCAGACAGCAAGTCTGTTAGTCTGCTGCCTACATCACAATAAATTGACACTTTTCACACATTGTCTTTTAGTTTCACTTGTGTTCACCTTATCTTATCACCTATGTATTTTAACTACACTTCGAACACTTCGCTTCTTCCGTGTTCTCTCCAAACACGTAATAATTATGTACATAGGAACCATAATACTCGATTTATTACGTAACACGGACACAAAGTGATGGAATAAAACGTGACATACAACTATCTCACAGACCTAATTTCTTAAGACTGAAGTTCAAGGCTACGGACTGCCGGCCCATGCCAAATGAAACCGAACACAGTCGAACGTGATTGGACACGAGTGACGCATTCCGCCCGCGTCAAGTCACCGCTATTGGCTGGCCCCGTGTTGAAATGCAGACGGGGCCTCTTATGCAAGCGAGGCGCGCGCGCAGGATTGGGGGGGGGGGGGGATCGCAGACGCCGCAGTTGAATGACCAATGCATAGTACACTATGTGTGTATATGACACGATCGAACGGATTTCGTTAGCGCGCGGCAATGGTGATATTTCGTGCTCTCGAACTATTAAATTATTTATTTTCTCAATATTTTTTTAGCTTATACACCGCTATTTTTTAATTAGTACAAAAACTTTAAGGACAGATTAGCGAAGATATTATTATCATATATGTGACGTAAGAATTTCATAATATCAATAAAGAGCAAAGTTATTATCATTTGTTTATTGTAGAAAATCTCACTTAAATCATAGTCATATTTTACAATCCATTCACTAATTCATTGATAATATTCCATCCTGCTCATTCGCATTCTCTCTGTCGCACGTATGATGTAGGTAGCAATAGAAAATAAAATGAAGAAAAATAATAAATGAAGGTAGTTATTTTTTAATTTTGTTAGTTCTACCCTCTCCTTCATACTTCATTCGGGCGTAGGACCGGTAAAATTTATCGTTTAACAAGTAATTAAATACGGAGGTATGTAATTAGAAAGCAAACAAATATCAAAATAAAAGATGGTGTTCTGGACTAAAAGAAAAGAGTAATTTTGGCGTATTTATGAAGTTAGAATCATCTGCTATTTACAAATTAATTTATCATCATCATGTCAGCCTAGAGACGTCCACTGTTGGACATAGGCCTTCCTCAAGGTGTGTGGAGAACACAGACCGATTTTGAGGCGCCTGCATCAAATTATTATTTACTTAATTACGTATTATTTACTAAACTTACAAGTATTTCCATTGTCCTTCGAAATGTCCACCACCGTTGTCAAAAGCATCCAATATGCACTGTTTTAATTGTTTGACACTGACTCGGTCACTTTTGTACACTCACAATACGATGTCCATGGGTACACAGCTGCATTCGCGATTTTTTCACTCAAAAAGTACGCACGAAGCATAGCTACATACTCCCGTGATATGAACTGATATGATAGGCCATCGCGTCGGGCAAACGTAAACAAACAATTAAGGTTTGCAACGAAATTAGATACGCTGACTTTCGCTAGTAATTTAGTACTACTACTACTACTAGTGTTTGTCGCATCGTCGGGGCGTGGCGCAGGCGCAGAGGGGCGGGGGTAATTTATCAATGGTATGATAGTACACGGGTTGGTCATAGTATTAGTATTGCATTTACCAATTATCACGTATTTTTGTGGACAGTTTTGAGACAGTTTTGGGACTTAGTGTTTTTATTTTTCAACTACATAATTATGATCAGTTAAAGATACTTAGTGCCCTGTTAAATTTTTGTACTAGTTAAAAAATAGCGGTGTATTTTAAATATTATTAGCTGGTTAGGTTCTATTAACGATAAGTAATAAGATGGCTTTCGCTCCAAAACCATTTAAAAATCAGCGTGTATATATATATTTCTTGTGAGCGTGTGTATGTCACTGAACTCCTCCTAAACGATTGGACCGATTTTGATGAAATTTTTTGAGTGTGTTCAAAGGGACTGGAGAATGGTTTAGATTTACTATTTAGTGCACTGGAAAATGTTTATTAGTTAATTTTTAATTTGTAAGTGGTTGTTGATTTTGGAATGTTTCACATTAGAACCGACAGACTGCGTTATCATCGCAATGTCAAATCTATGTTAATAATTTCGCCAAGAGGTAGACTCGATCGAAACCTTACCTGAATAATAAAACATTAAAAAATAAAGATTTCGAGTCGACAAAATATATCCGCAAATTTCGGATTGTTAAGTATTTTGTTAAATTCTAATGGTTCTGACAGACAAATCGCAGTCGCCATATTGGCCACTCTAGCGAAAAGTCACTGATACCGGATAACATTTAGAGTACTAAGTACTAAGTCTTAGTACTAAGTAGTTTGTATGTGTAAATTGGTAAATACATTTTGCAGTTATATTTTTTAAACAGTTAAAACGGCAATTATAGAAGTATCCACCCTATAAAGGAGATTCGTTTTACCCCGAACATAGATAATATACAATAACTAGAGAACCCCGAATTTACGCGAGCGAAGCCGCGGGCAAAAGCTAGTAATAATATATAATAGTTGATGTTGTGTATGCTTTTTACACATTATTTCGTTTATTCATTTTGGACATTATTTAAAATGAGAACAATGTCGATAATAGTATGACAGATGGCCGCCTTCACATTGGTAGTCAGCGTCAATGCATCTGCATCTCGGCTTCGACGCATAATTTGAAGAACGGTCGGCTGACGCGACGTAAACGCGGCACCGCAGTGCCTACGCAGTGGCGGCGAGGTACCGCTACGTTGACGCTGCCACCTTATCTGAGAGCGGCTTATAAAAGCAACAAGCTTTTGATAAGTTGCAGCTTTTTAAGTCCATTACTGACAAAAAGTGGCCTTAGTAATACCCATTTGCATAATTATCTCATTTATATAAAGGATGATTCTAGATATATGATTGAACATTATTTTTCAGTATTACAGCCCGGCCACGTCCTTGTCGCTATCGGGATAGGTAATATTGGTTCCATGCTGCGTGAAATGCCAGCAAAATCAAACAATAAATATAAGAAATGTTGAAATATACCTAATTACAAGGTTAATACCGCCCGCCAGCGGGCATACACAGGGACGAGAGACAACATCAGCCGTTCCCAGCACGTTGGGCACAGCCCGCGCACACACAACGCCCGCAGTGACAAAGAGCGCTGTGACGGCAGTTGACAACGAGCACGACTCGTCTGACGGGGAGTCCGTGGACAGCAATGTTCTCGGATCTTCGTCAGACTAGAGTCGTACAGACCAACCTCCAGCACAAGCAAATTGCAACGGCTACCCTACGCAGGCTGCTGGAGGTTAACCACCACACAATAGCCCTAATCCAGGAGCCGTGGATTAGAGGCGACACCATATGTGGACTCAACAACATCGGAGGTAAGATATTGCACTGGAGCTCGGCTTCTAAGCCGAGAACATGCATATACATTCCCCGAACAATACCAGCATTGCTGCTGACTAACTTTTGTTCTAGAGATCTCACAGCCGTGGGAATACGAACAGGGCCCAATGATCAGATGCTTGTACTAGCTTCGGTCTGCATGCCCGGTGATGAGGAGATCCCATCGAAGGAGCTGGCCGAGCTGGTGCAGCACTGTGAGGACCACGGCTGGCCAATAATACTCTCGGCAGATGCTAACGCCCACCATCCACTGTGGGGGAGCCCCGAGGCAAATAGACGAGGTGAGATCCTAACTGAATACATCTATACAACAACACTAACGGTAATCAACAAAGGCTCAGAGCCCACATTTGTCAGCTCCAGAAAGCAAACCATAGTAGACATTACACTGGCATCGAATGGGGCCGCGGAACTTGTCACGAACTGGCATGTGTCCGCCGAACCATCCTTTGCCGACCACAGACGTATCTGCTATGACATACGAGTGCAAGAGAGGATCATACAACCAAAACGCAACCCACGTAATACCGACATCGCGAGATACAAGACCCGGCTCGAACAAGAAATAGCCATGTCAAATTTCAACGACATGAACACAAGCACTACACACATAGTATACTATAACACAACACTAATTTACTAACAAAATGCATACAACGCAGCTACCAACAAGCCTGCCCCACCACACTACCGAAAACGAGTAGTAAAACCCTGGTGGGGATCGGAACTGGAGAAACTCAGGCGCAATCTGGGACAACTCTTCAACCGGGCCAAAAACACAAGGAAAGACACGGACTGGGACAAATACAAAGAAGCCCAGTCGCACTACAAGAAACGCATACGATTCCGCAGGGGAGAATCCTGGTGAAATTTCTGCACCAACATTAATTCCACATGCGAGGCAGCCAGGGTAAAAAAGATCCTATCCCAGGACAGCAACAAGACCCTAGGCTCCATAAGAAAGCCTGATGGCACCTACGCAACCACAGACATGGAAATAAGCCAAATATTAATCGAAACGCACTTCCCAGGTTGCACAGTGACCGAAGACTGTGATTGGGAAGAATCAGAACACAGACCACCGACCCAGACAGACTGGACGATAGCCAACAACATGGTTACCGGGGACCGGCTGAAATGGGCAATTAACAGCTTCCAGCCGTACAAATCTGCAGGCCTGGACGAAATAACACCAGCACTTCTACAATGGGGCTGCACAACGATTGTGCCACAGCTACTCAGCATATATAGAGCATCTATAGCGCACAATTACATACCACGAAGGTGGAGGGAAGTAAAAGTCATATTTCTCCCAAAACCGGGCAAAACGGATTATACGCAAGCAAAATCGTTTAGACCTATCAGTTTGACCTCCTTCTTGCTAAAAACGCTGGAAAGGCTCGCTGACAGATACCTGCGGGAAGGCGCACTGCTACGCAGACCACTACACCCGCATCAACACGCCTACAGAAGTGGTAGATCAACGGAATCAGCGCTTCACTCCGTAGTGGGGACCATAGAGACAGCGCTATCTGACAAACTAATGATCTTAGGCGCCTTCATTGACATAGAGGGCGCCTTCGACAAGACTAAATTCACAAGCATTAGCCGGGCCCTTAACAACCGTCAGTGGATGGATTGATCAACTCCTGAAACAAAGGGCTATTCAGTTCACGGTTAATACCACCACAAGGGGGATAGTAGCAAAAGGCTGCCCACAGGGAGGTGTCCTATCACCCCTGCTTTGGAACATAGTGGTAGATGATCTGTTGAGAAATCTGAATGACAAATGCTTCTTCACGGTCGGCTACGCAGATGATATTACCATCCTAATCAAAGGAAACTCAGAAGACATGATCCATTATCGGATGCAAGCAGCGATCAGGATCATGGAACAATGGTGCAACTACCATGAACTGACGGTCAACCCAAATAAAACGGAGCTAGCACTTTTCACCAACAAAAGGAACACCCGTATGACCAGAAAACCAAAACTTTTTGGCACGGAGCTTAACTTATCGAGTGAAGTCAAGTACCTGGGCATAACACTCGACCACAAGCTCCACTGGAATAAACACATCACCACTAAAACCACAAAAGCATATACAACCTTCTGGCAGTGCAGGAGAATAATAGGCAAGAAATGGGGTCTAACACCATTCATCACCCTATGGATCTACACTGCCATAATACGCCCCATGCTCACATACGGTGTAGTAGTGTGGTGGCCACGCACTCAACTAAGCACAGTCAAGAGCAAACTGCAGAGCATACAACGCCTCGCCTGTCTGGCCACAACAGGCTGCATGAAAACAACTCCAACAGCGGCACTGGAGGTGCTTCTCGACTTGCGAGCACTGCACCTCATCATCCAGCAAGAAGCAGGTGCCGCTGCGATCCGGCTCGATAAGCTCGGGCTCTGGAGGAGAGATGACCGTATAACCCACGCACGCCTGAAAAGGACGTTAACTAACGAGATCCCGATGCTAGATGCAACGTGTGATCTCATACCTAAAACCTTTGTCTTTGACAAAAAATACCGCATACAACTGCAAGAAGAGCACAAGGATAGTTCTGGTATACACGAAGTTAGAGTATACACAGACGGCTCAAAAACAAAGTATGGGACGGGTGCCGGAGTGTTCTCCTATGACTTGAATATCAATCTCTCAACATCGCTTGGTAAACTCAACACCATCTTCCAAGCTGAATGCGTTGGGATAACAAGGGCGGCGACGGCGATCGCGGCCAGAGATGTGAGCAACCTGTCAATACGCATCATCACAGACAGCGCCTCAGTACTACAAGCTCTCGATGGAAACTGCTTAAATAGCGGCCTAATTATGGAGTGCCACCAAGAGCTGCAGAAAACTGCAGCGAGGAATCGGGTCACGCTCCAGTGGATACGAGGACACAGTGACTCCACGGGAAATGACGCAGCAGACCAACTGGCAAGGAAAGGATCGGACACGACAACTCTAGGACCCGAACCAATTGTTCCGATACCGTTCAACCAACTAAGAACATGGTTACGCGAGAGAACCCTACAACAACACGAAAAAGAGTGGGCAGAGTTAAAAGAGTGTAGGCAATCTAAAGATGCCTTTCCCCAATTAGATAAACGACTCTCGCAAAAACTGTAGCACTCCAACAGGAAAACACTCAAGCATCTGACTGGCATAATAACCGGCCACCGTCCACTAAACAAGCATCTCTACAACATCGGCGTCACGGACAGCCCACTATGTAGGGGCTGCATGGGGACCGAAGAAACACCCGCTCATATAATCCTACATTGTACCAGCGTGAGCGACCAACGGACGAAGTTCCTGAACAACTCCAGAACCATGAGCGAAGCCATACGCAATACTGGTCAACTCATGGCCTTCTGGAAGGAGCTTGCATGGTATGAGTAGCAGGCGACTACCGCGTCACTGCTAACGCACAATGGCCCAATTAAGTGGCTAAGTGCGGAAAACACCTGTCCAACTAACTAACTAACTAAAACTCCATGGTTTAATTCTATTGTGTCCTCACAACTTGGTTTATACGCCTCTTTTCGTAACAATGGATGCTCAAACACTTTCGTAGCGCGGTTGTTTCAGATATCATTCCATCTTCTATATTTCTGTTGCGGAGTAGACATCCATCAACGCGAATAGTTGGGTGTTAGTCTTTCACACAAATATTAATGTGAGGATTTCAAATAAACTGCTACACGCCACATATGGGCTACTTTTATTTAACCCTACCTTTCTTGCTATGGCCCAGACCCACGCCACGGTAATAATATCTAACAGTATTCTAACTCCATACAAACGCACAAAACTCGAGTTATACCTACGCGCCTCGAACACAGTACCCACTATAGTACCCAACAGCCGCGATCGTGCCGCGGTGACGAACGGACGGTGACGGTTTTTGTAGCAGTGTTCTTTATTTAAATTATAATTACAGCGACGCGTTCTAGACTAATATCGTGCTGTTTGAATTCTTCGTTAAGTCACATAAAGATAAGATTTTTCAAATTCAAAATGTACCAACTGTAGTATATTAGCAAAACACTTTTATCTGCGTTAGGGACAATGTATTACATATTTCATTGAATTCTATGATTAGTAGTACCTTAAGGGTAATTTTCAAAATGGAAGCGGATATGAATCAGCTTTGTGTACGTTACTGCTTAGTCTACTACAAAATAAAACAGTAGACAGTGCAACCAATAGGTCATTTCCTAGGGTGCTACATGATTTTTATATGTTTGTTTAAAAAAAATAAGTAATATTTAGAATCACAAATCTAAAAAAAACTTCGAGTAGGTAGATGTAGTTAAAATACTTGAGGCGAGCAGCCCTATCGCTGTTTTGCGCCCGGCGCGTCTGTAGGTATAAAACTCGGGGAGACGGCTGAGTTACAATACTGTTAGATTATATTACCGTGCCCACGCGGACGAAGTCCCGGGTAAAGATATTAAAACACTATTTCAGGTGAGAAATACTGTTGTGAAAGATCGTGTCCCGGCAGAATTAAATAAAAAAAAATCCTCCCTGGTGATTCAAGGTCATTAATTTTAAAAGTAACAGGGGATGTCAAAATTTTGACCCCACAGGTACTTAGTTAACTTTCAGGTGTGTAATTATCTGAGTACTTATGTTTACCGAGAGAATTATATAATTTTGCTTTTATTAATATATTAACTGTGTTGTTGTACAACGAAAATGAAGTAACCAACCTACAAAACCGTTGTTTGTGTTTAAACGGTTTAGAATTTTCTAATTCGACTGACGAAATTTAATAACAAGACAGTGGTATAGTTATAATTATACCCCTTAGCTGCTGTTTTATTTAATCGGTGCACACTTTCATCCCCTATCTTACCTCTTTAGGTATCGTATTATAAATTAAGAGATCACAAGTTTATTACTTAACATTAAGCTGGCTTGCAAAAAAATTACTTTATTACTTTTTCTTAGTTAACATTCAGGCAAACTATTAAGCAGATCTTCACAGTTTACTTGCCCCCTCATTTATCGAATGTGTATGGCAGATTTTGGGACATGAGTTTCTTTTTCTTAGTTAACATTCACATAAGTCTAGTAGTAAGTAAACACAAACTAAACAGAAATAGTAAACAATCTAAAACAAAAGTCAACATATTACGTTATTCGCTAACAGAACAATTTATTGATTAATTGATTTAATCACAAATCTTCTTACCTTTCCAGATAAAGCAACAATTTTCGAGAATAAAATAATAAAAGAATAAGCAATTACAGAGTTCTCAGAAATTCCATTTTGTTTCGTCGTTTTGCTAATTAGGATTGGATAAGAGATATCATCAACTTCGTCTCCGCAGTAACAGGATTTATATTATTTGCCTCTTTCAATCACGATATTTTATGCGAGTGACTTTTGATTCCTGTACGTGTGTCTTAAGAAATAGCTTTGTAATTTGAATTTGAGATAATTTAATTTATTTGAATTACTATCTCTAATACAAGAATTATGTGAGAACAACATGCTTTTAGATTCTAAAATTGTCTTTAGAATAATATGGTTCTCTTAACGTTAGTGGTGGTGCTCACGGCGTGTCTCGACGTTCTGTTCATAACAAATCGACAAAGTGAAGCACCCATGCTAGTGGTGATCTGGCAGAGGTCAGCACTTGGATGTGTGATCGATTGTGGTGCTATTTAAATCATACGCAACCATGTTTAGATGAGGACATAAAACTGTTGGTCTCGATTCGTTAGGTAAATGCCTTTTTAGAGCCCTATATAGCCATATGGGGCTCTAAAAAGGCATTTTTAAGCATCTAAAGTGATGTATGAGTGGCTTACAATTGTATTGTTGTATGGGAGATAAAAAGCTGGAAATGATTTTTCTTAGCCACTGGCTATTTTTCGATATTTTACTTTATTATGTTACTATACTGTACCTTATTATGTACTGTGTGAATGTGAGTTGATGAGTATATAATAGTAGAGTTAGAACTTTTTATAATTTCTTTTTATTTAAATCTGACTTCATCACGCATAATTACATAATATTGAGCTCATTATTATATTTTAAAGGGAATACATTGTAATTGGTAACGTAAATTAAACAACTTGTCGATTGAAAAAAGTAAAGTAAAAATAAGAAAGGTAAAAGTCTAATAGTGTCATGGCGATTTTTATTGAGTTTGACTATTAATGATAGTAAAACAAAGATATAATTTAGTAATGAGTGAAAGTAATATAATCCGCTGACGTCTGTCCAGATTATTTACCTTACAAATTCCGATACCCACTCCTTAAGCCTAACAGCAAAAATAAACGGTCCCCAAGCCACTTACTATGACGTTCAAACAATGTTTCCCAAGTACCTTCGCACCGATCCCTCGAAGGGAATCATTAGTATTCCATCTTCGCACTCCCCTATATGCAAATAAAATGTGATCCATACATTGAGACACTTTGTTGGACAACTCGGTGACGTGGCGTCATCCCTTTTCCAAGTCGGTGACAGAACTTTGGGTACCGGAGTAGGTGCTGTTGTTTACATATTTCGGTGGTTTGTGTTTTGTATACAAATTTACTTCAATACGATTGTGCTTAATAATATCAGGATTAAGATATCATTTTGACGGCAATAACTATGTGGTGTAAGCTATAGATGAATTTAAACTTTCTTGATCTTTAGCGTTAGTTTTATATTGTCATTCGGGACATATACTACGTAATTTTCGTTTTGAGTATCAGATATTTCGGTACTGTTGCAAGCACCACGATCATGGATGTACTGTAGAATTGCGGGCCGAAATTAAGGTAAATAGCTGCTGTAAGCAAATAAATCTGGCTCTCATATGCACCGTACAAACACTTATTTGCCTGGTGCAAGCACGGGAGTGTAGACGAACATGTAAAGTCAGTGCAAATAAGTAACATGCACTGACAGTGACCGACAGTCTCTAGCTAACAGCTGTGTAGGAAATAAAAAGCAATATTGTTTGTGAATAATGTCACTGCCCCCGTTAGTGGCTAGATGAACTCGAGACAGTAAATTCCTTGTCTTCTAGGAGAAATCAGAAGCTTTTCACATGATTTAGGTAATTTTTCAGGGTACAAGTGTTTACATCTACGTATATACATATATACAAGTAATCCTGTAGCTCAAAGTAAATGAGCACATACGCGTTTGAAGGCAAAACAGGCATGTTTCTTTTGACTTTTCCATCATGATAGTAGCAATAAATGAATCCTCATAAAATTTGCCAGATAGCAGTGCACTACAAAAATATTCATAGGCGCAAGCCGCATAAGCCAATATGGGGAATGTACAGCAAATGATAAAAAATTGGCACTGTTATTTTACCATCTGACAAAGCCTCAACGCTCTTTTGAACGATGTTATCTCCAGTACAAAAATAACAGACAGATTTAAAAAATATTTAATACCCCACACGTTGTAACGTAATACTCTACGTATTGCGTTATAATATCTCACAGGCGCTTAACGCAGTAGGTGGAGCTTAGCCACAGGGCGTTTCGCTAGGAATGTTACCGTATATGGTCATAGACAGTCTGTGACTCATAGGTCTACACCTATATAAGATGGGTGCGCGATCTAAATCGGTCACTTTCCCTGACATCGGATCGCTGCCGCTACACCTCGTGATTATTCTACCTTCTACTCAATATCTACTGTCCCGCTGGGGGTAAGCATATTCTAGTTGCCTGTGTGCCTATATGTTCTAACTGTGGTTTCTGTGTCTCCTAAGTATAACAGCCCGATATCCCTGTAATTACCCCTACTGCGACAGTGGCAGCGAAAGCTGTTCCTGCCACAAAAACCAAACAGATGGTTGACGCTGTGGCCCGGCTGCAGAGGTTATACTATCCCCCAAGAACGGGACTTTAGCGCTGGCTTAGTACTGCACTAGTACTGGTCCCGTCCTTACAATCGTCAGCCCGTTCGAGATCAAGCGGGAAGACGACTCCTCCTTCACAGGCTGGCAATTGGTAAGCCACAAGAAGGGCAAGGGTAAGGGCAAGACCACCAATCCTGTCCAGTGCCCGCCCACTAGTGGCCCCGCCGCTGTCGGCCCGTCGAAGAAGAGGAAAAATCAAAACAAGAGACAGCGCAGGGCGTCCAAGCAGAAGGCTGCACAAACAGCTGCTGTCGCAGGTCCCAGCAATGTAACCAGTGCGCAGCCCACACTCAGCAGTGAGGGGTGCAAGAAGGCCGGAGGCAGTATGGGGAAGCCGCCTGCCGCCAAGCGGCGGGCTGGTCACCCCGGACTACAACCAGCCACAGCACCACCGAGCAACACGGCAGGTAAAACTGCCGGAAACAAGGACAGAGGTGAGGCCAAACGTGCTCTCAACGAGACCAGTTCGCCTCGGGGAGACCACAAGAAACCCCGCCTCGACTCCTCCAGGACGACAATAGGTAAGTCAAGTAACACCCAGGGACGCCTTGGAGGCCTGTGCGTAGGCACAGGCCTCCAAGGCGTCCCTGGGTGTTGCAGTAACATGCAAACGCACAGGAAACTTGCCGAAGGAGATGGTGGACCAGGTACTCCGGGAGCTCCAGAGGAAGATCCTGAGTGATGCCAGATGCAGCGTTCATCGGAAAACCCGTGCATGCGGACGGGGTCCTCAAACTTTGGTGCGCTGACGAGGCAACGCGTACCTGGCTGACGGAGGCAGTCTCTCTCCTGGTCCCACCACCGGGCTTCAAACTGGAGGTCAGGGGCCAGGAAGAGACCCCGAAGAGAGTGCGGTGCGGCATTGTCGTACCCGACGAACAGGGGGTCTTGGACGACGTGCGCGACGTGGGTCGCGCTCTGGAGTTCCAGAACCCCTGGTTGGAGGTTGACAAATGGTCGATGCTGCACTCCGAAAGCAGTCAGGTGGGTGGTTTCTGGTGGTAGGCGTCCCAGAGGAACAGGTCCCGATCCTGATGAAGAACGAGCGCCGCCTCGCGTTGCGGGTAGGTGCCGTCTACGTCAGGTTCCGGGACTCTTCAGGTAAGTTTGTCGACCATCCTCCGGGATGCGACGAAAACTCCATACGAGTCAAGCAGGACTCAAACACCAAGCCAGGGTGCGATGCAGAACCCGGCTCGTCAGAGCCGGCCGCGTCTGGCTTGGGGGCTGGCCCATCAGCTGAGGGTAACTCGGAAGATGAGAGCCTGCTCCTGAGTCCGGTGCGGCGGGACGACGGGATTCAGGCTGGCGACATCCTGGCTGGCCTAGCGCAGCTGACGTTTGGGGAGAAGGGGCCATCATCCAAGGATGAACCCTCCGCCTAGTAACGTCAACTGCCTTCAAACCAACCTCCACCACAGCCAAAAGGCTACTGCGCAACTGCGCAAATGGATGGAGGTCCAAAATTCAGCCATCGTGGTCATCCAGGAACCTTGGATAAGGGGTGGCCTCATTAGAGGCCTCTTCAGCCTGGGAGGTAAGATTAATTCTTCAACTGACCACACACATCCAAGAACCTGTATACTAACTACTAAAACATCAGAGCCCAAGCTTTAACGGAGTTCTGTTCCAGAGACATCACAGCGATTAAAAATTGAAATAACACAGCAGCCAAGGAGTATAAAGATAAAGATATATTTATTTGCTAAAACATGTGTAGGTATATAATAAAACATTGTTCAGGTGCTTATTATAGATCTTAAATAATAGTTAGAATCAACATGTTTGACCATACGAGTTTGTGGTGTACAAATATTACAAAACATTTATGAGTGATAGGTAACAATATTTTTTTTTCTTTTCTTTTGATTAACAAATAATCAAAATTAAATAAAAGTAATTAAGAAATGTCAGTCATAATTAAATCATACAGCAATTAATAATATAATTAAAAATAAAAACAAAAAGGCATTAGGCTATTTATTACATTAAGATTTGTCATAAGAAAGTCGTCAATTTTGTAGTAAGATTTATCAGTTAGAAATTGTTTTAATGTAGTTTTAAATTTATTTGTATTCAATTGTTTAATGTAATTTGGAATTTTATTGTATATTATTGGGGCTTTACATATTACACTTTTATGTAGAAGTGCTGTTTTTGCACTATGAATACAAAGTCTATTGTCATCCCTTCGATTACGTTTGACTTTATCTGATAGACGAGGAAGTAAAAGAAGATTACTTCTAACAAATACTGCTATTTCATAAATGTAAATTGAGGGTAATAACAGGATGTGGTATGAATATCGGTTTACAACTATCGGTACTATGCAGACGGAACATGGCACATACACATCGTTTTTGCATTTTGTTGTCGGTCGAATTACCCCAAAAGATTATACCAAATCGAAGCACAGACTCGACAAGGCCATGATGTGCTGACAGTAGTGCATTTATGTTAATAGTTGGAGCAATTTTGTATAAAACATAAGATAGACCACTGACTCTTTTGCATAGTATATTAATTTCCACTGTCTATAGTTAAACCAAGAAAGCGTGCAGTATTTATATATATATGGTTCTGTGATCTTTGTCCGAAATGCATGATACTTGTTTTCGTCAAATTGATTTTTAAGTTATTATTATTTAGCCAGGAAATTATTGATGTCAATGATTGGTTTATGTCAAATTTATAGCGATTAATGTCTTTACATGTAATTGTAACTGTACTGTCATCAGCGAATAATGTCATAGGTTGTGTGGTTATTTTTGGTAGGTCATTTATATATATAATATACAGGAGCAGGCCTAATACACTACCTTGAGGAATGGAATAAGTTAAATACCGTTTCATGGAGGTATATGTTTCCTCATTTTCTGTCTTAGTATTTACTCTTTTTATTACTGTTATTTGTGAGCGATTTGTAGGATACGATTTAATCAAATTTAGGATATTGCCTCTGATACCGTATGCCTCAAGTTTATTGAAGAGTATATTGTAATATACATAATCAAATGCCCGAGACATATAGCAATAAATGGCACAGATTGGAGTTCTTTTATCCATTTGGCATGTGACATTACTCAGAAATTCATAAATGGCCATATTTATATTTTTGTTTTGCCGAAAACCTTTTTGTTCCTTGCAAAAGATATTTTGTTTTTCAAAATAAGCATTTATTTCTCCATACAAATACTTTTCAAAAATTTTCAAGACTATTGAAAGTAATGCAATGGGCCTATAATTTTCCATTAGTTCTTTATTACCTTTTTTGAATAATGGTAGTATTATGGATACTTTAAGGTCTTGTGGGAATTGTCCTATCGATATACATAAATTCATAATGTGACTTAGGTGGTGACAGATATTGTCATTTACACATTTAATTATTTTTGTGCATATTCCGTCATAACCGACGCTGTTTGTGTTTTTTAGGTCTTTTATAATTTTATTGATTTGATTAGGTGAACTAGGGGCAAGGAACATTGAGTTTAACTGGGTTTTAATTAATGTTGTAACTTTTTTCCGGCACCTGGGATGGGATTTACTGTTTCTATAAAATAATTATTAAATTCATAGGCTATTTGTAGAGGATTATTTATGATTTTATTATTTTTATCTTTTATGAGACATATATTTTCCTTTGGGAGATTCAATCTAATTTTATTAATTATTTGCCATGCTGTTTTCGATTTATTGTTAGAGTTTATAATTAGATAGTTATTTTGAGCTTGTTTTGTTAATTTTACGACTTTTTTAAATGTATTGCAATAGGTTTTATATTTTAATTTATTTTTGTTTGTGGGGTTGAGTCTGTATTGCCATAATGCATGCTTCTTTCTTTTACTGCAGGCCTTATATAGCGGTTGTTTTCGCATCGGTCCACACAACACTGACAAAGCAAAGTATGTCCAATTACTTACAGAGAAACTTACCCTTACTGCTACGCCGACAGTACTGGGTGACAATGAACAGTTCGACGAGCAGGTATGTACACTGACGCAGTCGATGCTAGACAGCTACCACACAGCCTGCCTTGAAACCACTCTACCCTCAACCCCAGGCAAACAACTCTGGTGGGGTGCTGAGCTTCAACGCAAGCGCAAGAAGGTAAGAAGGGCTTTAAACAGGGCAATGAACACCAGCGCAGACGAAAATTAGGACGCTTACAAAGCGGCCAAATCAAGCTACAAGAAATGCCTCAGATTCAGACGTACCATGGGATGGAGGAAATTCTGTGGGAATATTGAACCTTGTCAACAAGCAAACCGGGTAAGGAAATTACTGGCTCAGCAACCAACAGTTGCACTAGGTACTCTCCGTAAACCGGATAACACATACACCACTTCGGAGGAGGAGACAAGACGCATCCTACTCGAAACACACTTCCCAGGCTGCGTCCTCACCCCGGTAATAACATGGCACGATACACAAACAGTAGCGACCGAACATGAGTGGAGACATGCAAATACCGTGGTCACAGAGGAAAAACTCCGATGGGCCATCGATAGCTTCCATCCCTTCAAAGCAGCCGGACTGGACGGCATCTTTCCAGGTTTATTACAATGGGGGGGTGAACCTGTCCGTAAAAGACTTCTGGCAATGATGAGGGCTAGCCTGGCCCTAAGATATGTACCGAAGAGATGGAGGGAAGTTAAACAATTTTTCATACCAAAACCAGGCAAAACAGACTATACCAATGCAAAGTCCTTCAGACCAATAAGCTTGGCCTCCTTTATGCTTAAAGCCTTGGAAAGGCTCTGCGAGAGGGAACTAAGAAGTGAGGCACTTAAACACCTACCCCTACATGCCAACCAACATGCATACAGCTCAGGGAAATCGACGGAATCGGCCTTACATCAGGTCGTGAACCAGATAGAAGCTGCTATACAACAAAAAAGCATCTGTCTGGGCACCTTCATTGACATAGAAGGAGCCTTCGACAAGATTAACTTTTCCAGCATAAGCAACGCCCTAGCCAGGCATGGTGTGGATCAGATGCTCATACAGTGGATCCAAAACATGCTCAGCAAAAGGGTAGTGCGCCTGCACGGTGACACTCAGACAGCCTTGATAACTAAAGGGTGCCCGCAGGGAGGTGTACTCTCCCCGCTATTGTGGAACTTAGTCATCAATGAACTCATAGACAAACTCAACGCGAGAGACTTCTAGACAATAGGTTATGCAGATGATCTAACCACACTCACCTTAGGTAAGGAAACCAGTACAGTGTACGACCTAACGCTACGCATAGTAGAGTGGTGGTGTAATGAGTACGAATTATCTGTAAACCCGACCAAGACCGAACTAGTTATGTTCACACACAAACGCGCGCTGGGCACTTACCGACTGCTCAGGTTATTTAATACAGAGCTTAAGCTGTCTACCGAAGTCAAGTACCTGGGTGTCACTATCGACAGCAAATTGAAATGGAACAGCCACATGGAAAATAAGTTCAACAAAGCCAGCATTGTCTTCTGGCAGTGCAAGAAGATGATAGGTAAACGCTGGGGCCTATCCCCCAAAATTGTCTTATGGCTCTATAAGACAATAATACGTCCGATGGTAAGCTACGGCGCAGTAGTGTGGTGGCCTCGGACCAACCTAATAACGGCCGCCAACAAGTTTCAAAGGCTTCAAAAACTTGCATGCCTAGCGGCCACGGGCTGCATGAAAACAACGCCAACAGCGGCACTCGAAGTGTTGCTGGATCTGCCTCCACTGCACCTGTTCATACAACAGGAAGCAACGATGTCGGCAGTTCGGCTAAGAGTTCTGATGCTCTGGAAAGATACTAACATACCGCACACTAACAACTTAAACACACTCTTTAAAGAAGTTCCAATCACACAAGCCACTGGCGACCGTATACCGAAACAATTTGTTTTCGACAAGAAGTACAAAATCCAACTGTACGAGGATCTACACGAAGGAGCAGCTAACCACAACCAGCTCACTATCTTCACAGATAGGTCTAAAACGCATGCAGGTACGGGTTCAGGAGTATTCTCCGAGCATCAACATCGCAGCACCGCTGGGAGCCTACAGCACGGTCTACCAGGCTGAATGTTTTGGCATAATCCTAGCTGCCACAGCAATCATGGCACGTGAGGTAAGGGAACGATCCATTAGGATCCTCTCAGATAGTAAGGCTGTCCTCTCAGCCCTCAAAAGCCATACCATCACTACGGCACTCACGCTTGAATGCCACCAGAAACTAACAGAGGTAGGTAAACTAAACAAATGAACACTGCAATGAATCAAGGGCCACAGTGGCTCAAGAGGGAATGACGCAGCCGACGTACTTGCCAGAAGAGGGGCCACTTTAGAGGTGGTGGGACCCGAACCCATTATTCCCCTCCCTTCTGGTTTTCATCACAACCTGGTAAGAAATAGGACCAGGACCCAACACAACCAGTCCTGGATTGGTATTGAAACATGTAGGCAGGCCAAGGAGGCTTTTCCCGCAGTAGACGGTAAGATAGCCAAACAAATCCTGCGGCTGTCCAAACAACAACTGCGGACAGTCAAGGCCGCCTACACAGGACACGGATTCTTTAATAAACACCTATTTACTATAGGTATCACCGACAGCCCGCTGTGCAGGGCCTGTATGGCAGCAGACGAGACGGCAGCCCACCTGCTCCTCGACTGCCCTGAGGTCGCACAGTACAGGCAGCAGTACCTGACCAGATACAGCACCCTGAGGGAAGCCGTGGGCCACATCAAGAGTCTGCTGGCCTTCCTCGAAGAGCTGGGGTGGCCCGAATGACGACACCATTCTCACCCGCACGCAAAATACACGCCAAGACGTGGAGTTGCGGAAACAGCCCGTGCCATCAAGTAAGCATAACAGCTGATCTAGGGATAGCCTGTTCCTGACCGGTTGTTGTGTATTCTCTGTGCTGTTTCCAGTTTTCCCTACGGGCCGCGATTCTCCCTACGGGCTACATTTACAAGCTGCTGGCGCCGTGCCGCTACCAGCCGCCGCCACGCATCAGCTCCTGCCTACGAGCCTCCTACAGCCAGGCCACGGACGCCTGAGCCTCACCGCTCCGCCCACATCGGCTGCACCGTCTGAGGCCCCGCTCAGCCTGAACCTCGACCACCGAGATGCCTACACAACGCGCACCTGAGGCCAGCTTATCGGCGACCCTACAAGCAGCTACCCTGCGAGCGTCGGAGAGCAGCGGAGTCTACATTCCAGCCCTCAGGCCAGTGCTTACCTAGTTCGGTCATACTGTATGTAAGCGGTAGTGAGACATAATAAAGAACCTGTTTCTAGGCAGCAGCGTAGCTAGCAGTGTTTCTCTTGAACCCCGACATCCTACCTGAGATCCTCCGTCTCATTTTATACGTTATTTTATGCCATTTCTAAATCAGTACTGCCTGTATTAAAAATACCAATATAAAAGCTACAGGAAATTTTATACCATTGAAAACTGAGTTGATCTAGATACCTTGTGAAATCCAACCCTGCCTTTTACGAGCATGACATAAGAACCGATGTTGAACAAATTCAATTAGCATATAATTTCTTTGAATTAGATTCTCTAGAGCTGGGTTTTTAAATTTATCTCATAAAGTAAGAGGTTTTTCATTGAGTTCTTATCTGTGGAACGAGTTTTCGTCTGTCTGGGTCAGTATCAGATCCAGGATTACCACGGATTAAGCCGCATCAAAACGCACCTCGTTGCTATCGGATTCAGATGGCCTGATTGGTCCGCTTTGAAACCAACAGCGAATCAGAGTAGGTATAGAACACCCTTCAAATTGCAGTGAGTCGTGAGGTGAATAAACCGATAGTATGTCTCCTGATAAGTTGGTGAGAAATAGATCAGATTACATATGCCCTTGACTTTTATTCAAGTAAATCTTTTAGAAAATGAAATTTTTTGTGACATGTGTGAGTGTTTAAAGAGAAATGTGCTGGTTTGGGTAATTTGATGAAGTAGGTACTCTTTTATAATGATAAAGTCTATTATTCGCAGATACGAGTATGCAAGTATTAGATTTTTAACAATGAATTGAAGTGACAAACTGAGACTATACAAAAATATGAAAATGTAGTAGGTATATCAGAATATAGAACAATAATTTGCTGACAGCTATTGATAATTTACAGTAATAGAAAAGCCTATATAAAAAATACCGAATGAAAAAGTAAAATTGATACAAATACTTATTTTTAGATTATTATTGTAATTAAGTACAGTTATGGCGATTCAATAAAATTTAACGGCTCAATAACCCTAATATAGTTTTACGTTATAATTTATATGGCAATAAGCACCATAAATTCAACCATTTTATAACTGAAACTTATACTGAGTAAACTCCAATTACTGTAGTCAAATAGCAACTTGAGAATTTAACAAGTGTACTGGCGAACTTGTATACAATATTCGAAGTTTAGTATAAACTCAGCTAAACGATTTATTCATGTGTAGGTATATAGTTTGTTAGTTTATAAGGTTTTATTATTGTAATCTCGGTGCTTATGGGGAAGTTTAGGTGATTTTTTACCGAAGTTTTGTATGAAGAGATATTGACAAAAGCTTGTAGAGCTGGACAAAGGTGGACTGAGGTAACGAATTTAAGGTCAGTGGAAAGGTATGTGGTGTTCTTACGTCCGTTTTAATTTATGTAGTCTCCCTTACTAGGATTGAATCACACAGCACTCAACGCAGTTCTAATTTATTTTATTATGTTTTTTTCATATAAAAGACAACTTCCGCATTAGGTCTAAATCCTGTGTCGCGGGGGACTTTACAAACATACAACTAACGGACACAGTGAATACCCAGACTCGAAACAACACTTTGTGAAATTACACAAAGTGTTGCCTCGTGTGGGGATCGAACCCAAAACACTTGGAACAGGGTCAAGCGGCGAGGCAGTACCTTAAACCACTACGCCAACCGTGCAGCCAAACTATGGCTTAGGTTAATAAATATCCCGAAAGAATTTTGTTTTAACGTTATCTTCATCCAGTTAGTTTTATCTATTCCAGCCATAAGTTGAATACGTTACCGTATAGATACAAAATTCTAGTTTGCAACCAATTATAAACTATCGACATAATATTATGATGAAAAAGATGAAAATATAAATTCAACTTACCGTTTCATGTTTAAAAGTTATAGTGAATATATGATTGTTACCTTCGAAGTACATAATTATGTATTATATGCATGGCCAAAAACATGTTTATCATCGATGTTAATCATTGACATGGTAATATTCATATGCAATATTTTACTTAGAACCCACGTCAGCACGCCGACAAACGTCTTTGAAAGTAATTGAGCTGTGGAATAACTTGTTCATGTACAATTTCAACGTTAAACGGTAACCGTTTCGGAGAACTACACAATTGATATATCGGGAATGCCTAAGTTATAACTGCTGAAATAAGCAGAAATAGGAACACTAAAGTACTCACTTTTCGGGCAAACACTGACACAGTGTATATAAATACCTTATGAAATAATTGTGATCCCATGATCTTCCAACAAAAAGTATTTAATTTTTTTAAATAAATATATTATGTATATAATAATATACAAGTTATAAATGTTGTAGATCATGTTTTCTTACAAATATATAATCGACGAATATAATACACAAAACAATTAGATTCCGTACAATACGTTTGTGGAATACATAATACTTTGCCCCGTGTGACAATACTTGACAGATTGCCTGGGGAGGCTCCCGACAAACGTCCGGTGGGCGCTAATGGTAGGGTGCCAGCTCCCACAGGTGGTGGAAGGATGATCCATCAGCGCGGGTGAACTCGTTGGCGCTCAGGCGACCGATTAATTCATCGAGGCTCTCCATGCGTAGGTACCTGGTGATAACGTCGTTCCTCACGTAGCGAGGGGCGTCTACAACGGCGCGTAGGGCGAGCGATTGCTGGACAGGCAACCGTTTGCGGAGTGTCTACCAGCGCGTACCACGCTGGGGAGGCCTAAGTGAGGCGGTTGCGGATGTATGCCTTGTAGGCCGCCAGTTTTCCACGGAGGGGAAGTCGTGACGCCAAGAAAGGACACAGGAGAGCTCGAGCGGTTCGCGCTTGGCCAACTACGTTCTTGACGTGTAAGGCCATCGTGAGACGGCGGTCTATGGCACGCCGAGTTATTTCACCATCGGGGAACAGTCGACGTGGTGTCCGAGCATGGTGAGAGGCGGGAACAGTCTCCGTCCATTTTTGGAAGTTTTACAAATTGTTTCACGATTATACAAATCGTCCCAGTAATTAACACAATATACCAACCATATATTATAATGACTGTAATTTTTGACACATGAATCCACAGGGGATGTTTTACCATATATATAGGAGCATCAGCGACAAATACAGCTAAAACCTTTTATGGTACCAAAAACACCCACCCTAGCGCACTAAACTAACGACTACACTCCAAAAGCGTCGAAAAGTGAAAAAAATATTATAACCAAAATATCACTGTTGTACCTTTCGTGCATTTAGCGGCCTTTGCTGCTAAATGCACAGTATATTCACCGAGCACATTAACTATACGGCCAGTCTCGATAGGACCGGGACCGTATATGAATACTTTGCCAGAGAAAAAGACGTAGTGCATAATGTTGGTCATTCCTTTACTTTAATAAATTTGGCTACTAGAGATACATAATATATATTTGACTCAAGCTTTATACAAATTACTCTTCTAGCTAAATCCTTGAATAGATCGAATTGAGACCGGCCGTTAGTGTCAATTTTAAAATTATGAAAGAAAATGCGATGATTTTACTTTTATAAGACATTTAAATGTTCAATTTACATATATCACGCTATAGGCTGTAATTTACAGTAGAAAATTAACGAATGATTAGTATAAAATAAAAAATGGAGGTGTTAAATTATCATTCGATAAATACCCACGCTTCGGGTATTTACCCGGATAAATACCTCGTTTTTACCCAAAGAGGTAAATTTCCGGGTAATTACCGGACAAAATCCCATCTCTAGTTGTGGGATACAAGTCATTCGATACCCAAATCTTTAGAAACCCTTTAAAATCAATGGCAAGAAAAATTACTAAAATGTTTAGTATGACGTCTGGACCAGCCACCGTCCGATATTTAAAACGAATCATTATAGCCATCATTCAAAGGTCGTAAATCCCGGTTTCCAGTTCATTTCAATAATTAAACACAATTTTGCCATTACTTTGAACACGAAGTTGGCAATCCATCGTTTCATCATCATCATCAGCCTTTAACAGTCCACTGCTGGACTAGGCCTCTCCTTTGAAAGAGGAATTAGCCTACTATACCACGCTGGCCAAACGGGTTGGTATAGGGTTTGTATAAAGTTTTCTTTCTCTTACAGTGCTTTTTTTTGCATAATATGCTCCCTCTATCGGCTCCTAGGACACCCATGGGATGAAATGGGGTGGTGACATTCCGTATTCTTAATCCGTCACCACACGGAATGATCCAATCAAATCCATTGTTTACACTTAAATAAAATACTTAAAGGCACAAGTTTCCAAGATTTTATACCGCAATTATGTCGAATTCCGAGAGAGCGCTCTAATTATTGGAAAAACCAATAAGAACTCTAATAATAATCATCACTTTACTTAACCCCTTGTATGCCGGAACGCAGATCTACGCGAGACACAATAGCTTTTTAATTGTGTCTGGTATTCCGGCATACAAGAGGTTAAGTTTGTACCTGAAAGTGGATCAGATAAACTCAGACTTTCCACACTACTAAGCTTATTAAACTCGTTCTTTGAAGTAATATTAATAAGTCTTGTAATTTAGAGGTAAGATTTTGCGTAATGCTAGCTTTTATTTGTTAACATAGTAAATACATATATGCGAAACTATATTATTTTTAATGCAAAGATAACAATTAATCGTGTTAATTAGGAGGAAATAATAATACAATAGGTACCTACTAGTTAAACTAAGACTCATTAGTAGATCAAACAACGTTCTGAATAATTTAAATATATTCCAAGATACGTACCACTTACTGTGGTTTTGAAGAACCTACCAACATTTTACACCGTTAAAAATATGATACTTTGGTCCCGATAAGAAATAGTCAGTGTCAAATGTCCATCATACTTTAAACAAACATTGTCAAGTAAGTATTCATTAATATTTTGTTTCCGTTGTCTTTTTTTAGTAATTCTGCATTTGGTAAAAAACACAACGGATATTGGTAGGGAAAATAATTATATTATAAATTTAAGCCACTGAGAAAAGAAATGTCAATGTGTGGTTCTGGTCGTGGGGCAGACTCTCTCTCTCTTATCTATTAAAACACAACCCTAAAGTAGTAATATTAAAATAATGCTAGTGTTATTTCTACGATTAGAACATCCAGTTATTTCTTTGAACAGTTTATAGACAGAACCGCAATATGCATACGCTGCACCCAACAACCATACAAGGCCCACTTAATCTCCACTTGTGTACACGTCTATACATATTTCTTCACAATGTTGCTATACAAAGAGTATTCCGCAGAGGCACGTTGATACTTATAAAAGAAACGTCTCAGTGCTAATGTATGTATAATATTGAGATTGATACACTCCCTGTAAGACTTTTATTAGAATACATTAACCTCTATATAAAAGCTGAATAACAAAAAACCACTAACGATGACGGATGAAGCGTCTATATAAGGATTTTCTAGAAAGTTCAGAGAAAATATATACCAGATGTTTTTAGTCTTTTTACACGAACGTTTTCTCGCACGTTCTTTTGAACGTTTACTTCGATCTTAACAAATCAATGTACCTACATAGCTACCAGCAATTTTGATAAGGAAACTCACGTAAATGCTTTAGGCAGGGTCTACACGTTATAATATACTTGTTTTCTTTCTAAAAATTCAATCAGAAGTTATTTACTAACGTCAAATAAACTGGCGTACAGTATAGTTCTTGATAGTCGAGAACATAGCATAAACATTCAATATTATTCCAGGAAACCGTTAGTTGATATCTTGTGATAAAAAATTATATTAAATCTCGACAAACGTCAGTAACATCGGTTTATTAATACAGATGCCTTTTTCGTTTTAACGTTAAACGGCAACATTTATGTTGTACTACTTAGTCTGTCCTAAAAAAAAACGTCCCTACTTCATAACTTCTAACCGCGTTTGTGAAGATGGGTTTATGGAAGTTTGTTAGTGTTTCGCGCATAATCTATTTAAGGGATTTTGATGAAACATGCTACCATCAGTTCAATAACCGACCCCCACGTAGGTGATGCTGCGAACGGCAGCTAGTAGCTTTATAAAGGTACTGTAAAAATGTTATTTTAATTTCCAATAAAGTCCATTAGCGATCTTTTAATCGAGTATTTGCAATCTTACTTTTCACCACAACTCGTAATGAAAATTGCGCGGCATCGACCTTTTTACGTGACCTATGTGTACCTTACCTTAAAATATCTACGTGTATCGAAATTCCCCACAAGATTCGAGACGTTGCCGTTCAACAGATGTAATTTAAACGAATTCTTATGTCGATCACTGACAGACATACATCTGTGGTAACGAAATCGGAGGGGTATGTGACTTGCATAAATCTACGATCATTATATATGGGTTTCTTTTTAGACGTTTGCGAGACGACGAAATGTATCAATAGAACTAGGCTATGTCGGTTGTAGTTAGGTGGTTCATTTAAAATACAAATATAACCACAAATATATAAGGTTTACTGATCATTTATATTTTTATTGTAGTAAGACACAGTTTTCTTGTCTAAAAATAGCATGATATTCGAAGAAAAATATTATGTCCTCAAAAACAGTCAACAATATTTTCGCGATAGCCTAGTAGAGAGACCGACAGACTGCTACGCAGGGGTCCGAGTTCGAATCCACGGCGCGCACCATTGACTTTTTGGAGTTATGTGCGTATTAAATTGTTAATGATCGCTTGCTAAAAGGTGAAAGAAAACATCGTGAGGAAACCTGCATGTCTGAGACTTCTCCATAATGTTCTCGAAAGACATGTGAAGTCTGCCAACTCGCACTTGGCCAGCGTGGTGGACTATGGCCTTACCCTTCTCATAGTGAGAAGAGGCCCGTGCCCTGCATGGGACAGTTTATATACAGGGCTGATGATGATGATGATGATGAAATATTTTCGCTAGCAGATAGTCGAAAACTAGCCCTACACTTATGAGAAAATTAATGCAAACTGTATCAGCATCAAGCTAAATTAATACAAATGAACAATTGCAGCATTATTGAAACATTCAACACGCTATGTCGAAACATACGATATAAAACTTTGAAATAGCATAATAAGCAATAACCTAAAATTCTGGGAAAGTAAAATATTTTAGTAAAATTCTTAAGTCAAAATCGAAATCCTTTATTCATTTAAATCACAAAGTGACACTTACGAACGTCAAATTTAAAAAATATTACTTAAAGCTTCTAAATTTACTTTTATTGTCGCGTTCGCAAAGGTTCTTTCTCATGGTTCTACGCCCTTGGCGTAGAACCATGAGAAAGAACGGACAATAAAACACACGGTCACTCTTTTTCATCGCCAGATTTTGCATAATACATTACAATTTTAATTTTGTAAGGTCCTGCAACTGTTACACCTTCTATGTCACTTGTATATATTTACTCCACTTAATACTCAAGCATAATCTAGTTAAAAGTTATTAATATAGCTAATAAAAACTAGTAGAGTTCATCAGTTCTATGCAAAAAAATGCGCAATATTACACTTACTGAAATACAGTAAAAAATTATTATACAATACAGTAATATTTTTCGAATACTGTTTAAAATTAATAAAAAAGCCATGATTTAGAAAAAAGGAAAATAAAAAACATCCATTATACGCAACAGTTTTCCATTAACATTCTAATTAGTAATTTACTCGTACCTTATTCACAAGCATAATATTAATGCTAGTTTTATTAACGTACAAAGTTACGGCGCCCTTATAATGAAGCGCGGCCGAAAGCATTTTTCACAGTCAAACTCGAAAAGTTAATCTAAAACTAATAATCACGTAACAATTGCTCGTGTGTGAGTGTGTGATGTTAGCATTGTTTTGTTAGTTTGTTTACGACATTATTTGAAATGAAAACAATGTTGATAATAGTTTGTTTGACAATGAAAAATGCACTGCCCTGCATTTCGCTATATGCGCACCGGTCCTAAGAGACTACCGGTGGAAACTGGTATATGAAATTTATATTCGCATCGGTTGTAAAAAATAAAGTATTAGAAATGGGCGGCAGAGTAGAGTGCATGTTTATGAAAGTGTTTCGCACGCAATAAACAAGAGAACTGTATGTCTATAATATTGAATATATTATTGCTCGGTATTTTCTTTGATGCGTTTTGTAATTTGCATTGCTGAGTTTTTACTCAGAAATGCAAATAAAATTGCAAAACTCACTTACATAAAAAGATACGTCCCACTTCTTAGTGGGACGTATCTTTTTATTACAAGTGAATATGGGCTGAATTTTTTATCGTCAGATGGAAAATATTCTACCAATAAACTGTCACCAGGATGGAGAAGTTAAACAAATTCATCTACTTTATTCAACTTATCGTGATATTGGATATGGAATATCTTTTTTTAAGAATATTTTTTAACTAAAGATTGAACAATAAGCCCGTAAACGCAGAATTTTAAAGGATTTAGGTAATTATTCCGATTTTCCTCTACCCATTCCAGTTTATAAAACGTTTACATGTGTTCCAAAATAAAACCCCAGCATGTAGAAAGAAACGATTAAAATATATCCTACCTAAACAAAACCTAAATTGAAAGCCTTTTTTTCCATTTGGAGGATTAACGAATTTTATATAAGTTTTGATATTTATTCTAGAATTAATATCTACGCCTCTAACAAAATAAAAGGTATATGGCCTGAAAAATGATTTAAGCATTGGTTTTATGAAAGGCGTATAACATTTTATGACGGTTAGAAAAAATATATCATGACATTCGGGTAGGAACAAAAAAATATATGGAGGTAAATGTAGAGTCATCTAGTAATTAACTTAAATTTTGACGTTCATAAGCGTCACTTTGTGGCCTGACTGAAAAAATGGTTTTGATTTTGACTTTGACGCATATATTATACTAGCTGACCCAGCGAACTTCGTATCGCCTTTTTAAGAGTTTTGATTTAATTTCCTTTTTTCCTAGCCCCTTTTCCAAAGTTACCATTGACTTAGCGCTTAATCTCTTATCATTTCAGAGTATATAAATGATGAACAAACAAACATAGATTTTTATATACCTAATATTGAATTCCCCATTCCTTAAAATATCGGAGACGATACCCATATCGACTATAAAAAAAACCCGTCCGCCATCTTTAATTTCCAATCCGCCATCTTTGATCACGAAATAGATGTTGTATTTGGATTCACCATGGATTAATCATCAGAGACGATACCCATATTGATTTTTTAAATTTTTTCTATCCGCCATCTTTGATTTCCCATCCACCATCTTGAATCACGAAATAGATGTTGTATTTGGATTCCCCATCCCTTTAAACATCGGAGACGATACCCATATTATTTTTTTTTAATTTCCCAACCGCCATCTTTGATCACGAAATAGATGGTGTTTTTGAATTCCCCATTCCTTAAAATATCGGAGACGATACCCATATTGATTTTTTAAATTTTTCCCATCCGCCATCTTTGATTTCCCATCCACCATCTTGAATCACGAAACAGATGTTGTATTTGGATTCCCCATCCCTTTTAACATCGGAGACGATACCAATATTGACTTTTTTTTAATTTTCCCATCAGCCATCTTTGATTTCCCATCCGCCATCTTTGATCACGAAATAGATGTTATATTTCGATTCCCCACCCCTTAAAGTATCGAAGGCGATACCCATATTGATTTTAAAAATTTTGATTGCCCGTCCGCCATCTTGGATCTCTAAATAAATTTCATATTATTAATCAGCGTCCCGAAAATCTCGAAAACGATACCCATATAGATTGTATCCTATTCGTTTAGCCTCTTTTTGCCTTTGACCCTCCCCCTTCTCGTGTGACCATTTTATTATTTTTGTCCAGCCCCTAAAAGTTGTGGCGTAATTTTATATAGCTTTTAGCCTTTCGGAATAATTGGGCTATCATAAGCATAACAATTTTTAAAATCCAACTGCTAGTTCCTGAAATTAGCCGATATTATCTTTAGCCTTTTTAGCCTTTTGCCCGGCCTCAAAGGGTCAATGCGTTATGTTATATAGCCTATAGCCTTCCGGAATAACTGGGCTATCGTATACAAAAATATTTTTTCAGATCCGACCGGTAGGTTCTGAGATTAGCGCGTTCAAACAAACAAACAAACTCTTCCGCTTTATTATATTATAGTAAAAAAATCCCGTCCGCCATCTTTGATTTCCTATCCGCCATCTTTGATCACGAAATAGATGTTGTATTAAGATTCGCCATCCCTTAAAACATCGGAGACGATAACCATATTGATTTTTTAAACTTTCTCATCCGCCATCTTTGATTCCTCATCCGCCATCTTTGATCACGAAATAGATGTCGGATTTGGATTCCCCATACCTTTAAATATCGGCGACGATACCCATATCGACTTTTAAAAAAAATCCCGTCCGCCATCTTTGATTTCCTATCCGCCATCTTTGATCACGAAATAGATGTTGTATTTGGATTTACCATCCCTTAAACCATCAGAGACGATACCCATATTGATTTTTAAATTTTTCCCATCCGCCATTTTTGATTTCCCATCCACCATCTTGAATCACGAAAAAGATGTTGTGTTTGGATTCCCCATCCCTTTAAACATCGGAGACGATACCATTATTGATTTTTTTAATTTTCCCATCCGCCATCTTTGATTGCCCATCCGCCATCTTTGATCACGAAATAGATGTTGTATTTCGATTCTCCACCCCTTTTTTTTTTTCTCTTTATTTAAGGAGTTTTAGTCACTTAGGACTACGACACTCCATTGGTCTAGCAACATATACATAACAGCAGTGCTTAAGAAATAGTTTGAATCTTACTCATACTAGGGTTAATGAGCGTCGCCGCATACCACAAAAAACAATTTTATATAATGCAATAGCAGCCTCAGATAAAGGATAAGCTAGTATACGATTATAATTGCCAAACTCTCTTAAATTGCCAGTGGCGTATATCATTTCGTTTCTTATATCTTCGTTCCGCACACATTCCACCATAATATGTATCGCATCTTCTAATATGCCACACTCAATACAAAGAGGAGATAAGACCTTCTTCATCAAATAAGCGAACTTATTAAGTGGAACGTGTCCGGAACGTAATCTAAAAGCTGTTACCAATAATTGCCTATTTAGAGTACAGTCCTAAAACCATGGAGATTTCCAGGGATCATCCTGAAGTGTTTTGTACCATATGCCTTTTTCCACTGATCGCTCATTAAAATGAATCTTCCAAATGTTGTAACAGAGTTCTCTAATTAAATGAATGCAATCAGTGAAAAAAGGCAATGAATTTATAGGTATGCCCTCGTCAGACGCCTGTTTTGCAAAGGTATCTACTTTTTCATTACCTTCAAGACCGATGTGGGAAGGGATCTACTGTAGGATCACCTCCCTTGAATTGGACGCTAATTCGAATATAATTCTGATTATTTCGTAGGCTATCGGTGTTCCTCTTAAATAAGAGGTACAACGAGCCATATGTTGAAGCGCACTTTTAGAGTCACAAAAGATAACAACTCAATTGATATCTATAAACTGTATGTATGTTAAGGCTTTAAAAATAGCAATCAATTCAAGGGAAGTGGTACACATGTTGTGAGATATCTTATACTTAAAATTTTCATTAGTTTGCGGATCAAATATGGCGACACCCATACGAAGGTTACTGTCCTTGGACGCATCGGTATATATTTTATAATAACCACTGTTAATAAACAGAGAACATTTTTCGTGAAGTACTCCAGGTAAGTACTCTCTTTTAGAATGAGATATACCTTCGATATTAGGTTTAACTATAGCGCTTAAGTTATAAAAACTACTCCAGCGGTCCAACGAGAACATACTCACACACGGTTGGGAATCTATATTTATATCTTTGAATTTTAAATGTATTTCAATGAAAATAGGATTTTTTTACGTCTCCAATATCTACGTGAAGTGAGCAAACTTAATTCTTTAATAACAGTGATCGTAATATTGTTAGACAATGACATCGATTTAAGCCAAAATTTGCCGGCGAGAAATAATCTACGAATATGTAAAGGAGTAATACAAAGCTCACTCTCCATCACGTGTATGGGAGTGCTTTTTACAAAACCACCGATTATACGCATAGCTGCGTTCTGAACTTTTTCCAACTTATATAACTTAGATTTGCAAGCAGTATCAAAAAGAAATCCACCATAATCCAAACGACTCCTAATTATTGAAATATATAAGCGTCTTAGATGCTTAGGGTATACACCCCATCCTGGACCAGCCAATAATTAAGAATGTTTAGAAATGAGTGTGCTTTCTCATACAATTCGTTAATGTGTTTAGACCATTTCAGAGAGTGGTCTAACCACATACCTAAATATTTTATATTTGCTACTTCTTGCAATGGTGTAGAATTTATTGTAATACAACAGTTATCTCTGTTAATTCCTTTTTTAAATATGCACATTTTACTTTTTATAGGTGAAACAGTTAAGCCTAAATTTTCTAATATTTTCACTAAGATGTTTAGAGAACCCTGGAGGGAATTACGAGCGTCATTCAATAACCTGCTTGAAGAGTACAATGCAAAATCATCCGCATATTGAGATATGAATACATTGTTTATAGAATTACAAATATTGTATGTGGCGATATTGAACAGTAGCGGAGAAAGTGGATCGCCTTGTGCTAGACCCTGATTAGTAGTTCGGCTGATAAAAGTATTATTGTATTTAATCTTTAAATTTCGTAAGCTAAGGTAATTCCACAGATAATTACACACTTTAGCACCTACACCAATTTGATCTAAAATGGTTAATAATGAAGTTATGTTTATATTGTTATACGCATTATCAATATCGAGGAAGCATGCAAGAGTAACTAAATCATTTGAAAAACCTGACTGGATCCTTGTAACTAACCGCGTAAGACTATCCAAGCTAGATCTCGATTTTCTGAATCCTACTGTCTCCTCTGAAAACAATCCCTTTTTCTCACAAAACCACTCTAGTCGTCTGTTCAAAATTGAATGAAATATTTTACAGACACACGTAATCAAACTAATAGGACGAAGAGATGAAATGAGCGAGGGGCCGCGTCCTGGCTTTTGAATTGGAATTACGCTAATGTCCCGCCACTGAGATGGAATGAAACCTGTTGATAAAAAAATATTGTATAAGGCAAGCAATATTTTCTTGCCGGCAATAGGTAAATTTTTTATCATTGAGAATGATATATCATCACACCCTGGCGCCGTGTCACTCTGCTTGATACAAGTTTCTAGTTCCTGTAACGTAATTACGCTTTCTAATATATTATTGCTGGACATGAAGTTAGGTTTAGATGGCAGAACATATGCAGGACATAAACTTATTAATAATAATTCACTTTTATTTTGATCTATAAATGATCTGCGGGTTGCGTTTCCCTTCGCCCATTTCATCCTCTTCCACATTTCACCTGCAGAAATATTAGAGTTTACATTGTCACAAAATTGATGCCAATGGTTCCTAGCAGCCATTTTAATCAATCTTTGAGACTCCTTCACACACTCTGTAAGAATAGTTAAATTAGATGGAGTAGGATTTTTTCTAAATTTAGATAGTGCAAGTCTTCTTTTAGCTACTGAATGTGACAATTGTGGCGTCCAGTATGGTTTTGGAACGAATTTAGATGTTGGGTTTAGGTTATGTTTTTTAAAGGGTATAAATTCGTCTGCTGTTTGATTAATGTGGTTAATAAAATTATCATATAAACGCTGAGGTTCACCCGTGATAGCAAAATCAGAAAATTTATTATCCAGGCAAGTTTTATACAATAACCAATCGGCTAGTTTAAAGTTACGAAGTTTAGCAAAATGTGGACTATAAGAAGATACACTAGAAATGTAAATTATGAGGTGGTCGCTACCCAAGGATTCATTACTTACTCGCCAGTTAAAGTTACATGCAATATCCGTAGAGGCTAAAGAGATATCAGGCGAGCTTTGTTGTACTGAATCGGCCACCAGTTTGACACGCGTGTGACTGCCATCATTCAAGGGTACTAACGAGCAATAATTAATGGATTCATATATTTGAGATCCTCTAGCATTAGATTTACATGACCAGGTAAAATGATGAGCATTTAGGTCTCCTAGAATTAAAGTTTTTCTATTATATTGTGAGAAGAGAGAATCCCAGTCCTGTCGACGAGTAGACACCCATTGTGGGCAATATACAGCTATTACATTTTCTATACTTTTGCAGTTAAAAATTTTAACGTGAAGGATCTGTATGTCCTCATTCGAATGAACAATACGGCATGACTGTGTTTGGATTGAATTATGAGTTATTATACATATCCCGCCATATCCATCTGCTCTGTCAGCCCTAAAAATCCTATAGTTATTTAATTTAAAATTGCTTACCGGATCCAGCCAGGTCTCACTAACGGCAGCTATATGAATTTTATCTTGTATTAATAATTGTTCGAACTCCAAACGTTTAGGTCTAACACTCTGCGCATTCCACTGCAAAATATTAACCGTGATATTAGCCATTTTTACAATTTAGTAACATATCAAACACGTTTTTTATTATAGACATGTCCGTGATACTCTTAACAAAAGTAGATAAGCACCATTCTATAGATATATTGATTACAGATTTAATTTTTCCTCTCCAGTTATACCTCTCAGAAAATATTATTGCTTGGATTCTATCAAGTAATAATTTGAATGACTCATTTGTATTTGGCGAGACATCTGGCTCGGATTGTTTACTACATGCATCGCTTTCCGATATATTCATGTGTGGGTCACTTGCATGCGCTAAGCTTGCGTTAACTGGTTTTGCGTGTGAAGTAGTTGTATTGTGTCGGCGGCGCGGGCGCTGGCGGCCGCGGCGGCGGCGGCTCGATCGCGGCCGGTTCTCACTGGCTGAGTGTTCGTCAGCCGAAGCGCTCACGGAAGCCCCCTCCTTCAAATCAATCTCTGACTCCGATAGAGATGAATTCAATTGAAATGTAATCTGCTCCGATGAATTGCGATGTTTTCTTTTAGGTGGTTGCTGTTTAGTGGTTTCTTTTGTAGCATTTGTGTATTTATGTGAGTTCGCAGTAATTTCCGCATATGTTGCAACATTTGGTGACGAATGTTGGGACGTGACAGGTCTGTTATTAGAACTGTTAGGCTTATTTGATGCATATTCTGTGTTAGGTCCTGGTGAGAAGGGAGGCACGTACATATTTAAAGCGCGACGATATGTACAGTTGTAGCTTGACATTAAATTTCTTATCTTTTTTTCCTTCACGTATATCGGGCAAGATCTTGCGAGTGACATATGATTCCCTTTGCAGTTGACGCATTTATAGGTGGTTGTATCACAGTTTGCGTGATCTTGGGTACACTTGGGACAAATAATTTTTATTGAGGGACAAAACTTCTTAGGATGACCGAAACGCCAACAACGGGAACACTGTGTTACCGGAAAAATAAATGGTTCCACTTTTATTCTTACATTTATTAGCATGATATAGTCCGGTCTTGAATCACCCTTAACACATATTCGTACAGACTCGGTAGGTATCCATTCAGACTCAGGGCCTTTTCTGTTCAATCTCTTTACCGACAATATCTCACAATCATTCATACATTTGATAGAAGACATCAGTTCCTCATCAGATATTTCAAGGTCTATATTCCTTATTATTCCGTACGATACACCAACCTCCCATGTCTTATAAACTTTCCATCCTTTATCTTTGATAAATTGATTTGAAACTAATTTTTCTGCATATATTAAATTTTCAAATGTTATTTTTATTTTAAAGGCATTAACATATTTTATGTCAATTATTCCCCATATATTCTCCGCTGCAAAGAGCTTGGCCAGGGCAAATTGTTTAGGTAAAGTCTCGCTACTAGTGATACATATTTCAATCTTCTCTCGTTTTTTTCTCTTTTCTCGACTGCATAATATCCAACTGCCCTCTCTACTGTGTCGGTCCTCCTCCTCATTGTTCACCATAGGGATCATGTCCTGTACTTGGTCCTCTTCCTCCATACTACTACCTTCCTTATTTATGTTATTATCGGCATCGTCGCTGCTCGTTTCATTTTGAAGCTCACTCATAACGCATACGGATCAAAATGCGTTGACGGTCGGCTGCGCTAGCGCACGCCGGTCGGACCGGTTCGATCGTAGTAAACAAGTTTATATTATGTTTGCAATTTACTCTAAACGCGTCCTAACTACTCGCGGAGTGAATTGGCACTGATGTTCTCCACCCCTTAAAATATCGAAGGTGATACCGCTATTGATATTTAAAATTTTCTCATCCGCCATCTTTGATTGCCCGTCCGCCATCTTGGATCACTAAATAAATTTCATATTATTAATCAGCGTCCCGAAAATCTCGAAAACGATACTCATATAGATTGTATCCTATTCGTATAGCCTTTTTTGCCTTTGACCCAACCCTCCCCCTTCTCGTTTGACCATTTTATTATTTTTGTCTGGCCCCTAAAAGTTGTGGCGTAATTTTATATAGCCTATAGCCTTTCGGAATAATTGGGCTATCATAGGCAATAACAATTTTTAAAATCCGACTGCTAGTTCCTGAGATTTGCCGACATTATGTTTTAGCCTTTTGCCCGGCCCCAAAGGGTCGAAGCGTTATGTTATATAGCCTATAGCCTTCCGGAATAACTGGGCTATCGTATACAAAAATAATTTTTCAGATCCGACCGGTAGGTTCTGAGATTAGCGCGTTCAAACAAACAAACAAACAAACAAACAAACTCTTCCGCTTTATTATATTAGTATAGATTACTTAGTGGTACTTTATCACCTGACCACTAGTAGTCACGATGCGTGAACGAAGTGATATTCCGTGTAGAGACCACTCTCTACACGGAATATCACTTCGTTTGGTTTAAAAATTATTTCACCTAGTTAATTTCTTGTATTGCCATTTCTAAATGTTTGTATACTCAATAAAATTTAGTCTATTGTGATGGCTTTTTCTTACCTTGGTCTGTTGATAGCACTTGCATTTAGTTGTTAGTCGCTTGTTTTTAGGCGAGTTATATCGCTTTTGTCGTCGTTAGTAAGTCGTTTTGTCCAAGTAGACAGATATCAATACAAGTAGGTATTTATTTCTATACCTGCTGTTTGTACTTATAGAAATGAAAGTCTTAAACATTTCTTTACTTTGATCAATCAATCAATCAATATCTTTATTTTTCGAATATGGGTACATACATGTTGTTACATAAAATATAATTCGCCATACTCAGGCTTTCGCCATGCAAAAATGTTACATAATAAGCAGTATAAAATTTTAAGTGACAATGACTAATAACATCGGCAAAATTTACTGGTTTTCAAGTAAGTGCACAACATGAGATGTCTGTTACAAATACAGATGGCAGGTTTACAATCATTCATAGGAATTGATGTTGACATCGAATAGATAATCGAAAAAAGGGTAATAGTTAATTTAAAAAGAAAAACATTTCAATATATCTTTAAAACCTTTCTAGCAAACTCGTGACCAAATTCTCATTGACCAAAATAAATTCCAAGCTGCCTCCAATTTTGTTTACAATGTTAACCAAAATAGGACCTAGTCATCAACCAAATATCTAAAATTGCCTTTTGAAACAGGTCCTACATACAGAATTTAATACAATCACATAAATAGAAGCTATTTTAACAAACATTTCAATTATACATTTTGTCCGTTCAGTACCTAAATTAGATTTAAAGGGTACAAAGCGCAGTCTATTTTTAACAGAACACTTCCATTTAAATTGTACAACAAAAGTAAATCTGCTTAGTTTATGAGGCCAAATACAGCAGAAATAATTTTGCCAATTACAGCTGCAAATGAATAAAATTTGTAATTAGATTTAGTTTAGACAAATCAAATTGTTTTGACTTTATTCTGAAATAGAGTCATGTCACAAACTCGTTTGAATTTAACCATGTATGTCTCGACAAGTGTGACTTATGAGTCAAGTGCAAAGCAAATGGTCTGTAGCTGTAGGTTTAATAAACTTTGATCTTAAGCAAATAAAGTACTTTAAATTACATTTTTATAGTAATAATTGCACGTATGGAGTAGCGGTCTATGCAGCCGCTTCGATGTTTAACACTACTCAAAGTATTGTAGGTTCAATACTTCCTGTGATTTACAAATCGTTGTATCTGTTACTTGAATCAAATGTGTGTAAAGTACAAAGGATGAACCTATTCGTTATACGTAAATTACCACCTGAAAGAAGGAAAAGCAAAGAACGGTATTATAGGAACACTGACTTATTATGAAACATATCATCATGCTTTTGGGATTAAAAATAACGTATATAAATTTACCGAACAACATTTTACTTTCTTTCAAATCTCGTTCTTTCATGACAGGATAGTCTTTTATTTATGTCCAAGCAATAGAAAGTGTTAGCCTCTAATTATCGCCAAACCTAAGTGATACCAATAGGTAATAAGTAGATACGAGGTCACCAAGAAACCGCAGGACCTCGGGTTCAATTCAATCATTTCGTCACACTTTGGGGAGAATTATTGGCTACTTGGGGTACATTTGTTGGTGTTTTATGGTTTTTAGAAAACCGATGGCTTTATGATATTTTAGTATTATAGTGATGGATTTATTGAGCGATAATGTGTTATGTTAAATAACAGACCCTTGTTGTAGACTAATAAAAACAAGCTTAGATCCTGTTTTATATTTGTTGCTATGTTTAAGCGGAAATGCCGTAGAAGCATAATGATTAATAAAAAATTTCGCATTTAAAGTTGAAGCGGCAAAAGGCATTTGACTTTTTCAACCTTTCCCTCCAATTACTTCCCAAACATTCAAACACCTTATAAATAGGCTATTATTTAAAATAAATTTGTATAATTTACATTTTGATTGTGTTCCCATTGGTTTAATAAATAAGTTAGATCGAAACTCAAGTGGCACGGTAATTAGTCGACAATCTTCTGAAGACAAAGTAAAATAAGAAACCAAAAAAACATAACTTTGGTAAACGGTTGTATTTTTGCGTTGAACACGGTGACCTCAAAAAAATTAGATTTTCCAAGTCCAAACCTAGGACTGGCATGGCCCACCCGTTGCAGGCCCACACCTTGTTGCCACCTAATAAAATACTATTATTATTATTATAGTATTTTATTAGGTGCCGTGTATATAAGCCGTGTGGTTGACGGCATAGAATACAAGTGTCACCACCCCCTATCTTCCCGTGGGTGTCATAAGAGGCGACTAAGGGATAACACGATGCAAATACCATCTTTGCGTAGAGACGGAAAACTCGACATCAAACCCTATACGACTGCCTCGTTGGTCTCGCGGCATAAATGTGCGCGTGGGATCGGGAGGTCCCGGGTTCGATTACTGGGTCTGGCAGTGTTATTGGGTTTTTCTGTCACGAAATTCTCAGTAGCAGCACGGAGTCTGGAAATGTGCCCGGTACGGCAATAGGCTCGCCCCTTATTACGTGGGACTAAAGTATATCTGGCGAAAAGTCGGTGTAGAAATACACCTCTGACTACCCCTTCGGGGATAAAAGGCGTGACGATATGTATGTATTATTATTATTATTAATTAGAGATTTAAGAATTCACAGATTTTAAATAAGATGTACTTAATTATTTTCTACTTCAAATGCTATTCATGTAAATGAGAATATAATTACAATGTAATTAAAATATGTCCCTTCGTAATTTTATCCAATTACCGAAAGAGATTATGAGTGTTATTGAATTGATAAATTTTAGAGTTATTCTAAAGAAAGATTGAATTTAAACTAAAAGTTAATGAAAAAATGATAACTATATGTTAAGCAATAAATTATAACCATAATATTACGAGTTTTTGGTCGAGACTAACAGTTGACCTCAGATAATTCTCTGACCGCGCGCTCTATGCTCTCTATCTCGAAAACAGTTCAAGGAATAAAAAAATTTTAATAGAAAATTATAGCAAGAATCGCTGATACTTATTACTTATACAGTGTAAATTCAATTAAAATCGACGACCGGTTGGCGCCGCGGGAGTGTATGCGACTGCTACGCCGAAGGTCGCGGGTTCGATTCCCGCTCAAGTCAAACATTTGTGTACATGAACATGGATGTTTGTCTTGGTCTAGGTGTTTCCATGTATAATATGTATGTATTCTTCTTTCTCTTAGCGTTATCCCAGTTTCAGTCTGTGGTCCGCTTTCTAGACTAACCGGATTTGGCTGAATATTAGCTTTTCCACGGAGCGACTGCCTGTCTGACCTCCGCAACCCGAAGGGATATTCCCGATATTCCATAGTTTAGACTAGTGTCAGTTTATTTAGAAGGTACTGACGCCCTGTAACGACTGTCAAAGATCTTCATGATAACCGGGACCGACGGCTTAACGTGCTCTCCGAGGCACGGGTCAAGCGATAATTAACAATTCAATACGCACATAACTCCGAAAAGTCATTGGTGCGCGCCGTGGATTCGAACCTGATACCCACTGCATGGCATTCTGTTGGTATATCCACTCGGCTATCGCTGCCTATGTATAATATGTATGTATTTACAAAAAAAGTATATATGTAGGTATGTTTATCCATTACCTAGTACCCATAGTACAAGCTTCTGCTTAGTTTGGGACTAGATGGTGTTGTGTGAATGTAAAAAAAAAAGAAAATTTCATACGAGATTCAGTCAAAAGATGTCACAGGAATGACAATCTTTTCGTAGTCGAGTGTGCGGGATCAATTTATAATGTTTATCACTGACACGCAAGATACTTTAAGCTTTTAAACATTATCTTGTACTTATTCCGAATGTCGCATCTTATTTATGTTTACAAATTGGGCACGAATTCAATATTTCGAACAAAATTACGATATTAATCCGATATTACAGTTGGGAATAATCGGGCTGTGCCCTACTATTTAGTTGTGGTGTTCGTAATAGCGTAGCTACTAAGCATATTATGCACACTTCATCTGGAGGCCTACCATGAACTTTTAACAAGCGATTCAGTTTTGGAGCAATTCAGTGTAGGTTCTTAAATTGAATTGTTTTAAAACGTACCATGAGTTTGTTTAAACTGAATCGTGTTTGGATTGTTAGAATGAATGAATGATATCGCTGGATCGCAATGACGCAATATAATCACATTGACAGAAAGAGACCAAGCTATACAGTTCGTGAATAATGCGGTCTCTTTCCCTTGTTTGCGTTCAGAAACTATTATTCAGTCAGCCATTTTCGGCAAGTTACAATATTGTATGTAGTTATAACTTGTACGCTACAACTAAATTAAGATTCTTTTATAACAAAGCGAATATATTTTGTACTAAAAATAACTACAATATTGAATAGTTAGTTAAAATACGTTACGTTACGTTATTTTTTCTCACAAAAATACCTAGCAAAACGGTACAAATACTGACTCGGTGGAAGTTACGAACGTATGTTTTGATTGTTAGCATTTCAAGGTTAACAAAACAAGTAATACAATATCAAGGCCTATTTTATTCTTAGAAGTATTGTTTCCATATTTATTATTAATTATTGCTTTTAATGCTTAATTAAGTCTGAACCCAAGTTTAAAACTTTCTTATAATGGGATATGTAAATTAGAATTATTGGGATCGCTATTATCTTTATCTCTCTTCTTTACTATGAAATATTAATAGATTCACTCATACAAAGATTTCGCAGCTAAACGAAATCGGCATTGTTATTTTAAGTGGTTTCTTTTTTGTATACAGTGAACCCTTGCGTCGAAGAGTACCTAACTAGGTAACAACCAACTTGTGCACTTGTGGGATTTTTAAGATAAGTGTAGGGATATAGTTCTGTGATTCAGTAAATAGCCACAAGCTAGGGAACTATAACACAGGATTTGGAAAGAAATACACCTTAATTTAAATGCATATTGTAAGGGTACAGTAAAATTGGAAAGGGTGGTGCAAAGTATGTTCAGTAAGTAAATAAAAAATAAATACTTTATTAGCTCACATAAAACTTATATTATCAAAACCATATAATATTAAAGTGTTGTACCAATAAAATTGACATTATGGAGTGATTTTTCTACAAATAAAAAATGTTCTTCAAGTTAGAAGGTAATGCTAGTTTGGCAATAGCAGCGCGAATGAGTGCCACCCAGAACATCATGAAAACCTTGATAAAACCTGAAACAAGAACAAAAATAAGTATTAATTATTCAATACTATTGAATTCTGTTGATTACTTTAACTTTTAACAAAAGCATACTTTACCTCAGTTTTAGTAAGCTCTTCTTATATTTTGGACAAGCAGAAATAATTCTTTATCATTCGAGAAGAATCTCTTTCCGCAGTTTGCTATATCTGCTGCCACTGTCTGTTGAGCCATAGAATAAGCTGCATGTCACCAATCGGTTTTTGGTCTCCTTTGGTTTGGTGTTTTCACCCAGGAGCAGAAAATGTCAGTGCAGTGACTATCTACAACAAATAAAGTAACTATTAAGTAATGATATGTTATCAATAAGTCTCTAAGTCAAGTAACTATTGACTTGTAAGTTAAAGATACTATGTAGGTACCTTAAAAGAATATTGTGTCTATACTGCAGTCACACTAAAATATTCTATGGTTTCATGAGTTTATTAGCATATTTGGTACAGAATGTTTCTTACCTTAAGCTATTGAGATCGGTGGACGTCACCGGCTGCATAGACAATGGTCTCAATGCTTCTCATAAAATATCTAGGTCCAATAGTTTAGCGAGGCGAAATCTTTTGATGAATAAAATTCTGCTTTCATCGTGTGGTTTCATCAAATGCTCTTTGATATGTATGAATACGAGTGTTCTCCAGCTTAGCGCCTTTGTTTACGACGTGAAGTGCTAGATACATTATCACATTCAATAAACCGAATAAAACTAGAGTCCTTGGCACATCGATTCACAAATTTCACAGAGTTTATGTAAGATTTAACACAGTATTATAGAAATTCTGACACAGAAACCGATCTATAATTAACTTAAACTGATTTAAATCCACATACAATGTCTAAAAACCCAATAATAATTCTAACTATCCAGTTTATCCACTACAGATTGTAACTTTTATTGAACCGCTAAATCTGACAGATACACGGTTCAGTTTGAGCTGACGTTACACTCATGGTACGGTCTCCTACGGGAAAGGAACGAATGGTTTAAGATTTCGGTTCAAACGCTATCCAACTCACAGCTGCGTCGTATTGAAATGTAAACACCAAAACTGAGCCGCTATAATGAGGTCATAGTACGATATTGCGATTCTATTCAGTTTAGGTCGTAAACTGAATCGCAATAAGAGGTCATGGTAAGCCTCCTGATGATGTTAATGTGAGTCGACGCATTACATTCTTTAAAATTGACTGTTTCATGAAATAAAGTCTATGTATGTTTTACCCGATTACGGCGGATTTAGATTCTATGAGCCATGTATGATAAGTAATGAATAAAAAGAAGGTATGCTTGCGTTATTTAAGAAATATTTAAAAATAAACCTGTCTGACCACCGCAACGCAAAGGGTATACTCATGGTAGCTATACTTATTCCATGGTTTCTACTAGTGTCAGTTTATTCATAGGTAAGTACTGACTCCCTATAACACTGTCAAAGATCTTCATGACAACCGGGACCGACGGCTTAACGTGCTCTCTGAGGCACGGGCCAAGTGATTCATAATTAACAATTCAAACGGGTGGATTCAAACCCGATACCCTCTGCACGGCAGTATGTTAGTATCTACACTCGGCTATCTTAAGTGCCATTAATTGTTATCTGAATCCTTATCTGTATTCTGGACCTCGGATTATACCGTAATAGAGAAATCAGCTGCCTAGGTAGTGGATTAAGACATATTTTTTTGTTTTTTCTTCTATAACAATTACGGAGAAAAACGGTTTTAATTTACCCCCAATGACGCCCAATTCACATATGTCCTCGCCTTACTATAATATTATTATTGTCGTGTGTGACGATCAACCCAAAGGCACTTAGTGCAGTTCTAAATAATGAGGCGACCACTTAAGCCACTGCGTCATTCATGCAGTCAGTATTAAACCACTTCTTACTATTAATATTAACTAAAAGGCCACATACTTTCACTAAATCTATGTTACAATAGTCTACATAGGCATATAATAAGACACGCCGGTAAAGCTTCATAAAAATAAAGCGATATCAAAAATAGCTAAGAGATTTCGGACAGATTTATTAATAAAAGATAATATTACTTCGAAACTATGTGACTGGCATCTTGATACGTTTTTGGAGGTTAACACAATTTCTATTGCCACCTACAAAACTTATTATTGTGTATATTTTGTAATCGTGGTACATAGGAGAATCAATTTGGAAATTCTTTACTAAGTATTACTTACCTACTGGTAGCGCCATCTATATTTACTATTGATAGTGTCAAAACGAGCGATTTTTTATCCTTTTCTATCCCATTCCCTCCCAAAGGCACGCCTCGCTCTAATTGGTCGCAGAATTCAATGACGCTGCGACGCAGTCAAAAATCAACCGTCCCGCTGGCCGGCTGCGTCCTGGTGCAGTTCCGCGCCGCGACGAATACATGCAGCACCGCAATATTTTACCGCTATTTTATACTATAAACGAGAACTAAACCGCCCGCGGGTGTAGTGGAGTGATAAGTGCAGCTTCAGGACTCTCGAAGACGCAGGTGCGGCCGCCATGTTACAAGGTAAGGCGTGACCCGTAAGGCGAATCCCAGTAGCTATAATTTCCAACTCCTCATCACCTTTTTCCTATTTTAGGTGATCATCAGCCATCCTTATACAGTCCACAATATTAATATTTTTCCAAATCGCCTAGTACGTACGTACGTTTCGGTGCAACGGCGAACCATTTTTTGGTCCGTACGAAGCCGGATTCATTTGCGTTTATACGTAACCTCTCGTTTATGTCACGTATGTATCTTCTAGAAGTACCTACATAGATAGTTATAGCACCTAGCTATACTCCTAGTCCATTTACATACCCATTACGTAGTTATTTCCGCACGCTTCCGTAGGTAATATACTTTTATGTAGCTACCTACTAACCCAATTATTATCACTGGAACTATCATAGTTGTCTTATAAATTCCATATTTCAAACACCTTTAATTCCACCGCCATAAAGTTGTTGCCTACTTACGAATAACTACCGAATAAACACCTACTTAGGTAAAATAATAGGTACTTTAGGTATTCTTATTTTGTTTCGGTCTCATTAGCTTATACATACGTAAACATGGCGCAACAAAAGAAGCCATGCATGTCGGAAGAAAAAGAGCTAACAGTCTTGGAAGCTAAACGTAATATTTTATTTGAGCGTATTCAAAACATTTACGAGCGCTCAAAAACTGCCGCTACTTCCGATATTAATAGGGAATCATTTCTTAGTTATTGTATGACAGTAGATAGTATTCGAACAGATTTTCATAAGTTGTTAGACAATTATAACGCAAGATTGCTTTCTATTAATCCTGATGAACAGCCGAATTATCAGGCGTACACCTCATTCAAAGATCTTTATTGTATCATCAAGCGCATACAATCACAATTGGAGGGTAGGTGTTCCGCGCAGCCCGTTTCTGCCTCACCGGAAGTTCGAGCGCCGAGATTACCGCCAATTGAGCTTATGTCATTTGATGACGATATACGAAATTGGCCGTTATTCTATGCGAGTTTTAAGTCTACAGTGCACGATAATGGTTCTCTGACAGATGCTGACAGGTTGTACTATTTAATAGGTATGCTGTCACCGAAGGCCCAGTCCGTATTTGCAGGTGTCACACCCAGTGCTGAGAACTATCAGGTCATATTCCAGTCATTATTTGATAGGTATCAAGATACTCGTGTTCTAGCGTCTACTTACTTTGATCAAGCTTTAAATCTTAAACTGTCCGGTGCCGCGTCTGTTTCGAATTTCCAGTTGTTTATAGACAACTTTGTTACCGTAGTTAGTTCCCTTAAAAACTTAAAATTAAAAGATCTTTCCGACTTTATGTTTCTTCAACTCGCTTTAAAAAAGTTTGACACTAAAACAATTCGTGCTTTCGAAATGACTGAACGTAATCATAAAATACCTACACTAAGATAGTTTTATTTCTTTCATCAAAGATCAGTGTCGAATATTTCATAATACGCAGTCTAGTTCATCTAGCTCATCTAATAATAATAATAGCAAACAAAGGTCGAATAAATCGCGAAATAGCAATAACAACTCGGTCCCTAATCCGCAATCTTACGTAGCATGCTCGGAATCTAATAATAATAATTCACAGAAGTGTCTGTGTAATATAGCACACGACCATTTCTATAAATGTCCCGCTTTTAATAATTTAAATCCGCCTGCTCGTTTCAAATGTGTAAAAGAAAACAAAGCTTGCGTTAATTGTTTAAGTATAAAACATAAAACGAGTGATAATCAACGACATCACTAATTATTACACTTTGATAAAAGTTATCCGCTGTCGGGCCAATCCGGTAACCTTGACACGATTTCTAGCCCGCCTAAGTCGCAGGTGCGGGCCGCCACGATGGCTTCCCCCTCCGCGTCTCATTGCGAATTATCGTTGTGTACGACGTCCATTGCGCGGACAGCGCACACACGCGGACAACCCTCGCGCGCTTGTCGTGCTCAGCGCGATGCTAAACCGCAGTGTACGGCGTCCAAGACGGTTCTATTAGCGACAGCGCAAGTTATCGTTTATGATATTAATAACACGCCGCACATAGTTCGTTGTTTACTCGATAGCGCGTCACAGAGTAATTTTATTACTTCTGATTGTTTCAAACGCCTCGGACTGTGGGATAAATTTAGAAATACTAACTTAGTAGTCAAGGGTATCGGGGGTCAGAAAAACATTGCATGGTTTCCGTAGATATTAAAATAGATTCGCGTTTTGATAGGAATATTAATTTTAACCTTTCTTCACTTATCGTGGAGCGTATTACAGACACATTGCCGAACGCTAATGTGGACGTATCACTACTCACGCATCTCGAGACACTGCCGCTAGCAGACGCGGAATTTGCGAATCCGGCAGACATTGATGTTTTGATCGGAGCTTCAATATTTCCGCACTTGTTACTACCTAAAGTTGTACGTAGTGAGCAACATAATTTACCGCCCGCCATTGAGACGGTATTTGGGTATGTGATTATGAGTACCGTACCTACGTTACATACTTCTCATTATATTACGTCTTGTTGTTGTTCTGTTCTTCAAGAAATTAATATTGATTCTATTCTCAAGCGATTTTGGGAGCTCGAAGAGATTACCGCACCGCCCTCGATGAGCGGTAAGGATCTCGAGTGTGAACAACATTTCCGCGCTACTACTGTTCGCGACGACAGTGGCAGATACGTTGTGGCGTTGCCATTCTATGGTGACCCTTATTCGTTAGGCGACTCGTACGCTGCTGGGCTTATACGTTTCCATTGTTTAGAACGTAAACTTGATGCATCACTTAAGTTACGCGGCGCCTATAATGACGTCATTCGTGACTACCTAAATAAAGGTTTTTTGAGTGTAGTTGTAAACAACGAGGGCAATTCTCTTCACTCATATTATATCCCGTATCACGGCGTAGTTCGCGAAGATAAAACCTCTTCTAAACTTCGTATGGTTTTAGATGCTAGTTGTAGGACTACATTGGGTCAGTCGATTAATGACATTTTGCGTGCCGGCCCTAATCTACAGGCTGATTTATTTAACATCATAATAAAGTTTCGTCTTTTCCAAATCGCTCTGTCAGCTGATTGCCGCCAAATGTTTCTCAATATCGGCGTTTGCAAATCTGACCGTAGATTTCAACGGATTTTTTATCGTTTTGACTATAAGGAACCTTTATCCGTGTATCAGTTCAATCGTGTTTGTTTTGGACTCAAGTCTAGCCCATATCACGCGTTACAAGTTGTTCGCCAGTTGATCGCTGATAAAGGCGATCACTTTCCCACCGCAGCAGCTGTTGCTACTTCCGCTTTGTACATGGATGACATTGCCTGTAGTGTCATATCCGCTCCGCTAGCAATTTTGCTTTGTGAAGAGCTTATAAGCTCTTGCTTATTTAGCTTTTCAAGCGAGGCCAGTTTGATCTTGTCAAATGGACAAGCAACTCTAAGGAGGTTGTCGCACGCATACCTGATTCTCATAAAGCTTCTCCAGACATTGAGTTTGAGAAGTCTGTACCGCATAAAGTTCACGGTTTACGCTGGGACAAATCCTGTGATAGTTTTCGGTTTGACGTCTCACCGCCAGATGATAAGTGCACCAAACGCACCATGCTGTCCACAGTGGCTCGACAATGGGACATAATGGGTTTTGTGACTCCCACAATTTAGTACGCCAAGCTCTTGATAAAAGAACTTAGGTTATCAAAGTGTGAGTGGGATGAAACACCCCCTGACCATATCGTTGCCGCTTGGAGCCAGTTTTGTATTGAGCTTACCGCGCTCAATCAAATTACTATTCCGCGTCATCTTGGGTTGGTAGATGGATGTACCATCAACTTGATAGGTTTCGCTGACGCCAGCGAGCGTGCTTACGGTGGAGTCGTATATCTGCAAGTCCGCATTGGTTCTAACTACTCGGTGCAGTTAGTTTGTGCCAAGTCCAAGGTCTCGCCTATTAAAACCATTTCGGTTGCGAGACTGGAGTTGTGCGTGGCCCTTCTGCTGTCTCAGTTGCTCCGCAAGGTTCAAGACACAGTTTTGTCCCACTACCCTATCAATAAAATATACTCGTTTTCTGACTCCAAAGTAGTGCTCGCTTGGATTTATTCTTCTCCTCACCGCTGACAGACTTTGTCGGCAACCGCGTTAGTAAGTTAATTGAACTTGTTCCCGCTACTTGTTTCAATCACGTCACGGGTATTGAGAACCCCGCTGATTGCCTGTCTCGTGGTGTTACTCCACTTAGTCTTCTGCATCATCCATTGTGGCATCGTGGACCTTCTTGGATTTCCCATGATTCGTCAGAGTGGCCCATGCAACCCTTTGACCACAGTGCAGAGGACGAGGATGTACCCGAACCAAGGTCTGTTTCTCATCCCGTGATTGTTGAAGTTGCTGAATCTCCGATATATGCACTCGCACTACGCATGTCATCGTGGTCTAAGTTACTCCGCACCATCGTTTATGTCTGTAGGTTTCTTAGGCACCTACCTAATGGGACTTTTGTTTCAAGTACTGACCATGAATTTGCAGAATATAAGTTACTACGAGCTGTACAGGCTGTTCATTTTAGTAACGACATTCAAAATTTGAAAAATAATGTACCTTGTTCTCCCGCTATTCTTAGGCTCAAGCCGTTTCTCGATGAGCACGGCGTCATACGCGTTGGTGGTCGTCTGTCAAATTCGGATGAACCTTATAACTACAAGCATCCTTGCATTCTACCGCGTCGTGATCATGTTGTCGACCTTCTTGTTGATTTTTATCACAAGAAGCATCTCCATGCTGGTCCAGAGTTGCTTATGTCCTTACTTAGGCATAAATATTGGGTTTTAGCTGCTCGACAAATAATTTGTCACAGAATACATAAATGTAACGTCTGTTTCAAATTTCGTCCGCATCCGATTTTCCCTCCCATGGCAGATCTTCCTAGCCAGCGCGTCAATCAGGTTCATAAAGCGTTTACACATACCGGTTGTGATTACGCAGGACCACTGCAGTATACGCCAGTGCGTGGTCGAGGTGTTAAAAGCCGTAAAGCTTGGCTATGTATTTTTACATGCTTAACGACGCGCGCTACGCACATTGAACTTGCGACGGATTTAAGCACGGTGTCATTCCTGGCAGCCCTTAAACGATTTCTCTCACGACGCGACCCTATACAGTGTTTGTACACGGATAACGGCACTTGTTTCGTGGGCGCAAGCTCTTATTTACGCGACCTTTATAAGTTTCTCAGGGAAGAATATCGTACTCGTCTTCAGGAAGAACTTTCCATAAATCATATTGACTGGAAGTTTATTCCGCCAGCATCACCACATTTCGGTGGATGTTGGGAAAGCATAGTCAAAGTAATTAAAACGCATCTCTTCAAAGTTATAGGTCAACAGATCCTCTCTTACGAAGAGCTTTTAACTGTCCTTGCACAAGTCGAGACGCTGATCAACTGTCACCCTCTCACGGCATTGAGTAGTGTCCCTGCAGAACCATCCGCGTTAAGCCCTGCACATTTTCTGAACACAGTGCCATTATTGTCATTTCCGGCTCCTGAAGCAGACTCTTCAAGCTTGCTCCAGAGACATACTCTGCTGGATAAACTCGTGCGGTTGTTCTGGCGGCACTGGCGTGCGGAATATCTCCAAAAGCTTCAGGCTACATCCAAATGGAATAGTCCTGCATCCCCTATACAGGAGGGTACGTTGGTCGTCATTATATATGATAATGCTCCGCCGCTTTCATGGCCGTTAGCCATCGTGGAGAAACTACATACTTCCAAAGACGGTGCAACCCCGTTGTTACCGTGAAAACCGCGAAGGGGAGCTACGTGCGCCCTGTTGTACGTCTCTGTCCGCTTCCGACTCAGTGAGATCTAGCCTGAAGTTAGATCTACCTCTTAGTTTAAGTATTTAGTTTGTAGTTTTCGTTATAATTGTTTCGCTAAAGTTAATTTACATTAATTTTAATATCATATCGCTGTCTTTGCCTATTGATGGGTTATGCGGTAGCACATCCAACATAGCTAAGTTCAATTTTTTTTTTTTTTAAAGGCAAACCTTTAGGGCCGGGGGGATATGGAAGCGCCATCTATCTTTTCTATTGATAGTGTCAAAAGGAGCGATTTTTTATCCTTTTCTATCCCATTCCCTCCCAAAGGCACGCCTCGCTCTAATTGGTCGCAGAATTCTCAGCTAAGACTCCGCGCCGCGACGAATACATGCAGCACCGCAATATTTTACCGCTATTTTATACTATAAACGAGAACTAAATCGCCCGCGGGTGTAGTGGAGTGATCAGTGCAGCTTCAGGAATCTCGAAGACGCAGGTGCGGCCGCCATCTTACAAGGTAAGGCGTGACCTATAAATCCCAGTAGCTATAATTTCCAACTCCTCTTCACCTTTTTCCTATTCTAGGCGATCATCAGCCATCCTTATACAGTCCACAATATTAATATTTTTCCAAATCGCCTAGTACATACGTTTCGGTGCAACGCCGAACCACCTACTTTACTAGTACATAATAGGATTTGACATAATCTATAACCAACTAGAAAAATAGTTATCACTTGCACGTGTAGTTTAATTGTAATACCTAATACGCAGAAACATGTGTTCGTGATAGATAAATAGAAAAGAGTTTTTGTCATCATTCTAGCACAATGTTTCACCTGGAAGACAAAAAAAATGCATCAGCTTCCTTTACACAACCAAAACTATAGAAGTTTCGCCGGTTACTATCAGGAGAAGGCCATGGTATAAGATACGTTCTCTCCTAACTATCTAAAAGTTCAGAAGCTGAGCTGACCGTATAATTATCTGCAGCGGCCTTTACCTCTGCTAAGTCGGGTCAAACACTGTAGACAAAAATTTGGAAAAGCAGGAAGATACAAGCAACCCATTTTTTTTTTTTGGAACGCAAATAAGGTACCTGCGTCAGTATAAGTTGCAGAATCAGATGATACTGCAACACTGATATTCCCGGAGGACCTACTTACATACATACAATCTCTTACAACTAGTATAATTCATTAAAAATAGTACATACACATTGAATTAATATAAAAATATACATACATAGATTTAATAATCCAAATAAAACATATTATTATACAGAATATAAATTTCTTAAAAATTATGGTCTGATAATAATCACAATAACGCTCGCAAGCATAGATCATTTTTTATGCGTTTCCGAACGCTTTACAATCACGTTTTGTTAAGTTGTTACACTTGACAGGTGGTATGCATGTGTATGCAATGGTATGTTCGGTCGGCCATTGTGAATGTATTGTTGTCATTGTGTCAATATTACAAACTAATGCATAGAATAATATATTATAACTGTAAAAACGAATGTATAGGATGCATTCTGCATACATATTTTACTACATCTAAGATGATGAAGATGTCGTTAAAACCGATTAAATGTAAGTGACCGCTTCACTGTACAATACCTATGATAATTTTTGTATTTGTAATAATATTTGCTTAAGCTTAGTTTGGAATGTGTGTACTGTTTTCAAGCTACGTAGGGGAGGAGGAAGATCATTCCAACATTTTGTTGAAGCAAATCGGAATCCACCTCTGAATGAAGAAGTAAGGTGCTTCAAGGTGACCATGAGATCTGATGAGGCCCTATATATTAACCTCTCGCGACCATGTCAACTTCTCATAGAGGTAAGCTGGTTTTTTATACAAAGCTATGCCAAAAAGCAATTTTGCAAAATGAAGGTGTCTACGTGCAGTCATCTTCATAAGGTGCCCATTGTTCAAAAATGGAGTGCCATGTGTGCGCGGTGAGATTTTGTAACAAAACCTAGCACATGCATTTTGTACTCGTTGTATTAGTTTTTGAGTGCGTATCAATATGCATGCACCAAATACAGTGTCTGCATAATTTAATTTAGACAAAACCAGTGACTCACAGAGTTGTATGCGCACATCTGTGCTGAGGTGATCCCGAATGCGGTATAGCAATTTAAGACGGTAAAAGCAGTTTTTTACAGATTCCAGGACATGCGTCTCAAAATGCAATTGTCCATCCATGATCAAACCCAAATTACGCGCTTCACTAACTTGCTGTATGGGATTACCATCCACCATTACTACTGGATTTTGGGCCTGTATTTTATTGATGCATTTTTTAGAGCCGAATATAATGTACTTGGATTTGTTAGGATTAAGCACTAGTGAATTGTTTTTTGCCCGGTCAGCTATCCTCTCTAAATCAGTATTAATTTTAATTACAGCGTCATTGCAATCATTTGGACGGAAGGAGGTATATATTTGGAGATCATCAGCATACATGTGGAACTTGGTGTTATGTATATGGTTGGTAACATCGGCTCAGTATAAAATGAAGAGGAGAGGGCCGAGTACCGATCCCTGAGGGACGCCCCGAGTCACCTGACAACAAGAGGAGTAAGCCGTAGTACCATCCCTCTTGTTATCCAGTTGGACAAATTGAGATCTGTCAGTCAGTTCTCGAACTAATTTTGATTGAACCGTAAATGTACATCAGAACAAAAATACCGATAGTGCAATTACTGTAGCTACTTCTTACGCTCATTTAAGCCAACATTAAAATTATTGTGTGAACCATGTTTCCTATTTTAAGCTCTGCTTTGTTTTTCTTGGCTCTGTTTGGGTCTAGATGATTGTGTGTGTATGTGGTAGAATATTATATTATTTAATATACCCTCGACTCAACAAGAACACTGTTATTACCTAACGCTAACCTTCATAATAAGCACTTTAATTTCCAAGCGGTGTTCCACCGTGCAAAGCTTTTGGTACTTAATAATTCAAATCTGCACGTGCCAAGAACTTTCAACTGTATTAATATAAATTGCATTGAAATCTCTCAAAGATATCTCGGTGAAGTTAAACGACGCCCTAAGGCTGGCAAGTGGCAACATACCTTCATAGCAACGGAAGAGTATGTACAGAAGATGGAAAACGTTGACTTTGCAGTTATGTTTTCTTTCAGTTATGTGCTAATCAATCAATAACTAACGCTTGTTTAACAAACGATAATCGTTTATTACTGCTTGTTTAACAAGCGACAACTAACAATTTATTGGTGAAGCAATAAATGTAAAGCAAAACATTGTGAGGAAACCTGCATTGGCGTTCTTCATAATGTTATAAAGAGACAAGGGAAGGCTACGAAGTCACACTCAGTCAATAATAGACTATGGTGTTAGTGGAGAAAAAAGTGAATATACCTCATTAGAGATTATTTTTAAACACTTCTGGCAATGAACCAATAAAGTTGTTAGTAACGAAAAGGCGATGAAGAAGATAAAGCGGCCAATCAATTAATCTTAAGCCACAGATTACTGCTTAAACATTAAATAAATTTGTCTATTAATCTTCAAAAAGTATCCAAATTAACGGCTTTTCTTTCAGCTTAGCAACAAAATTAATGGCTTTACGTTGAGAATTTGATCAATTTTCCGCCTGCCAAATTGACTTTGTGGAGAGCTGTTAAGAAAATTCAATAATAAATTCTCAAGGAACATACGTGTCAAATTTTCAGTCAGTTACGCAAGAATTTTATACTTATACCTAATATACAGATTTAAAAGCTGTACGGTATAAGGCAACGGTCAGGTTGGTGTAAACTTGATAAAGTAAAAGAGCCAAAACGTCACTTACGAAACATGGCCTAACGGACCAAATTGCTCAGAGTATCGTCCGTGTGGTGACGGATTAAGAATACGGATTGTCACCACCCCATATCACCCCATGTGTGTCGTAAGAGCCGACAGAGGGAGCATATTATGCAGAGAACAGTAGTGTAAGAGAAGGAAAACTTGATACAAACCCTATACCAACCCGTTTGGCCAGTGTGGTATAGTAGGTCAATTCCTCCTTTCAAAGGGGAGGCCTAGTCCGCCAGTGGACTTTTAAAGGCTAATAATGATGATGATCTGATGAAAATTTGCATACTAAGTGTATGGTCAAATTTAAGACTATGTAGTTGAGGTTGATAATATAATACTGTGATTTAGTTGGATATTAGATTTTTGAGCAGTTTGGGGTAAAAAAAACTAGGCTCTAATGTTAGGAGACTTCAAATAAAAGATTAAAACGCTTTCTTGAAGAATGTCTGAAACGTGAACGTCATAAAAAATCGTTAAAATCATCATTGCATCAAAAACATGTCTGTCGACCTGTCTTCAATGTTTCTTTTCAATACAAACCCTGTGTTTAAAATGTCCTAAACATACTATTTTATTTTGTGTAGTTATTTTCTCACTATAAAAATTCAAAATTCAAAAAATTCAAAATTCAAAATCCTTTATTCATTTGGGTCCTTAACTTAACCATGTAAATTAATAAATCTAACATTTTAACATTAATAATTTTATAACCTCTCGAGCGCCAGGCCACCGTTTTACGGTGGACAATTTTACCCCCGATAAGCGCCCGCCGACCGTTATACGGTGGTCTCGTACTTGTTCCATTCAATGTTCAAATGAAACGCCAAAACAATGTTTGTCTCTTTTCAATGTATACCATTTTGAAGCGTATGAAACGATTGACAGATCTATGCAATAAAAATGCTTATTTTCAACGTCAGTAAAAACAAAAAATCAGCTAAACTCATCAGCTGTTAGTACACTTCGAGGCATGCTTACACTATTTCGCTTCCAAATCAATTTTTTTCCATATATTTCTTATTTTACGTATTTCAATTAATAGAATAGCTCATAAATAATATTATTAGAATTTTTCCTACCGCTATGAATGCCTCTAATTGGTCAATAAATTATTTTTTCTACAATAACATGTATTTTACACATTTGTTTGATAGAACCGTTTGAATTACTTACGCTTGTCCCCCAAGTTAGTTAATTCTATATACACAATAAAGCAAATTTCATGTAGATTCTAAATATATATGTATTGATTAGTGTTCTGAAGTGAATAAAAGTCGAAATCGGCATTTAAACGCTGCCCGCCAACTTTCATACATACGCTAAATTTGACGTGGGCGCTTATCGATTATATGACATTTGACGTTTGGGCGCTCGAGAGGTTAACCATGTCAATTATTTAATTATATATCAATTATTAATTACTCAATTGTTTTTAAAGTAACACTCAATTTTATGTCTACACTTTACATAAGTTTTACTACTATATCTATGAGGTATTACAACCAAATTAAAATCAAGATCGACAATTTTATTTTCATATAACATACATAATAAAATAAATTTGTATGTACGGCACTGTATTAATTTATATGAATTATTTAAACAATTGCAGTCATATACCAAATGTCAACCTTAAAAATAAAACATTAAACAATTTACAATGTCAATGTGTTTTAAATAGGTCACTAGTACTATAAAAACATTTTTCTACGAGCCACCTGTGAAGTTTTGTCTTAAATTGCTTAGTTGGTAATTCCCTTATTGATTTTGGTAATGCGTTAAAGACTTTAATAGCCATTCTATGACAGTTTTTCTTACATAATGACGTCCTACAATATAGTACCTCTAATCTTGTTGGATCTCTAAATCTCACTTTCGAAGAACTATTATCTTGCAGAATATGAAAGAGTGAATCATGTTCTCTGACAAAGCAAGCAATTTGAAAAATGTATAAACCTGCCAATGTCAACAATTTAAGATTCTTGAAGAGTGGTCTACAAGAAGTCAACGGGCTAACTCCACACACAGCCCTTAAACATTTTTTCTGCACTATAAATGCTTTACCAAAATAACTGGAGTTACCCCAGATAATAAGACCATATCTGAGCACTGAAATTACGTAACCAAAATACGCAGTAAGGGCTATTTTTTGACCGGATGTTCGTCGTAATCTTTTTAGAGCAAACACAAACCGATAAAGTTTTCTACAAAGTAAATCTATATGGGTTTTCCAGTTCAAATTCTTGTCCAAAGTTATGCCAAGAAATTTTATTTGCTCAACTTTCTCAATTAATTCATTACGATATGTCAAGCCTTCGTTAAAATAATTGTCAATATTATTATAATTTTGAAAATAAATGAATTTTGTTTTCGACATGTTAGCTTTTAAGTTGTTGCATTCCAACCAATTAAGTATTGAGTCAATTTGAAATTGTAGGAGCCGTTCAAAATCTTCGCCTCTTATCTTTATTGTCTATCACAAGCGGGTTGGTATAGGGTTTGTATCATGTTTTCCTTCTCTTACAGTGCTGTTCTCTGCATAATATGCTCCCTCTGTCGGCTCTTACGACACCCATGGGATGATATGGGGTGGTGACATTCCGTATACTACAGAAATATACTTACTTTAATCAAGCATGAGTAGGTAATATAGTAAGTATTCATCATTAGCCCTGCATATAAAATATCTCCCACAACTGGGCAATGGTCTCTATTCTTTATAAAAAGGTGATTAGGCAAAATTCCATGACGGTTGCCAAGTCTAGGTTGAAATACTACACATCTTTCGAGAGCACTATGGCAATCTTAGACATTTGTTTCTGTTCAGCTATACTGCTACTATATATTTTTTTATAAACTTTTTCTTGCATTTTCGAAAGGGTAGGCAGATGTGAAATATTACACCTTCATTTCGCCATGTAAATATTTTTTGGTGCCACTATAATAGGGGGTGAGCCTATTATTGCCGTTACCGGGCATATTGTCAGACTACTTACTGCTACAGAAAATAGCGTGAATTCAGAAAACTTAGCAAAAGATTTTATTACACTATGGTAATACTCTTGGCTGACCCAGTAATCGGACCCGGGATACCAAGCAGCAGATACAAACATTTGCACAATGGAGACAGTTAGTTAGTTGCACTAAACCATTTAAAAATAATTTACTATACTTTAAATTGTGTTTAAAGACTAAGCTTCGGATTATTCGGTCATTTCAACCCCGATAATCATGGTTTGCGTTAGTATTCGTCCCACGGCGGCTGTCGTGTTAACATTGCAGAGAGGGTCTATGTGTCAAAGGTTCAGTCAGGAGGCTCAATTCACGCGCCGAACAAATATTTGTAAGAATCTAGTGGAGGCTCGACTGTAGGTTATATTTATATACGCATTCGTATAGTGCAGATTGTGACTAAAATAACTTGCCGTTCAAAGAGTTCGTATGTCTTTAAAAAGTAAGATTGTAAAACTTTACAATCTTACTTTTTAGAGACATACGAACTCTACTTTGCACAAACTTGTGCAAGATTTTTAGATTCTAGACTCCGTTTGTGGCTCCACCCGCATGGGAGTTGGTTATCGTATTATTTTCTTGGGTTAAAAAAAAGCTTTTATAGCTCCGGCCATTTTTATAAAAGCCCATTTTTGTATTTATAATATTAGTTTGGAAGCATGGATTTATAATACTTTTTACAGTTTCTATACTTTACTAGTATTATTGAAATTTCACTCCAAGTAGCTGATATAATATAACCTATACGACAATTTAAGAGCATTAACTTTAGTTTTACATTAGTATAGGCAATCTATTACCTAAATTAACAACCATTATTTTTTTTTAAATAAAATGTAGTACGAGATTGCAGTGGCATTCAATTTTTCTTTCGTCTGGTGGGTTTTTATGGCAATTTAATAAGAATAGACAATCCAATTGTACTTTTTATAAATATCTATATCAAACTAGGTTGTCTGAAAGAGACCGCATTTTGCGATAAGACCGCCCTGAAGTGCAACTAGTTTTAAGTTACTTTTACCATTATAATTTTGGCATGTAAGTACACTGGTGTACAATAAAGTTATCTATCTAAAATGACAAAAATATTTGTTGTATTTCTGTCCTTTTCTCTCGTACCAAGTAAAGTAAAAAACCGCTATTCACTACAAGATTTACACTAGATTTGCATACATCGCAAACTTCTGAAAATTTAATTCTCCTAAAAAGTTTCATTTTACAGCGTGAACTCCTAATTGTTCTTAATTACATGTCTCTGATAATTTGTTTAAATTTTTATCTTGCTCATGTGACCGTATTTTCGATGAACGTTAGGGCGGTTTCAGATAAGCGTTTTTTTTTCTGCGCGTATACTGTCGTTTCAGCATACGCGCGCTACATTACGCGCTTCAAAATAACGGACGCGCGTAAACGGACATATTTCGGCGTGTTCGCTCGAAACACGGTGAGGTGTCTCTCGTGGCTCACGCTTATACGAGCTAAGAAGCGCGTCAACGCTTGTACGAATTGCGCGTGTGCCAAACGGCGCGCCTATACGTGCCTACATGCGCTTCCAAAAATGAGCTTATACGCGCGTATAAAACGCTAGTCTGAAACCACACTTATAGGATATTTACAAACTGAACACGCGGCCTAGCATATGAATGTCAGCCATTATCATCAGCCCTATGCATAAACTGACCCACTGCTGGGCACGGGTCCCTTCTCACTATGATAAGGGTAATGATATGAATAGTGTACTTCTCTAGCCAAATATGACTTAACAGTCTTCATGTATCTTTCGAGAACATCATAGAGAACTCTTAGATCAGCAGGTTTCTCAAAGACATCTTCCTTCACCGTTAACCAAGCGATAATAAACAATTTAATACGTACTTAAATGCAAAAATTCAATTGTGGGCACCGCGGGTTTGAGCCCGAGACTGTCGGCATAGCAGTCTCTCCAGTGAGCTTTTTATTGCCTCAACGAATGTCAGTCACATAGATATTATTTTTTTTTTAATTCAAATCTATAACAACCAGGATCGTCAATAAAATCGTCTTCATTTAAATCACAACGTCATACTTCCAATCAACTTAATATAATTTGTATCCCAATATTGCAATTTGCAATATGGATTACATAGATTGTCAATTTGTGTCTATACTACATACTATAGGTATGTCGTATAGACACATAAGCAGAGAGAGATTGTTGCTGACAATGTTTGGCCATTATTATAAGACCACCCGTAGCCCCGTTTCCGAAGATGTTATATCAAATCTGTCAATCAACCAGCAAATAATCGACTTCCGAACGAAGGACGCCTTTAGGCAGCGTGTCTATTAGAGATGAACGAGACAAAGCTGAGCTGAGAAAATTTTCATGATAAAAAAAACGAAAACTTGTAAAAAGTGAGGCAATTATGTTGAAAGTTTTAAGCATTCGCGTCAGCTGCGGCAAAAACTCGCAAATGAGTTTGCGGCAGTGGCGTCTAGTAAGTACTGCCAATTGCAATAATTCAATTAAATTATCTTTCTGTGATCGCAATCAAAATCAAAACTCTTGGCATACTGCTTAGTTCCTACATACATTTCTTTCTCCATGCGAGACTAGGACAATGAACTGATAGTATTGCTAGATGTTTTCCCCGACACCGCTCATCTCTAACATCTTTACCAAATACACACGCTTACCAGTACAATGAACGTTTTCGGTAGGATATTGCTATTTAGTTGGACGATTTATGGTTCTTGTTAAGTGTGAACGACGGACTGGACGGTTAAAAATGTCGACGTTACGTTTTAAATGTATTATACAAAATGTTTGCGCGTTTTCGTTAAAGATTTTTGTTTTAAAGTACTACATAAATATACAAAATAAAGCTTTTAGTAATATATGTTTTACTAAAAGCTTTTATCTGTATTTTTCGCCTAGCAGTAGTGCTATGAGATCAAAAAAGTGCCGATAAATAAGGATCAATAATCTTACATTACGAAAATAATTACTTACTACTTAAACTATTATTCTTCTTTTGGTATAACGCAGGAATCGACATATAACAACATTTTCATAAAACCCTCAAGAAACAAACTCAAAGAATACCCATTTATTCGCCACAGTTTTGGTTTATGTAGAATTCAAACTCACGACATTCGACGCAGTGTTAAACGATAAAGTAACTGCTTAAACCACTAAGGTATATGAGCTCTTCAATACTAATAATTAAGCAGAAAAGCAATCAGGGTGCATAGGGTTCCCACCAAGAACTTAGGGTCCCAAGCCAACCTCACCTGCAAGTGGTGCACCTGCCGATCAACGGACGAGGCTCTGGCAAACAAAATATCCCGATAAGCGGCAATAGGCTCGCCACCTATTACGTGGGATCAAAACACTGGCGAAAAGTGGGCGTTTAATATGCCTCTGCCTACCCCTTCGGGGAAACAGGCGTGAGTCTATGTATGTATGTATGTAAAAGCAATCACTTTTTAGATTTGGTATTTATACAAGCTATGTACTACAACAAGGCCGCTACCAAGAATTTCCTAATAAACGGTCCAAATAATATAGCTCTAGACCCAAATATCGATCACTAGCCCCAAGTCCTTCCTTGTTTATGTGTAGTAAAGACTATCTTATAGTTCCCTCAAGCGATAGGACCTCTTGAAGTATGTACTCAACATAAATTATGTACATATAAACAGTGCTGAATTCGCCTCAATTCCAACAAAGATTTTCTTACACCTCAAAAATATATCATCAAGGTCTTTTTTATACAAAATAAATTATGCAGCTTTTAGTACGAACTGACAAAAGGGGCTACCGATACCGTTCGTGAAAAGAAAATCGTTAGAAAACAATACGAAGGAGAAATTAAAATTATTATAGCACAACAAGTCGTTCTGAATGGATCGCGTAATTTGTTTGATAAATGTTCGGAACGGAAGCTTTCTGTCCGTTTTGGAAGATTTTGACGGGTTTTTGGCACGCTTACTTGAAGGGACTTATGTCTTAAAATTCATAAGTTTATATGAGATATTATTTTCTTATAAAGTGTTTTTTGCAAATTTTGTTAATTAAATTTATATATATACTCTGAGAAATTTGGTCACGCTGTTAGGCAACGTTTCGTAAACGACCTTTAGGCTCTCCTTAATTGATTCTGTATGAACCAACCTGACCTGTGCCTTACACTATACAGCTATAAACATCTGTATATATAAGACTCTTGCGTCACTGGCTGCCTGACAGGCAACGCACGTCTTATTTGAAGTAGGTAAAAGAAGCTGCAATTTGGCACGTATATTCCTTGAGAAGTGCAGGGAATCACTAAAAAGAAATTGCCCGAATATTCTACGGGATCGGGCAGAAACGGTTAAATTAAGAAATAACACAGCTGCGGGCATCCTCTAGTATTAATATAATAACTTGGCATTGACAACAAGGCTCGTTTACACTTTCTAGTCATTAATTACATAATCAGCCTTGAAATACAATTAATAGTTGATAGTTGGCATTTATGTATAGGTAATTAATGTAAGTAGTTGACTTGTTGAGAATCTACTGTACTGTGTGCACTGATAGTCATAAATAACTTCCTAGATTTTTATGTTATCCCAAAGTGAACTTAGCCGAAAAAGGCAGATTTATTTTACTATCTGTATAAGTGTATATGTAACATTCTTGCGTTACTGATTGAGTGACGGACAACGCACAGCCAAAATTGTTGGGCGTAAGAAGCTGAATTTTCCACGGGATCGGACGAAAACGATTAAATTCAAATAAAATTTGCAGGCGTAGCTACTAGCATGCTCTAGTCTTCATTTAAAGAGAATTCTAAAACGACATAATGTTATAAATAAACACATAGACATAAAATAACTTCACCCCTTTCTCCCCGAAGTGGTAGATAGAGGTGTATTACACACAAACACTTCACATGTTATAAATAGTTTTGTCATATAGTGCTGAAAGAGAATTCCACTTTTTTTACAATCAATTGCAAAGTTTCCTCATATTGAAACGGTCTTTAACCCTTGACAGTAAAGAAAAACGAATAAGCACTAACTTCACAATGAAAATAAAAGAGAAATCTCAATAACGCAAAGGTACTCTCGATATTTAAGAACGAAATAATCATTGTATTCAGCTTATGCCTTTCAATTGACGACTTTCCGTCACGACAGCGTTCACGACGAATATAGTTTTCCAATAAATATAATAGCCCCGTTTTACCTCCAAGCTTTTATGAATTGAGAAATGTTTATAGTGATCCGCACAACTTTGTAAAGGTAAGCGGATCTACGTTGGAGTAAAAGGAGCATGAGTTAAGTTAGTGCTGCTTTAATGTGGTATGCGTTTGTATTCATATGCGTGGGTTTATTGAAAATATTAAGCTGGTGAGGTGTGGTACAGCACAATCACCCTAAAGGAATTTTATGATTTTATTGTTTTGATATGCCTTTTTTATAATCTAGTATCGATATATTAAATCACAATTCGATCAAATGCAGTTAACAGTGCGGTTTTACCAATCGATACTTTCAATTTGACAATTTTAGTAATCCTTATCGGGTTGGGAGCCTTCTGCGCTCACCCATAGTCCGCGTAAAGTTGGCCATCTGTGCCCAACAACTAGTCCACACACAAAAAAAAAATACAGCCTTTGGCAGTCCTCTGCTGGACATAGTCCTCTCTCAAATTGCGTCACAGCAGCATTGTAAGTCAATAGTGGTATTCGGCCTACTATACCTCGCCGGCCAAGCATGTTGGTAAAAGTTGACGTCGAGTTTCCATTCTTCCCAAATAAGTTGTTTTATATTTTTTTATTTATAGAGTCACGTCTGTATCCCCGAAGGGGTATGCAGAGGTATAATATTACACCCACATTTCGCCATGATTTTTTAGGTCGCACGTAAAAAGGGGCGAGCCTATTGCCGGTGCCGGGCACATCACCAGACTCCGTGCTGCTACTGAGAATTCGGAAAAACCAAGTAACACTGTTGCCCGACCCGCGAATCGAACCCGGGACCTCCGATCAGCAGTTGCATACGCTATTCACTAGACCACCTTTGACAGTCCTAAAATACGTTTTTGCTTCGTGAATTTTCCTTTATCGCCACTTTCGATGTTATTATCCACGTTAAGGAATAGGGTAGTGACAGTTTGTATTCTTAATCCGTCACCACACGGAGAATGATATACCTACTAATAGTTTTAGTGTCAAATGAACGATTAGTAAGTTTAGTACTTAGCCTACCTAGAACACTTAAACTTATGTATTATTTCATATACGTAAATAAACCAATAAATTAGTTGAGTAGGTGCTTTTCATAGAGTAAAACTTCGCATGTGAAAAGGTCATAGAAAAAGAGTTGATTTTGCTGAGCTAAGCTTTGAGTAAACGAAGTAATACAGGAAATCTTAATATATAAAATCCTTGCGTTACTGACTGACTGACAGACACGCACCAACCGAAACTATTGGGCGCAGGAAGCTGAATTTTGGCATGTATGTTCCTTGGGGACTGTAGGGGTGCACTAAGAAGGGATTTCCCGAAATTCCCACGGGATCGGCCAAAACGGGTAAATTAAAAAAAATGCAGTCGTAGCTGCTGGCGTCCTCTAGTATTGTATAAAATTGTACCTTTATTACCTATGGATAAGCTACTTAAATCTTAAGTGCTTCGTAGATTTGTTAAGACTGCCTCCGTTTGCCAGTGGATAGCGTATGCATTTCCTGATCGGAAAGTCACGGGTCGGACAAAAGTGTTACTGAGTTTTTCGGCATTCTCTAACAGCACGGAGTCCGGCCCCTTTTGTGTGGGACCCACAAATTAATAACATGGCGAAATATGGCTGCCTCTGCCTGAGAACATGTAAAATTGCACCCACATTTCTTCTTCAGAGTAAGTTGGTAGTTTATCAGATATTTTTTGTATTTAACTATAAAAAGTACATAAATACATACATAGATCGTGAGATAGCTAATAAAAATACACGACACAATCTTTAACATCAAATTATTACCAGCTTGCTTTTGCTGACAAACCAGAAATAACACTTTTTACTTAATGAGTAGGCCAAGAACCACATCAAAATTTGAATATTGATTAAGCGAGAGAAATAAAGTTAATTTCACTTCCATTCAAAAATGTTTTTCCAAGTTTATTATGAGCCAGCTAAACAAAACAACATAACCGACATCCAAAACGTTGTACGTATAATACGTACAACGTTAGAACTTTCTACAGAACTCTGCGAAACACAAATATTTATAACGCCTGCAGGTATTTGTGCTACGTCCGGGTATTAGCGTATGATTTGCCTATTTACATAAACAGACCATACCAGGGGTTCCAGAGCTTGTCTTAAAAATACATACCAAATAATTTTTATGTTGTGATGAAACGGTTTAGAAAATAAAAATAACCAAAACACACCATATCTTAGTTATTATTGTCAGCTATTTTCATAAAAAGGGAAGTAAATTTGTTATTTTCGAACTCAAACAGCATAATTCTTATCAAATTCTTTCGTTCGTTCAAGCCAGTTTATTATTTATCGGGATTATACATTTATGTCAAAATACAAATTTAATTTAATTTTATTTTATTGGTAGACAAACGCAATTAATTGGCACTACTGCTGAAACTAGACCCTCAGTAAGTATAAAATGTTCATCATTCATCATCATTTTTAAAATGTTCTATAAGAATCAATATGTTGCGGTAGAATTCTTAAATTGTAGTTTGATTTCCATTTGTAACATTTGCTTAAACTGAATAAAAACTATAAAGGAGAATACCTTAAAACGTGGCTGGCATTTTACATTTTAACTGGTGTAACCCAAGCCAAAACGTCGGCGTCGGGACAAATATCGTGGCAACATTAATTCAAACATGTCTTACCTCTTGAGGCTCTGAATCCACGAACCAGTCGATGGTAGCCGCTGGTAGTGAGTAGTCTGACGTGCAGTTCACTAGCGCGTTCTCTCCCACTTGCACTAATGTTGGCAACCCCGTGATAAGAGGGTCGTATTCTGGTAATACTGTGAAAGAAAATAAAAAAGATATTATGAATAGAACAAAAGAGAAAAGTTTTCTTTTCATTATAACATAGGTACACAATTATTAATGACTAGAGGATTCCTGCAGCTACGCCCATACATTTTATTTCAATTTAACCGTTTCTTCCCGATCACGTTTGAATTCCGAGAAATCCCTTCACAGTGCGCCTCCATCGGCCTCCAAGAAACATACAAGCCAAATTTCCGCAAATTGCGTCCAATAGTTTTGGCTGTGCGTTGTCTGTCCGTCAGTCAGTAACACAAGAATTTAATGTAAACAAATAACGTACTCAACACACATATTCAAGTTGCTATGGAAAACGAGGTCACCACTTAGGCTAATTTGAGGCGGAACCCTCAAACTACCCCAATTTTGATCTGTGATTTTCGTATCGTTATGATTCACAGTACAAAATGTCACTACCCTATTTCGTTCCGTGGATGTCGTAATTGTCGTAGCCTGTTGGTATCTCCACTAGACTATTTGAAACATTTTGTGTTAAATGCGACATAATTATGGCGTTATGACGTACCGAATTATCTAATGAATAGTGCCTAGTATAACATATTATACCTGATGCGTGATGTTGAGCAGTGGTTAAAATAATAAACCTTCATACAAACAATGAGTGTTTGAGTACACTAATTGGCTAAATTGAATCACAACATATCATTAATTAATCAATCATAGTATTATTGAATAGATTTGACATAGATACATTAAATATATAGATTTGACAGTTCATAGTGTGACCAGAGTCAGATATTTTCAATAGACAAAGTAACACGCTACTAAACTGATATAATCGATTTAACTTATCATAAACAATATTTCCATTTCAAACAATTATTACTACCATGCACCTTTTGCGATGATCGATGGCAGTTCTTGGCGATTATTGGTTCTATTTGTTATTAAGTTCGAGAAATTTAGAAGAGACGAATGCTTGACGTCCTTTTACAAGAGAATGGAGGCCACGAACATGGCTACGGTCAATCGGTGCGAGGGAAAATGCAAAACATGTTGCCAGTAAAGTATGATACAATGTTGCTCATAAAAAAATATTATTATTATCATTTCAATCACAAAATTTCAATCAATAAATAAACAAACTACAGCAATATTCTAAATTAAACATGAATACTTAGGCACATTAGTGATCTAATTATGTGACCATAATGAGTTGCGTGTAGGTATTTGGAATTTGGCAAATCGCTCCGCATGAATGGCTTTACACGGATTTCAATTTAATTGATTTTGTGCTTAAAATTAATCCTCAATCATCGACATTTTCATTTAGGTATATTCAATTTCATGGACTACGCTTATCAAAAAAATATTACATATTTTGACGAATTTTTTTATTATTCTGTTAATTCGTTATGGTGGATATATAGAAGGTATTTGAGGGACAGTCACTCAGTCCACTGCTGAATAGAAGCCTCTCCAATTGCATGCCACTGAGCCCGATTTTCGGCTTTTGTGTCCAGCCGCTGCCAGCCACTTTGCGTATATTATCACTTCTTCCACCTGAAGGCGTCTTCCACTACGTTTCGTTAACACTAAAAAAATTAATACCATATTACCTAAATAAGAACTTACCGGCTAACGTCATGTTGGCTGAGAGCTTCTCCACCGCGAACCTCGGTCCTTCACAGGACACTTCACAGGGATACTTAGCGGTTCCTCGTTCAGGTCTGAGAAATATGAACTTACCAGCTAGCGTCTTGTTGGCCGAGCGCTTGTCCACTGCGAAACTCGGTCCTTCACTGGACACTTCACAGGTATAATTGGCAGTTCCTCGTTCAGGTCTGAGAAATATTATGAACTTACCAGCTAGCGTCATGTTGGCCGAGCGCTTATCCACCGCGTACCTCGGTCCTTCAGTGGACACTTCACAGGTATATTAAAGTTACTCGTTGAGGTCTCAGAAATATGAACTTACAAGCTAGCGTCATGTTGGCCGAGCGCGTATCCACCGCGAACCTCGGTCCTTCACTGGACACCTCACAGATATACTTGGCAGTTCCTCGTTCAGGTTTGACAAATATGAACTTACCAGCTAGCGTTATGTTGGCCGAGCGCTTGTCCACCGCAAACCTTGGTCCTTCACTGGACACTTCACAGATATACTTGGCCGTTCCTCGTTCTGGCCTGACGCTGATGACGCAAGACCGAGGATCACAGGAGCTGTTCGTTATCAGAACCCCAGTTGCGTTGAATGCCCGGGTTTCTGTTTGTGGACAAAATAGATGTTCTTAATATACGTTTTATGAAATTAAAAAGGAGGCTTGGAATACATGATGTAACTGGCCGCATTGTCCGAGAAAAACAGACAGATTATGATAACTTTGAATAGTAGTTAATGCTTGTGGATCCTTAAATTCCTAAACGTGCGATAATTTGCAGATATCAACACTATATCTACATCTTCTGTATATATCAAATTCTTGCGTTACTGACTGACTGACAGACAAAGCATAGCCAAAACTATTGGGCGTAAGAAGCTGAAATGTTCCATGTATGTTCCTTGGGACCCGTGAGGTTGCACTGAGAAGAGATTGCCCGAAATTTCCACGAAATTGTGCATATACGCTTAAATGAAAGTAAAATGTGCAGGCATACCTGCGGGCAATATATTATAAAGACGACGACGATACTTATATACCACAAATGAAATGCAAAAAAAATATTCCAACCGAACGCAGACCATTTCATCTACATTACACCTAATAACACAACATAAATAATATATCGAATACGTCACTTAGATTAACGGCACAGTTTTATAAAGCTGTTGAATAGCACTCGCCGGCTCTCATTTTGACCTCGTTTCAGAATATTTCCTAGAGGCAGATTCAAAAGGCTACTCAAAACAGGTGAAAACATTCTGTATAAAAAATAACGTTTATACTTTATGGAATGTGAAATGTTACGCTTTAGGGCTTTACTTGAACGTTTTTGTATTTATTTCATGTAATAGCCCGACTGTTTACATACGTTTTTTTGCAATGATATTTGAAATAAAAGTCGACATAGTAATTGTTTATTTATTTTGTACAATTGTTACCGTCAAGGTTCAGGTCTGATCAGAGCTTTAAATTTCATCAATAATTAATTATTGGGCTTATTGAAATGAAAAATGACATATCAGTTTAAGTAATAACTACTTGAAATCCATACAGTGTAATTCAAATAAGTTGTCATCAGGCAACGATAGCCTAGTGAAAATACCAACAGACTGGCATGCAGAGGGTGCACCAATGGCTTTTCGGAGTTATGTGCGTATTGAATTATTAATTATCGCTTGCACCGTGCCTCGGAGAGCACGTTTAGCCGTCAGTCCGGCTGTCATGAAGATCTTTGAGAGTCGTTATATGGAGTCAGTATCTATGAGTAAACTGACACTAGGTAAAATCAACCATAGAATATGGCGATTCCTTTGGGTTGCGGAGGTCAGATAGGCAGTCACTCTGTGGAAAAGCTAATATTCTCTGCAGGGTTCAGACTGAGATAACGCTAAGAGATAACGCTGGGATGATGAAGGATCATAGTTTGTACCGTTTGATAAAAAGGTGAATTTTAGCAAATTGGTATAGCGATTTTTGCAATTGGGTCATCCTAAATAAGCGTGTCCGGGTCAAAATTCAGTACATAATGGATAACTAACAACTTGATATTTTTTCTATAATAGGTAGGACTTCATATTAGGTGCCGCAAGTATTATTTTTTAAATAAATAAAATGCAAGGGAATAAAAAAACAGAAAAGCCTTGATGATATTGACCTCGGTGGCGCGTCCGGCCCTCGGATTGCGGCGAAAAAAAATTGTTTTTCTATTTTCTTCAATAAATGGCTCTATTTAGCATATGGTCACAAACAACTAGATAGTTATTAACTCTATGTACAATATTGCTACGTTATTATAGGCCATACTAAAGAAGTTACAACTGATTGTTGTTGATATCAGTGGCGCGCACTGATCTGTTCATAAATCCTGTATTTTAGTGAGTTCGAGACTATTTGTTAGAGTAATACGAACAATTACTAGTGCCGCGTTGGTGGTAAGGTTAACACGGCTGTGCGTCTCCGTGCAACTCTTTTATTAAGGTTCTTAGTCGTATTCGGTGACTTGGTATACCCTAAAATTGATTTCGGTGAATTCATTTTATCCACAACTATTTGACTTAAAATGTTTAAACTATACTAAACGTATGTATTATGTTTATTCGATTCCAATAAAAGAGATTAATATTAAAAATCGTGTTACATATTAAAATATTAAGGATTTTGCTAATTATTTTGATTTCAGTGGTATTGATTTCGGTGTTTTCGGTGGAAATAAGTGCATCAAAATCAATGTTAAAGTCACCGCAATTATACATTAGTTATTTATTTACATTTAAAGATCGTTTATTTAACTTTCTCATCACCTCTCATGTTGTTTCACGCATTCTGGCATAATCACAATACTGTGATTATGCCAGATTAAAAAAGGAAGTGAAATCGGTGCAGCCAATTCTAATAAACCTGAAATTTTATCGAACAATCTGATTAAACCTGGTAGTAGCTATTCTGTTGACCTTGCTGATGACTTCTATGAAACAAAGTAGCACCTGTGCCATACCTAAACATCAGACATTGAATTGTACGAAAATGATAGCTTCTGGACGCATGTGTCGTGAAAATATTGCTCCGATAGTAATGAATGAAGTTACATTTTCTAATATTGACAGCAATGACGAGGAATATAATATTTTTTAAATTCAGGATTGAAAACTTGAATAAGTATAAAGATTTTATAAGTTTTATTACATTGTATATTGAATTATGTAGCATTAAATTTACTTCTAGGTGCCTAATATACCTAAAATTATTTTAATCGAGTTACAACTAAAAGGCAACGTAATATTTTAATACAATTATTATTAATCAAATAAGTGCCTTATAGATAATTGTTGATGTTTTTGAAAGAATGATTTTAAGTGATTTTTTTAATAATAAGTAAATTATTCTCTGTGATTAAGCTAAATCTCAACGAACACTTCAGATTTGTTTAAATTCCTATATTGTCAGTTTAAGCAACTACAAAGCAGTAGGTACTTTTAATAAAAGGTAATGTAATAATTTAACGCTTCCTTCCAAAGTTGATTCTTGTAAAATTTCTTGTATGTTAATAAATAGGGCTTTACTCTCAATAAAATAAAACCTTTTATTGTATAATTACCTAACCTGCAATTTCGTACTTAGTACGTATCATACGTATCTACGTACGTAGTATAGTACTAAAGCAGTTAAAACATAGGGATGTAAAATAGTCTTCAGAATATAACTCATTTGATATGTTTGATTTCGGTGATAAGAATATTGATTTCGGTGGACACCGTTTCAAGAAAATTGAATTCCTACTTATCGATTCAGTCTATGTTGTTCCCTCTACTACTAATATGTTTTAATTTAAATCTAGATTTGATATTTCATGCTAATAATGCCTAAATTAATAATAAAAGAATTGCCACCGAAGTCAACAAAATAATGAGAAACCTGATAATGACCCAATTACAACAACTGGGACGTTTCTTAATTTGTTTAAATAAATTCAATTTTTCTCATAGGTATCTTTAAGTTAACACATTTATTTTAAGGTGTCTATGAAGATAATGTGTGTATAGATACTATTGTTTCTTGCAAGAGAACTAAATATCTTTTGTGTTTTGAATGTACTTACAGCTTGATCTAAAATGATAAAAGAGCAGCCACTTTGCATTTTCTTCAGATAGAGAGCTCACAAATGCAAAATGTCTGCAAAACATTCCACAATAGCATTTGAAGAATACGTTCCTTGCGTCACTACAGCCTTTTGATTAAGAACGTTGCAGTTGAAAGAGATTAGCGTGCCTTAAGACGTAGAACGGTTCAACTTAATACCATTAGTGGCTGAATGCAACAAGTAGGTCACAAGTTCGTCAAAATGCAACCATTATTCCAATAAAAATTAATGTTCCCTCGAAAATATAATGCAAATATGTTACGCTTTGACTTATAGCTTCTCAGTAATTAGCATGGCTTAAGTATACGCGAATAAGGAGTTGGCAATTTTATCGTTTCTATGTTATGCTGACAGTCTTCTTTTTTTTGCGTATGACTACCTACACCAGCTCTGAAGACCGAGTGTATGTAGACCAATCGATGGCGACCTATATGCTCATCAACATACAACTTCTTTTCTTAAGCCAAGAAAGTGTGTGTAACCCTGGCAACTTAGTAATGATTTGTGACTCAAGAAATTAAGGAAACAGGACCATTTCTTTTTGCCATAATCAGAACACCAATCAAATCCTGATTGCAATTCATAAAACTGTATTCTTTCTTTTGGTTTGCATTAGTGGAATCTCAACAAAGCTCTTGTCGACATTTAAAGGCCACTTGAACGCCTCCGACGTGATCCGTCGATTTTTGCTCTGACACATTTACCGTGCTTTGATGTAAACGCCACAACGAGCAGTCATCCATTCAAGTGGTGACCTGCGCAAGTGATGCTTAACTTTGTCGATGTTTTACGAACGGTAAGATAAGTCATACTGTGAGTGCTACAAAAACAGAAGTTGATTTTGCTTTTAAAATAAATTTATTGCTATACAAAACCTAGGTATGTAAATAGTAGCTAAAAAGCGCAGGTTTTTTTACTTCGAGCCCGGTGTCCGCTAACCAGCCTCACCGGACTTGACAGAATGTAATTCTTTCTTCAAGACGACTGCCGTCAGATCTCCGTAACCAAAAGGGACAGCAATAGTCCAAGGACCAGTGTCTAGGCACTGACTCAAATAACAACGGTCGAAGATCATCATAACAGGCGAGACCGACAGCGTAAAGTGCTCTCCGTCGTAAGCGTTATTTAACAATTCAATACGCACATAACTCCGAAAAGCTAGTGGTGCGTGGCGTGGATTTAAATCCGATGCCCTCTGCATAGCAGTCTGTTGGTATCTGCACTAGGCTATCGCTGCCATAACATAATCACTATTAACACATACATATTATTGGAAATAATTTGAATAAAAAACAGCATCGTAGCAAAAGTTACGAAACAAGAGAAAAGTACAAGCTCAGCTTCAGCATAAATACAACAAGTTTAGACAAACAATTAACCTTAATTCTAAGAAAGGCCAATACGTGTAAATTAATGATTATTACTTCAAGCAAACGACAATAAAGTGGAAAACAATCAACCATCATAATGAAATATTTCGGGAAAAAGTGGCATGTTTATATTAGTTTTGAAGTTGTTCGTTTTGTATAAAATAGAACGTGAAAGTTATTAATTATAAATGGACTTTTTCCTTTTAATGTTAGTTTACTTCCGTCTAATTTCTCGAGGTCGATTTTGCTTCTTTTCGTCTTTATTTTCATAAAAAAATAACTTTATTTTCTTTCTCATTTTGATATTTGAGCGTTTAGTTTTCTTATGACTACATTCTTCCAGATTCCAGTTTAATTAATTGGCAAACAACAACAGACTAAAAACTTTCGTTCTAATTTTAATTTGTTAGAAAAATAATGCCTATCCGATATAGCGAAAATAATCTCTAGTAAAAAGTAGTAAAAAAATCACTTTCAATACGAAATTTCGAACTAAACGTCAGCCTGACAAAAAAACAATCTTCATTTGAGCTGGAGTATATATTTTATTTCTATAAGCTACAGAGAAGGAATATTTAAAGAGGCTACTCAGCAAAAAAAAAATCCACGAGAGAGAGCTTACAAAAAGTATACAAAAATGCACTCCGTTTAATTAAATATAACTTGGCATCGTATTCTCAAAAGAACTTGAATATATGGCTACCACAAGTTTACAAGGCGTGGATAGGAAAAATAAATAAGAACGGGTGGGTACGATGGAGCCAACGGGCATTCACGCAACATAATGCCTAGTGTTTTATAATTTATGCAAGTGCACTTCTTAATCGCAAATAGTTATGGCTGAATTTTAAAAGTTTGTACATTCAGCAAGAAGTATTCAAATTATTTGTGTATTTTTTTAATGCATCGTATGTTAGACGCTAGTACACTTTAAACATTAAAATTGTTGAACAAATAATATAGTGTTTTCAATCTTTAATTAACTAGGGTTTGGCATTTTTCTTTTACTAGACTCTAGTTTATGTATGATTTTTATGAGCATACAACTTTGAGAAGTATGATAGATTTTGTGGTGGTAGATGAACGTTTGAAAGGAAAAGTGAAAGATACTAGAGTGTACCGAGGCTTAAATGTGGGTACTGACCATTTTTTGGTAGTTAGCCGCATAGCGGGACTAACCACTAAATGGTGCCATCGTCCTTGCATCCACTCACCTGCCATAGAAAGAGTGAAAGTTGAAAGATTTGAAGAAGAGGATGTACGTAGTCGGTATAAAGAGGCATTGGAAGAAAGGTTTAAAGAGCTTGGAGAGCTTTGCTGGAAGAAGATGGTTGCGAGATAGAAGAATTTTGGAAAGAGTTTAAGAATGGAGTAATAGGAACAGCTACACAAGTATGTGGCGTAAGCAAGAGGCAGCATGTTAAAAAGATTTGTAATGAATGGTGGGATCAGGAAGTAAGTGGTGTGGTCGCAGAAAAGCACAAAGCATGGATGGACTTGCTGGCCATAAGAATCTGGTTGGGTCTGAATGTGGATTAAGAATGGGTGAATCTGTGTTTAAGACCTTGCTATACGCTGACGACGATGGTCAACGTAATTAATGAGGCGTATAAAAAGAAGGGCATGAAAGTGAATATAAGCAAGACTAAGGTCGTGGTCATAGAGAGGGAAGACAGTATAACTGAATGTAACATAATGATAGGAGATGAAAAAGTGGAACAAGTGAATGAGTTTGTGTATTTAGGCTCTTTGTTTACGAGAGATGGAAAATGTGAGGAAGATGTTGAAAGGAGAGTGAAAGCAGGAAATAGTGTGAATGGTGCCTTATGGTCCATCATCAGTAGCGAAATTATCCCAAGTAAGGCTCGCCTTGCTGTACTGCAGGGAGTTTTGGCGCCAACACTGATGTATGGTAGCGAATCATGGGTATGGCAGAAGAAACATGAAAGTAGAATCAATGCTGTGGAGATGAGAGCTTTAAGGAGTATATGCGGAGTAAGTATGATAGATAAAGTGCGTAACAGTATGATACGGGAAAAGTGTGGTCTAAAAGAAGATGTAGTGACTAAGATTGAAAAAGGAATGTTGCGTTGGTTTGGACATTTGGAACGGATGGATGAAAGAAGAAATACGAAAGGAGTGTATCGTGCGAGAATGAATGGAAATGTCGGTAGGGGAGGCCCTAGGTGGACGTACGCCGACCAAATAGGTGACGTACTAAAAAAGGGCCAAATTAGGAGTACCCATAACTGACGCGCATGCATGATGAGGTTAATGAATGTCGAGGAAGCGAAAGAGGTATGTTTGAACCGAAGTATGTGGCGTTCCATAGTCTCTGCCTACCCTAATGGGAGACAGGCGTGACGTTATAGATAGATAGATAGATAGATGCAACTTTGTGGATTTTAGTACATTTTTGTTTTGAATTTAATGGCCCTTCCGTGGACTTGTGATCCGTTTCAATAGATTTAGATACGTGCAACTTCGTGTATTTTAAAATAAAACTCAAGGAGACCATAACGTTAATTACCTAGAGAACTAATTTTGTACCTAAGCTTAGTAAATCTTGAGATAGAAAAGGTAAGCTCGGCAATTATGCTTAATATTAAAAACGTTTCTGAGTTTAATTTAAAATACCCTTCTTATATTCTGGAAACTAGAAAACAAAGTGTATCGTATAGGTTATAAATATTTAGTAATTGCTAAATTTCAAATTAGTCTGCAGATAGTTTGAAAGAACGAAGTAACTACTTTTTGGCGTAATTATATTGCTCCTTTTAATTTCATTTTCCACTATTTATTTATTAGTAGAGCTTTAAGTTTTGAGTTTGAAATAGATTATGGCATAATAAAGAATTTATTGCCTTACTAGTTTAATACTTTGTTTAATTATCATACAGTGAACCACACACCACGCTTTTGAAGTTGAAGAATTGTGTAGATATTTTACAATCAGACGTGTTACTTTACTTTTGAATACTTTCATTAGCGCGATTCAGCTTGTACGATTGATTCTTCATTAACCAATAAATATTCATATATCTTGGTACTTTTATTATTTTACGATCCAACCTATTATTTTATTGTATGTACAGTTATAACTATTCCGTTATATTTTTCATAAATTGTGTAACTATGTCCATGGAACCTATATACATGTGTAAACCAAACGAGTGTGCTCAGTGTTACTAAAACCCATCAGTCGTCCTCACACCGGTGCTAAGGGTACAACGACTAAATAATTCACGTTTGAATTACGATCCGCTACGAATGTACGTTCAATGTTTCAAACCCAGCAGTTTTATGCCTGTTTTTGTAATGTGGAGTGAGCAAATAAGAACAGTTTGTTTTGAGATTAAAAGAGAATGGGCAAAATGGTACACGGCTCCAAAAGATACGATTGTAGTGTCGTTTAAAAGGTCTTACCAAGAGGAATAATATTTACTTTAGCCGCCAGTCTCAAATCTGATTGCGTTTGGAGATATATGGCAGTCTTAGTTACTAATAAAAACCTTGTCCCTTCGGTTTCCCTTTGCGTTCCAGGGCCATGGTAACCTGTTTAGACAATCCCGTGGCCCCGGCAATAAACAAACATAATATACGAGTATATTAGGTACCACTTATCTTATATTAATGATGACTATTGGAGCGGGTACCACGTTCCATACATTTTTGCCCATTCCCCTTTTAATGTGATTCTGTTTATAACTTACTACCTGCTGTATCTGGAGTTCAACGTTTTGTTGTTAAATATTATTAATGTAAAATCAAATTAACATATGTAACCAAACGCAAAGTCGCGAAGGACTTGTAAATCATTCAACCAATGGACACAAAAACGCTCAAAGACCACTGTCACCAGAAAAAATCAGATACTTAGGCTGACCTGATTACTTATTATAATTAATCTATCAGAATATCTAACAAACAATTGCACCCTCACCGACAATGCGGGTTCCAGTTAAGGAATGGGCGAAGAAACCTCTATAGCTCTGCCGTCTCCTTGCTTAGAATTAGTGCTTTGCAGAAGCAGATTTTTTGTCCGAAAGTTTACTTCTGCCATCTCCAGGAGGCGTAGATGTGTAAAAATTTTCCTTACCGTCTATAGTTCTATCCTTGACTTTGCCTTCACGACAAACAAACACAGTTTGGTATGGCCTGACAAGCGACAACTGCAATAATTTTCTCATAATTCTTGAAGCAAATTAATAATTTCAATAATAATAAATTAAATATTACTAAACTGTTAAGCTATGTCACGAAAAATTAATTCAAATCTGAATAGTAATATAAAGAATAAATTAACTTTATACACCACTATTTTGTATTAGTACTTACAAAAACTTTAAGGACAGATTAGTGAAGATATTATTATCATAATTATATGTGACGTAAGAATTTCATAATATCAATAAAGAGCAAAGTTATTATCATTTGTTTATTGTAGAAAATCTCACTTAAATCATAGTCATATTTTACAATCCATTCACTAATTCATTGATAATATTCCATCCTGCTCATTCGCATTCTCTCTGTCGCACTTATGATGTAGGTAGCCATAGAAAATAAAATGAAGAAAAATAATAAATGTGGGTAGTTATTTTTTAATTTTGTTAATTGTACCCTCTCCTTCATACTTCATTCGGGCTTAGGACCGGTAAAATGTATCGTTTAACAAGTAATTAAATACGGAGGTATGTAATTAGAAAGCAAACAAATATCAAAATAAAAGAAGGTGTTCTGGACTAAAAACAAAAGAGTAATTTTGGCGTATTTATGAAGTTAGAATCATCTGCTATTTACAAATATTATTTTATCATCATCATGTCAGCCTAGAGACGTCCACTGCAAAACATAGGCCTTCCTCAAGGTGTGTGGAGAACACATACCGATTTTGAGCCGCCCGCATCAAATTATTATTTACTTAAGTACGTATTATTTACCAAACTTACAAGTATTTCCATTGTCCTTCGAAATGTCCACCACCGTTGTTAAAAGCATCCAATATGCACTGTTTTAATAGTTTGACACTGACCGGCTCAATTTTGTACACTCACAATAAGATGTCCATGGGTACACAGCTGCACTCGCAATTTTTCCACTCAAAAAGTACGCACGAAGCATAGCTACATACTCCCGTGATATGAACTGATATGATAGGCCATCGCATCGGGAAAACGTAGACAAACAATTAACTTTCGCAACGAAATTAGATACGCTCACTTTCGCTAGCAATTTAGCACTGATTGTCGCATCGTCGGGGCGTGGCGCAGGCGCAGAGGGGCTGGGGGGGGGAGAAATTTATCAATGTTTCATTTTACTATTATAGTATGCGGGTCGGTCATAGTATTAGTATTGCATTTACCAATTATCACGTATTTTTGAGGACAGTTTTGAGACAGTTTTGGGACTTAGTGTTTTTATTTTTTAACTACATAAATATGATCAGTTAAAGATACTTAGTGCTCTGTTAAATTGTTTACACTAATTAAAAAATGGTGGTGTATATTTAAAACATATTGTATCACCCAAACGCCCAAGCGTCAGACATATAATATGTAAACCCAATTACTGGCGTTTTCGCGTAATGCCTACCGAATACCATCCCGGCGTACACTTTTAAAATTATATATTTTAACATAGAATGTTCCCGAATTAAAATAACGACAGGCATTTTGGTTTGGTATCGTTTTTTCCTCCTTTTTGCTAATATTTGACATCAAAGAACATTGAGATAGGTAATATATAGATCAATGTCAAAGAATTTGTCATTTTGTGAACGTCGTGTTTCTGTTTAGGATTTTGAAAAGTATGTGGCTAATTTGTAACAGTGTATTTTAAGAAGGTATTTGATTTGTTCACACACGTGAACTGACTATAGATTATGATACTGTAAGGAGAAATGGATTTTGTTTTACTAGAACAAATCGATACATTAATTGTCTCAATAAATGTAGTTTCAGTCTCATGTTGGGTGGAAGTAAAGAACTGACTTTGTAGAAGCATATTACAAACCTGCACTATCACACAAAAGCTTAACATGAAAATAAACAATAATAATAATCCCATGAATTTTTTTGTGGGTATAATATTACACATCTGCCTACCCCTTCGGGTATATAGGCGTGAGTCTATAAATAAAATAAAAAAATAATAATCCCATACAATATTAATAAGTCATCATTAGTATCTTTATAACCTACTCTTTCGTGTAGTCATAAGGATGTTGCAGGTTACCCATCGACAAAAATGCTCTCATTTTGACACAACTCCTCCGTCGATGAGTCGTTGCCTATCGCTCCTGAGGATGCCTCGTTGTCGACGATGAGTCGTTGCCCATCGCTCCTGAGGATGCCTCGTGCAGAGGCGAAACACGTGTCGAAGAATAGTCGGCGCATACAGCGGGATACTGCAAGTCAGGTATCTTCCTGGAACCCATACCATTCCTATATCCCTTATCCTTTTAGAGGAGTTCGGTATTCTCAACCTTTTTCTATTGCAATAGTTGGGGTGGTCAATCCGAGGGTGCGTGGTGGGTTCCTCTTTCCTTCCATTAGGTTACAATGGAGTTCCGCCAAGTAACGCCTGATTCAATTAACTATATAATTACTTCAGTGTTTGTTGAAGGGGTTGCTGTATACTGTTCCGGCTCCGTTTCCATACTAGTGCCCTCAGATTCATTTGGCAAAATTTCCCTGGTGATCGAGAGGCTCGTGAAAGATGTCGGTGCTTTAGCTCGTTATCATTACCCACTGGTTCATTTCCTACGGCTTTTTTTATCACTGTGGTGCTCGTTGAAGATGATGGTGTGCACTCTTGAGAACCCGATTCTACATCATTACACTACTAAATAAAATTACATTTAAACAAGCTACCGTGGCTTTTTTAGCAATAGTAGACCACGACCCTGCATCTTCTGAAAAATAAATAACGAAATCGATTTAGCCACGAAGACTATACGAACTCAAAAAACACCCATAACTCGAAGTCAACACTTCTAAAAATTTTTTTTTAAATCTCTGGGACAAATACAATTGCAATAAAATATATTCCTATATTTAAATAAACCGTAGCAGTAACCAGCAATTCTCGACTAACTCAAATATTATGAAATAATTTCAACAATCATAAACCATTTTCAGTGAGTAAAAAAAATACTTACACCTTGTAAACAAACTCTCCACTAAGTCAAAATACTTCAAAGGTCGGCCTTAGTTCGTCACTAGTTCAACCACGAAGACTAGTCTAACTAGAAATAATTTACGAATTCAAAACGCGGCTAATCACGAATACTCACACAACTCGAAATAATCTGGCCTTTACGTGAACTAACAGCACGCATCCCTTAGCTAACATCTCGCAACTGGTAATGCGTCAGTGTTGCTGGCGGGAGGTATGGTCCTAGCGAGTTAGCAATACTAACGTATAGCACCATCTTAATTTTGTTTATGGTACTATTTCTACAGGTGTCTTTGAATATTATGTAGTTTTCAACGCAGATTTCCGTAATGTTATTAAGTCATTTTTGTATTATTTTGAGTTGGTTGAGTCTTTAACTAGGTGTGCGATGTATTATGCAAATATGCAACAAAGCATCATAATTAAACCTTTTAAACTTGCATCAGCCGTGTCATCCACATAATCACATCGGGCATTAAATACAAGAATTGGCACGCCGAACTCTTCTGCAAAAGTGATATTCGAGTTGCATATCATCCAACTTGCATAACAAAGGGACTTTTAGCTTTGAGACTGATTACGTTCGTATTGCCAAAATGCTTCAGGTACCTGCAGACTATAATAATCTTTGCCGGTGCTCATTGAATGAAACATTGCGACATGATCATTGCAAGTTTCCAGCGTAAAGCGAACACGACTCGCTTTCCTGTCAAAGCTTTGAGCCATCATTTAATTTACTAATGAATGAAGGTAGCCAAATGCAATGTGATTCTGTTAAACGGTTTTTTTTGTTTTACAGGCAGGTAGTTTTTGCCTCATGAATTGCCTTACTGCTGAGATGGAGAAAATGCTTGTGCAGACTTTGATTTTGCCTATAAGTGACAAAGGCGCCACAGTGATGTATGCCATCTCGATCTAAATATAGAACTGCTCAATTAAGTAGACCGATTTCTAAATAAGAGCTTTGGTACACTTTCAATCACCGTAAGTATAAAGCAATTAATCACATATCACTACGTACTGAAGTTCTTGGGATTTGTCAATTCGTCAGCGTCATAAAATTTGTATATATATGAAACAAAAGTGGTGGCTTCTGGTGTATGACTGACGTAAAAGTACGGAAAGTAAGTAAAAGGTCCTTATTTCTTTAAGTTGTTATTGATTACAACTTGTTTTAAGAAAATAACTTTTTGCACTTGGTCTTTTACAGTTGGGTTTTATTGGGACCCCAAAACTTGGCAGGCCCAATATTATATTTTTACTCGTCACGTTTACAATTGTACTAAAATACCTATATGTAAAACCGTTACCGGCGAAATAGTATCCCTTATTTATACCCGGCGATAGAATAATCCAAGTGCGTACCTATTGAATAACAATATAGTTTGAAAGTTGACTCGTTTCGACATTTTTAATGTGATTTTTATTCAGATAGGAAAGCGTGTACTGTTTTTCCCGCGGCCCCTAGCAGGGAACTTTTAATATATGATCGAGTTATCTCGCCTTATCTCAGGATTTATTTGAAGTGAGCCTGCTACGTCATTTGAGATGGGTTGCCAGCAATTTTCTACGGTTTTATATTGATAAGTTGAGTGCTTGTTTGTTGTGCAGCAAAATTTAATACTGAATTCTTGATTGGCTTATTCTTGATGGTGTAATCTATCTATATGTAAGTTACTCAAATCACAAAGTCACGCAAAGGCCTTCTTGTATTCACAGTTAATTCCTCTATGTTCACCTGGGTGAACAAAGTAGATTCCACCTAGGTGATATCTTCACGGTAAAAAAATTTGACTTAGGTATGCGGTATATTTTCACCAAGCATTTGATTCAGTTAGTTGACCATACCTAATATGTATATCAGAACAGATATAACAGGTTAAATCATTCCAAGGGTAAATGAGGACACTAATATTCCCAGAAGTCGACTTTGTTCATCCAGGTGAACGAAGTGGAATAAACCAATAATCATACAACCCTTCTAAAACATTACCCTTCCTCTCTAGCACAGTTGATTAATAACATGTTATCATATCATAATTTCACAAGTTCCCAATAATATCATAGAAAAATATCTACCATCTTTCATACACATTTGATTACGCAAACTAAACGGTCTGTGTTATGATCTACAACCGCAATAATGTAAAAATGAACATCTTTTTGAATGCCCTCGAAACTCACCTTGTGTAACCCACGCAAGGTTACACAAGTTTTGCTATTATATCTAGTAGATAGGCGTAAGTGGAAAGTAATTGCCCTCATTATTTCAACGAACGTACGCAATTCTTCGTATAAAGGAGAAGTTTGAGATTCTGTAGTAGTTTATAGGAGTTGAAGTGATTTGAATTGGAATGAGGGTTTATGAAGTTACGGACAGTAGAAACTCAGTAAGCGAAAGTGTTAGATTGAGGATAGTGATATAGTTCAGTCTATTTTGGCTACGTGGAATACTTTTTTTCCGCCGTTTTCTGTCATGTGCTCTTATGTAGTTTTCATAACTAATTTTTTTAGAGAAATCCTCACACGTTGCGGGCATGCAAGCACAACATTCTCATAGCAGTAACTGATGGCCACGACTCTCTTTTAACTTATCGCACCTAGCATTAGCTGGCACACTTTTTTGTACTTAAACAGAAAGATACTATATACAGAGTGTAAAAAGACCCTTGACGAAAACTGAAATCCCATGTTGTACCAAACACTACGAACATTTTTTACTTCGGCACCATACTTGGGAAATTAGTGGTCCAGGTATTATTTTTGATTAGTAAGACTTGGTATGATGTCCAAAATGAATAGACTTCGGCTTGGTGATGGGTCTTGTGATACCCTGTAGTATAAGGCAAAACTAGACGTTCGTTCCTTTTGAAGTAACTAAATTTACGTAATAACTACTATTATGATGTACTTAAAACCAGGCGTATACTGCGATTGGCAATACTCGGCATATATGCAAAGTAGCTCGCTTGGCTAAACGGCCCATTTAGGGTCGGTACATATCTGACGGAAAATGTGTCGAGCATATCATCGGTCGCGTCTATTCCGTCAAATGGGAATCGGCACATATCTGACAGAAAATGCGTTGAACGTATCTGCATAGGTTGCGTTTTTTTCGTCAAATTAGACCTGCCACATTACGCAGCTAGTCAGACTCTGCGTTCAGCATCTACAGAGCGGTTGCGTTGTGTGCTATTGAATTCTAAACGCCCAACGCGTCAGTCAAAATACACATGGTGCGTCGCGCGCGCGACGTCGACCGTCAATTCTTTGACGAAAACGAAAGAAACGAAGACGTAGAGCCGTACGCTCAACGCACTAACGCATCACCGGTTAGGTGAGAAGGGTTGAATGTTTTATTATATATATATTTGTCTGTTTTGGCGTTACGCGACCGATAATGCGCGACGCATTTTGCGTCAGTTATGTACCAACCCTAACAGGGAGCAGGAGCCAGAAAAGTAAATAAGGATTGATTTTTATATATCAAGTTAATCTAAGTGAATCCAAAACTAATATCATCATAAAACAATATTTTCAACCCTTTTCCCTCAAACGCTAAAACCATATTATAGATATTTTTCTGTGATATTATTGGGAATTTGTGAAATGATGATATGATAACATGTTATTAATCAACTGTGCTAGAGAGGAAGGGTAATATTTTAGAAGGGTTGTATGAATATTGGTTTATTCCACTTCGTTCACCTGGATGAACAAAGTCGACTTCTGGGAATATTAGTGTCCTCATTTACCCAACAACATTACGCGCGAAATCACTTAATTGTCCTGACATTTAATTTCCGATCCTGTTATCGCCGCTTCTTCGATAAGCTATGAAAAGAAACTGGCAGTGCGTAAAAACAACATTCAAACAAGGATTTGTGCGGGTGTCTACAGCGCTGAAACTTGCTTGACTGCTTGATACTGTCTGAACTGTTGACTTATTCACGTCATACCCTTGTTGGCCTTATCCTAGAACGGGCAGCGCTCAAAAAATGCTCTTGTTCTACATCTAGTAGTTTGAATACAGCAAAATAAAAAAGACGATATTATTTTTTACCAGCACACCCGAAGATAAATGGTACACATTGCCTTACCTTCACTCTAACTCTCAGAAGTATACATAGTTGAAGAATAGTTAATAAGTAAACCGACAATAACGGAATAGAAAGTTTTAATTAATTACAGATAATATTGTGTATAAACTATGTGTGTATGCTTTTGAAATCGCGTAGAAAACTGCATTTGGCTTGTCTTATGTTTGGTGTCATTAAGTTAAAACAACCGCAATATTTATATGACAAACTGAAGTGGGTGGCAAATAGCAATGAACGGAACAGACAGTGCTCTAAGCAATTATCTATTGGCCTACATCGCACAGAGGCATTTAGAGGAAGTTTTCGCTATGCTGCTTCAAAATGTTGGAATAATATCCCCCCTCCATTGCGAAACCTCAAATCATTGCCCTCCTTCAGAGGAAATTTGAAAAAAATTCTTATGGAAGAGCAACATAGATTGGGTAACATTAATATGAATGCCTCCTTAATTTAAAATAAAAATGTAATACAAAATAATTAACATTAATTATCGTCTATTTAGTATAATGAAATAATAATAAATATAATTTTTGCAACTGTTATAATCAATTTAATGGTTCTGACAATTCATTCGATTTCTATTATTTATTTTATTTATTATTTATATTACAATTTTTATTTAGGATGATAATAATATTATTACTAATATTGTACTTAATTCAGGACATAAATTTATGAATGTGTATATAATCTTATTATTATAATTATTCAGTGAATTATGACTTATGACATTATTATTATTAAACCAGATTACTATTTTATTATACGATTTTATACTTATTATTGCCAAATGTATTGAATAGCCATTAAATTAACAAAACAATTTTATACCGACCGAAATATGTTGTACTAGTTATTATGAATGTATCGTATGATTGTGTATCCAGCCCATAGCTATTAGGGTTATTAATTTGTTTATAACTTACTATTATGCTTATCAACAATCTTCGATCAACAATCAACAATATTCCTAGTGAGTTCGTATTCTGTCGTATGCGTCATTGACGTTGACAAGTGTAGGCCTGCGCTGTGCGAGAAACCCGTAGAAGAAACCTAAAACAAACCAAGAGGTTTAATTATATTTTTCCGCTTCAAGGTCTCGCTGTCTGTAGGTACACCGGAATGGATGTATTGAATAATACTCTCACTACTACTCATAATAATTATGAGCAGTTCACCTCACCTGTAGGGCCAACTGGCACTCGAGCCTGTGTCGATACATATACCTATTAGGTTGTTCTATTGCCGTGACTTCCCAAATAGCACTTGTTTCTGGTACTTTTCCCGTGTGAATCTGAAATGTTATAATTATGTAATCAATAGAAATGTGAATTTAAGTCTGAATCTACTGCAGGATAATTTATCATATTATATTACATGTTAGGTAAGTATATAACGCACTGTACTTACCGTAATGGTTGGTTTTCATTTAAGTATAATGCACTGTCCGTTACTTATAGGTAAATTATATACACGCATCGTTCTGAATTACCGGACGCGCGCCATATGCTCAATGGGATCGGTACAAGCAGATTTGCCGGTGGTGATACGGCGACTGGCGGGTGGCGAAGGCTTTGTTTACAACACGCCCGCGCCACCCGCCGCCCCGCCTTTCTGGCGCCGAAAGATCACGGCGCGCGAGCCGCTAGTACATCGCACAGCACTTTTAATGTACATATTATGTATTTATGTAAATATACTATTTAACACTTTTATGACTATATGTATTAGTTAATATTTATGTAGGTAGGTATATTGTATATATACTACTTTATCTAAATACGTATCATATGTACTTATTTATTTTTAGTTTATTTGGTTCTGCTTGTGATGTTTATGTTTTTAATGTAATATGTATACCTATCTTTGCTATCTTTTACTGGTATCACATGCGTGACTCACCGGAGGGCCTGGTTGAAAATCGGTGCCGGGCTTTCGCCTAGCTTATGCCGAACCAGGTCCATTTTGGCTGCACGCAATAACTTACTTCTGTCTTCTGTCTTTATTTTGTTTTGTCATGTATTTCTTTATGTTTTTTATTGTTTTCTTGACTTGAAAGTTTTTGTTTGATTTATATTTCTTTTCTTAATTTTATATTTATCTACTTTATATAAATTGTTTCCTTTTATGTTCATATTTATGTCTTTTATGTGTGAGCCAGAATAAATAAATCTTTATCTTTATCTTTATCTTTATCTTTAAACCACGAGCATGTAATCATCCTTGCTATTGAGGTTTATAAGCCGCCCTAAGATCCCGTTATGGCCTAACCTGTATTAAGCTAGTAGGCGGCAAGCTATTTCCGTTAACCGGGCGTTGCTGTTGGTTTGCTCTAAACTCATTACCAAGCATTTGGATAACAGATCAGTTGCACTTTTTAACTAGTAAATTAGTCTAAATTATGTCTGAAATAGTCTTAAAATGTCTTAACCTTTAATTAGGCGCGCCAATAAACTAACATTGTTAGTCGCACGGGGTCTGCAGTTGCCCCAAATTGATAGGTATGAAATAAGAAACATCTTAATTAGTAATCAACGTTAATTGTTTTTATTCTACTTATTTCTTATTAATCTTTTAGAAAAATAAAAATAAAATCTCATAAAGATGTTTAGAACAATAGAAAACATGGTTTTCGTAAGTACTATAAAAAATCAATTATCACAAATTTTCTTTGTATGATCGCCACAGATAAATTTATTGCACTTATTGCAGTTTGCGGTCGTTTTCCTGTCGCCTTTTCGTGGACAGACGTAGCACCTTCCTCTTTTTTTTTAGTGCAATCCAGTGGTAGACGTTGAAGGAGTCGCAACTTTAGGTTCTGACAATCGTTTTTCAATGCACTGGGCAGGGACGGAACGAAAAAGCCCCTCCGTGCAGTGCGTGCGATCAACTCCGGGGCGCGGGTGCCACTGAATCGCGTAGAGAGTAAAGAGTTAGACAGCTAGCTAGAAATTCGGGTTGTAAGCATTAAGGCGCTGTTATACCTCAGAAGCCGTGAAACACCTAATTTTTTGTTGCGCATCTAGCCATAACGGTACATATTACAAACTAGAAAAAAATAGAGCTTAAATTCAAAAGTCTGAACAAAAGACTTTTGAAAGAATTTTTCATGTATGTAAAATAGAATCACGGTAAAAAAATCACAAAATCGAGGCAAAAAATAATTTTTCGTCTCACAGTTTGCAATATTTTGATCGTAAGCTGTCATATTTTATTTGATAATATTGTAGGAAATCTAATGAACTAAAGAATTACCCTATTTATTTTCATATTATACGTGTATATTTTGTAAAATTAAATAAAATCTGCCAAACGTCTATGATTTTTACGCTCGGTAGATCCCATCAATATCAAACGCTTCAGCAATTTAAACCTTATTAGCATAAGCGGTGTACTGAGTGTCAGTTGCTAGTTTACGCCCCGCCCAGACCTCATCATTTGGCTATGAGCCCTGTGAGAGATAGGTCATGTCGCTTGCGTCTCCGCTGCACGAAATTTTACGTAAACCTGTTTGTTATTATAATACGCCAAATTGAGTTCGTAATTTCATGTTTTGTGTTATAGACTGAATACTTTGAATCAAATAGGCTTTTCATGTTGTTCAAACATGAACATGACATTCTTGGCATTCCAACACACATCCAATTTATCACCGAGGAAGATGCGTGATATTTTAAGATCATGTAATTTATCACGTACGGCGGTCGGCTCAGACATGCTGCATCGGCACAATACACCGACGGCACACAACTAAATACGTATATATGTGTACATAGAATAAGTTTAGTATATAAGATTATAGTTTTAAGAAATAAACCAGTCATTAGCTCACTCCCGGCTTTGACTCATACCCTACCCCTCACCTCTCACTGCGGCCAAGACACCCTTAGCCGTCACCATGATCGGTCTTGTGAGTCTGCTCGACCGGCAGTGAGAAAACCCACTTCACTACACCCTAATCCTACCCACTTTCCGTCTGTCGCCTTAGGTCTCCCGGCGACAGATATCCCGGCCTAGGGATCCCAGGGACTGCTAGGGAACTAGGGATTAGGGTTGTATACGCGACAGTCTGTGTGACCACAGTGTACACGGCCTCGCTATACACTATACCTAACAGGGCTAGGGTAGACTAGGGAGTTAGGTTAGAGTTAGATCTAAAATAGGGATAGGTATATCATAAGATAGGTTAGGCTAGATATAGGAACCAGTAGGCTTAAATTAGGATAAGTCTAGGTTTAGGTACGTGCAAGCTTAGGGCTATACTTAAGAGCTATCGAAGGTTAAGCCCTATTTTGTACACATGTAAATATGGGCACATATAATTAGGACCTAAGTTTATACTCTTGTTGCGTTTAATGTGTTATTGTTTCTGTGCTTATAAATATATAGTTAGAAGAATAAAATATGGACAATTAGAGAAATGAAGTTCTACGAAGGATTTGTACAAGAAAGCGTCGTAATAAAATAGAAATTCATCCTTGGTCAAGTGATTATGAAATATGTAACATTTTTACACAAATTATTTTCATAAGAGTCTTTTATGACTAACTATGTTATAGATTATCGATTATGCATAATATAATTATATAAATTATTCTCACAATACATCGCTGCCACAGTTTTCAATTTTTGAAAGAGTAATAACATAAAATCGAATCATTTTATGTACCTATATTCTAAATTCATTAGCTTGTCAGAGCGCCGGGAGCGCTAAGATGCCGCCACGGCGAACAATAAACAGCGCTAATATGGCGCTCCGCAATCCGCACACAAGCGGTAACGAATGTTGTATTATTGTGTTGTGAACATAAACCTATTTAGGTACATCGGGTAAAACTTTGATTATTCATAAACTATTAGGTATGTCTCAGTACATCTAATATCTTTTTAATTTCTAAAATCAATCATTTGTAAGTAAGAAGGTGACTTCTCTGTTTGCTATTACACAAGATATAGTATTTTTTTAATAATAAATTACGTAACTAATTATCATTATTGTAATTACAGTGAAGTTAAAGATAACAGTTCTGCAACGTCTTACACACATATGACTGCAGTCATTCCTAATACGATCTGTTCAAGAGCTAGCCAAGAAATGCCAAACAATTTTTTTAACAAATTTGACTCAAATTCTGTAGAGATAAGCAAAAATTACAAGAGGAATCGCAGTGACTGGTTCAAATTGCGTAAGAATATGTTGACAGATTGAAATTTTGGTAAAGTGGTAAAAAGAAGAGATAACAACAGTAAAGCCAACTTAGTAAAAAATATTTTGTACAAATAAAATATTTGCAATGTAAAATCAGTTGCTCATGGAATCTAAAATGAACAACTGGCTTTGCAACAACTGGCGAAGCAAGAAAATGTAACAATCGAGCCTTGTGGATTATCCGTTTATTGGTGCCACGCCAGATGGATTAATAGGTCCAAACTCGATTGTGGAAATGTAATGTTCTATAGTTGCCTATAAGAATGGTCTGGAGAATAGTATAAGAGCAAATAAAATACAAATATGGAAACATAATAAAAAAGTGTACTGACTAGTCTAAACAAATATTGTAATTGTTATTACCAAATTCAGGGGCAACGCCACGTTACACGCAAACAAAAGTGTTTATTTGCTGTGTGGAGTGGCGAAAGTATACCACTAAAAATAGAAATTATAGAATGAGATGATGTTTTCTGGGAGAAGAAAAGCTTGTGGCGTTTTATATGAATTGGCAGTTGCCTGAAATTGTTGATTCTCGTGAAGCTCAAGGGATGGCATTGCGAGATCACGGAGAGAAAAATGTTTCATCAGTGCTTGAAATTTCTACAATACCAAGCCGTAAAAGGAAAGTAAACGAAACTGTGCCTCGTGCACAACAGCAAATAATAAGTATTGAAGCCTTATCGCCTCACACACTGCCTTTAACATTCGATGAGAATAAAGAAAACCTGCCGGGTTGTAGCAGACAGCTAACTTTTGATGAGCTGTAAACTCTGTATTTCGTTAATAAATGAATATAAATAAATATCTTTTAATATTTATTTTCTTTGAAACAACACAAATATGTGTTGTTTTTTTTTCTTTCGCTTCAAATATGAAGCGAAAGAAAATTTTTATATTTTCCATACAAACATGTATGAGGAAAGCTAACGAAAAAGCAGTAACTCAAATTCTAATTTTATAATTTTCTAAGCGACATAACAATATCTCATGAATAAGGTATATCCATTTTTGATGTTTATCTATTTTGAAAAATAATAATGGGTTGGGTTTCGAAACGTGTCGCCTGAATTTGAGGGTATTGGTAGTGTAGGGAGCTTAAGGGAGTTCGTTTTAATCCCCTAAAAGTAATTTTGGCTGCCGGAGTTGCGTCTAAATATTTTTAAACAATTTCCAAAATTTCATAAATACTTCGGCAATTATGCAAAACGGAACGTAGTTTTTATACTTTAGTACAGGTTTACAAATGTCATTTTTAGGTTTTATGTGAAAAACGTGAAACGAAACGCAAAACTGCCATCTTGGAATGATCATATTGACAGCTAATGTAAAATTTTTGCGTCATTGCTTTCGAGTGCCTAGGGTTAGGTGCGACTGTAATAAGTAACTAAATAGGTTATGTTAGGTTCTCTTTTGACCCTTAATCCGAAAAAAGGAGCCCTTCGCAGGGCTCCGTCAACCTTAGTTTATTAAACTAGTGTGATGAATGTGGAAGTTGGCAGTGCCATACACACCGATGTTTGGAGATTTATTTTTTCAGAGGAAACCAAGTATTTCCGGCAAGTGAAAATTGTGAGGAGGGTTTCAAGGCCTCCCCTCCTCCCTCTCCAATCACTCACAACCCCTAAAAACGGCGACGTATTTCGAAACCTTTACCATAATAACTATACTTATAATAACAATAACATCCATAAATAAATAAAAGAAATCAACTTTTACTAAACTTCAATTATCTCGAAACTCGCTTTAGTTGAGATACGGCTTTTGCGCTTAGTAGAACAGTATTGTGTTTTGTAGGGTACCGTAGGCAAAAATTGTAAAAACGGAACCCTTATAGATTCACAATGTCTGTCTGTCTGTCCACCCGTATGTCACAGCCAATTTATTGCAAAACAGATTTGAAAACTGGCAGGAATGGAATTAGATGTAGGTATTCTATGGACTGCTTCACTATTTTTATATAAAAACAAAACAAACATAATAATGGCCTCTCTATACATGGAACTGACTTAATTATTTTTATCATCTTACGGCTCGTAGGTATTTACCTACTTTCGTTAACTATTAATACCTATAACGTCTAATGTAAACCAGTTTTGCTCATGGCTGCACTGAGAACAAAAATTGCGCTATGCCTATATTGTACAAACAAATTGATGTATGTAATATAAATTTTAATATCAGTATCTCAATTCAATATGCTAAAACGTTTTGCTTGCGATTTTGAAATATTGGAATGCGGATGTTGCCAGAATACGGCCGCACGCGACGAGAATGAAGGGGGGCGCCCCGCAGTAGACGGAGCTAAGCTCCCTTCACCTCCCCTGCTTCACCCCCTCATTTACCAAAACAGTCGCTTAGGACAGCGCCTTAAAAGCTAAAAAAATAACTTAACTTGAAGATCACTTGGGGTCGCCGCGACCCCGCGCGCCTAATTAAAGGTTAAAACCAAAATTTAAACCAAAATACAAAATTTCCTATAAAATATTTGAAAACAAAATAATATTATTGTGGCAAGTACAAAAAAATTTAACGACAATAATATGTGTAGATTCCAAAACGCGTATTTAAAGCAGACAGTGTCAAGGTACATCAGTTGTTCCATGCTCACGGCTTGTGTAATCCATGTTAAAACGATTAGTAGTAGATAGTACTTACCTACTTTACTTTTTAAGTAACCTACATTTGCCGCCGTCTCCACCCGAGTGAATTGTACACATATACCTTTCTCAGGAATTACACTATCCATTGGTTAAAACCGTACAAAAATCCTTCAGGTAGTTTTTGAGTTTACCGTGTCCATATAGACAGGTAGGACGGTCCGAGGACTTCATTAAGGTATAATATGTATAGTTTTCACGGTAAAACCCTTTACGTAAATAGATATCCCATAAAAACAATACTTGTCAAAAAACCAAGTCTCGCTACCGTAAAAAGTTGTGAGATCCATGTAATACCAAGTCGTTTCATTAAAAATCTTTAATGTGTTAAATAAATAGATTGAATGAAAACACAATATATCTCATAAGTAATACATAGATACATATATTAATTAGTTTGTTTAGTGCAATTGCCAAGTCAATCTATTTATTTAAAACATTAAAGATTTTTCATGAAACGACTTAGTATTACATGGATCTCACAACTTTTTACGGTAGCGAGAGTTGGTTTTTTGACAAGTATTGTTTTTTATGGGATCTCATTCCTTTTTGTAGATAGTCCTACTTTTTCCCTTTCCGGTACCTTCTACTTCTTGTACACAAACAACGAATTTTCTTAATTAAAGCCCTAACTGCAAACGTAATTTTGTAATCTTATATGTTAATATGGGATTACAAAGTTGTTTATGCAGTTGATGTATGTCGAAAGCTGGACAGAAATTGAAAAATATTTTAGTTTTTCCTTGATTCATACATTAAACACTTATTGTGTTATTTTAAATTTGAAGTTTCTATGTCTGCTAGAAGTGCCTTTTGATGATCGGTCAGTGAGTGACAAAATCATGAAAATTGACTCGTTATAATTCTTAAACTACTGGTTCAAATTAAATGAAATTTGAAATATACCATATTTATGCAATGCCTGCTTGGGTACTAAAAAGACAGGCTTCTAATGTTACCCACAACGAAGTTATAGGGGGTCGAAAATGGCCTGAATTGCTTCGAGAAAAGGATGGTACGGCCGTGCCGCTTTTTCGCTCGACTTGGCGGGGGCACTCCCGTGTCCCCAGATAAAGTTGTGTACATGCTGGTTATTGTTTTAAAAGAATATGATGTTATTTGAGTTTCAATAAATAATTAGAGTAAAAAATGTCTTTCTTTTTAGTTTGGGCGCGTACCTGATGTTTATTTTTCATATGTATCGTTGTTGTAATTCCAAATAAAAATGAATTGGTTAAATACTAATTTTATACTATTAATTATACTTATTTTTATTAAAATCCAATAACAAAGTAAACATATAAACAATAACATATAAAAAAAAGTAATTTCTTTGTTACAAATATCTTTTTTTATTTGCATTTCCGAAGGTGTTTTCTTTGAGGTCGAATTCCAAAATCGAATTTCGAATTCGAATGGGTTTGTTATTTCACTCACTTTTTATATGCATGTGAAAGAGACAGAACACAGTAAAATTCGAATGTTTCAAATTTATGGCTGAACAATGTCAATTCGTAACATTGAAGATTGAAAAATTAAAAAGCTACTTTTACTCACGCTCGAATCAAAATCGCGTTTTGTTCACTGTTGTCTCGCAGCAAAAGCAGCATGTTTGAGCTGCTGAGGTGAAATAGTTATTTACAAAGTTCTATTCTTACTAAAAGCTGTGTGTTCTTTATTAACAACCCTTTTATACATACATACATTATATCATTTTACACGTCGCTAATGAGAATGAGGTGTGTCAAAGTTTCATTGGCTTCATTATAAACGTTTGAATTTATTACATAATGGCGTTTCAAAGGCCAATATTAATTTTAGATGTTTTATTATACATCTGTCTTACGAAATTTACAGCAAGCTTGTGATTAAACAGGGCATACAAGATTGACATTAAACTAGTCTTTTTTTTTAAAGTACATATTTTATGACTGAACAAACGCTTTTTTTCCGAAGCATATAAATCATAAGACTTCAAGTATTAAAGATTAAATTTAAATAAATAAATTTGTATATCTTTTCTTAAGATGTCACATCTACCCAAATCAGGTCAGTAATTTAATCATCTAAGAGTAACAAACAAACAGAAACTACTATTATCGTATTTTATATTGTCCATAGTACATAATATATATTTTCTAAATGCATTTCCTCGTATTACTTGGCAGTCAGCTGGATACAATATTTTATTGAAGTCATAAAAATAAATATTGTTTTCTCTGCATTTCGATATTCAAATTACGAACACAATCCACTAACTCAAAAGTTAAACACTTTATCGCAATTCTGTGCACAAAGTCTTAGTCCAGTCAATTTAGGGGTTGACCTCGGAAAATCGACATACTCAGTATATTACGTAAAAACCACGTAAAAACTTGTATTTTGATATCCTTAAACTGTTCTCAAAAATAAAAATGTTCAGCCGTGTGGTTGACGGCATAGAATACAAGTGTCTCCACCCCCTATCTTCCTGTGGGTGTCGTAAGAGGCGACTAAGGGATAACACGATGCAAATATAATCTTTGCGTAGAGACGGCAAACTCGACATCAAACCCTATACGACTGCCTCGTTGGTCTCGCGGCATAACTATGCGCGTGGGCTCGGAAGGTCCCGGGTTCGATTCCTGGGTCGGGCAGTGTTATTGGGTTTTTCTGTCACGAAATTCTCAGTAGCAGCACGGAGTCTGGAAATGTGCCCTGTACGGCAATAGGCTCGCGCCTTATTACGTGGGACAAAAAGTATATCTGGCGAAAAGTGGGTGTAGAAATACACCTCTGCCTACCTCTTCGGGGTTATAGGCGTAAGACTATGTATGTATGTATGTTCTCAAAAATCACATATAATTGGGTGTCCGCAAGTTTTTTAATTCAGGGGTCAAAGGTCACAAAAATCAATTTATTTTACATTTTTGGCAAATATCTAGTTTTCTATGGGTTTTACGCTATTTGTATTTATTATCAATATTGTAGAGAATTAAATTATCTACAACTTTTTTATTTAACATTTTTTATACCTTGAATTGTTTTCGAGATAGAGGGCGTAGAGCGCGCAGTCAGAGAATTATCTAAGGTCAACTGGTAGTCTCGATCAAAAACTCGTAATATTAAGGTTATAATTTATTGCTAAACATAATTATCATTTTTTATTAACTTTTAGATTAATTTTTGTTTTGGTTAATTATCTTTTTTTAATTAAGGGTCAATGTATTTAATAACACTTACATAGCCTTGTAATTAAGAAATTGTTGAGGAAAATACCAAAATTGTATTTTAATTCTAATCTAATTTATACTAATCTTATAACGCCAGTTTGTGCCATTTATACTGATATGACAAAAGCGTTCGATTATGTACATCACAAGGTCCTACTTGACAAACTATATGGTTATGGTATTAGGGGAAACGCACTTAAATTACTTGAATCATATCTAAGTAACAGAGTTCAATGCACGGAAATATCTAGAATTTGCATTAAAAGTAAACTAGAAAAGAAATATTTATCCCAACCGCGAACTATACATTATGACGTACCGCAGGGAAGCGTACTGGGACCTTTATTATTCCTGATTTACATAAATGATCTCCCCAAATGTACAAAACATAAAATGGTCCTATTCGCTGATGACAGTACTTGTATAGTAAAATGTTCTAATCAACATGAATATCAAAATGACATTAATAATACTCTAATTGACATAATACATTGGCTTAATAACAATAATTTAATAAATAATTTAATTAAAACAAAAATAATGAGTTTTCACCAAAGATGTGAAGCACCGAATATTAATGTCAACTATAATGATTTTGCAATAGAACATATTGATAAAGTAAAATTTTTAGGCATTACTGTTGACAAGCAACTAAATTGGAAACCCCATATAGAAGAATTGTGTAAACGATTATGTAAGTCAGCATTTGCGCTTATGCAGCTGTCGAAAAAAGTAGGGAGTCAAGCACTACTAACAGCTTATCATGCACTCGTGGCGTCGGTTTTGAGGTTTGGTGTTATTTTTTGGGGTCATTCAACTGATCGGGAGCTCGCATTTAGGATGCAAAAAAGGTGTATCAGGTCTATGTGTGGATTAAAAATAACTGACAGCTGTGTTCCATTTTTCAAGTCACTGAAGATATTAACTTTACCTTCGCTTTACATTATTGAGACAGCTATGTTTGTAAAAAATAATTCTCACTTATTTCCAAAAATATCTACAAGCAGAAGAGTTCCAATGCGAGCTCAGTATGTAAACAAATTATGTCAGGTACAATGTAAAACCGCTCTTGTACAAAAGAGCTTTTTTGGTTTCGCACCTAAAATATTCAATAAAATACCTGAAATGATTAAGAATATGTCTACATCACAATTTAAATCCTCATTGACTAAACTTTTAATAGATAAGTGTTTTTACTCAGTAGATGACTTTCTAAATGATCATTTAACCTAGTTTTAGGACCTGACATTATTCTATTATACTATACTCAACAATAGTTTATAATTTTATTTGACATTGTATTTTTATATTTTAATTTATTCATGATCAAAAAATGTATATTAAGCAAAATGTAATATCATTCCTTTTAACAATATTTGTATGTCTATTTGGACAAAACATAGCGCACTTAAACTAATTTATGACCATTATTGTATACATTCACCTATGTTTAACGAATAAAAATTCTGATTCTGATTCTGACTAATATATAAAGCTGAAGAGTTTGTTTGTTTATTTCTATGGTTGAACGCGCTAATCTCAGGAACTACTGAATCAATTTAAAAAAAATTTCAGTGTTAGATAGCCTATTTATCAAGGAAGGCTATAGGTTATATAACATCACGCTATGTGCCACGGGAGCGAAGCAGTAGCCTTAAATAACGCGGGTGTAACCGCGGCCTCATCTAGTGACTTTCTATATAAGTAAAGAAGAAAAGTAATAAATTGTTAAGTGATGTTTTTGACGTCATTTTATAGTTTTTTTGCAACACCGGAGGAGTCACAAGTGCGTTGCCGCCCCTTGGGGTTAGGGAAAGGATAGGATAAGGAGTGGGATGATGGAGAAGGAATAGGGGACAGGGCCTCCGGCACTCTCACTCACCAAACGAAACGCAACAGTTTAGGTACTGTTACTTTACATCGATTTTCTGTGAGAGGGTATTACTTCCCCGGTCGAGCCGGCCCATTCATGCTGATATCAGCAAGGTTCTACTACCTATAATAATATAGTCAAAATTTATAAAATTTCGAGGTCAAGTTCTAATTTCAATTCTCTTCTTCTTTTTCATCATCGTCGTCATCGTCCTTCTGCTACAGAATTTCCTCTTCATTACCGTCTTCAACGACATTTTGTCCCCAACTCATTCATGATTTCCGGGTCAAAGGTTGTATCATCATTAATATCGGTCTGATATGGTACAGCATTGAGACAAGCTTGTCCACACTGGCCGCAAGCTAAAGAGCACTGTAACCCCGCTTTCCTGCATCCACATCTTGAGCCACAGCAACTTTTGCAGTTACAGAAATATTTTATTATATAATTCATCTGGAGCTGGTGGTAAAATGGTCATGATAGGTTCCAGGAATCCGTTACGCCTAGTCCAACCCCATCTTTCAGGTTCTAAATCATACCCTAACCAAGTTTGAATTTGATAATAAACGTGATTGAAATGTTGATGAGCTGCTCCACTCGTTGGTGGAATATTTGATAACTGCACAGGTTTATTCGATTTTGTTAACTTGGCGTATAGTGCATAACGGAGATGATAGATACTGTCCACATTTTTCAAGGACCGAAAGAGATTGTGAGTGTTATTGAATTGATAAATTTGAGAATTATTATAAAGAAAGATTGCATTTAAACTAAAAAATAATCAAATGATAATTATATGTTTAGCAATAAATTATAACCTTAATATTACGAGTTTTTGATCGAGACTAACAGTTGACCTCAGATAATTCTCTGACCGCGCGCTCTACGCTCTTTTTATTGGAAACAGTTCAAGGTATAAAAAAATGTTAAAGAAAAAAGTTTTAGAGAATTTAATTCTCTACAATATTGATAATATATACAAACAGCGTAAAACCAATAAAAAACGAGATATTCGTAAAAAATGTAAAAAAAATAGATTTTTGTGACCGTTGACCTCTGAATTTAAAACTTGCGGACATCCAATTATATGTGACTTTTGAGAACAGTTTTAGGATGCCAATATACAAGTTTTTTCGTGGTAATATACTGGGTATGTCGATTTTCCGAAATTTGCACCTAATTTTGCCTAATTTGACTAGAGTAGTCCAGTCAAATTAGGCGTGTATTTCCCTACATGAATAGTATTTATTTATTCAAGCTTAGCACACAATGTAACAGAAACAACGAATCGCTTAAGCATGACGAAGTGTGGGATTATATTGTTACTATAATTTACTAGTTTCTAGAATTACCGTAGCCAGGTAGGAAACTGTTCAGAGTTGCAGTGGAAGCTGTAATACATCTACCTGACCACGATAGACAATATATCCAGACACAATGCACTGCGTTGCACAGCGAATCACAACTAATATTAATAAAATGGTTCAACTCACCTGATATCTTGATTGGGTCGGTCCTGCAACTAAGTTAGACTAGCACACGACTAAATTGGCCAATATAGTGAATGTTATATCTAATACTTAGCTCAGGCTGCAAACGCGACGTTTCAAGACACGATGACACGTGGACGTTGCTACCGGCTTCAACAACTTTCGCAACTGTTCAATATTCACAACTTTATTCTTTATCACAATTTACCGTTGCCAGCACTAGATCAGGCGGCATTCAAGACGGTTTACAGCACGAATTCACTTCGACACCACTATGACTCGCGGAGCACCCATGTGCTTTCAAGGGGCGATAATTCAAGATACGGCTTTGTCAACTTTTTATACCGGGTTTTTTCACTGACCGCGGGAAACGAACAAACGTTTCACGAAGCTACAAGGACGAGCTTTCCAAAAGGCGATCAATTTATATCAATTACAAAATTTACAAATCTCGCGAGACAGACCAAGACGGCGTGTTAAATTTTCAAGGCAAGAACGGAAGTTGACAGTTCAGTGTGACCATTGTCAGAAATTTTCAATAGACTAAACAAAATGTTACTTAATCGATATAATCGATTTGACTTATAATAAAAACTAAACTGTATGTGTGTCTCGGTGTTAGGTTGGATCCAGAATTGTAATATTGCATCGGACCGGAATGTTTAACATCACCGCAGACTTCTTACATTAAACGTGGACGCTTGCTGAGACAGATGGTATAATTAGATTACGCTAATATAGTTCAATGGTTTTATTTGTCAATAATCATAATATTAAGCTAACATTGGGTAATGCTATTAACATTATTGTCATAAAACACATACCTATGTTTTATGACAATAATGTTATTAACCCGATCTATAGTCGGTCAAATTCAAAATATGGTTTGTGATGGTGAAAATCGACAAAAGAGCTAGCAGTAGATACCATGGTATCGCTATTATATAACGTTGGAAACAAGTGTATGTTGTGATACGAATCATTCATGCTGTACTAATGAGATAGTAAGTGCTCTTTTGACACTAATGCTAATATTGTAGGTAGCTATTGTCTTGATCACTTGCAAGCCTATATCTTTTAAGAAGATAGACTTCCAGTGGATCTGCTTGAAACATGATAAATATTATATGTAATTAATTATAACAGTTAGAATGGAAACTAATGTTCTCACTTGGAACTCCATACACCGTACAATATTCATAAGATGCTACTTTGTTCGGTAATTAAACTTAAACATGAGAGGTGTTAAATGGCGTACTGCACGCCACGCCTTGAAAAATTTGCCGCGTGACTATCGCGACTATGATATCTTTGAGACACGATAACATATCCTAATGTAGACACAGCTTTATGTGACTGACATAGCTACAAACATCAGATATGAGTTTATTTACCATTGTATAGGCTTCCCGTTTTAAGATAGATTAGCTTACGTTAGATTCATAGTTTGAAGTTTACACATACATATGTGACGAACAAAAATGTTCTGTCGGTCTGGTATAATTCACAAACAAAAAGTCCAAGTAAGATTATAAGATCCCTTATTACATATTGAGAGATCCAGTTATTTATTCATTCTGTTACGAAGTTACAATTATGAGCCCTGGACGGCTTTCATTATTCAAGGTTTATTTCATTACTTGATAAGATTGTTGTTGTTTGTGACATCGTATCAGGGACAAAAAGTATATCAATGATCCGTGAAGGTAATTTAGTCAGAAGTCGGTAGTTATTATGTCACACTTACATCTTTTGAGATGGTTGCCTTCAATGTGATACTTCACGGGAAGCTTACCCTAAGGCTGTCTAAAGATAATTTGACAGGCAAAATAAAAAATAATACCTTTCATATTACCGCCTTTATCTAATAATTATTATTCTTTTGATCCCGTATCTAAGGCCATCGTTCAACGTTCGTGACTTATCAATAAGACTATTGTTGTCTGATAATAAGTTCTTTTTATCCGCACTAATGAGCTATTAACATGAAAGACTACGCAGTGCCTGCTAATGTAGCACACAGTAAATACAAGATTCCGGTAATATCTGTCTAAATTTCGTGGGATTAGGACCGTTGCTTTGTAATGAGGACAGTGGTGTAACAAACAGGGATGATTTTACGTGTAACTAGTGATTACCCGCCACTTCGCTGATGTATATGAAGTTTGTATTTTTAGGCAAAGAGTATGCACAATTTCATTACTCTAATAAACAGTTGCGCGAAAGCGCAACTAACAAACGAAAAATTGAGTGCATGGATGGCGTAGTACTATTTGTTAGTTACATTGGCACCACACAAAACCTTGTGCAATACACAAATTTTACTTAAAAGGTAATTTTCTTCGCGATCGTTATAAAGTTCTCCATGGCACAAAACTCCTCTTAGTGAGGTAAATGTGTCTTCAAAATAAACCCACATTCGCATTTTGCATATTAATTGAAATTTCAACCGATGCAGCAAACAATGACACAAATGATGTTCCCTCAGGACGAGTTAAGTTATTAGTTACCATGAAAGGCAAGTGAAACTTAATATCAAAACCAAAATCAGTCCCCGCGTCAGTCTTTAACACGCGAACACTTAATCGTGTTGTATATAATATGTTTGTATACATTACCGCTACGTAGATAACGTTTAATTATCTTTAATACAGTGCTATACCTTGACTCTACCGTAAGTCTCTACAAAAGGAGAGCCATTTGAATTTCATTCCAGCGCGCCTAACGTGCGCTCTATTTTTCTAAAGAGATTGTTTTCATATCTTAGAACGCCTGAGGGCGTCCATTTTTAGGTATTTCTGATTCAATTATCATGAGCCTCTAGTGTCTATGTTCAGTCGTAAGTCTTTGAATGAAATGATAATATTGAATTCGTCTACAATCTAATTTTAGTTAAGTTTTAAGAACCAATGTTAACAAAGTGTCATTCTTGCGAGGTAAAATCGCTTTTTTATACAATTGGAGGTAAACGAGTAGACGGATTACCTGATGGTAAGTGGTCACCAACCATAAGTGTGTTGTCGGCCTGGATGGGAAAAGGAACAGAGTAGGACGAAGAATAAGGAAGAGGGGAAGGTACTATCTATATTACTTCGAAATAAAAAAGTATGTGAGAAGTACCATCTTTGTAATAATAATAATAGTAAGAAATTTGGATTATGAATTATTTTAGGGGCCATGTAAAGCACTTGTCCCAACTTTTAAAGTATGGACTGTCATAATTCAAATCACTGGTAATTATTGTCAATCCTTCTAAAATGCCTAAAAGTTGTGCATAAAATATTTGCCAGTAATTGGTGTTAATTTTTTTTAGGTATTTAATAACTAAAGACATTCACACTGCCGACTTAAACTCTCACTTAAAATTCACGAATAAAAGTGCGAGAAGAAAATTCTTAGCCTCATCTTAATATATAAAATCCTTGCGTTACTGACTGACTGACAGACACGCTACAGCCGAAACTACTGGTCGTAAGAAGATGAAATTTTGCGTGTATGTTCCTTGGGCACCGTAGGGGCGCACTAAGACGGGATTTCCCGAAATTCCCACGGGATCGGGCAAAACGGGAAATTCGAAAATATGTGCGTGCGAAGCCGCTGGCATCGACTAGTTTAAAATATTTCCAGTAAAAAATTATAACTCAAGCTTACAAAGCACAGGAGACGAGAATAAAAAAGACAAAAATTCTTTGAGCTCGTTTCGCAAAATTATATTCAAAAGATAAGATAAAGATAAAAGATAAAAAAATAATGTTATTCTTACACCCACACAAATAAAGAATAACAATAAAAAAACAGTACAAGAAAACAAAAAGAAAGACAAATGTGTGGTGTGTCAAAACAGGGCATAGTTCAGCATTTGTCAGGCAGAGCAGATGCCTGACGCTGATTTTCAACTATGCCCTAGAGTGACTCACGCAAACATCAAACTTAACACTACAAAATAATACAGTAAAATAACATAATAGTTAGGATGGTAATATAAATAATATATGTATAAATAATTATTAAACAAATAAATAAACATAACGTATATCTACATACATACTATAAATATATAAACCTCTCTCATACTCTTGGGGAAATGTCCCCATTATGGTAAACGACAAACGCAGTACAGATTTGATTAAATGTTTCACCACCATGTACCGTCGTTACCATAAGTCTTAAAAACAAGGCGGATGTAGTGCGCTCTTAAGCTTTTGTTTATGCATGTACAGTCACGCTTAGCGCCCTCAGAAAAGCTTCTTGTAAAGGTGGAGTTATGCTTTGTTCTATTATTTTTTTAGAAGAATGTCTTGTGGTATGTTGTGACTTATAAAGTGAGCAAGTTAATATTTTCTTGGTCTTACGCGAATGTTACACATTGAAATTAAACTGCAGTTTACGGATTTTATCGCGTTATATTGGTTTCACTGGTTATTACATTTAAACCGAATGATCTATAAACTACATTTTTATTACTAGCCGACGTTTTGAATTCTTTACAGGATTCAATTCACGGCAGACTGAGGTGATATTTGTCTTTGTCTTGAATTTAAAAGTTATCTCAAAGTACCCGAACATTTTTCAACTATTGGTGTTACTATCTACGCAGAATGTGCTCACTGTGTCTTGATGTCTTTTGGTGACTTTCTTCTTGGGTTTCATTAGCCTGATAACAGGGTCCCAAGCTGGAGGAACATTCCAACCATCTTCTCTATTGAAATAAGGGTGTTTTTTAATTTCAATAGCTTCACGTATCATTCTTGGAATAAAGCGTTGTTCGCGCGGCAATATATATAAAGATTCTGAAAAATCACGTTTGCCGTTTGTCACTTGGCCGCACCTCTTCGCAGCCAGGTATAAACAGTAATGATGATTATATATATATGTATACAGGGTGTAAAAAGACCCTTAACGAAAACTGAAATCATTTTTTACTTCGGCACGATACCCGGGTAAATTACTGGTTCAGGAGATATTGAGGCTCAAAGTTAGTATGGATTTTTTCTAATTAGGTACAAAATCGATGCATTTACCCCGCCAATATGTTCTTTAGATGCTTTAGACGCTATGACCCCATGGATAAGTAGGTATTTCGAGCATTGCACGTGCGTACTTTTAATTGCCATTTAAAAAAAGTGAAAACTTAATAAAAAATCGTTTCCCAGGTATTATTTTTGGTTCGTATGACTTGGCATAAATATGTACGATTAAAATCCGTCTCCTGCTAAAAAAATTAAAAGAGACTGAAATACGTTTTAAATTGGCCTTTAACTTGAAAGTACTTAGTTTACCTACTTAAATCCTACCCTGCATTATTTAAAAACACAAGAGTGAACACATTATTAGTAACTTACATTTGGTGTTTCAATAAGGCAAAAACTGCTCATTTGAAAGCTAATATAAAAACTAACTTCTACAAAATCCGAGAAAACTAGGTCAACTTCAATGTGCAATGCATTACATTCTCACATTATGTTATCGAGGCTATTTACTTTGGCATTACCAACGCTATAACCATTTTCTTCGCAGCATTGAAAGCACGCAGTTTTAGCACTTGTGAAGTAGCAGAAATAGCATACATTCTCGGCACTTGCAACGAATTTGTGCAAAACTACGTTGAAGGAAATTGAAAACAAATAATGAATTCCAAATTCACATGATAACGTATGACATATTATCACATTTGCGCGTAAAACAATATCCTGTACCTAAGGGGCAAGTTAATAACCAATGACACTATCATCATCAAAATCATCATCATCCACAGCCCGACTGTGTCCACTGCTGAACATCACCAATGTCTCTATCGTTATCATCATCCACAACCCGACATTGTCCACTGTTGAACATAGGCCTCTTTTTGATGTTGCGCTTTCCCGCGATCTTGTGCTAATGTAGCCCAGGTTCACCTCGCGATCACAATAATATCTCCTTTGCAAGTATCAATTCGTTTTAAAATTATCTTGACGCTATGTATCTGTCAGGTTTTGATTCGTTATGAAATAATCCTGACTCCTTGTCAAAGTCAAAATCATTTGTTCATTTAGGCCACAAAGTGACGCTTATGAACATCAAAAATTTAAGTTTATTACTAGATGATTCTACATTTACGTTTGCAATGCAATATGGAGAACCACGAGAAAGAAGGGGCAATAAAACTCATGGCCAGGCTTTTCATACATACATAGACTCACGCCTGTTTCCCGGAGGGGTAGGCAGAGACTACGGAACGCCATTTACAACGATCCTGACATACCTCACTTGCTTCACTCACTCCCATCAAGTTTCTCATGCATGCTCTTCTGTTAAGGGTACTTCTGACTTGTCCTTTTTTCAGGATGTCTCCAATCTGGTCAGAGAACGTTCGCCTAGGTCTTCCCCTTTGTCCTGTCCCATTCACACTTGCCTTATATATCTTCTTTGTCAGTCTATCGTCATCCATCCTCTCCATGTGCCCAAACCATCTTAACATGCCTTTCTCAATGCTTGTCACTACATCTTCTTTTACCCCACACCAATCTCGTATCACACAATTCTTTAATCTGTCGGTCAAAGACACACCACACATACTTCTCAGTGCTCTCATTTCTACAGCATTTATTCTACTTTCAAATCTCTTCTGCCATACCCAACTTTCACTACCATACATAAGGGTAGGCACTAACACACCTCTATGTACAGCCAAACGTGCCTTTTTGGACACGTTTTGACTGTTCATAAACGCCTTCAGAGCTCCATTCACACTATTACCTGCATTAACTCTCCTTTCAATATCTGCTTCATTCTTACCATCTCTTGTAAACAACGTACCTAAGTAAACAAACTCATTCACTTGTTCCACTCGCTGTCCATCGATCAAAACATTACAAGCCGTAACGAATTCCTCCTTTTCAAAAACCATAACTTTCGTTTTACTTACATTCACTTTCATTCCTTTCCTCTCTAACGCACGATGCATGATTGTTACCATCTCCTGCAATTCCTCCGTTGAAGATGCAAGTATAACCTGATCATCAGCATAAAGGAGGCATTTGACGAGTAACCCATTCATCCTTAATCCGCGGTCACTAGCACCGACCACATTTCATTCCTCACCACTTTATCGTAAGCCTTTTCCAAATCCACGAATGCGCAATAGACCTTTTGGCCTTTGGCCAAAAAGTTTTCAGCTATGCTTCGCAAAGAAAAAACCTGATCCGTGCAGCCCATACCCTTTCGGAATCCCGCTTGTACATCCCATATTTTCTTGTCGGTTACTTCCATAACTCTTTCAATAAGTACTTTTGCATACCATTTGCCAACAATGCTGAGAAGGCTAATGCCTCTATAGTTTTTGCAGTCTTGTTGCGAGCCTTTTCCTTTATAAAGAGGCACAACTACAGCTGTGGTCCAGTCATTAGGTACTCGGCCGGTGCTCCAACACAAGTTATATAACCGCTGCAACTGACCAACTATGATGCCCTGTCCAGCCTTCAGCATTTCGACTGTAATCCTATCATATCCTGCAGCCTTACCTACTTTCATACTTCCCAGTGCCTTCACAATCTCATCCACGCCAATAACGCTTTCATCATTGCTATCATTATCATTCACTTCAGCTATCGGTGTCTCTCTCGCCGTTCTTTCAAATAAACTTTCAAAATACTCTTTCCATCTCTTCAACACGCACAATTCACCATTTACTATATTTCCATTCTCGTCTCTGATGGATGTGTGTTCTGAGGATTGAGTTCTTCCTCGAACTGCACGAACGGATTTCCAGAAAAACTTAATGTTCCTCTAAAAATCGTCAGATAATCTGCTATCAAACTCATCTTTCTTTTCCTCTATTTTCCTTTTAACCATTTCTTTCACTATTCTTTTTGACCTAACAAACACCTTTCTTGCTTCATCTATGTCTAGACTCGTTGCTTTTCCCATTCTTTCATTTGCTCTGGCAGCCAACCAATCTGACCAAGATTTCTTCTTCTCTGACACTGCTGATTGTACATCTTTGTCCCACCATGTATTCTTAACCTTTCGTATTTTCCTTCTCTTGGTCACACCACATACTTCAGACGCTACACATACTACCTCTTCTTTAAAGGCCTGCCATAATTATTCCAAATCATTTATGCCATCGAACCTCTCAAATCTTGCTATCAATCTTCGTTTATACTCATCTTTCACATTTTTCTCTTGTAGATTTTCTACTTTAATTCTTTCCAAGACCCTATTTTCATTACGCTCTCGGTGTCGCCATCCTTTAAAGAGCCCACTTATCCGGCTCAACACCAAGAAGTGGTCTGTGTGGATGCCGATCCCTCGATATACTCTTGTATCCAACACATTCTTTCTCAATCGTTCATCTACTATCACAAAATCAATCATACTTCTTCTAACATTTTTCGCCTCTCGCGTATACATATGTATCCTTTTATGATCAAACATGGTGTTTGTCACACAAAGGCTCCACTCCAAACAAATCTCAAGCAGTGCTTTTCCATTTTCGTTCACACTCTCATCACCAAATGCACCTAACACCCTTTCAAATCCATCTCGCTTTACTCCCACCCATCCATTGAAATCCCCTAACAAGATCAATCTTTCATTATCCTTGCTGTTCCTCAAAATCTCTCTTAAACTCTCCCAAAACTCCTGCCTTTCGTCTTGCTCATGTTGTGACATACCCGTTACTATATTGACCGGGGCGTAGACCCCTACAATAAAGAGACGAGTAAATCCTACTTTCATTCTCATCCACATTAGCCTAGCATTTACACATTCAAACTCTTTTACGCACTCATTCATTCGCGCAGACAGTACTACACCAACTCCCTTACAGGCTCTGGTGGTACTATCTACCCCAGACCAATACGCCGTATATGCGCCATGCTTGGTGGTGTCACACCCTTTTCTTTTTGTTTCATTCACACAAAGAACATCAATCTTTCTATCATCCATCATCTGACATACTTCATCCAATTTGCCGTTCATTCTTCCACCAACATTCAATGTTGTAAACCTGCTTTCCGTAGGCCGCTTTTCGCCCTCGCGGGAAACGAGACGTGATGGGTTGCGAACCGCGTCGCCGCCGTATGGAAAAGAAGAAGTTTTTGTTCCCATAGCGTTCCCACGAGATTTAGGGATCTAGACGGTCCATCCCCGCAGAGCCCTTTACGGGGGTAAGGCGGAATATCAGCTGTGCTCTGTGACCACCAACACAGGCACCCTCCGTTTACGACCAGATTGCCCTCTGGCCACGAATCCCTCGGCACGGGTCGGTTCACACCTTAGATCGGGGTTTTGTTTCGAGTATGCTCCCTGAAAGTTGGTTTAAATTTCAGGGATTTCTCCTAGACTGGTTGCCAACCAAGGCTAACGAGGCCCATCTCCCCGAACGTTTGGTTTAATTTCGGAGTTTTCCTTCTCCTAGACAGGTTGCCAACCACGGCTAACGAGGCCCATCTCCCCGAACGCTTTTCAATCGCCAGTATATTGGTTTTACATGTTATCTTTGTAAGGAGCTGCAACTGTTTCATATTGTAAGTTATCTACTAATGCAAAACGCTACTCTAGTGGACGCTTAGCCTAACATCCAGCGTTTCCCGGTTATTTTGTTGGTTTAGAGGCTATTTATCAAACAGAGAGGAGTGTAAGTCGTGAGTAATAACAACAAAAAGGCTTAGAATACGGCCAGTCAGTGCAAATTTCATGCGCGTACAGGTTTTCTTACAGATTTATTTTAAAATTTCTATTCAGGGTGTTATTTTTCAACTTTTAACCGGAACATTGTGCTAAAATTATGTGGTGTGGCTGACACGGACGTGTAGTTTTAAATTTTATAAATTTATAGCTTTCACCACATTACAGCACGCGATGGGAAGGTAATTTTATATCAAAGAACAAAATAATAAACTAAAATCTATTCCTTGCAATTTTGATAACAGGGGAAAGTGCTGTATCTCTGGCCTAATAGGGTGGGCCGAAGTCCGAATATTCTTCACTTTTTATGTGTTCAAAGGCCACTAAATACCACCGGGGGTATGAATGAGTAGAACCCTTTCACTGGAAGAAAGTCTATTCAGCCTTCAATTGCCCTGTCGATTAGCGAGAGATACGAAATACCGCAAGAATAAATAAAATTATTATCTTACTCAAAATTTTTAAAATTAGATCCGATCCCTATCATTTGATTGTTCATTAAGTAATATTAAAAATAACTTATCTCAAACACAATAATAAACGTAATGTTAAACAGATATTCGTTCTCAACCTTTAATCTTAGGACAGTAATCATGAATGAATGTGATGAATCATTTGCCGTGTGGTTGACGGCATAGAATACAAGTGTCACCACCCCCTATCTTCCCGTGGGTGTCGTAAGAGGCGACTAAGGGATAACACGATGCAAATACCATCTTTGCGTAGAGACGGAAAACTCGACATCAAACCCTATACGACTGCCTCGTTGGTCTCGCGGCATAAATGTGCGCGTGGGATCGGGAGGTCCCGGGTTCGATTCCTGGGTCGGGCAGTGTTATTGGGTTTTTCTGTCACGAAATTCTCAGTAGCAGCACGGAGTCTGGAAGTGTGCCCGGTACGGCAATAGGCTCGCCCCTTATTACGTGGGACTAAAGTATATCTGGCGAAAAGTGGGTGTAGAAATACACCTCTGCCTACCCCTTCGGGGATACAAGGCGTGACGATATGTATGTATGTGTATGTATGTAGTAATCATGAAATTAATCGGCTTCAAGTCCACTTTTATTTTCATCTTATTTAAGAGTCATTAATCTAACTATATTTAGAAACAAGTATATTTGGAGAGGTTTATGGAAGATTCTATTTAATGTCAACTTAAGCCATCGTAAAATAAATGTAATCTTTACGCATGATACATTTAGCTATATGTAGATTTACATTTGGTCCCACATTCTTATTTTCGTGTCGATGGTACCACTTATCACACAGTTTTAACCCAGTACTCGGCAACTCGGTCCCATATTAATAAGTATTCTATACATCATTATGGTAAGCTTAGTGCTATCCTGGTTGGGATCCAAGACCTTCACCTCATAGTCTGGGATACGCTTTTTCAGTTATACCTCCTCCACTTCGCACGATCTTCTAAAATATAAACCACATTACGCAAAAAAATGCATCCACAAAATTTCTGCTTCTTATCTTAACTTTCCTGTCAAAATGAGAAACATCCAACATTCTTCTATGCTTAGGCACTTTTTGCGAATACCGATCTGTCTTCAGCAAGGAGCTTAAAATATTATGTGCCTAAATATTATTACGACTGAAACGACAAGACACGGTTCCGACATTTTAAGATAATTTTCAACTAAGTGCCTTTATTATTATTGTAATATCTTTTGAAGAATGTATGAGGGAAGGTGTTCGTTTATTCTAAAGTTTAACGCGTAAGCTTTTAAGATTAATTCGATTTATAGTGCGCTGCGTTGGCTTGATGATCGCATGTTCATTTAGAAAGTGTTTATGCCACATTGATAATAATTTTAATTATGCTTAGATTACAATTGGTACTCGTGTTACAATGAGCTGCAAATAAAGAAGAACCTACTTATCTTCTATGAAGTGAGTAATATACAATGTCTAAAAAATTTGTCTGTCTGTCTTTAAGAGGTAACAAAATAATTCATTTTAATTTAATAAGTTAAGGAACCTTATGATCTTGATCTTGATCTTGATGAGGTATAATAAGATCAACACATGAATGTAAGGTCTTCCTCACATAAATATTGAATAAGAATTTAATCATGAATTTGTATTAAAGCTTGACCAAAAACTTATTTATTTTTGACTTTATATGAAATCAGGTATCTAAAAATACCTGCGATGAAATGGTGTCATATTAACTGTCACCTGGAATGTGTTCGCAACAATATTTTATTTGTTTTTATGGAGAACATACGTACGAAGTGTAACAAAATACTAATAAACTTCAAGTACTTTACTTCACAGGACAATGAAAACATGATTATTGTGTTTGAGCTGTAAGAGGAAGTACGCAACGGATTTAAGCACTTTATCGAGTTTTTATTTACAGGCTTTTTATAGTCAGTGTTCCATTCATCAACATGATAAATCATGTCACATTGACGGGCCATGTCAAATACATGATGGATTCGGTATAAAACGTGATACAGCCACGTTTATCATGAAACACAACTATTATAATTGAGCAAGAAAAACAGAACTTTGATTTAGTTATAGGCCTTAGTGATTTGGTTACATGGTTAGATACAATAGGTTAAAGATCAATTTCTAAAACAAATATTATCAACTTTAAAACATATAAAAGGAAAAATATACAGATTAATGTAGCTCGAAATAATAAGAATATAGTGCAACTAAATAGTACAAAGTTCTTAGGTATCATTTTAGACGAAAACTTAACATGGAAGTGTCATATTGAAGAACTTAGCACTTATATTAATAGATTTATATTTGCCTTAAGAAAAGTCAAAGATATCGCATCTAGGCAAACTGCGTTTATGGAGTATCACGCTCATGTATGTTCTTTAATCCGTTATGGTATAGTTGTTTGGGGAAACTCCACTGACATATCGCGAATATTTATTGCTCAAAAAAAGTGTATCCGTACAATGTTTAATATGAATTGGAGCGATTCTTGTAGGCCTATTTTTACATCACATAAACTTTTAACCGTTTCTAGTATCTATATCTATGAAATCGCAAAATTTTTGAAATGCAATTCGTCGTTATTTGAAGGCAGGAATAATGTCAATAAACGGAAAATTAACCAATTTCAATATGACATCCCGGTTCCTAAGTTGGAACTTTTCAGGAAAAGCTGTGTTTACATGGCTCCATTAATTTACAACTGTTTACCGTGTGCTATAACATAACTTCCATACAACAAATTATGCACGGCATTGCGTAATTGGTTAATTGAGGAATGTTATTACTCTGTTGAAGTGTTTCTACAAAAAAATAGATGCAAATTTTATAACTTGGAGCGTTCAGTGAGGTATAGATTTGAATAATTCACTACCTGTTGGAATAATATATGTCTATTGATAAAAGTGTATTTTTTAATTTATAATGTGTCTATTATGCTTATGATATTCTTCATGATTTTTAAACAATTGTTGCATGCTGAGTAACGGCCAAGTATGTGGAACTATATAATTTTGTAACACCTATGTCCTATACCATATTTGATGCAATAAATGATTTTATTATCATTATTAAAGTTATAGATCAGGGCAGTGAAAAATAGGAAAGTAAAAACTATATTTGGTGCTTACATAAAAAGACGAACGATGTCACCTCCTTTCTCACACTGCCGACAACACAATTCCTTTTATAAGGAGTAAAACTGTACTAGGTTCATATTTGAGCAGTTTACGACTTGTCATGCTAGGTAATCTTGCCTGGGGGACTACAGTCCAATATTATTAATAGACTGATTGCGTGTGAGAACACTTCTTGCGCGATTCAAGACTTTGATTCGGTCGTGTCCGTTAGATGTCGCCGTGTTGATTGATTTCGCCGTCGTACGATAGATGGCCTTAGTTTTATGAAGCTACTACTACAACCTTGGATTTCTTTAATCACTATATTGCCACTATTCTTGTTGCACGCAAGATCGAATTGATGTTCACCTTAGAGGCCAGGCTGGGCTTTTTCACGCAAGGTTTTCCGCGCAAGCCGCTGGTGTTTCCAACACTTTGCTACATGAAATTATGCCATATTCTGCAATTTAAAGTGCTGACTTGCTATAATATTTGTGAATACTGATGACAGCCGAGATTAACCTATTCATACTCGCATGGGCCGTGCGAGTACGAACACGCTACAAAATAAATTTTATCTCCTTCTAGCATAGAATTATTTGGAAATACCTATTTCCCGAATACACGCAACCACAAGCTAACTTTGACGTACATAGAGCATTTTTATTTCTTGTCACCATCAAAAGAATTGTCATCAAAGTTCATGACCCTGAGAAAGAAAGTTCAGAGGGAAAGAAAGTTTGATTACCGTACATATTTTAACACCGGCTCTTACGTTTCGTGCATTGAATTCCTCTTATTAAACTTGAGCCATGTCGGACTTGCAAATTTATTTTACTATAGATCTTAAAGAAAAGTTTGAAGTACTGGAAGGCAAACAGGACAGAATACGATTATTACATACATACATACATACACAACGTCACGCCTTATATCCCCGAAGGGGTAGGCAGAGGTGTATTTCTACACCCACTTTTCGCCAGATATACTTTAGTCCCACGTAATAAGGGGCGAGCCTATTGCCGTACCGGGCACATTTCCAGACTCCGTGCTGCTACTGAGAATTTCGTGACAGAAATACCCAATAACACTGCCCGACGCAGGAATCGAACCCGAGACCTCACGATCCCACGCGCACATTTATGCCGCGTGACCAACGAGGCAGTCGTATAGGGTTTGATGTCGAGTTTTCCGTCTCTACGCAAAGATTGTATTTGCATCGTGTTATCCCTTAGTCGCCTCTTACGACACCCACGGGAAGATTGGGGGTGGTGACTCTTGTATTCTATGCCGTCAACCACACGGCATAATTAAAAAAATATACGATTATTGTCGTACGTAAATTACTTGTGTTATATCTAGCTTTGTAAAATACTGCCTTTCTACAGCAGAGTAGTCTCTACGAGTATATCAGACGTCGAGTTTTAGCTCTTGTGAAATTCCACGACACCTGGCTCGAAACTCACAACGGAAATAAGTTCATTATATTGAAAGAAGTTAGAAAGTAATTAACACACTTCTCTTCTAAGCAATGCGGGTGACAAATATGAAGAGATTTAAATTGGTACAAGACTGAATCACCACAGTATGATCGTAAAAAAGAGCGTAGCTAGCAAATTATTTGAACACCTTGACATACATACACAGACTCACGCCTGTTTCCCGGAGGGGTAGTCAGAGACTACGGAAACACCATTTGCTCCTGACATATCTCTCTTGCTTCATTCACACCCATCAAGTTTTTTATGCATGTTCTTCTGTTTAGGGTACTTCTGATCTGTTCTCTTGTAAGGATGTCTCCAATCTGGTCAGAGAACGTCCACCTAGGTCTTCCCCTTTGTACTGTACCATTCACACTTGCCTTGACATTATGAACATATTACTAAAAATAAGTTCCAATAATATTCATGCCAGCGCAGGGTAACTCATTTTACTTTATTTTCATACATACATACATACATAGACTCACGCCTGTTTCCCGGAGGGGTAGGCAGAGACTACGGAACGCCATTTGCAACGATCCTGACATACCTCTCTTGCTTCATTCACTCCCATCAAGTTTCTCATGTATGCTCTTCTGTTTAGGGTACTTCTGACCTGTCCTTTTTTTAGGATGTCTCCGATCTGGTCAGAGAACGTCCGCCTAGTTCCTCCCCTTTGTCCAGTCTCATTCACACTTGCCTTATATATCTTCTTTGTCAGTCTTTCGTCATCCATCCTCTCCATGTGCCCAAACCATCTTAACATGCCTTTCTCAATGCTTGTCAATACATCTTCTTTTACCCCACACCACTCTCGTATCACACAATTCTTTACTCTGTCGGTCAAAGACAGACAGAGGACAGGCCACACATACTTCTCAGTGCTCTCATTTCTACAGCATTTATTCTACTTTCAAGTTTCTTCTGCCATACCCAACTTTCACTACCATACATAAGGGTAGGCACTAACACCCCTCTATGCACAGCCTAACGCGCCTTTTTGGACACGTTTTGACTGTTCATAAACGCCTTCAGAGCTCCATTAACACTATTACCTGCATTAACTCTTTTTCAATATCTTTTTCATTCTTACCATCTCTTGTAAACAACGTACCTAAGTAAACAAGCCATTCACTTGTTCCACTCGCTGTCCATTGATCAAAACATTACAAGCCGTAACGCATTCCTCCTTTTCAAAAACCATAACTTTCGTTTTACTTACATTCACTTTCATTCCTTTCCTCTCTAACGCACCATGCATGATTGTTACCATCTCCTGCAACTCCACCGCTGAAGATGCAAGTATTGCCTGATCATCAGCATAAAGGAGGCATTTGACGAGTAAACCATTCATCCTAAATCCGAAGTCACTATGTTTTAAATCTTGCAAACAACTGTCCATGAAGAGGTTAAACAGTCATGGCGACGCTACACATCCCTGTCTAACACCTTTCTCGATGGTAAACCAGTCAGTGTATGCCACGTTTATCCTCACACAAGCTCTAGAATCCTCATAAAGGGATTTCAGAGCTCGAATGAGGCTGCTGTCCACCCCATTCATTGACAGCACCGACCACATTTCATTCCTCACCACTTTATCGTAAGCCTTCTCAAAATCCACGAATGCGCAATAGACCTTTTGACCTTTGGCCAAAAACTTTTCGGCTATACTTTGCAAGGAAAAAACATGATCCGTACATCCCATACCCTTTCGGAATCCCGCTTGTACATGCCATATTTTCTTGTCGGTTACTTTCATAACTCTTTCAATCAGTACCTTTGCATACAATTTGCCAACAATGCTGAGAAGGCTAATGCCTCTATAGTTTTTGCAGTCTTGTTTTGAGTCTTTTCCTTTATAAAGAGGCACAACTACAGCTGTGGCCCAGTTATTAGGTACTCGGCCGGTGCTCCAGCACAAGTTATATAACCGCTGCAACTGACCAACTATGATGCCCTGTCCAGCCATCAGCATTTCGACTGTAATCCTATCATATCCTGCAGCCTTACCTACTTTCATACTGCCCAGTGCCTTCACGATCTCATCCACGCCAATAACCCTTTCATCATTGCTATCGTTACCATTCATTTCATCGATCGGTGTCTCTATCGCCGTTCTTTCAAATAACCCTTCAAAATACTCTTTCCATCGCTTCAGCACGCACGATTCACCATTCACTCTCCTTCCATTCTTGTCTCTGTTCGATGTGTATTCTGAGGATTGTTGTTCGATGTGTATTTCGAGGAAGAACCTCGAACTGCACGAATCATCATATCCAAACGACGTCCACTGCTGGACATAGGCCTCCCCCAAGGTTCTCCACGCAGACCGGTCTTGAGCCGCCCACATCCAACCTCCTCCCGCGATCTTGACAAGATCGTCGGTGCACCTTGCGGGGGCCTACCTCTGCTGCGTCGTCCGGTACGTGGCCGCCACTCCAGAACCTTTCTGCCCCAACGGCCATCGGTTCTTCGAGCTATGTGCCCTGCCCACTGCCACTTCAGCTTGGCTATCCGGAGAGCTATGTCGGCGACTTTGGTTCTACTGCGGATCTCCTCATTTCTGATTCGATCTCGCAGGGAAACTCCAAGCATAACTCTCTCCATCGCCCTCTGAGTGACCTTGAGCCTTCTGATAAGGCCCATAGTGAGCGACCACGTCTCTGATCCGTAAGTCATCACTGGCAACACACACTGGCCAAAGACTTTCGTCTTGAGACACTGCGGGATATCGGACGAGAAGATATGTCGTAGCTTCCCGAACGCTGCCCAACCGAGTTGTATTCGACGATTGAACTCCTTCTCGAAGTTGGACCTACCTAATTGGACTACTTGTTCCATGTAGATATACTTGTCGACAACTTCGAGCGTAGAGTTCCCAACCTGAATAGGAGCAGGTACAACATGGACGTTCAACATGATTTTCGTCTTGTCCATGTTCATCTTAAGACCTACTTATTGGGAGACTCTACAGAGGCCATCGAGCATTGTGCCTAGGTCTTCCATGGTCTCAGCCATGACTACGATATCGTCTGCGAATCAAAGGTGAGTGATATACTCGCCGTTGATGTTGATGCCGAGTCCATTCCAGTCCAGAAGCTTGAAAACATCTTTCAGCGCAGTGGTAAACAGTTTCGGGGATATGACATCCCCCTGTCTCACCCCTCGCTGGAGTTGAATAGGTTTCGAACTCTGGTCCTGGAGGCGGACTGACATAGTGGCGTTTTCATACAAACACTTCAGCACTTCGATATATCGGTAGTCAATCCGGCACCGTTGGAGAGACTAGCACCGCCCAGGTTTCGATCGAATCGAAGGCTTTCTCATAGTCCACAAACGCCAAGCAAAGGGGCTGGTTATACTCCTCGGACTTCTGTATAACCTGCCGCAGCGTATGTTTGTGGTCTATGGTACTATAGCCTTTACGGAAACCGGCTTGTTCGGGAGGCTGGAAGTCGTCTAGCTTGCTCTCGAGACGATTCGTGATGACCCTCGAAAACAGCTTGTAGACGTGGCTCAAAAGTGTGATGGGTCTGTAGTTCTTCAAGAGGGTTTTATCCCCTTTCTTAAAGAAAAGCACCACCACACCTCTGTGCCACGCCTGTGGCGTTTTACCCTCGAGAATGAAGGAATTAAATAGCTTCCGGAGGGCTTCTCTAGCGGGTGCACCGCCGGCTTTCAGAAGCTCACTCGTAATTCCGTCATCACCCGGCGCCTTGTTGTTTTTAAGCTGTTTGAGAGCCACAATAATCTCGTGCATGCTGACGTCTGGGATATCTTCAGTATAATGTCGGGTCAATCCAGCTCTAGGGTCGCGCTGGAGTGCTTGCGGGTTGTTGCGTTGTCGTGTATAGCTGTCCATAGAACCTTTGTGCATAGGGTTCCCACCAAGAACTTAGGGTCCCAAGCCAACCTCACCTGCAAGTGGTGCACCTGCCGATAAACGGACGAGGCTCTGGCAAACAAAATGTCCCAATAAGCGGCAATAGGCTCGCCACCTATTACGTGGGATCAAAAAACTGGCGAAAAGTGGGCGTTTAATATGCCTCTGCCTATCCCTTCGGGGAAACAGGCGTGAGTCTATGTATGTATGTATGTATGTATGTAGAACCTTTCGAACTGCACGAATGGATTTCCAGAAAAACTTAATGTTTCTCCGGAAATCGTCAGATAATCTGCTATCAAACTCATCTTCCTTTTCGTCTTTTTTCCTTTTAAACATTTCTTTCACTTTTCTTTTTGACCTAACAAACGCCTTTCTTGCTTCGTCTATGTCCTTGCTCGTTGCTTGTCCCGTTCTTTCATTTGCTCTTACAGCCAACCAATCTAACCAAGCTTTCTTCTTCTCTGAAACTGCTGATTGTACATCCTTGTCCCACCATTTATTCTTAACCTTTCGTATTTTCCTTCTCTTGATCCACCTCTTCCATAACGGACTGCCACAATTCATCCATATCATTTATACCACCGAACCTCTCAAATCTTGCTATCAATCTTCGTTTATACTCATCTTTCACACCTTTCTCTTGTAGATTTTCTACTTTTATTCTTTCCAAGACTCTATTTTCGTTATGCTCTCGGTGTCACCATCCTTTAAAGAGCCCACTCATCCGGCTCAACACCAAGAAGTGGTCTGTGTGGATGCCGATCCCTCGATATACTCTTGTATCCAACACATTCTTTCTCAATCGTTCATCTACTATCACAAAATCAATCATACTTCTTCTAACATTTTTCGCCTCTCGCGTATACATATGTATCCTTTTATGATCAAACATGGTGTTTGTCACACAAAGGCTCCACTCCAAACAAACCTCAAGCAGTGCTTTTCCATTTTCATTCACACTCTCATCACCGAATGCACCTAACACCTATTCAAATCCATCTTGTTTTACTCCCACGCATCCATTAAAATCCCCTAACAAGATCAATCTTTCGTTATCCTTACATTTCCTCAAAATCTCTCTTAAACTCTCCCAAAACTCCCGCCTTTCATCTTGCTCTTGCCCAATAATAAAGACACGAGTAAGTCCTACTTTCAATCTCATCCATAGTAGCCTAGCATTTACACATTCAAACTCTTTTACACACTCATTCATTCGCGCAGATAGTATTATACCAACTCCCTTGCAGGCTCTGGTGGTACTATCTACCCCAGACCAATACGCCGTATATGCGCCATGCTAGGTGGTGTCACACCCTTTCCTTTTTGTTTCATTCACACAAAGAACATCAATCTTTCTATCATCCATCATCTGACATACTTCATATGGAGAAGAAGTAGCTTTTGTTCCCATAGCGTTCCCACGAGATGTAGGGATCTAGACTGTCCACCCCCGCAGAGCCCTTTACGGGGGTAAGGCGGAATATCAGCTGTGCCCTGTGACCGCCAACACAGGCACCCTCCGTTTACGACCAGCTTGCCCTCTGGCCACGAATCCCTCGGCACGGGTCGGTTCACACCTTAGATCGGGGTTTTGTGTCAGGTATGCTCCCTAGAAGTTGGTTTAATTTCGGAGTTTTCCTTCTCCTAGATAGGTTGCCAACCAAGGCTAACGAGGCCCATCTCCCCGAACGTTTGGTTTAATTTCGGAGTTTTCCTTCTCCTAGACAGGTTGCCAACCAAGGCTAACGAGGCCCATCTCCCCGAAACTTAACTTTATTTTCATTTTTTATTTATTTATAATCTCACGCCTGTATCCCCGAAGGGGTAGGCAGAGGTGTAAATATTACACCCACATTTCGCCTATAATCTAATCGCCATACATTTTTAGGTCCCACGTAATAGGGGGCGAGCCTATTGCCGTTACCGGACACATCACCAGACTCCGTGCTGCTACTGAGAATTCGGAAAAACCCAGTAACACTTTTGCCCGACCCGGGAATCCAACCCGGGACCTCAGAACTGCAGTCTCACTTTACTTGTCACTAGATTATGATATACTGTGCATAAAAGGCTTACTCAATCTTCCTTTCTGATGCTTAGCGTTAAAAACTCTACCCACCTTTCAAAGTTGAGTTGGGGGCCTTACAAGACCTACGGGCTATCCACTAAAACACCGTGTAATCATATCCCTTAAGGGGTCACAAGGCTGTTTATGCTAAATAGAATCACATAGACTAACTGTCAATATATCTTTTATATATTTAAGACATTGAAGCAGAAATATTCTTATTTTCAATTTAAATATCCAATTACAAAGCAGTTTTATTTCTTTATATTGCAGCTTACCCCGGAGATAGTAGATAAGCGTGACACAGTTCTCAGCTGATGGAGTTATTATCACGCTCATGCAAACTGCGCTCCACATCGATTCAAATTCAAACTAATACTTTAATTGCAAAATTTAGTTTGTTAGTACGTTTGATACGCTTTAACTCAGCAATCGATCATCATGAAATGTTGCATAATCGTTGTAAGGGTCGGAGGCAGTGGCGGCTCGTTCAAAGGAGCGCTGGAGCAGTGAACTCCCAAAATTATAAAATATATGTATACAACTCATATAATTTTTTTCTATAAACATACTCAATATTTAAATACACACCTATTCTCTTTTCTAATGCATATTCACAAATTAGTATTCAAATACTTACTAAGCTATTTATCATAATTTTATCAACACTCTTGAAACATACATACAGGTATTTTTGTTGAGTGGAGCGCTCATAACAGCGCTCTTAGTTGACGAAAGTTTAGTACTGAAATGTAATGAGTGCGAAAGAGAGAGCGTTCTATGCGATGGGCGCGTGAGACAAAAGATTTGTATGAGAAATAAGCCAAAGACGGAGCGCCGCTCCTGGCCAGCTTGACGAGGTGCGCATGCGCGAATATTATTACCCGACTAAATGATATGACCATTTGTCACGAAGAAAAATTAAAACGTGTGCGCCGTTTTTTTTTAATAGTATTTTGCCGGTATCATTTGAAATTTGAATGTAAACAAAAGCAAAACATTTCCGTGTAAGTACGTTGGTAATTAGAAAAGGATTGGTGTTTAAAATATAGTTAATTGTATGTGTGATTGTGTGTATATGATTAAGAAAGACAGTTAAATTGTGTAACTAATATGGAACTTAACAGCGTAAACTTTATAGAAAACTGTGCAAAATCTTTGGAAATGAGAGTTGAAATAGAAAGCAAGGGACCACTTCGGCCACAAATTACAATTACGAAAAATGTGTTATTAAAACAAAAACATACACAATCGCAGTTTAAAAAACGACCAATATGATAAAACGCTTTTATTGTGTGGTTGCGAAGGAAGTAAGAAGCTGTTTTGTTTTCCGTATACTTATTTTGTTTAGCCACTAAACAAAATCATCAGCCGGTGTTGATACTGCGTAGACCAGTAGATATATTAATAAAATGATTTATATTTCTATTCTTATTTATATTTCTAGGGCGTAGACGGTTCAGGTAGGTATCGATGATTTAGCACATCTTACTATTAAATCATAAAAGCATTCACAAAATAAATGGTAAGCAGTTACATCTTTTTTTTTGCGAACACCCAATATAATCTTTCACGAGCCGCCTCTGGTCGGAGGGAATGTGAACTAAGCTGTTTTGTTTAGAATTTCAATATTAGCAGTGCTGCGTTGATCAGGGACCTGTGTGTCTTTTATTCACTACGTATTAATACAAGGTACAAGAAGATCGTAGGATATTTATTAAGAATATACCCTACATAAGGCTAGTAACGGGCACCTACTAATATTTCATGACGAAAAGAGATGCTACAATCAGCAGTTTAAGAAAATATTTAGTAACTAGATACACCCGCGGTTACGCGCGTTGTTTAGAGCTACTGCACTACTCCCGTGGCTCATAGCGTGATGTTATAAAGCCTATAAGATTCCACGTCTTCCTTGATAAATGGGCTATTTAACACTAAAAGAATTTTCAAATCGGACTAGTAGTTACTGAAATTAGCGCATTCAAGCACACAAACAAACAAGCAAATAAACAAATTCTTTAGTTTTATAATATTGCAGTAAAGAGGTATCTCTCATGAACATCTTTGAACAGCAATCGCTCCGTGACGACACAAATAAATTACTTCGCAAGCAATCCCGAGTTAAAACCTATTATTCACACCACTGACTCTTCGAAGTTATGAGCGATTTAAATTGTTAATTATCACTTACTTCGAGTCTTAAAACACGTTTAGTTTCGGTCACAGCTGAAGAAAATTTACCATCTACACGGTAGGTGGATCAGATTTGTGGTGTTTCAAATGTTAGTATGACACTGCCCGGGTTTTGAAAACCGTTTTTTTTTTATAAACTCAGGCCTGTATCCCCGAAAGGGCAGGCATAGCTGTAATATTATACCTACATTTCGGTAGATCCCACGTTATAGGGGGCGAGCCTATTGCTGTTACCGGGTACATTGCCAGACTCCGTGCTGCTACTGAGAATTCGGAAAAACTCGGTAACACTTTTGCCAGACCCGAGAATCGAACCCGGGACCCGATCAACAGACGCATACGCTATCCGCTCGACCACGGAGGCAGCCTCACGGAACCAATTCTCAAACTTATGAGTATGCCTTTCTTCCATATCTTAGGAAGTGTGATTATTAATATGCAACTTACCGCACTCCACAGCTGGACATAGCCTCTCCTAATTTGCAGCACAATAGCATTGTGTGTAAAAGCAGGATTTGCTTACTGTACCGCGCTGGCTAGACAAATCGGTAGAGTCATTGTCAAAGACAAAGTCAAAATCATACATTCATCTAGGTCTCAAGGTGACGCTTATGAACGTACATTTTTTAAAGTAAATTACTTCATGCATTGATTTTAAGTTTCTCGTCACTTTCCAAAGATGTACTTTTTGCTTTGCATATTTTACTTAGTTACATCTTAAGGCAAACGAGAGTTAAAATGGGATAGACACTGATTTTTAATCCGTCACCATACGGATAAAAATAATGTAAAATATTATAAAACTACCTCGTAACGCCATGTCCCATTATTTTCTAAAATTAATATTATTTTTAATAAATATTTTGTAATAAATAAGATTAACTAATAATGATCACATTATGATAATATTCTCTGTAATCGAGCGTTACAAAATATTTACCTATTGATATTAACTTCAAACGTAATGAATCTTAATTAAACCCAACCTGAGTTTTAATTATAATTTATAATTATACTTTTGTACAAAAAGTGCTTGGTTCTTTTGTAGGGGACATTGTTACAGGGGGTTGTTTTTAATTATATCGCTTGTATAAAAATTTAAATAAAAACATTTCCCTCGCCATGCTACTATTACTTGTTGGCGAGCTACACTCGTTAACATTGTAATTTACCTAAATTAAACTAAATTAAAATACAAAAAATTACAACACCTTAAAAAAAAATCAACATATTATTCGGTATTTGGTTAGGTATTATCCCTAAACACCACTTACGAAATCTATTGTGTCTCGGAAAAGGACCTCACTAATTGTAGTGTCACATTCACCGAGCATTAGAGCCTTCAGCTTTAGTTTTAATAGTTTTTTACATGTTTTAGGTTCAGTTCCTAACAATTCTATTTTGTTATATATTTTAGGCACCATAAAGGTACTTGCTCATTCTCGCTCCGTAATAATTATTTGCCCTTGATATAAATAGCTTTCCTTTTATTCATTCTACTTATAATAATAATAATAGGAGATGGACTATGGCCTAACCCTTTTCATAGTGAGTTGAAACTCACGACAAGCAATGTGTCAATTTATAAACAGGACTGATAACGGTAAATCTATTGAGGATTATACATCACAAAAATAATAGTAGGTATATAAATACACCACCTAGTGAGAGCAAAGAAATCTATTTCATAGTAACATATCAAAGAGATTCACATCGTTATGATTTCAGTAGTCGGTGAATATATTTTCAACAAATGGGTCAGCTTTTATACCGCAAAATGTAATATGTGTTACCTTATCAGTGGGATATGTCAGACTAATGTGTTGGTGACGTCTATTTAACTGTGAATAAATGATTTGCGATTAAATATTGCAAATTCTACTCCATTTAGTTTCTATAATCTATAGGTATTATTAAATTAACTCTCCGTTTTGTCCCATCTATTTGTATGTACGCGATTAATTAAAAAACTACCGAACGGATTTTTTATGGTTTTCATCATTAGATAGTACGATTCCGGAAGAAGGTTTAAGTGTACAATTCACGCGTTCAAAGCCGCGAAAGCATTTATTTTTAACCATATTACTTGATAAGACACTGCTTTTATTGTAGTGCTCATAGCGAGACTTAGGTTGTCGTTTGTAACGGTTCGGCAAAGTTATGTAACGCTTGCACAGGTCGCCACTTGGATCGATGACTAAGTGTGGCATTTACATCTGAGCGCTACCGTGCTTCGGAGGGCACGTAAAGCTATTGGTCCCGGTTCTTGTCTTAGGATGAGAGTCGTTAGGCCACGTCGGAGGCCTTTGGGGCGGTCCGAAAAATTCCAACACTAGAGTTGGCAATACACTCAAACGAAAAACAAAAACAAACTGCTTTTATTAACTCACCACTTAATTTTATAAGCCGTTGATACCACAACTTGTTTTGTCGTGCTTAGTCGCATCCGTCATTTAATGAAAAATAACTCAATATTTTGTTAACTAATAACACAAGTAACTAGCACTCATGCTAGTCAATAAAATACCATGCTACGTTAGGATTTCCAAAACGACAAAAAGCAATCACACAGCACAGATGATACAATAAAAGGGTTTATAATCGAATACTCTCAATTTCCTTTCTTCTTTCACCAAAACGGTGACGCTGTCTCCGTTCAATCACACAAATTGAAACGCTTATTTTTAAGACGATTTAAATTCTGCTTTATCACCGTTTGTCATGATGTTTGATTCATTATACGTTGGAACGAGGTAATGGTGGAAGCTTAGGGGGCTTAACTGAAAATAATAAGGAAGGTATTTGCGTCATATAAACATGAATGTACATTCTGATTACGTTACACAAATATCTTCTTAGATTTTTTATTGTCATCGTAATGAGCGGCTTTACCTGCTTGTTGGTAAATAGTGATGAAATCATGTTTTATCGCTGTTTATGAAGTAATTCCTTCGAATACAGCGTTATCAGTAATTTCTTTTTTTATAATATGATCACGATATTTCTTAATTTGTCGCAATTCTAAATAAATATATTCATTATCATCACCTCTCCCGTTCTCACAATTGCCTTAGAGCCTGCAAAACCTTTGAGTAAAACTAAAAGCGTTATTTAATCACTCGTAAAAATCACATTTTTAGTCAACTTCGGCATTACCAGTGAGCTGCAGTTACCGTGACAATATGCTGCTGCAGGCAGTTATCGTATACAGAATACCGTGTCGAACAAAATAACAGCATTAACCAAAAATCATAAATATTATAAAGCGTAATACCTTAAAGTGTAAAAACCAAAATAAACACTTAATGAGAATAAGGCAAGACTCTTGATAATAAGTCTTAACAATATTTTTACATGATATGTGAGTAAGCCATTAAGGTATAATTTTTTCAAGTAATTGATACTTTTAAACTTTAGCGGTTGACTCTCATCATAATTTGACAAGGTTTTCTGTAAACCATACCGAAATGTCAGGGCTCATATTTCACTTTTATAAAAATAAAGGGTTAAGTATCTTACCTTTATTTTCAAATAATTAAGCGATATAAGTCCGTTACATAAATTAGTAAGCTCAAATCCTTGACAAAATTGTTATGATCCAGTAACAAAACCGCAGCAGTATATGTATAACATAGTATCGCATTTTTGGCCGTAGATTTACTATTAGCGATTACTATGCACTGCACACACGCAACGAAACATAAATCCACATTTACGAGCGATTGCAAGATTCCGACGGTTCTCCATCCGAATTTGCACTTGGGTTTATCTTTGAAAATATTTTCAGTTGCTTTACGGAATTTTCAAATTTTGCTACGTATCTTTTACTAAACAAACTTCGAAAATTCAAAGTATGGAAGTGCTATCATTCGCTCGTACTTCGCTCAAATACAGCAGTGGGAATTTTAATCGTAAATTTGCTAACTACAGCGAAAGCTTCATGTTGGAAGCACAGCCCTACGTATCCATGAAAGATGGAAGTCGCAGCTAAAAGAGGCGCGTGGTAAATATTTTTTACCGTTGTCTGATATCACTTGCGCTCAATACGTCCTTTATTATAAGTCCTCAATTATAAGTCCAATTATAAGTCTAAACAGCTAAATATATTTTTAACAGTTGTCTAGAAACTTTATGTGTTATGAATCGTTAGAAAATAGGATATGAAGATTTGCCATGTTCATTCTTTGGAGAGTAACCACTTATCGTGATATTTAGATTACATCATTATTCTGAAAAGTACATATTATTATATAGGTCAAGTCGGAGGCTATCGAACGACCTATATATCTACTGACAATTCATACGAAAAAGGAAGAAACCAGCAAAAATATTACCCCTACGCTATTTCGCAGTTTAAGTATAATCGAATAGGCTTACGATAAAGTGGTGAGGAATGAAATGTGGTCGGTGCTGTCAATGAATGGGGTGGACAGCAGCCTCATTCGAGCTCTGAAATCCCTTTATGAGGATTCTAGAGCTTGTGTGAGGATAAACGGGGCATACACTGAATGGTTTACTATCGAGAAAGGTGTTAGACAGGGATGTGTAGCGTCGCCGTGGCTGTTTAACCTCTTCATGGACAGTTGCTTGCAAGATTTAAAACATAGTGACTGCGGATTAAGGATGAATGGGTTACTCGTCAAATGCCTCCTTTATGCTGATGATCAGGTAATACTTGCATCTTCAGCGGAGGAGTTGCAGGAGATGGTAGCAATCATGCATGGTGCGTTAGAGAGGAAAGGAATGAAAGTGAATGTAAGAAAAACGAAAGTTATGGTTTTTGAAAAGGAGGAATGCGTTACGGCTTGTAATGTTTTGATCGATGGTCAGCGAGTGGAACAAGTGAATGAGTTTGTTTACTTAGGTACGTTGTTTACAAGAGATGGTAAGAATGAAGAAGATATAGAAAGGAGAGTTAATGCAGGTAATAGTGTGAATGGAGCTCTGAAAGCGTTTATGAACAGTCAAAACGTGTCCAAAAAGGCACGTTTGGCTGTACATAGAGGTGTGTTAGTGCCTACCCTTATGTATGGTAGTGAAAGTTGGGTATGGCAGAAGAGATTTGAAAGTAAAATAAATGCTGTAGAAATGAGAGCACTGAGAAGTATGTGTGGTGTGTCTTTGACTGACAGAGTAAAGAATTGTGTGATACGAGAGTGGTGTGAGGTAAAAGAAGATGTAGTGACAATCATTGAGAAAGGCATGTTAAGATGGTTTGGGCACATGGAGAGGATGGATGACGATAGACTGACAAAGAAGATATATAAGGCAAGTGTGAATGGAACAGGACAAAGGGGAAGACCTAGGCGGACGTTCTCTGACCAGATTGGAGACATCCTGAAAAAAGGACAAGTCAGAAGTACCCTTAACAGAAGAGCATGCATGAGAAACTTGATGGGAGTGAGTGAAGCAAGTGAAGTATGTCAGGATCGTTGCAAATGGCGTTCCGTAGTCTCTGCCTACCCCTCCGGGAAACAGGCGTGAGTCTATGTATGTATGTATGTAAGTATAATCGAAGATAGATAGTATAAAAACGTAGAAGATAGTGACACCGCTCATATCTCACACATCTTTGTTGAATCCGCAGCCTTACCCAGCGTAGACCGCAAAATGGTTCGTTTTGACAGCGACCACGATCAAAATTGCGTCCAACTGAGCATCATACGTACTCGCGCGACTGTCACGTAATGTTTGCGTTTCACAGGACCCCTATTCCAGCACTGTGTATTTTATCTCTGCCTTATTTTTGGATGAATTCTATTTAGAGTATGAGAGTGATTGACGCAAAGATATGTTGCTTTTAGACTATCTATTCTTAGAAAAGGTTTTAGGCAGTACTTGGTCTCGTAGAAATACTGATGGAATACAAAATCACTTATATTAAAGACTAAGAAAAATAAGTTGTACAATGTCAATGATAATTACTTGCTATTTGTTTTAACATGTAAGTAATACAGTCAGCAAGTATTCAAGTAAAATATTTAAAATTAATTGGCGCTTATGTCATCTCTGTCATCAAATATTCTTACGTTTATTTTTTAAATAACGGTTGAAAAATATTTTAGTATTGTAACAAAAACATTTTTAACTAAATGGCTATCCAACATACTATGACAAAATAGAATTAGTTCAAACGAAACAGCGAGAAATAATTTAAAATATAAATTTTTATATGCTCCACTTTCATACGATATCCAACACTATTCGTTGCAAAAATATTTTGTTTTATAAATACACCAATTGATGATTTTTACAGAATGCCATATTGAATGTATCGTCATATGACTGGTTTATTTTTACATTGGCAAGTATTCTTTATTATTTACGTTCCTATTATACGTGCTACAAGGAATATTTATTTATTATATACAATAACAAAATTAAATTAATTGTCTAGACTTCTTTCTAAACTTATAACGATACCTAAATACCTCTTTAGTCAAATTTCAATGGACAAATATGTAAATGCAGGATGAATGCTGCGATAACCCCCCCTTGAGATCTCCACCTTGTCGTGGTGGGGCAGCTCAGTAACCGTGGGTTTGAGGTACACCCACTTTGAAGCTAAGCGGGATCCCGGGAGGGAACGCTCCACGTGGGCTTGTGTGAGGCCTGCGTAGGATGCGTCCCAAGGTGCGGGTGCGGGGGACAGTTCTGTCTGTCCCTCGCAGTCAGGTACGGTCGCGGGAGGAGAGGCGTGTCGGTGTTGCGTTGCCGCACGCTCTATCTCCAGCGACCAAATGGGGGCATGGCAGAGGAAGAGGAGATGCGGTGTTGCGTTGCCGTCCTTCCATCCTCTGCGGCCGCTGGGTGTTTTGGCGGCGGAGCCCAACACCTACATCCGCCGCCAAGGGGGTTTCGTTCGGGGCTCGCCTGACAATCTGGCGGGCTAATACCCGTCGGGGGGTAGCGAAGAATGCTTCGGTGAAACTCTACTCTCCGACACATGGGTACCGACCTTTCCCCCCCAGGGCGGAGGGACTCCATGAGGATTTTCTAACCAGACAGCAAAAAAGAAAATATTATTAGAACAATGTGCAAACCCGGGGATCAAGGCATCTTGCGTGCGACCAGCGTAACGGGAGGACAATAAGAATGGAGATTAGAGAATGAAATCATTATCCGACCTAGACATCTAAAACCAGGATTTATATGAATTGTTTCGTATTGTAAATTAGTCTACAATGTCTGTACAAATCTGCAAAATATACTTAAATTAACATATTTGCATATTATCAAATAACGAAGAATATACATTTCTTTTGAATAATCAGCACGTAACTATACAAAGAGGAGAAGCAATTGAAAGCAAAAAGTATGAAATTGCAATCACGTGCATGGATTTCAATTGTCGAATATCTGACATCCAGCGTGCGAGTAAAACCTGGGAAATGTTAAAACCAATACCGTGAGCTAGCGTAGTGAGTTTGTCGCGATCGAGTTAAATTTATAGTGAAAAAAGATAGTGGTTATTTTCTTTATTATCTTGTACGCAATAAATCAGTAAGCATGCAGGTAGACTAATTTACTTGCTTGTACACTTACTCGTCTACCGATACGATAGTTTAGTTGTCCATAATCCACGTTTACTACAAAGCCGAATGTTCTAGTTTAAAATTGGGATTCCTATGAGGTACATAGGGTGCATAGGGTTCCCACCAAGAACTTAGGGTCCCAAGCCAACCTCACCTGCAAGTGGTGTACCTGCCGATCAACGGACGAGGCTCTGGCAAACAAAATATCCCGATAAGCGGCAATAGGCTCGCCACCTATTACGTGGGATCAAAACACTGGCGAAAAGTGGGCGTTTAATATGCCTCTGCCTACCCCTTAAGGGAAACAGGCGTGAGTCTATGTATGTATGTATGAGGTACAGGATTGGAGACACCCTAAAATAGGGCAGGTGAGAAGTAGCCTAAACACAGAGACGAGTAAGAATAACAGAAGAGCATGCATAAGAAATCGTACTGTCTACCTTACCTTCCGAGGAATAGGCGTGAGTCTATGAATGAGGAACAAATCCCGACATTTGAAAGTGATGTATACATCATATTATAATAAAGCAAATTAATCCGAAAAACTATAAACAAATTAGTAAAATATCAAACTTTTCTCAATACCCCTTGACGGTAAAAATCAATAATTAATCGTGTATGATTTCTTTTGCGAAAACTTACACGCAAATTAAGCCAAAACAGAGGATAATTTATTCCTCTCAGAGGATATCGAAAAAATAATAAGGTCAACACTTCACGAAAACCTTCTCCATCGTATTATATACTTAAATATAAGAACGCATACCTCCTGCAGCGTATATCTAAATATCTCGTGCATATCTCTGTACCACTTGACGGAGTGTAGCGCAAGGTCGTGCTGTTGCTTCGTGTAGTTACAGCGGAGTTCCGCGTCACGCCTGGGGTCCGCTTACAGCGGAACTTCTAGCGTTGTTATCGTGTGGGATACACTCTGGGCTGGAACAATGAAATACTATCGTTACTACACAGAATTATTCATCATCCTCCTAGCGTTATCCAAGTTTTAAGCTGGGTCCGCTTACTAGTCTAACCAGATTTGGCTGAATATTAGCTTTTCAACGGAGCGTCTGTCTTTCTGATCTCCGCAACCCGAAGGGCTAGCGGTATTCCATGGTTTAGACTATTGTCAGTTTATTTAGAAGTAATGACGCCCTATAACAACTGGTACGCGCTTATAGGCTGCGGTACAAAATTGTTTTTGACTGTGCAAAAAATGGAAATTCGGCTCGAGTGTCGGGTAAATTGGCTACACTATAATTGCCTAATAGTTAATTGTTGTACGTTCTCAGTATTCGTTATATGTTATATTACTGTACGATTGAATAAATTTTTTTATCTACTTTTGATTTAAAAAGGCTGCTGCCACACTAGGCATAAATCCCGTACCGTGAATGAATATACACACATTCAATCAACGGACAGAAAGAATATGCTAGCTTAATATCAGCATTTTTGTTACTTGTAGCTACACCCGCGTATGTATAAATATAGTATTGTGACTTGGTACCACATACGAGACAAGAGCTGTTTATGTGCAACAAAAATTATTTTTTCGAGTCTGGGTGGTATTTGTGTGAGAATGTTTGTGTGATTGGATTTATTTCTGTTGCCTTCCAAAAATAGACTATAATGGATCAAACCCTAAAACAATTTGAGCTAATAAACAAAAGCTCTATAATGATAGCTATTATGTAAAAAGATTAGGTTAATATTTCATGAAATAGGTAGGAAAATTCTGTTTTAGAGAGAAAAGCTCCGAGTGTAACACTTTAATTTTGTAACGAAATTTGAAATCGCCTTACAATATTAATGATTAAATAAGCAGTATTTGAATTATTAATTAACGTCTTACACTGATGTTTAATACTAGACTGGAGCCATTGAATGTTTTGTCACTAACATTCTAAGTAGGTAAGCGTTTTCATTAGCTTATTATGTTTATTTACTGAAAATATTGATGCTCTGAATTTTACATTCTAATGAAACTAATTAATCGTTTAATTGAGTGGTTTACCAAACTGGCTAATTTGAATAAAAAAATGTATACAAATTATATAGCTCATCACAACTACAATTCACTTCATAGTATCGAAACCTTATTATTTTATTTATTACATTTATAGTCTTCATAAAAAATATACAGCAACAAAAATATACGTTTCTTCAAATATGTCATCAATATTCAAATTTGTTTTTAATATTGAGCCCATTTGCTTACTTACTAGTCTCAATGCTTTAGCATTGGATTCACATAAACTAGAATGATAAAAAGTCTGGCTCTGTAATTCGTCAGCTAGTGTTATTGACGGATTGGTTCAAACATTTGCTTTGCCCAGTTTATATAGGCAATAATCGGATCTCAGTTATTCATGGTATTTTTTCGCCACTAAGAAAGCGTTCGAAATAAAAAAGATTCTCCCTTGTCAGGACTTTTTCTGATGTTTGCTATTCTCAATTCGATGTGTTGTATATTTTAGCCGAGCTGTTTCCCGGAGGGGTAGGCAGAGACTACGGAGCGCCATTTGCAACGATCTTGACATATCTCTCTTGCTTCATTCACTCCCATCAGATTTCTCATGCATGCTCTTCTGTTCAGGGTGCTTCTAACCTGTCCTGTTTTTAGGATGTCTCCAATCTGAGAACGTCTGCCTAGGTCTTCCCCTTCGTCCTGTCCCTTCCACACTTGCCTTATATATCTGCTTGGTCAGTCTTTCGTCGTCCATCCTCTCTACGTGTCCAAACCATCTTAGCATACCTTTCTCGATGCTTGTCACTACATCTTCTTTTACCCCACAACACTCTCTTATCACACAATTCTTTACTCTGTCAGTCAAAGAAACACCACACATACTTCGCAGTGCTCTCATTTCTACAGCATTTATTCAAATGACTCTTCTGCCATACCCAACTATCACTACCATACATACACCCCTCTATGGACAGCCAAACGTGCCTTTTCGGACACGTTTTGGCTATTCATAAACGCCTTCAGAGCTCCATTCACACAATTACCTGCATTAACTCTTCTTTCAATATCTTCTACATTCTTACCATCTCTTGTAAACAGCGTACCTAAATATACAAACTCATTCACTTGCTCCACTCGCTGTCCATCGATCATAACATTACAAGCCGTAACGCATTCCTCCTTTTCAAAAACCATAACTTTCGTTTTACTTACATTTACTTTCATTCCCTTCCTCTCTAACGCACCATGCATGATTGTTACCATCTCCTGCAACTCCTCCGCTGAAGACGCAAGTATAACCTGATCATCAGCATAAAGGAGGCATTTGACAAGTAACTCATTCATCCTTAATCCACAGTCACTATTTTTCAAATCTTGCAAACAACTGTCCATGAAGAGGTTAAACAGCCACGGCGACGCTACACATCCCTGTCTTACACCTGTTTCGATGGTAAACCAATCCGTTTACGACCCATTTATCCTCACACAAGCACTAGAATCTTCATAAAGGGATTCCAGAGCTCGTATGAGGCTGCTGTTCACCCCATACATCGACAGTACCGACCACATTTCATTCCTCACCACTTTATCGTAAGCCTTTTCCAAATTCACGAATGCGCAATAGACCTTTTGACCTTTGGCCAAGAATTTTTCGGCTACGCACCGCAAGGAAAAGACTTGATCCGTGCACCCCATACCCTTTCGGAATCCTGCTTGTACATCCCATATTTTCTTGTCGGTTACTTCCATAACTCTTACAATCAGTACCTTCGCATACAATTTGCCAACAATGCTGAGAAGGCTAATGCCTCTATAGTTCTTGCAGTCTTGTTGCGAGCCTTTTTCCTTATAAAGAGGCACAACCACCACTGTGGTCCAGTCATCAGGTACTCGGCCGGTGCTCCAGCACAAGTTAAATAAGCGCTGCAGCTGACCAACTATGATGCCCTGTCCAGCCTTCAGCATTTCAACTGTAATCCTATCATATCCTGCAGCCTTACCTAATTTCATACTTCCCAACGCCTTCACAATCTCATCCACACCAATATCGCTTTCATCATTGCTATTATTACCATTAATTTCGTCGATCGATGTCTCTATCGCCGTTCTTTCATATAGACCTTCAAAATACTCCTTCCATCTCTTCAGCACGCATGATTCACCATTCAGTATCTTTCCATTCTTGTCTCTGATTGACGTGTATTCTGAGGATTGAGTTCTTCCTCGAACTGCACGAACGGATTTCCAGAAAAACTTTATGTTTCGCCGGAAATCTTCAGATAATCTGCTATCAAACCCCATCTTTCTTTTCCTCTTTTTTCCTTTTAACAATTTCTTTCACAATTCTTTTTGACCAAACAAACTCCTTTCTTGCTTCATCTATGTCATCACTCGTTGCCTTTCCCATTCTTTCATTTGCTCTGGCAGCCAACCAATCTAACCAAGCTTTCTTTTTCTCTGACACTGCTGATTGTACATCCTTGTCCCACCATGTATTCTTAACCTTTCGTATTTTCCGTCTCTTGATCACACCACATACTTCAGACGCTACACATATTATCTCTTTTTTAAAATATTGCCATAATTCTTCCACATCATTTATGCCATCGAACCTCTCAAATCTTGCTATCAATCTTCGCTTATACTCATCTTTCACATCTTTTTCTTGCAGATTTTCTACTTTTATTCTTTCTAGGACCCTATTTTCATAATATTCTCGGTGTCGCCATCCTTTAAAGAGTCCACTTATCCGGCTCATCACCAAGAAGTGGTCTGTGTGGATGCCGATCCCTCGATACACCCTTGTATCTAACAGATTCTTTCTCAAACGTTCATCTACAATTACAAAATCAATCATACTTCTTCTAACATTCTTAGCCTCACGCGTATACATGTGTATCCTTTTGTGATCAAACATGGTGTTTGTCACACAAAGGCTCCACTCTAAACAAACCTCAAGCAAAACTTTTCCATTTTCATTCACACTCTCATCACCAAATCCACCTAAAACCCTTTCAAATCCATCTCGTTTTACTCCCACCCATCCATTGAAATCACCTAACAAGATCAATCTTTCGTTATCCTTACATTTCCTCAAAATCGCTCTTAAGTTCTCGCAAAATTCCTGCCTTTCGTCTTGTTCTTGCTGTGACATACCCGCTACTATATTGACCGGGGCGTAAACCCCTACAATATAGAGACGAGTAAGTGCTACTTTCATTCTCATCCACAATAGTCTAGCATTTACACATTCATAACCATTAACGCACTCATTCATTCGCGCAGACAGTATTAAACCAACTCCCTTGCAGGCTCTGGTGGTACTGTCTACCCCAGACCAATAAGCCGTGTAGCTGTCATGCTTGGTGGGTCCACAACCTTTCCTTTTTGTCTCATTCACACATAGAACATCAATCTTTCTATCATCCATCATCTGGCATACTTCATTCAATTTACCATCCATTCCTCCACCAACATTTAATGTTGCAAACCGGCTTTCCGTAGGCCGCTTTTCGCCCTCGCGGGAAACGAGACGTGATGGGTTGCGAACCGCGTCGCCGCCGTCTGGAGAAATATTATTTTCAGTTCTCATAGCGTTCCCACGAGTAATAGGGATTTAGAATGTCCATCCCCGCAGAGCCCTGTACGGGGGTAAGATGGAATACTAGCTGTGCGCTGTGACCACCAACACATGCACCCTCCGTTAGCGACCAGCTTGCCTTCTAGCCATGAATCCCTCGGCACGGGTCGGTTGACACCTTGGATTGGGGTTTGTTTTTGGGTATGCTCCCTGAATGTTGGTTTTATTTCAGAGTTTTCCTTCTCCTAGACGGGTTGCCATCCAAAGCTGACGAGGCCCATCTCCCCAAAGAGAGTGGTTTAATTTCGGAGTTTTTCTTCTCCTAGACGGGTTGCCATCCAAGGCTAACGAGGCCCATTCCCCCGGTTATTAAAAATAATAACAATATGCTAATTGTAAATTAACATAATATTATGGTTATTATTTTTAATAACCAGTTCACCTGCTTCTCATTTCTCTGCAGCACTCTAGTGTAAATTAGGTGAAAATATTTGAAGATAAATAAAACTATGAGGCAATTTTTTCGCTTAGTTTACATAGCCAGAGGGCTTTTCATAACTATTAAATACATTTTGCGATATCTTCGTCAAACACCATGCGCCAACAAAATCGAAATGTTTGTCTAAATATTTAATAAATATATGTTCTGAATAATGGTAGCCTTTTGAGTTACGTATTCTTATAAAATAAGCACAAACATACAAATTCCATGTCAGCACTTTAAATAATTAGAGAAAGACGTGTATTTTGAAAAATGTCAGACAACCTTCAAGTCATTAGCGACACGAATAAAATGCGCCTTTCTCCTTATTTTATTACTAAGGCTACAGGAGAAAACTTCGACAAATATGTACACAGCCTTGTAGGTAACTGTTTAAAATTTAAACAGAAAATACGGAAAAACGAGCTCTGAAAACTGAAGACAGCTAATTAAAACTAAGTTTACTAACTAAAACTACTTACTAAAATATCTTGTTAATCAAGATATTTTAGAGAAATCCTGTTAGAAAGAGATGCAAACGTTGATAGTTTCATCAAAGTTTATGATTCTAGCTAAAGCTCTAGACGGACTGAATAATGAAATTGTTACTACCATGCAAATTCCGACGGAGCTATTTAGATCTTAATATCATAGTAGACACCACCTATAGCGCAATTGAGCAAACTACGAGATTACTACGTAATTACTGCTCATAAAACACTATGATATAACTTAGTATGTATGCATATTATGTATTATACAGCTAGATAAGTTATGTCTATTAGCGCTTAGGGGAACTATTGGCGAGTGCGATGATTATATGCCTCGTAACAAAAAAAAAAAACAAAAGCTTTGTCTGTTGACGTGTTGAGTCCGATACATAGAGATCCTGAGTGTTAAGCATATTCATGGGTTTGATTCCCACTTTAGACAATTTTTGAGTGATGATTGCAGTGTGTGGCCTTGTTGTTATATCTTACTGTAAGAGCCAGGTAAATCTTAAGGCGCTGTGCTAAGCGACTGTTTTGGTAAATGAGGGGGTGAAGCAGGGGAGGTGAAGGGAGCTTAGCTCCGTCTACTGCGGGGCGCCCCCCTTCATTCTCGTCGCGTGCGGCCGTATTCTGGCGACATCCGTATTTCAATATTTCAAAATCGCAAGCAAAACGTTTTAGCATATTGAATTGAGATACTGATATTAAAATTTATATTACATACATCAATCTGTTTGTATATATAGGCATAGCGCAATTTTTGTTCTCAGTGCAGCCATGAGCAAAACTGGTTTACATTACACGTTATAGGTATTAAATGTTGACGAAAGTAGGTAAATACCTACGTGCCGTAAGATGATAAAAATAATTAAGTCAGTTCCATGTATGGAGAGGCCATTATTATGTTTGTTTTGTTTTTGTATAAAAATAGTGAAGCAGTTCATAGAATACCTACCTACATCTAATTCCATTCCTGCCAGTTTTCAAATCTGTTTTGCAATAAATTGGCTGTGACATACGGGCGGACAGACAGACAGACATTGCGAATCTATAAGGGTTCCGTTTTTACAATGTTTGGCTACGGTACCCTAAAAAACACAATACTGCTCTACTAAGCGCAAAAGCCGTATCTCAACTAAAGCGAGTTACGAGATAATTGAAGTTTAGTAAAAGTTGATTTCTTTTATTTATTTATGGATGTTTATTGTTATTATAGGTATAATTATTTTGGCAAAGGTTTCGAAATACGTCGCCGTTTTTAGGGGTTGTGAGTGATTGGAGAGGGAGCAGGTGAGGTCTTGAAACCCCCCTCACCATTTTCACTTGCCGGAAATACCTGGTTTCCTCTGAAAAAAAAAAATCTCCAAACATCGGTGTGTATGGCACTGCCAACTTCCACATTCATCACACTAGTTTAATAAACTAAGGTTGTCGGCACCCTGCGAAGGGCTCCTATTTTCGGATTAAGGGTCAAAAGAGAACCTAACATAACCTATTTATTTACTTATTACAGTCGCACCTAACCCAAGGCACTCGAAAGCAATGACGCACAAATTTGACATTAGCTGTCAATAAGATCATTCCAAGATGGCAGTTTTGCGTTTCGTTTCACGTTTTTCACCTAAAACCTAAAAATTACATTTGTAAAACTGTACTAAAGTATAAAAACTATGTTCCGTTTTGCATAATTGCCAAAGTATTTATGAAATTTTGGAAATTGTTTAAAAATATTTAGACGCAACTCCGGCAGCCAAAATTACTTTTAGGGGATTAAAACGAACTACCTTAAGCCCCCTACACTACCAATACCCTCAAATTCAGGCGACTCGTTTCGAAACAATTCCATTATTATTTTTCAAAATAGATGAAACGTCAAAAATATATGTGGATATACCTTATTCATGAGATACGGCTATGTCGCTTAGAAAATTATAGAATTAGAATTTGAGTTACTGCGTTTTCGTTAACTCTCGTCATACATGTTTGTATGAAAAAATTTAAAAAAATTATTTCGCTTCAAATATGTGTTGTTTCAAAGAAAATAAATATTAAAAGATATTTATTTGTATTCATTTATAATTTATTAACGAAATACAGAGTTTACAGCTCATCAAAAGTTAGCTGTCTGCTACAACCCGGCAGGTTTTCTTTATTCTCATCGAATGTTAAAGGCAGTGTGTGAGGTGATAAGACTTATTATTTGCTGTTGTTCACGAGGCACAGTTTCATTTACTTTCCTTTTACGGCTTGGTATTGTAGAAATTTCAAGCACTGATGAAACATTTTCCTCTCCGTGATCTCGCAATGCCATCCCTTGAGCTTGACGAGAATCAACAATTTCAGGCAACTGCCAATTCATATAAAACGCCACAAGCTTCTCACAGAAAACATCATCTCTTTCTATAATTTCAATTTTTAGTGGTATACTTTCGCCACTCCACACAGCAAATAAACACTTTTGTTTGCGTGTAACGTGGCGTTGCCCCTGAATTTGGTAATAACAATTACAATATTTGTTTAGACTAGTCAGTTCACTTTTTTATCATGTTTCCATATTTGTATTTTATTTGCTCTTATACTATTCTCCAGGCCATTCTTATAGGCAACTTTAGAACATTAAATTTGGATTTGGACCTATTAATCCATCTGGCGTGGCACCAATAATCGAATAATCCACAAGGCTCGATTGTTACATTTTCTTGCTTCGCCAGTTGTTGCAAAGCCAGTTGTTCATTTTAGATTCCATGCGCAACTGATTTTACATTGCAAATATTTTATTTGTACAAAATATTTTTACTAAGTTGGCTTTACTGCTATTATCTCTTCTTTTTACCACTATATAAAAATTTCAATCTGTCAACATATTCTTACGCAATTTGAACCAGCCACTGCTATCCCTCTTGTAATTTTTGCTTATCACTACGGAATTTGAGTCAAATTTGTTAAAAAAATTGTTTGGCATTTCTTGGCTAGCTCTTGAACAGATCGTGTTAGGAATGACTGAAGTCAAATGTGTGTAAGACGTTGCAGAACTGTTATCTTTAACTTCACTGTAATTACAATAATGATAATTAGTTACGTACTTTATTATTAAAAAATACTATATCTTGTGTTATAGCAAACAGAGAAGTCACCTTCTTACTTATAAATTATTGATTTTAGAAATTAAAAAGATATTAGATGTACTGAGACATACCTAATAGTTTATGAATAATCAAAGTTTTACCCGATGTACTTAAAAAGGTTTATGTTCAAAACACAATAATACAACATTCGTTACCGCTTGTATGCGGATTGCGGAGCGCCATATTAGCGCTGTCATCATTATTGTTCGCCGTGGCAGCATCTTAGCGCTCCAGGCGCTCTGTCAAGCTAATGAATTTGAAATATAGGTACATAAAATGATTCGACTTTATGTTATTATATTACTCTTTCAAAAATTGAAAACTGTGGCAGCTATGTATTGTGAGAATAATTTATATAATTATATTATGCATAATCGATAATATATAAGTAACATAGTTAGTCATAAAAGACTCTTATGAAAATAATTTGTGTAAAAATGTTACATATTTCATAATCACTTGGCCATGGATGAATTTCTATTTAATACGACGCTTTCTTGTACAAATCCTTCGTAGAACTTCATTTCTCTAATTGTCCATATTTTATTCTTCTAATTATATAAATTTATAAGCACAGAAACAATAACACATTAAACGCAACAAGAGTATAAATTTAGGTCCTAATTATATGTGCCCATAGTTACATGAAAAGCCTATTTGATTCAAAGTATTCAGTCTATAACATAAAACATGAAATTACGAACTCAAATCGGCGTATTATAATAACAAACAGGTTTACGTAAAATTTCGTGCAGCGGAGACGCAAGCGACATGACCTATCTCTCACAGGGCTCATAGCCGAATGATGAGGTCTGGGCGGGGCGTAAACTAGCAACTGACACTCAGTACACCGCTTATGCTAATAAGGTTTAAATTGCTGAAGCGTTTGATATTGATGGGATCTACCGAGCGTCAAAATCATAGACGTTTGGCAGATTTTATGTAATTTTACAAAATATACACGTATAATATGAAAATAAATAGGGTAATTCTTTAGTTCATTAGATTTCCTACAATATTATCAAAAAAAAATATGACAGCTTACGATCAAAATATTGCAAACAGTGAGACGAAAGATTATTTTCTGCCTCGATTTTGTGATTTTTTTACCGTGATTCTATTTTACGTACATGAAAAATTCTTTCAAAAGTCTTTTGTTCAGACTTTTGACTTTAAGCTCTAATTTTTGCTAGTTTGTAATATGTACCGTTATGGCTAGATGCGCGACGAAAAATTAGGTGTTTCACGGCTTCTGAGGTATAACAGCGCCTTAAGATTTACCCGTAAATCCTAAGATTTACCAGCATGGGTTGGTAAATGTCCGATTTTTTTTTATAAAAACAAAACTAAGTTGACGGAGCTCTGCTTCGCAGATCGCTCCCATTTTTGGGTTAAGGGTCACTAGGGAACCTTATATAACCTAACATAGCATATTTGGCAATTTGTCTATTTTTTATGCGCAATTTGTCAAATATTGGAGTTATCGTTACTGTAAAAGCCCGTAAGGTTAGGTGACACTGTAACTCAAGTAATTAGGTTATGTTAGGTTCTCTTGAGAGCCCTAACCCTAAAGTGGGAGCCCTGCGAAGCAGGGCTTCATCAACTTAGTGTTTTTTTTATTGAAAAATTCGGGCATTTAGATACCAAGTCATGTTGGTAAATCTTAGGATTTATTGGTAAGTCTAAAGATTTAGCGTACTGCCGGTTTTTACAGTAACATATATAATGTTATTATGCATGTATTAAAGCGCAATTATAAAGTCAGTTGTTTATTTGATTTAGGACAAGCTCTAACTAGTTTGGGATCAGATAGCCTTGTGTAGATTTTCCCCGGATATTATCATTTTGCTGAAATTAAGTATAATAAGGACGTTCGACTTGAAATCAAAGGTTTATTTTTCTATTGTGGGAGATCTTACCCTATTATTTGTGGTTACATTTATTTTCATTAATTTCTTTGAAATATGATTTAAAATATTTGTTGCACTGTACAGAATGTCCAAATTACTAGTGATTAATATACTAGTGAAATATTTTAGCTAACTTACTACGATGAGTTTAGAATTATAGCCGTTGTTACAGCTGAAGTACAGTTTTTACAGCACAGTTAGACATGAACTTTATTTAACTACTTTATCTAACTTAGAAAATTTGTTTTTGTTTTCGTTTAGTTATGAACACTTTACTAAAGAATGTTTGGCACGTTAACTCAAGCTTAAGTTTTAAAGTTACTGCTACTTAAGTAAAGAATTTTGTATTTTCCACCTCGGAGATACAGAAGTTAACTTCCACTTTGCTTGTAAAAAGACAAATTCCTTCCAAAGTATCATGTCTTAGTTCATACTTTAGCATATTTAGTAAGTATGTTATTTTGCAGAAAACAAAGGTCACATACCTTCGCTTTCCGCACATTTAAAAAACCATTTTTGTTAAGGTATTGCGTAAATTAGGTGTGTAATTGTTTGTTGTCCTAAATAAATTTAAAAATGTCTTCACGGATAGCGTAGTTAATGTAAACGAACCTCCGTGACTAAGCACTGCACAGTTTTGAGCATGATAACGACGGGTCATTGGTAAATGTATTTTTAAAGACACAGGTGCTATTTCTGTCTGTTGCTTGAATGTTTGTACAAAATATACTGCTAGAGCGTTGCTTTTCTTGAAAATATGTTGAAAATATACTATACATAAACATGTGGCTGCTATAAACAAGGAATTTTGCGAATACACTGCATTCTTCTACGACACATAAAATACATCGTTTTCTTGCTCTTGTAAGCGATATAGGAAAAATATTTTAAAACTGAATTGCAGTTTTATGGGCTTCAGTTTGTTGGTCTTTATCTTGAAATGGGTTTATAAGATCATTTCAAAAGTTGAAAAGGAGCAAGGATTGAAGTGAGTTGTCATCAAAATTATTGAAAACAAAATAATTATTATAGATTTTTATATTTTTTTCTATTAAGTCATGCATTTTGCCACATAATTTTAATTGTACTAACTATCATACAAAACAATCTTTAAAATTATAACTTTCTTTAAATGTTGTCCAACATAATTATTTTAGTAATCTCATGTATTTTGAATAGTTATAAAACCATTTCAATAAACACAATTTAATCAGTGTAGGGAATATCACAGTCCTTATTTACAATTTTATTGCAAATATTAAAGTAAGTTTCTTTTAAAAACTTAGTTTCGGAATTCGGAATAGGTAGTAGAGCCTTGCTGATTTCAGCATGAATGGGCCGGCTCGACCGGGGAAGTACTACCCTCTGACAGAAAATTGACGTAAAGTAACAGTACCTAAACTGTTGCGTTTCGTTCGGTGAGTGAGAGCGCCGGAGGCCCTATCCCCTATTCCTTCTCCCTCATCCCACGCCTCATCCTATCCCTTTTCCCAACCCAATGGGGCGGCAACGCACTTGTGACTCCTGTGGTGTTGCTTGTGCCCATGGGTGGCGGCAATTGCTTACCATCAGGCAATCCGTCTGCTCGTTTGCCGCCTATTACCATAAAAAAAAATATCGTAAGGTCGTCGCTGTCAGACTATTTACAAATATTTGGCAACCAAATATTTGTAGGTCTGCTCTAAGATAGCCAAAACTTTCAATATTCAAATCGAAGCGACGAAGAGAGAAGTTATTGGTAAATATTTAGTACCTAACAAAATATATAAATAAAATGTATTCCAGCGAAATTTTCGGTGCGTAACTAAATGTATTCTGTTGATAATGACATATATTTTTTTTATATGTTAGTTATTATAATTTTGACAAGATTTAAAAAATATTTATCATAACATATATACAAACAAAATAAAACTACATATAACAAAACTATCCTAAGCTAAACTACAAAAACTAAATAATTAATGATTACAAAAGAAAAAGTAAATCAATAAAAAAGAAAATTGACTACGACGCGTCAAGAAATTCCTCCGCAACGCTGTCAGCTGGTAGCGTGCCCAGAAGGCTGGCAGCATTGCCACGTTGAATGGTAATGCTTAATCTTTCTGCAAAATATAAATAAGCCTTCTGGTCACGGGAAGCGTCGATCAGTCTTTTGGCGATTTCTTTGTAAAGAGCGCGTGCACTAGGGCCCCATGGCCCCAGCGTTTTGACCCCAAACGGCTCAAAAACGGAATTACCAGATAGGTTTCCGTATTTGCGCCGTTTGAGGGTCTCCGCTGATGCAGCAGCAGCGCCTGCCGATCCACCTGTGCTTGGAAGATGTGATGGCGCAAGGATATCGACGCATGTCCCGTCCCATACCAGAGGCCTGCCCATCTTCCAAGGTAATAAGGACATACCGTCTGGTCTCTTCCAATCGTCACGCAACACGCCAGTCAACGGCTTCACCACAGTGACAGCGATGCTGAGAAACGCAAACAGCTCCCAAGCGTAGGCAAGAAGCGATGCGGAAAGTTGTATCGTCCAACATAGTTCCTATGTTGGACGATGGAAGTGCTTAAAGCCCATCCATCCAAAATGACTTGCCCGAGCTCTGACTTACCCCGATTCCCACTCTCCGACAGCCAACAAACGGGCGCGCTCTGCAACACTGGATGCAGTATTTAAAATATATTCTCGCATCTTGCTACAGAGCGGCTCGTCCCATTGCCTCTGAGAGGATAGAAATCGGGGTAAGTCAGAGCTCGGGCTAGCCATTTTCCAAGCGTTAATGGCATCAGTCTTGCACGGCACTTCAGAATTAACCAGTGTGGGTTCTAGAATTTTCCTGGTCAATTCCTCAGTGCCGTGGACCGAGGCCAAAAACGCTGGTAGACTTACATCGGTAATTTTACGAACGTCGAGGCCGCCCAAACAAACTGGTAAAGTTGATGGAAGCCACACTCGTTCATGTCAAGATTTAGAATTTTGCTCAAGGTGTGCCGAATAATATTCGGCATACCTTGAGCAAAATTCTTGAAATGGGTTTATAAGATCATTTCAAAAGCCAAAATCGTTGAATGAAGTATGCCAGATGATGGATGATAGAAAGATTGATGTTCTATGTGTGAATGAGACAAAAAGGAAAGGTTGTGGACCCACCAAGCATGACAGCTACACGGCTTATTGGTCTGGGCAGACAGTACCACCAGAGCCTGCAAGGGAGTTGGTTTAATACTATCTGCGCGAATGAATGAGTGCGTTAATGGTTATGAATGTGTAAATGCTAGACTATTGTGGATGAGAATGAAAGTAGCACTTACTCGTCTCTTTATTGTAGGGGTTTACGCCCCGGTCAATATAGTAGCGGGTATGTCACAGCAAGAACAAGACGAAAGGCAGGAATTTTGCGAGAACTTAAGAGCGATTTTGAGGAAATGTAAGGATAACGAAAGATTGATCTTGTTAGGTGATTTCAATGGATGGGTGGGAGTTACATTATGACATAATTGAAAACCGTCGTTTGATTAACCATAAACCTTCAAACATGCTGTCAGTATAAAGTAGGGGATTACGCTCGAAGCAGAAAGAATAAGTGAATCTTCACAATGAAGAAAAGAATAAGATCTAGATTTGGGATATAATTTAAAATAAAAAATGGTTCGTAGGGTTTTGAAAAAAAGACTTTGTCACTATCCCACCACATAACCCGAATCGTCCTCACGGCAAGGGTCAATGGAAATTAAACTCAAACCAAATTCTAAGAATTCGGAGAACGTATTATCCACAAATAGATTAGCCCAGCTAGTATGGAAGCCAACTGGGACCACTAATCATATATTCAATTATCAGGTCGGGCAAAATTCCCCAATTTTCCCTCCAGTACTTTTTGTAACAGTTCCGAGTAGCATATGAGAATTTATGCGATCAGGTTCTAGGTATTCTGTATGTATGAGGCGCGTCGATCGAATTTTCTTTCAATACAAAGAAATATCTGAAGGAAAATCTTGCGTCAAAGCTTTCTTAATATTAGTATGTGAAAATTATTTGAATATTTTTAAGAATATCCTCAACATTTAGGTTTTTTCGTAAAAATATTTAAATGTCTATTGAGTTTACTAAAATAATATCTGATCTGATCCCAAGCTAGGCAGAGCTTGTTATAGGGTAATCAAATAAGTAAGAAACATAACAAAATCCTCTGATAGAAATGCTGTCACCCATCCAAGTCCACAAAATAAAAGACATTTACAGTCTATTTCCAAATTATTTATTTCATTTAAAAATACAAACGTGGGATGAGTAGTTGAAACATGGTGCTATATTGCTTCCTGAATCAATACATTAGCGTCTGATTACATGGTGGAAACAAGGAGTTTACATTTATATTGTTTACTCACGCAAGAAGGCTATGAGCACAAATTTGTAACCTATCAGGATGCGACACATATTTACAAGGATTGTTTCATACGTACCACAACACTTGGAAAGGTGCTGATCTATATTAGTCATCGTCCTCTTAGCGTTATCGCAGTTTTAATCTGTATTATTAATAAAAAATAATGAAAACGCACAGCCAAAGTTATTGGTAGCAAGAACATCAAATTGTGGATGTATTTTCCTTGGAAACTGTAAGGGTGCACTAAGAAGGGATTTCCCAAAGTGCCTAAAGGGTCGGGCAGAAACAGTTAAATTAAAATAATTTTATTTTAATTTAACTGTTGCGAGCATAGGCAGAGGGCATCCTCTAGTTTGTATCAAAATTGTAAATTTAATTCACATGGACTACATTTTGACATCATTATCTAATGCGGGTGTGATACCAGCCACATCGCAGATATGTTGCTACCACCAGTGATAACACGAACTAGAGGCGGGCCACATTGTAATAACAACGTTGTGACGGCGAGACACTACGTACACACCTGTGCAAAAACTGTCTATACGCTACGCAACATCATGGCAACCACTAGCAATAACCCAATCATATCCACATTTATAGATACCACAACGCGAGCGCAAGAAGCTACAGTGAAACTATCCAAAGTTAACCCCAGCCTGACCACTTTTTATAGCGGCACGACAGTGTGGTTGTATTACGTGTGAAATTTGCCTTAGTCTATGCTTTGCGGGTTAAGTATGTCAGTATCCTTGACTTCAGTTATACACGAAAATGTTCACCAAAAGATGTCTTCGTTATGAGTGTATAAGAATTTATGTATTTATTAAAACATAATACGAATATTTCAGTCATTCTCTTATATTTTCATATTTGAGTTGAAATATCACGTGGAAAGAATAAGGTGGTTCATATTAAATGGGATACGGAGTTCTATGTGTCTAGATAATTTGAACAACGGATTTACTATATTTATGTACTTTGAGGAGTGCACGCTATGTCAGTTAACCAACAACACAAAATCACAACTAGAAAGAAAGAAAAGAAAGATAAATTTTATTGCTGCTAAAGAAACACAAGTCACAAAAATACATTAAATACAATCAAGAAAACAGTAAGGGTTATATATACGTATACTAGACAAAAATAAACAAATAAAAACAAATAATAGTGTGAAATATCATAGAGTAAGTATATAGCTGATATTGTGTCTCACGAAGCAACAACCAGGTGCTCATCTCGACATATGCCAGGCCACTAAGGTCTGGCGCCGGTTTTCAGACGAGCCCTGATGTGAAAGGCACGGATGGCAAGTGGACCCGAGCCGTCCACAATAACATATCTGTGTAGTGACAGGTGATAATAATAATTCATAATATGCTTTTATAATAAGTATCAATAAATAATTAAAATACATTGGTTAATTTTATTACATTACAACATAATTATCACATCCTATATGAGGTATAAATTAAATTATAGATTGCGTTAAATATGAAAAATAAAATATAAATATAAAAATTGAATTAAATTAGTACCTATATTAAATGATAAAACAAAATTGATTAAATTAAAAAGTTAAACGATAAAAATTGCATTAAATTAGAAAATTAATTGATAAAAATTTAATTAAATTAAATAAATAATAATAATTGATAAGTACTTAATTTTATTAATCAATCAATTAATAAATAAAAAATCGGTTATATAAAAATAAGAGCAACATCTGTCGCCGCGTAAGTATATGTATGAGTGACAATGATTGTGATTGCAGCGCCTAAGCGAAACTAACTACGTATACGGCGGGCGCGATGAATGAAACATTATAGGCACCGATTACACGACCAGACAAACACATCAATGCAGCCATCAAATAAACGACATATCCATTCTGTTGTTGACAAAATCCTTTTGTGTTTCAAAAAGATACTGTCGTAAGCGAAGTCTAAAAACAGGCAACGAATTTAACTGTCGTAAAGGTGGTGGTAGATTGTTCCATACCTTTGATGCTGCATAACGAAAGGAGCCTCGAAACGCTGCCGAAGAGTGTTGTTGGATGGATAGCTGCTGCGAACACTGCCTGCTTTCGCATTCCCTCCTGCGCGTCGTCCATGACAACTTATTATATAGATAAAGAGGCTCACGGTGTTTTATGATATTAAAAAGTAGACATGCTAGGTGTAATTTACGCCGTGATTTCATTTTTAAGATACCGTTTTTGTTCAGAAAGGGTGTTACATGAGTTCTAGGAGGTATCGTGAAACAAAACCTGGCTGCCGCATTCTGAACTCTCTGTATGAGACGTGTTGTTCGAGCCAACTACGATCTATATCAACGATCTATAACAATCTGATCTATTACATCAAAGCTAACAACGCTACTTCAAAACTGATTAATCTGGATCGATGATTGTCATTCGAAATAGTTAGACAATCATTTATCGTGCTATAAAGCAATTTGTTCGTTGTTGGATGTTGATTGAATACGAGTAGGTTAGGTTAGGTTAGGTTAGGTTAGGTTAGGTTCCCCCCCGTGGGATCTCCACCTTGTCGTGGTGGGGGGGCTCAGTAACCGTGGATTGGTCACCCGCGGTGAAGCTAAGAGGGATCCAGGAGGGGACGCTCCGCGTGGGCTTGGAGGGGCCTGCGCAGGATGCGTCCAACGGTGCGGGTGCGGGGGACAGTTCTGTCTGTCCCTCGCAGTCGGGTGCGGTCGCGGGAGGAGAGGCGTGTCGGTGTTGCGTTGCCGCGCACCCTATCTCCCGCGACCAAATGGGGGCGCACCATTCGATGCGTCGCGGTGGGGCCGCAGAGGAAGAGGAGATGCGGTGTTGCGTTGCCGTCCTCCCTATCCTCTGCGGCCGCTGGGCGTTTTGGCGGCGGAGTCCAACACCTTAATCCGTCGCCAAGGGGGTTTTGTTTGGGGCCCGCCTGACCATCTGGCGGGCCAATACCCGTCGGTGGGTGGCGACGAGTGCTTTGGTGATGCCCCACCCCCCGACGCTCGGGTACATGGCGGAAGTCGAGGTGGTTTTTAGTGGAAACACCACATACTCCGGCTCTTATTTCCCCCAAGAGTCAGAGATCCGAAGGGATTTTCCACCACGTAAAACAAAAAAAAAAAAAAAAAAATGTTAGGTTAGGTTAGGTTAGGTTAGGTTAGGTTAGGTTAGGTTTTGCCCCCCCCCCCGTGGGATCTCCACCTTGTCGTGGTGGGGGGGCTCAGTAACCGTGGATTGGTCACCCGCGGTGAAGCTAAGAGGGATCCAGGAGGGGACGCTCCGCGTGGGCTTGGAGGGGCCTGCGCAGGATGCGTCCAACGGTGCGGGTGCGGGGGACAGTTCTCTCTGTCCCTCGCAGTCGGGTGCGGTCGCGGGAGGAGAGGCGTGTCGGTGTTGCGTTGCCGCACGCCCTATCTCCCGCGACCAAATGGGGGCGCACCATTCGATGCGTCGCGGTGGGGCCGCAGAGGAAGAGGAGATGCGGTGTTGCGTTGCCGTCCTCCCTATCCTCTGCGGCCGCTGGGCGTTTTGGCGGCGGTGTTGGACTCCGAAAAAAAAAAAAAGGTTAGGTTTTGGCCGTCAGGTTAATTAGAGGATACCGCACGGTCAGATCCTAGTGGCGGAGTGGACTCAAAGTTTGGTGCACCCCAGCGCAGGGCAGGCAATCATCGACGCCGTAAGACCCGACATGAAGGAGTGGCTGGAGAGGCGACATGGCGCCCTCACCTTCCGGCTTACGCAGGTGCTTACCGGCCATGGGTGTTTCGGCCGGTTCCTGCACCGCATAGGCCGGGAGGAGACGCCCGGCTGTCATCATTGTGGAGACCGCCGCAACCCAGTAGAGGACACGGCGCTGCACACACTAGCGGATTGCCCGGCGTGGGCTACGCAGCGCCGCGATCTAGTTGCGGCGGTCCGTAACTCAGCAGCCTCTCGTAGCAGTAGCTTTGTTTCTTACGTTGCTTGTAAGTATGACAGATGAATGAGGTAATGTCTTACGACATTTAAGTTAATTTGAGGAGGAAAGCTTGTAAAACTTTGAATGTGTGCGTGATGTATGTTTTTCCGTGGATGGATGCATGCGAGAAGGTAGACGGGGCCCGCCGTGTCTGAGACGGGCTAACTCAGGCGGGGTCACAGATGTTATGCAACGCAGTACCTGTGGCCCCGCTGTTAATGGGATCGGTTAGCGGAACACCATGGGGGTTTTAGTGGGTAGTCCCGAAGCTTCTCAACGGGGAGTCCCACACTCCCCCTAGGCTGACACTTCGGTCTCAGTCTAGGGGGGTTAGCTCGTAAATTGTAGTTTCCTCCATGAGTCACAAAAAAAAAAAAAAAGGTTAGGTTAGGTTAGTATCTTTATTCTTTTTGTTATTACTATCTTTATTATTTTTGTTATTACTAGTTTCATACTTTAATTGCTATTGACTGCCAAGCGCTGAAGGCATTCATTACGAGGAAACCTAGATGTCTGAGAGGTCACCAGAATATTCTTGAAATATATAAATATATGTCATGTCTGGCAACCCACACTTAGACAACCCACACTTAGCCAACGCGGTGGGCTTTACCTGACTCGTAGTGATATTATACACGTTCCTAGCAGTGGAACAGTTGGTGTTGGTTGGTATTGCGGGTGTACAAGGGCGGCGGTAATCGCTTACCATCAGGCGATCCGTCTGCTCGTTTGCCTCCTTTAATTATCATAAAAACAATAGATCTAATGATCATGATTTTTTAGGGTTCCGTTTGTATGGATAGATGAAAACCACACGTGAGAAAACACAGCTGAAGTATAGTAGGTATAATTATTTAATTTATATAATACGATTAATATTTCGCTGCTTTATGACGTCACATTGACTTTTCCAAGCTTGGACAGATCGAAGCAAACTAGGAAGTGTCACAAGGTCATTACAAAATCCCTTCAGTTTACCCACGCTAACACACACATTCTTGCGTGACACAAGTCATTTGCTTGTCACAAACATATTTCATATGCCATGTGTTTACATCACCTATTACAGTTCGGGACTTAATAACCATGTAACGGTAGTATTCATTAAATTTTAAGCATGTGTTTATTATGCCTAAACAGATGGTTTACTTTATAAATAATGTGTTACCGAGGATTGGTATAAAAGTTTATATATGTTTTTTTATTGCCTATTAAAAAGGAAATAAAAATAAAACAACATTTTTGTGGTAACACAATAATTGTGTTACCACAAAAAAATTATTTAATTCAATTCCATTACTCCAAAATGTATTACACTCATATTGGAGTTAAAAAGGCAATTACAACGACGCCAAAATATCTGAAAACACTAGTACTTGATACATAATAATATACCTAAAGACAGTTTGAAATTTAAATTCATTAAAAATTCTTAGGAACGTTATATACAGGATGTAAAAAGACCCTTAACGAAAACATGTTTTACCAAACACTACGAACATTTTTTACTTCGGCACCATACCTGGGAAATTACTGGTTCAGGAGATATTGAGGCTCAAAGTTAGTATGGCATTTTTCTAATTAGGTACAAAACCGATGCATTTACCCCGCCAATATGTTTTTTAGATGGATAAGCAGGTATTTCGAGCATTTCACACGCGCGCTTTTAATTGCGGTTTAAAAAATGAGAAAGCTTAAAAAAATATTCGTTTACCAGGTATTATTTTTGGTTAGTATGACTTGGCATGATGTCCACAACGAGTGGACTTCGGCTTGGTGATGGATCTTGTGACACCCTGTATCCACATCTTAAACTAGAACTCACTAAATTCTTTAAAACATTTAACAAATCTTCTAAGTTGACACTGAACCCTTCTTAAAGCAAGCCACCCTAAAATTTCTTTAAACAAACATTATTCCTCTTCACTTAATAAACTCTAAATTCATACCGGACATGAACCTTTCCCTGTCCCAAACCGCAGCTTTACATATAAAGATTTTCAAAGATAAAGTCAACTTGACATCGCTTTGTGTCCAAAACTGACAGTTAAAAAGGATCCAGAGACAGTTCCCTTTGTGATCTTCTATAAACACGAAGGCGTATCATGCGTCTATTTTATAGAATATAATGCTTTAAACCCAATGTAAGATATGCCCGAAGCGGTCAAGACAACAATAAATTCAAAACCTACTCTATTTTTTAGGCAGTAAAGTTCCAATTTGGTCAACCAGTTTTGTTTAGACGAATTTTTGTGTGTGGGATGTACAATCCATTCGATATGTTTAGTAGGAAATATATGATATTCTTTTGTTATATCCTCGATGAATTTGAAAAACTTTGATCGTTGATCTTAGGAGCACATAAAACATGTTGTTTGGCATTATAATTATGTAAATGACTTGTATAGGAAAGGTAATTGTATAAATATTTTGAGGTTTTCTGCAAGCAATATGCGCTTGTAATATTTTAACTCAAAATCGATCCATCGTATCCTTCCACAGAGGAAGGATACGATGGATCGAGACATTTCATCCTAAAACCAGCAAGATAGTGTAATAAATCAAGAATTCACTGAGTGAATTTTTTTGAATCCTGAGATATGTACCTACTTTACTTTGAAGCCCGCCAGAATATAAATACAGGGTGGCGCTACCATAGGGGCACTTTTTGAACAGAGGCATAGCGCACAACATTCTGAAGCCTTGTACCAACAATCAATTAAATCGGTGCAGTAGTTTAGCCACAATATCGATTTTAAGTTCCGCAATTTTTGTACTTGCTTTAAATTCCACAGAGCTGATACAAAACGGTCAACGACTCTACATTGCGCGCTGCGACTCGCTACGACGCGGGCGCCGACGCGACGCCGCGCGAGGATTCCCGCGTATCTTCGAGGACGCGCGAATGTTTTTTGTCAGGTTCATTTATGCACTTTATTGTAAAAAAAATAAAGTTTATTTTCAAGTGCGTTAATAAAATCCTCTCCACTGCGCTCCGTTTTATCTGCGCTGAGCCTAACTTCGGATGACGTCAAGGCGTCGCGTCGCAGCGAGTCGGGGCGCACAATGTAGGGTCGTTGACATTTGTATCAGCTGTGTGGAATTCAAAGCATGTGCAAAAATTGCTAAACTTAAAATCGATATTGTGGCTAAACTACTGCACCAATTTAATTGATTTTTGGTACAAGGCTTCAGAATGTTGTACGCTATGCCTCTGTTCAAAAAGTGCCCCTATGGTAGCGCCACCCTGTATATTCTTTACCTTTTAGCATTTGAAAGAGTCTATGATTCAACATCATAGGCTTTCCAAGCTTGCAAGGCTGAATAGCGCCGAGTGAATGTTGAAAAGCAGCGTGATTCCAGACACACAAATGGTCGAATTATTATATATAGTAATAGCATCAGCCCGCAGCTTCACCCACATAGGAGAGTATTATCAGAGAAAACTAGCACATGTGTTATTTTGATAACATCAAAAACACATGGGCTATTTTAAAGCTATTTTGTGTAAACTATGTTGTAACATAGTTTAAGCAAGGTTTCATCAAAATCTGATAAGTAGCTTTGGCGTGAAAGAGTAACTCACAAACTTACACGTTTATTACATACACTTTTAAAGTAAACAATCTTATACTAATACTAGAGGACGCCAGCAGCTACGCCTGCATTTTTTTTAAATTTACCCGTTTTGGCCGATCCCGTGGGAATTTCGGGAAATTCCTTCTTAGTGCACCCCTACGGTCCTCAAGGAACATACATGCCAAATTTCAGCTTCCTGCGCCCAATAGTTTCGGCTGTAGCGTGTCTGTCAGTCAGTTAGTAACGCAAGGATTTTATATACTAAGATATAAATCTGAAGAGTTTGTTTGTTTGTTTGTTGGAACGCGCTAATCTCAGGAACTACGGGTCCAATTTGAAAAATTATTTCAGTGTTGGATAGGTCATTTATTGAGGAAGGCTATAGGCTATATATCATCATGTTATGATCCACGGGAGCGGAGCAGTAGCCTAAAATAAAGAGAGTGTAACGGCGTGCATCATCTAGTAGAGAATAAGGGGCAGAAATTTACTTCACCAATCGAATCATATCGTGTTCATATTTTAGTTCTTTCAGTAATCTATTTCTAGCTCTAACAAATCTTAATCTGCTTCTGATCTTATTACAACAGTAGTTGTTTTAATATGAAAGGCTTAGTAATCTTGTCTATTATCCTTACAAAGTTCTAAGGTTTTAAGTCCTGTAGGCACATGTCAACCAACTAAATAACGAAGCAAATTAATGTAGCGGTTATTCAAAACCCATAACCAATACCGCAATCCGATTTTAACTGATAAAACTTGCTACAAGATTAAACAATTTAATTGGCCTTTGACATTTCGTCTGGAACCCATATTAAAAGGGTTCCGGCAATTAAGATGGCTCTAAAGTAAACGATGTTTGAACGCTATACTGATTTTTCTAAGTCCATAACCGCGTTTATTTTTAAATGGATTGGCAGTAAATTGGCAAGGGTATTTCTGATTGCCAATTTCACCTTTGAGAAATTTTAACTTAATATTGTACCGGAAAACAAACTTTGTATTTTTCTTCAGAGTCAATCCATTGGTAAAGATAAATAATATATTTTTTATGTAAAAGTAAGGCCAAAAATGTACATAAGTTATCATATCAGCCGAAAGATATCCACTGCTGGACATAGGCCTCCCCCAAGGTTCTCCACATGGACCAATCCTGAGCCACCCGCATTCATCCGCTTCTCGCCATCCCAACAAGATCGTCAGTCCACCTTGCGGGAGGCCTACCTCCGTTACAACGTACGGTGCGTGGCCGCACAAAAGTAAGTAAGTTGACGTTAAGTTATATTTTGACTGCGCCAGTAATACCATTCAACACAGTGCAGCTTTGTGTAAGAAATATTGAGAAAAGCCTATACAGCGAAAAGAGTTCGGGCTACAGAAGTGCGTGACATACACACTAAACTTGCGAAGCATGGAATTTTGCGCGCAGACAACAAGTAGTGTGCTTGTGGTTTTGTTTAATTTTGTTGTTGATATACTTTATTCGTCATAATCATTCAAACGTTAATCAGCCGAATTACATTTGAAAGATTATGACGAATAAAGCATTAAATATTTTGCCTAAAAGCCGCAATTCCATTTTATATTCGAATATTAGTATGCCTTTAAGCTGCCTGCCGACTAACAGTTAAAAATGCTTATTATATAAAGTAAACTACCTTCACGCCCGATTTGAGGGTACCGACTCACCGTTACAACTATCATAGATCTTAAAACAGCTAGCACTGACAGCTTTACGTGCACACCGAAGCCAAAAAGTCTCGATATATGCTTATTTCGTGACTTTTTGGCTAGATAATATAATAATCTTTCTATTTTATTTGGATAATAGTCTTTCAAATGCTAAAGTTCAAACCTTTGTCGTGTCACACAGGTTTATGTTCTATGCCGCTTTTTTCTATTTTATATTTGATTCCTAGTACGAAAGGATATTTTAAAAAAATAATCATTTCGTTATCAGCAATAGTTTTATCTGTATAAAAGTAAAATTCGATTTCAAAAGTTCTTAATATAAGTGGCACACACAAAAAAATTGCTTTGGCTAATTAAATTGAAATAGGTTAACTTTGACTTAATATATGTCTTAATTAGCTTTGCTGGACAAATAAAATGAAATAGAGGTTATTTACATAGCTTCGGGCTAAATAAAGCTTAACAAAATTATATGTTCATTAATGAAGTTTGAATTATATTTAGTAAACTAAGAAGAGCCTGTGAGTAGAAGTCATAATATAATATTTAGTACTAAAGTTTTGATCAAATATTCTTAATATTTCTTTTTATCTAAATATTTGGATTATAGTCGAGAATAATCCCTTACAGATTGACTTTAAGAAAACTCTATTTAACAATAAGACTTTAATACGATTAATAAAATGAAGGTTAACAATTAGACTTATTTTGGTGTATGGAGGAGTAAAGCTGGCTCCTGGAAACGAGTAGACGAGCGCCAAGCAACGGTTGTGTGGTTACTACAGTTTTGTCGCCGGGCTGTAGTACGACAGGTGATTAATCACTCCACTTGGTCTTCGGTTAGTTATACACACGCTGCTGCACTGCACGCGCTACGGGCGTGTTCCTCACGAGCGTCGCTAAGCAAGTATCGACGAGTGAGTGTTATCTTTAATAGCTTTTGCATCTCAGCGAGATAAGAAGGATTGAGTCTTCATCATAGCAATTGACTGTTAATAGGTATAATTATCCATCTTTTTTGTCCAGACAGAATGTACATCTATAGTTATTCGTGTTCGACCGAGAAGATATGATCACTTCTTCGCCAGCAGTGCGTCAACCGCCTAAGTACCATATGATGAGCCATGTATATATACTGTCCCACTGCTCTGCACGGGCCTCTTCTCACTGTAAGATGGGGTAAAGTCATAATCCACCAAGCTGGCTAAGTGCGGGTTAGCAGACTTCACATGTCTTTTGAGAACATTAGAACTCCAAGATGTTTTCTTTCATCATTTAGCAAGCGATAATAAGCTATTTACAACGCACTTAACTTCGAAAAGTCATTGGTACGTGCCGTCAATTCGAACCCAAAACCCTCTGCGAAGCAATCTGTCGGCCTTCACACTAGGGTTTCGCTACCACTAAGTATCATGACAAGTAATATTTGTAAAGAGTCCATTGATCTCAAACCGCACTTCACTATAAGTCACGTTATATCCATGAATACGTCGTAGATCACGGTCACTGTTAGATGATGAAGGTGACCCTAATCTTAATATATAAAATCCTTGCGTTACTGACTGACTGACAGACACGCTACAGCCGTAACTATTGGGCGCAGCAAGCTGAAACTTGGCATGTATGTTCCTTGGGGACCGTAGGGGAGCACTAAGAAGGGATTTCTCAAAATTCCCACGGGATCGGCCAAAACGGGTAAATTTAAAAAAAATGCAGGCGTAGCTTCTGGCGTCCTCTAGTTTGTTATATAATAGCTTTTTCAAAGCGTTTTGTACAGAATTTAATTCGGTTTTCACACCTAGAACGATTACAGTTGGAGGTAATGCAATCTTCTGTGAATGGGCAACAACTGGACTTCACAAAAGAAGAAAGAGATTGTATGAGCTATATGACGAGAGAAACTTTAATTTAAGTGAACAATTTCAGGATTATATTAGAAACTATGCTAGGATATTTCGAAAACTTTGCAAGAAAGCTAAGTCTCTTTACCTGAGTTCAAGGATTAGGAGTAGTGACGATAAAATGGAAATGACATGGAATATTATAAACAGCGAGACTGGGAAAGTTAAAAGTAAAAGTTCTAAATTTAGTTTGAACATTGATAACACCACCATTACATCAGACTCAAAAGTTACATCGGCGTTTGAAAGTTTTTTTACTGATATCCCCATTATTACTACTAGGACATCTTCTTATCTTTGGACTCATCAACCAATGCAGCGGAATCTCTTTTAAAAGAAAACATGAGTACAACTTATAGTAACTTCTCATTTCAGTATATAAATTCAAATGATGTTATAAAAGCTGCTTTTAATACTATAAATATAAAGAAGACTGCAGACTTGTGGGGAAATTCCGTTACTATTACCAAGTCCATTATTGCTTTAGCTGCTAACAGATTAGCTTTAATATTTAAGAAGTGTATTGACTGTGGTGTATTTCCCGATCTTATGAAAGATAGCAAGGTAATACCTTTGTACAAAGCAGGTAGCATATCAGACCCCACCAACTATAGGCCAATTTCTATGCTGCCCACATTTAGCAAAATTTTCGAGAAATTGATACTAGAACAACTGCAAAGTTATTTTAATAACAACGAGCTTCTACACACTAAACAATTTGGTTTTACAAAGGGGCGCTCTTCGACCGATGCCGGTGTTGAGCTTGTAAAACATATCTTTGATGCCTGGGAGGATTCACATGATGCTTTTGGTGTCTTCTGTGATTTGTCCAAGGCCTTTGATTGTGTAGAACATGATACATTGATGAGAAAATTACATCACTATGGTTTAAGTAGTTCTGCTCTGCATCTTCTTACTTCATATTTGAGTAATAGGATTCAGAGAGTTGATGTCAACGGGACGCGTTCGCATGGGTCTGTAGTCAAAATGAGCGTCCCACAGGGTTCAATCCTTTGTCTTTTTTTATTTTTAGTTTATAATAATGACTTACCACACCTCGTTAATGACAAGCACGGAATAGTACTGTTTGCTGATGATACCTCACTTTTTTTTTTCTTTTTTTTATTCTTTTATTTATTAAGGGGCATTTACCCAGTGGATATGTAAGCCCCAGCGTTACCTTAACTATATACATTGACCTTACTATACTAACTTAAAAAAGGAATCAAGACTTAGGTGTCATTGGTGCAAAATAATATTTTGCACAATCGCTCTAGCTGCATCAGAATTGAGTTCTGCCAGTATACTTAAAAATACCCCTTGGTTATAAGTATGTATTTTGAATTTCTGCACCAATGCCTCCCTAGCGCTTTTATGTTTAACACATTCGACAAGGATGTGCTGGACATCTTCGATCACACCGCATACTTCACAATTGGGAGAATCGAGCTTCCTCATCAAAAAACCAAATTTTCGCGATGGATAATGGCCAGAACGTAGCCTATTCAGCGCGACTATATAAGTCCTACTTAAATAACTATTATAAAACCAGGGTATTCGAGGAGGCTGACATTGCATGGTTTTAAACCAGATACCTTTTTCTCTACTTCTATCATCGAAGTATTCTTTAAACTTCACATAACAAGTTTTTTTAAACTGAGTTATGATTTCGGTATAATGTGGTAAAATAGGTAATTCAAATCCATGTGTTGTTGCTAGTTTAGCCAATCTGTCAGCCTCCTCGTACCTTTCAAACCTATATGAGATGGAACCCATTGCAACATCAGATTTATATTAAACTTGACCTTTAGTTCATGAATTAACTTAAACACACTGTAGACTATCGATACACCTCTGCTACAACCAGAGGCGCATCGAGTCATTAGGTGTAAGGCACTTTTACTGTCGGTAAATATAACAACATTCCTATCATTACATCTTTTAATATATTTAAGCGCCTCTGAGATTGCAATGAGTTCCGAATGCATGATTGACATTGTTGACTTTATTTTAAACATACCGGATTCATTTGTAGTCATGTTATAATATGCAGCACCACATCCCTGGTTGCTTTTGGATCCGTCTCTATACAATTTTGACCAACCGTGATACTTAGTGTCTAATTCATTTATTACATTAAATTTAAGAGAAGTTAGATCATGCAATCTTTTTGAGTAATTAACAGATTCTAAATTCATTCTAATAACATTTTTAATTTCAATATAGCTTAACCAAATATCTAAAGAAAACAACTCAAGACGATTTGTTATGTGCATATTAGATTCTTTGCATTCATTGTAAATAGAGGTAAGTAAAGGTCTCTTAGTTCTTTGCCAATATCCATCGCAAGAAGGAGAACTGAGGTTCAATATAACTTCATTCACCAAGTTATCTGATCTAGACATATTCTTGGTTAAATATTTATATGCAAGATATAATCTTCTAAGAAACAGTGGTGATAAACAAAGCTCTGTCTCCATAACGTGGATAGGAGTGGTTTTGATGTAGCCACCTATCACTCGTAGGGCTTGGTTTTGAAACCTATCTAATTTTATTCGAGTGTTTTTAGCGCCTGTGTCATATAAAAAGCATCCGTAGTCCATTCTACTCCTTATCAAGGAAATATAAATCGTCCGTAGATGTTTTGGATGAACACCCCAACCATGACCCACCAACACTTTGAGTAAGTTTAAATATTTAGAAACCTTTGCCATAGTTTCGTTTAAATGTTTAGTCCATTTCAGTGGTGCATCCAACCATAACCCTAAATATTTAACGTTTCTGGATATAGGGACCACATTATCCTCGATATTCAATTTAACTTCTTTTTTTCTATAACCTCTACTAAAAATACATGATATAGATTTCAACGGAGATATCTGCAAACCTATTTCATTTAGTAAAATAACAAAAGCATTTAAACATTGTTGAAGCTGATATTCGCAATATTTGAGGTCTTTGTGGGTTATAAACAAAACAAAATCGTCCGCATATTGCGATATTAAAACGTTATTAATACTAGAACATAAATTAATTGTAGATATGTTAAATAGAAGAGGAGACATAGGGTCTCCTTGTGCTAGACCCTTGTGTGTATATCTAATGTCAGAGCCGTGGCCTCTGGAATCTGTATTTCTAATCATGAGACGTCTATCACTTAGGTAGGTCCAAAAATAGTGACATATTTTGCTACCAACTTCTAATTCGTCTAATGTCTTAACTACTTTATCTATTGATATGTTGTTATATGCATTTTGAATATCAAGAAAACATGTCACCGTTGGACAATTATTGGCAAAACCTAACTGAATATGGCTAACGAGTCTTGTCAAGCAATCTAAACTTGATTGGGCCCCCTAAAACCACAAGTGTAACGTGGTAGTATATCATGTTTTTCGACAAACTACTCAAGTCTTTTACCTAGCATTAAATGGAAAATTTTGCAAATGCAAGATAGAAGCGATATCGGTCTAAGTTTGACATCCGAGTTTATATCCGACCCAGGCTTAGGTATAGGGACAACTAAAATATTCCTCCACTGATTTGGTAGTACGCCTAATCTAAAGATTGCATTATATATGTCTAAAAGAAACTGTTTACCAGGCAAAGGTAAGTTATATATCATAGAATAAGTGATACCATCACCTCCTGGTGCAGTATCCTTTTTCTTAAGGCAGGCTTCTAATTCGTGCATCGTGAAAACTGACTCAAGCAAAGTGTTAGTTGAAACGAAATTAGGTGAGCAATTTAAAACTGAATCGGGGGCTAGAGAATATAGTAATTCTTTTTGCTTGCTATCCGGAGGTATGAAACTAAGCGAACGGTGTCCCTTTAACCAGCGCATCTTACGCCACATATCTGTTACTGTCACAGACTTATTAATGCTATTGCAAAACTTTTGCCAATTTAATCGCTTAGCTTCTCGAATTTGTTTCCTAGCTGTTGAAATCTTTTCCTCAAGTTTTGATAAATTATGTGGCGTAGGGTTATTTCTAAAACATTTTAGTGCCAGGCGGCGCTCTGCAATAACTTTCGATAAAACTGGTGACCAATACTCTTTAGGCATGAATTTATTAGTGGGACCGAAAGGTACTTTAGTCACAGGTATATGTGTATTAGCTGCAAAATTTATAGAATCTACAAAGTGATCATAATAACCTTGTATATCTGTGCTACAGCAAGACGAACTGCTAAAGTTAAAAAAAGATTTTTTTAAAGAATCTTTATACTTTTTCCAATCTGCTTTTACAAAATTACGTTTCTGAATAAATTTAAGATGATCTACCAAAATTGTACTGATTTTAATGATCATGTGATCGCTGCCTAAATTTTCACAGAGTATTGACCATGTATAGTGTATTGCTACATCTGACGATATGAAAGTTATATCAGGCGATGACTGTTGTAGGACTCTGTTTACTAGTTTAACTCGCGTTGGTTCACCATTGTTCAATGACATGAATCCATACTCCAACGCAGATTCAAACACCTGAATGCCTCTTTGGTCATTTTTATACGACCAATTTGTGTGATGGCCAATGAAATCTCCAGCTATCAGTGTTTTTTTGGAATACATACTAAAGATCCTTGGCCAATCTGACTGCGAAGTGCGTACTGAAGAAGGGCAGTATATAGAAATAATATTATTTAAATACTTACAGTTTGAAATTTCAACAAGAATTGCTTCGATACCTGTATTAGACATTTGAATGGCACTTCGCCGGGACTAAATAGACTTGTGTACAAATATCGCCACACCCCCGTAAGAGTCACCCCTGTCTTCGCGGTATATATTATATCCACTTAGGTGGAGAGCAGAGTCTTCATTCAACCACGTTTCGCTTATTATAACTATGTGAACTTTTTCCCTATGTAATAAAGTATCAAGATCACTTAACTTAGGCTTCAAACTCTGTGAGTTCCATTGAAAAATGTTAAGTAATTTATCCATTAAATAAGTTAAAAAGGTGCTCAACTATTCCAACACTAGACAATATCTTCTGAAAACCTATTTTACATTCTTCAATAATGGCTCCTAACACAAATTTACATTTCTCTTCAAAAGTATGTTCTAAAACAGCAATATTTCTTATCTTGAAAATTAAATTCCATATACTAAATCTTGCTTCCCTTCTCTTCTCTGAATTTTCTGCCATAATTTCTTCTTCTGATTGTACTGCACTTTCTAAATTATTAGATTCCCTCTCTGTAGTTTTTGGTATATGTTGTTGGTGTTGAACTGAGATTGTTTCCTTCTTTTTTTTGATAGAATTTTCCTTTTGATGTGAAGTCCTAGCCTCTATGTCTTCCTTCTTTTTTTTGGTAGAATTTTCCTTTTGATGTGAAGTCCTAGCCTCTATGTCTTCCATTACATTGTTGTCAACCTGGTGAATAACAGCTTTTGTTTGTAGAACCGTGCTGTACAGATTCGGTGTAATTTGAGTAAAATTATCATTGATTATGGTATTATTATTTGCCGGATATTCCTCTGTAATCATGTATTCCTGAGGGGTTCGTTTTTTTAGATATATTTGTAGAGCTTTTTTGTACGTTGTATTCTCTTCGCTCATAATGGTGCGTACTTCCTTTTCCTTAATAAAGTATGGACATTGTTTATCGATCGCCATATGAGATCCATGACAGTTAGGACATGTAAATGCTTGAGTTTCGCAATTATCATGGTATTTACTACACTTGGGACAAACATTCTTGTTTAACGTACAAAATTTTTTAATATTAATAATAATTTAATATCTCCAACAACGTGAGCATTGAGTCACAGGAAATACGTATTTTTCCACTGTGAATTTGCATCCGTAGGCTACTATGAAAGGGGGAGGTGATATGCTTTTAAAACTTATGCGAACAGATTCGCTGTCTACCCACTCGTGATCTATGTTTATTCTTCTCATTCTTTTGATAGACAAAATTTCACAGGATGTACTTAGGCTCTCCAACAACTCTTTGTCATCTATATCTAAATCTACCCCCCTTATAATGCCATAACATATGTTGTGTTGATCAGTAAATTGAGCTCGGATATCCAATTCCATTATTCTTTTATTACTTATTAATTTTTCCCCTTGCACTTTATCTTTCAAATGAATAAACACTCGATACGGACTTTTATACTTGATTTTATTTATATTTCCAATACCTTCATCCCTTAAAAGTCTGGCTAAGGCCATTTGTTTTGGTAACATTTTTAATGATGATAAACATACTTCAAAATCCTCGGTATTATTATTTTCAGCATCTATATTTCGTTTAATATTATAGGTATTATCATTCACGGAATCACTTCTAATCAATCTCTTCGGTCTTCTACGATTTACGGTAATAAATCCTTCTTCACTACTAGCTTCACTTTCCCGCGGCCTTTTCTCATTTTTCTTATTTTCCATATTTTCCATATCACGAAGTGTTCTTTCACATTCCTCAATGATGTCAGATTCACTTTTATCTTCATCACTTACAATATCATCCATTATTACTTAATGCGGGTATACGTAAATAAAGTTCACTAACGATCGTATGGTACGAACAGCGACTGTCTGTTACCGCGGCCCGCGCGCAACTGATACCTCACTTTTATTTTAATTAAAAACGACAACCAATTGTTATGGACGATGTAAACATTGCTATCTCAAAGGTGGTTCGCTGGTTTGAGGTTAACAATCTGCTTTTAAATAGACTTAAAACTAAATGTATTCGATTTTTGATGCCTAACGTCAAACAAGTGAACACCTCAGTAAAGGTTAAGGATGATGTGTTGGATCTTGTGGATAACACCAAATTTTTAGGCATTACACTAGATTCTAAGCTGCAATGGGGACCACATATTAATAAATTGTCGAATAGACTCAGCTCTGCAGCATACGCAGTCAGGAAAATTCGCCAGTTAACTGACATTGACACTGCCAGGCTTGTATATCATAGCTATTTTCATAGTATAATGTCATACGGTATTCTCTTGTGGGGAAATGCTGCCGACATTCAGACCATCTTTGTTCTGCAGAAAAGAGCTATTCGAGCAATTTATAATTTGGATTATGGGGCTTCGTTAAGGAATAAATTCAACGAAATAAACATTTTAACAGTTGCAAGCCAGTACATTTATTCCAACCTAATATATTTATTCCAAATCAAGGCCTCATACTCAAAGAAAAGTGATATCCACAATTTGAATTCTAGAAATAAGAGTACGCTAGTAGTGCGGGCTACCCGGCTAAATAAAATAAAAAAATCTTTTCAAGACTAATGTGTGCGCTTTTACAATAAAGTGCCAAGCAATATTCAAAATTTAAGTTTTAATAAATTCAAAAAGGTTATAAAACGTAAAACTTGTCAAAAAGGGTACTATTCATTGCTAGATTATATTGAAGACAAAAATGCTTGGGATTAATTTGCTCGGTCCCACAGGCTACTTATGTTTGATTAGTGTAAGTTTCATGTGAGTGTGAGTTATTGTGTCTATATTATGCTAGTTTAGTACTTTTACATTATTATTAAAAAAAACCTTATTAATAAATTGACAACAACATTATAGACACACCAGCTCATATACCTATGAAAAATTCAATGTAGTTACTAAGTTTTTAAATTGTATAGAATCAAGACGAAGAAAAGAGTGGCCCGGAGTTTCTTGCCTGATTCTTCTCACGAGGCTCTACTTTCTGAACAATCATTTTTTTTTCAATGCTCAACTATGTTAATATGCATTTAAGTTACTTTTTTATTTTTTTATTTGTATGACCTTCTGACGTGTCCAAAAAATGTAAACATTTTTATGGAAATAAACTATAAAGTTTGAGTTTGAGTTTGAGTTGAAGTTAGGTTTCTTTCAATTAAACCCACTTCGGGTCAGCCACCGCACTACCCTGGTCAGAAAAATTATAAATTAAATTTTGTCCACAGGAGTACCTACATCGATATTATTAATGTAGTAGACTTTTTTTGGAAAGATACGACTAACGTCTGTAGTTTTAAAAACGAATATGTAGTTGTACCAGTAGTTACATTTCTAGCTCAGTATCAGTAATTATAATGAATCTCAAGAGAATTCAGACTAAGAGCTCTAACCCCGTTGTACTTCTGAACTAAATAACATTCACAATCGTAAGAAGTTACCCCAGCTATTGTGAGTTCTGTATACAAAAATAAACTTACGTAAATAAAGCATTATTTTTAGTATCAAAGGCAAACACCCCCTAACTCTCATTAGGGTCACAGCCGCATCTTTAAAAAGTAATGGTCTACGCTATTCACTGTCACATCCCACAATGCTATCTTCAAGTTTATATTCATTCTATTCTTAGATGATTATAGTTTTTTAATTATTTGGTTTGTGTCATATACCTTGTTAAACTTGATTTGGCTTTCTACAAGAACATGTAGCGGCTATAGGAAACCATAGGTCACTCACTTATTAGAGCCCCCACCGCCCTCGCTTATTGGATATACTGTTGATCTCTTTCCACTTTAATTGTATTACGAATATCAAAAGTGTGTGTAAGATAAACGAAACAGCCAATGACAAAATAAAACATGAAAGATCATAATTTTGTGACATAACTTAGCAAAAAATAAATAATAATGACTTCTTCTAAGTTCATTATAACATCGTCCTAGCTGTATTCCGGTTGTATCCCCGTCTTGGAACCTGGGGTCATTTTTCTATTCTAAGCACATTTTACTGGACGTAGATTAACATAAATTTGCATAGCCCTGATATAGTGGAGTGGTACATGATTGTAAATACCTAACATGGGTAAGCAATAGAATTGAATTAGGAGAGTTATTCGGAAGTCGTCAATATTCCTCTATTCAATTGTGTACAAGTTCTAGGGATTCAATTTTGAAATGGAAATGAAGACATTTATATATAAGTGTCATAAGAATTTATTATCCGGTGATTGTGATTGATGTTTTTGTAAGTTATTTATGGTCCTTTTTTATAAGTAAATTCAATTATATTACTCATTCTCCTTACCTAGCTTAGCGTTGTCCTGACTATGAAACCGTTAATTTCTACACGGGATAACACGCGTTTAGAGTCTGGTCACTTTTTGTACCTGTCCGTTGTATGTTGTAAATCTACCCCAATTCATACAATCATTCCCACCTCTCTGCCTTGGATAAAGGCGTAGAATGAGCTTTGGGGCTCAAATTAGTAATTGTAAACCTGTTGTCCTGCTCCCGTAAACGATAGACGAATGTTTCCCAAATGAATTGCAGTTACTTAGAGGAAATATACACACACATACACACATATCGCCACGCCTTTTATCCCTGAAGGGGTAGGCAGAGGTGTATTTCTACACCCACTTTTCGCCAGATATACTTTAGACCCACGTAAAAAGGGGCGAGCTTATTGCCGTACCGGGCACATTTTCAGACTCCGTGCTGCTACTGAGAATTTCGTGACAGAAAAACCCAATAACACTGCCCGACCCAGGAATCGAACCCGGGACCTCCCGATCCCACGCGCACATTTATGCCGCGAGACCAACGAGGCAGTCGTATAGGGTTTGATGTCGAGTTTTCCGTCTCTACGCAAAGATGGTATTTGCATCGTGTTATCCCTTAGTCGCCTCTTACGACACCCACGGGAAGATAGGGGGTAGTGACACTTGTATTCTATGCCGTCAACCACACGGCTGCTAGAGGAAATATAATATTTATTATAACGTAAAATAAACACGAGTAAATGTAATATCAATATTATCATACAATAATGTGTTTATGAAATGAAACCAAATATCTTGTGTTCCAATTAAACCTACATTATAATAACATTGCCGAAACATGACACCACTATTAGAATGACTAGTTATTCGACCAATTATCTCGATACAATTATTAGCCTCTCATGGCTAACGTTACCTTGGTAATAAAACTACCTATTCACTATTTCGGGATATGGTTTACTTTTTGCGTATATTGATTTATGTAACTTATAGGGAGATGTAGGTTATTTTTTGCACCATTTATTTGTGGTACAGATTATTCTACCAGTAATACAGGTTGATTTATAAGTTATGTATTTCCATGTAACCAGGTTATTGACACAAAATATCCCTGGCCGCATTTTCTTGGGAACCGTTTATTTTGGCTTGGAGTTAATATTGAAGTAAAGTTTTTTGTCCTGTAGGGACATGACATAGTTCTAAATATTTTTTCCTGTCTTGTCACAGAATATCTGGATTTAACAGTATCTATACTGTTGTATTGCGTAGGTTCAGGTAGAGGACCTTTGTTTTTACCCACATGCCATAACTTTTCCTATTGTTTTTTCCGTCTTCGCTTTATATGCATTGGCTTTGTAGCGTTTTAACATACAGCTATGTGTATGAGCCAGAGCGAAGCAGATATTGCAAAACAACTGCACTTAGTATGAAAGTCACAGGAATATTGTAGTCTAACATTTCGCCTTTTATAAAATACTATGGAAGCACTATCTAGATGGATGTTTATTTTTAAGTAAAATAAATTATATAAGTTCGCAGTGGACTCAAAGACCGCACTGCAACTGGAGGGTTAAACTTGAACGAAGCGACTGCGACCAAGTTTTCTAAGAATTCTGTTGTTTACTCTCGCCTCTCGAAGCTAAAGAACTTACATGGAATTAGTAAGTCAAAATAAGATTATCTTATACTAGGAATTTCATAATTCTAACCAAACAGTGCGTGGTGCATTTACATAATGGAAACTCAATTCTGTGTTAACATTTACAGTATAATGACTGTGAGTTTAATTCATGCATATACTCGTATATTCAAAATCAAAATAATAATAATATTACATCGAAGATTAAATAACAAAATATTGGCAACGATAGCCTAGTGGAGCGACACTGCCATGCAGAGAGTATCGAGTGCCAGCCCACGGCGTACTTATTATAACTTTTCAAAAAATTTTGTGCGTTTCAAATAGTAAATTATGACTTGCCCTGTGAAAGCTTTTACAGTTGTTATGAGGAGACATAAGCATTGAATTCAATGACATAGGTTTAAGTTGTGGAGGTCAGACAGCAGTCTGTTTGTGGACAAACCAATATTCTGTCAATTTGGTGGGACTGGAACGCGCTCCCCGGGTGCCAAGGTGAATAGCAACCGATCATGATGGTGTTCTCAGATCAAAAGTATTCCGTTAATTGGGAGTGTAAAAAAGCATGGCACACCAAAACTTCATTCACTTACACATATGTATATAAAAGGTGCCTTCAATTTTCATTGACAGTGAATCATCCACCTTATTTTATTTGAATTTCTTGTGCCCCACGCTCAAGTCTTTACTTGAAGTTTTCCTTATTTTTAGATTAGCTTGCAAGTTTTACAACATTTAGTTCTTATTTTCATATCAAATTTAAGCAAAGCGATATCCATTTAGTATCACTCTGTAGTACATCAAATGAATACCCTTAAATAATAAATGAATCAAAATTCACCTTTTTCCATAACCTTAACACAATTGCCTAATAGCGTGTTACCGCCGGAGGCTGCGTAACCAACTAAGTCCCGTTCTATATTAAAATATAACCCTACTTATTGTGTATGTCACGGAAATGTTTTCAATTTTGTGTTATTATATAATATGTAAGTAGGTAGAGTAGATGATACCTGAACCTTATTCATATAATCTTATATACGGTTTCATTTATTTTGATGTAAGTTGAATAAGAATTCATTGGGTTTGTACAAAAGTGTATATGCCGGTTTTTATTTGTTTAGGAACTCTGAGATGTATTGGAAAAGGGCTATGTGTTTGTTTTATAATTATTATTTTCTGCCCTAGCTGTGTAGTAATTACCATAATATTGCGGTCCAGATACGCCATTAAAATATATTGTTTTTGGACTTGTCTTTCATTATTTGTCTAATGACAGAAGTTTATTTTAAATGTTAAGGGGATTAATTAAAGTTTAAGCCATGTCCGTGGGATTGCAAAGGTTGTCACGCGGTCCAAACTACTGGTCGATTTAAAGCTTTCACGATTTATATGCAACTAGTCGATGCCAGCGGCTACGCCTGCAATTTTTTTTTAATTTACCCGTTAGGGCCGATCCCGTGGGAATTTCGGGAAATCCCTTCTTAGTGCACCCCTACGGTCCCCAAGGAACATACATGCCAAATTTCAGCTTCCTGTGCCCAATAGTTTCGGCTGTAGCGTGTCTGTCAGTCAGTCAGTAACGCAAGGATTTAAACAAGCAAAATAACGTGCGAAATATGGCATACAACAACATGCCGGTCAAGCAATGAAAAAAGGGTAGTTATTTATGGCAAAATGTCCCTAGATAAAGATCAATGAATATTTATAATGTTATATAATGTGATATATTTCAATGAAACTTAAAAAATAAGCAAATATTCTAAATTTCATATCCTAGTACTTTGTAGGTAAACAATAGTGCTGCCTGTCAGTTATCGATAATCCGTTATTAGAAATTGGCACAAGGACTAAAAATTCTATTCTTTTTTTTTCTTTTTAGATGTAAATATGGGTAGCTGCAACTGGAAACCAAGACTTGATTTATGTGCCCATTGAAAAATTACATCAGTTGAACTATGTGTATGGCAAGCATTTTAAGCCGAAGGACTTAAAAAATAGGGAACTGAAGTCAGAAAAACAGCTGTGCCTTGTATCTATAGACATTTCTTTAAATACTATTACAGAAGAAATGTTGAAAACCTTTCCATTACATGTACATACATATATCTTTTAGTTCTGCGTATTTTTCTTCGCTAATCTAGAATAGGTTTATAGAGTAGGCTAATTTGTTTGAATAAACATAAATATTAAATAAATCTTTTATTTTTATGTGTTGGAAAAGAATAATTCTAGTCGAAACATAATAATTATAATTATTTATCTTACCGAATATTATCGATATCAATATTTCGTTAATCACTAGAGGGTACATCCCTATATTGACAAATATGACAATACTGACAACATAAAAACGATGTCAATTAGTATCTTTATGTTGGTACCAGTTCTCCCTGCACGTTTCATACAAAGCTGAAAGTCTCGCATGATCTATGGCACATCCGCCTCTTCTTACGTAGTATTTGTATACTCTTTGCCTATAACCATGATATATGTATTCGGGCTGTTAACATCAGGCCGAGCTTTTTGCGATTGCTTTTATTTTCATCGATACTGGCACACACTACAAAGGGTTACCTCAGATATAAGACTGAAGAATTGTGGAGCAAAAGATATATTTAGACTTTATTGGTACCGAAATAAAAGTTGATAAATAGTAAAATGCTGTATGATCAACATACTAGGGATCTTAAAGGTCAAATTACCTCTTTACAGTCTCAAATAGATAGGATGAACACCCAATATCAAAATGAGGTTCAGGATTATATTAGGAAATATGATGAGATAGCTCAGGTAGGTAGGCAAAATCTTGAGTATGTGAAAGCTTTGACAAACACTAATACTTGCCTAAATAGCATAAAATCAACCATACCCACTTGTGAGTCTCAGAATATTTTTGATATTGACAAAAGTTATTATTCAGCAAATAATACAACAGATAGGTCTTCCTTAGGTAGGAAAGGTTAGGTTTAGGCTTAGGTAGTTTAATAAATTGTGAATTGAAACAACACAATATTATTAATTATTGCTATCCAGAGTCTTCTTTTTCACATCTAATTGATAAATTAAATACAACAATATTTGATAGGGAGTCCACAATAATTATCTCATACCGTGATAGTCAAATGGTGACTAAAAAAGATATAATTAATTTAACAGAAGTTATGTTATCGCTTCACAGAACATATGATTGCAAATTTATTAGTATGACTTTGCCTTATGCTTATAGTTTAAATGCTATGATGAATAGACATATTCATGAACATAACTTGATGTTATACAATTTGACATGGCAATATAAGGATTTTATTTTATTTTTTGACATCAATAATTTTATTAATAATTTTACATTGACTAAAGATACTATGTATCTGCCACTATTTTATAAAAGACAAGTTGCTAAATTATTAGCATATAATATACAAAATGACACAGGTACATGTAGGGTATCCAAGAATTTAGTTTCTGTAAATAGTTCCTATCCTTATAATTCTTCTATTGAGAATACTGACACAAGTTCTTTAAACTTAAGAACAGGACAAAGGGTAGACATATTGAACTGACTGTAGCACATCAAAACATACAAGGTCTATCTGGCAAGGATTTAGAATTAGGTTTATATTTAGAAAATCATAGTATTAAAGTTATGTGCATTACGGAACACTGGCTTAAAGAATACCAGATTAAATTCATAAATAACACACAATACACAGTACACAGTGCCTTCTCTAGGAAACAAGCTATTCATGGTGGATCATTGATTATTGTTTCAAACAGTTTAACATGTAAAGAACGGAAAGACATAGCTAGCTTGTCTATAGAACGCACGGTGGAACTGTCATGCATTGAGCTTGAGCAGCATATTATTATATGTGTATATCGTCCTCCATTAAGTGACTTTAATTTGTTTGAATCTGTTATGGAAGATGCAATTAGTAAAATTAGGAGCAATAAGAAAGGGATTATAGTTTGTGGTGATTTTAATGTTAACATTCTTGAAAATTCAATAATGACTTGTAGAGTTTTAAACCTTTTTAGATCATTTAATTTGAAAAATTTATTTCTTGAACCAACTAGAATCACAGCAACATCTTTCACCTGTCTTGATAACATATTTAGTAATTGTATTGTTTCAGATGGAGTAGTTACTTCTGATTTAACTTCGGATCACTGTGGTCAATTAGCTAGGTTTCCATATTACAATGATAGCATGGTACAGAGAGTGTTGGTTAGGCCATTACCTAGGCATAAGTTTAATGAATTCCGGAATAAAGTATTGATTGGAATGAATACTATGAATCCTGACTTAATAGAAATAGATTCGCCAAATAAGAATTTTAACAATTTATTTAATATAGTTAATAACACGTTTCAGAATACTTTTAAGACTAAGGAGAAAGTAATTAAGGAATCTCGAGCTTTTAATGAGTGGGCTACTGCGGGTATTTACAAAAGCAGAGCAAAAATGTATGAGTTGTATGGTATGAAAAAATACAATTCTGATTTAAACTTCACTGAGTATGTTAGAAATTATTCTAAAATATTTAAAAGAGTGTGCAATACAGCTAAAGCTATATTCGTTAGGAATAAAATTAAACAATCTCCGAATAAAGTTAAGGCAACCTGGCGAGCTATTAATGAAACAACAGGTAAGACAACATTAAGAAGTAATAGTTTTAGTCTTCTTGATAATGATAAATTAATTCATAATGACGAAGAAGTCGCACACACATTTAATAACTTTTTTGCTAGCATACCACTTACTACTACTAGAGAATTAAAATCATCAGCTATAGTCGCAGAAAACCTATTAGAGTCTAGTGTAGGAAAATGTGAAGTAATATTTAAATTTCATAATATTAGTTCTACCGATATTATAAATACTTTTAAGTCTTTAGAGTCTAAAAATACAGGGGATCTCTGGGGCATTTCTGTTAAGGTTTTGACAAGTATAATTGATGTAGTGGCTCCTTATTTAAGCAACTTATTCAATAAGTGTATTAAATCTGGCAGTTTTCCAGATCTTATGAAACATAGTAGAATAATACCTCTGTTCAAATCCGGCAAAAAGACTGATCCTAGTAATTATAGGCCAATATCGATACTACCTGCTTTTAGTAAGATTTTTGAAAAGATCATACTCAAGCAACTACTAAGACATTTTAATCAAAACAGCCTCCTTCATGGTGAGCAATATGGTTTTACCAAGGGTCGTTCGACAACAGATGCAGGAGTAGCGTTACTCAAACATATCTACAGTGCTTGGGAGAATTCCCAAAATGCTGTTGGTGTGTTCTGCGACCTTTCGAAAGCATTCGATTGTGTCTGCCATGAGACGCTCTTGTGCAAGCTTAGACATTACGGCGTCCAGACTAAAGCATTGGATGTCATTAAGTCGTACTTAAGTGACAGGATCCAATGTGTTGAAATAAATGGCTCAAAATCCAGTGGCTTACCTGTTGATTTAGGAGTGCCACAGGGCAGCATCCTAGGGCCTTTCTTGTTTCTTGTTTACATAAACGATTTACCTTTTTACTTGAGAAACATTTGTGACGTTGTACTGTTTGCTGACGATACTTCTTTGATATTTAAAGAAGATAGGAATAAGGAACACTTTAACGAAATAAACAGTGCACTCATTCAAGTGACTAAATGGTTTAATGTAAACAGTCTAGTACTGAACGCCAAAAAAACAAAATGTGTTAAGTTTGCTCTGCCTAATGTCAGAAACCTTGGTCCTAACATAGTTTTAAATGACGATGTACTCGAAACAACTGAATCCACATTATTTCTAGGATTAACACTTGATTCGAAGTTACAATGGGGTGCGCATGTTACATATCTCTCAGGGAAACTTAGCTCAGCTGCTTATGCCGTTAAGAAGGTTCGTAGGTTGACCGATGTCGATACGGCTAGATTGGTTTATTTTAGTTATTTTCATAGTGTTATGTCATATGGCATATTGTTATGGGGTAGAGCTGCTGATATCCAAAATATTTTTATATTGCAGAAACGGGCAGTTAAGGCCATTTACCAGTTAAAGACAAGAGTCTCACTCAAAGAAAAATTTGAAACTATTGGTATTCTTACTGTAGCGTCACAATATATTTATGCCAGTGTTATGCATGTAAGACTAAACATAAAATCTTATAAAACGAATAGTGACAGACATAATATCAATACTAGAAATAGACATAAATTATGTGTTCCGTATTTTCGTTTGCACAAAACGCATAGCTCTTTTATTGGGCTCAGTATTCGCATATACAATAAATTACCAACTTATATTTTAGACTTGCCATTAAGTTCGTTTCAGGCAGAAGTTAAAAAGAATCTTATAAATAAGGCATATTACAGTTTGAAGGATTATTTTGATGACAGGAGCGCTTGGAAGTAGTTGTTCGCTTTTGACTAGGTCAATAATTAGTAGTTTTATTTTATAGTGTAGTTAATTACGATATTCTCATTTCATACTTTGCATTCATGTTCCACACTTTCATTATAACTTTGCGGATATGTAAAATGTGGGTAACTCGTGGTCATGGGCTAACTAATAGGTTGTCGATTGCTTTGGTTTCATAATACCGTTAATTTCCGCTTCATTCACTTCTACCATAGTTCTGACCATGTTCGCGAGTTGCCTACATTAAAAAGACGTAAGTGGATGCTCCTGTTTCACCATATTTACTTTGGGAGGCTTACCATATGAACATCATTTACTGCTTGAGTATGATATCAATAGCTACTTAAAAAAATTACTAGTAGATGTCTACAATGTGAAACAGTTGCAGCTCCTTACAAAAATAAAATGTACCAGCATTATATTTGTTTGAAAAGAGTGGCCATGAGTTTTATTGCCCGTTCTTTCTCGTGGTTCTACCTATTGCATTGCGAACGTGGCAGTAAATGTAAATGTAGAATCATTAAGTAATTAACTTAAATTTTGACGTTCATAAGCGTCACTTTGTGGCCTAGATGAATAAATGATTTTGATTTTGATTTTGAGTAAGTTTACTGCGTACTCGTGATATAGGTAGGTACAATAACTACAGAACATTTTCTGTCTAAAAAAGGTAACCAATAAGAATAAATTTAGTATCACATGGGACTTTACAAACATTCAATCTATAGACACAAAGTTAAATGTCATATGTGATTATCATGTTCCATATATACCCACTTTTTTGAAATGAGAGCCGGAGTATGTTGTGTTACCACTAAAAACCACCTCGACCTACTCATGTACCCGTGTGTCGGAGGGTAGGGTATCACCGAAGCATTCATCGCTACCCCCCGACGGGTATTGGCCCGCCAGATGGTCAGGCGGGCCCCGAACAAAACCCTCTTGGCGGCGGATTAAGGTGTTGGACTCCGCCGCCAAAACACCCAGCGGCCGCAGGGGATAGGGAGGACGGCAACGTAACACCGCATCTCCTCTTCCTCTGTGGCCCACCGTGACGCATCGAATGGTGCGCCCCCATTTGGTCGCGGGAGATAGGGCGCGCGGCAACGCAACACCAACACGCCTCTCCTCCCGCGACCGCGCCCGACCGCTAGGGACAGACAGTACTGTCCCCCGCACCCGCACCGTTGGACTCTAAGCCCACGCGGAGAGTCCTCTCCCGGGATCTCTCCTAGCTTCACCGCGGGTTTCCAATTCACAGTTAGTCCCCGTAGTAGTGAGCCCCCCCACCACGACAAGGTGGAGATCCCACGGGGGTGACAATGATATCCTAATGGAAATACCAACCGACTGCCATGCTGGGAGTATCGACTTCTAGCTCACGGGGCGTGCGCGCAATGAGGTTGTTCAAACCTTATTAAAAGTCGAAAATAAGAATGTTTAAAATATTGACATTAGAAAGTCAATAAAACATTCTTCATAAATAAAACTTGGGAGAAAATTCACAATATTGTGCCCGGTAGACTACAAACTGGGCACATTGCTGTGAATTTTCTGAGATCGAAATGTAATGTTGATATAGATTACTAGCGAGTTCCCGTGAAGTTAGCTTTGCTATTTTCACAACAGCGCTTTTAGTTTGTCTAACTATAAATTTTATTAGAATGACCAGAAACCCAGTCAAACACACAGTTGTAGAGGAGTTTACTGTACAAGTAAACAAAGATATTTTAATATCAATCTGGGAATCGAATCACATCATTCACTTAAATTTACTAACCACTGTGCACGTATCGTATTCATTCTTACAACGCTAAAACAGAGGATCCATTGTCTGCAACTATGTTTAATTATAAAAGTTAGCAGGTTTTTAGCTTTAAATTTGAGTCTAAACTTTTAAGTAAATTGACTGCAGGAGTAACACGCACAACCTTTTCCTGAGACTACTTGAATCATTAATTTAGTATTTCCTTTCAAGTTCATCATCATTCTCTTAGCGTTATTCCCAGTTTCAATCTGGGGTCCGCTTACTAGTCTAACCGGATTTGGCTGAATATTAGCTTTTCCACAGAGCGACTGCAAGTCTGACCTCCGCAACCCGAAGGGATAGCGATATTCCATGGTTTAGACTAGTGTCAGTTTATTTTAGAAGGTACTGACGCCCTGTAACGACTGTCAAAGATCTTCATGACAAGCGGGACCGACGGCTTAACGTGCTCTCCGAGGCACGGGACAAGCGATAATTAATAATTCAATACGCACATAACTCCGAAAAGTCATTGGTGCGCGCCGTGGATTCGAACCCAGTACCCTCTGCATGGCAGTCTGTTGGTTTATCCACTCGGCTATCGCTGCCTTATTTCCTTTCAAGTTCTTTGCCTTCAAATTCGTTTGGAAGCTTTGCACTTTGCCTATGGTACTTGCCTCATGTACTTTATTTTCGGTCAAGCCTTTTAACCATAAATCTATAAAAACATGTTGACCAGCCGTTTAATTAACAATTAAAGTGTGTTATGAAAAACGCGAATAGGAATAACGGAGTACATGATTTGATCATGGGTGGAAGTCACAGACCGTCTTGCTTGATATTTTTGTAAAATTCTGAGGAAGACTTAAACGGAGATGGTGAGATGATATAGATGTATTTGAAATTCTGCATATGCTAAGGGCGGCAAGTATGGCGGTTTTAACGAGAGGCTTCTACCCAGCTATAGTGTTGTAGGGAGAAGAATATCTTATCCTAAATTTAGCAATACTAGAGGTATGTCTAATAGAGCGAGTATAACCCCGTGCTATGTTTGATCAAGATACTCATTTCTATCTTGGGTATTTTTTGTCATATCTAATCATCATTATGACAAAACAGGAATACTGTATCTTCATTTACATATCCATAACAACACACCAACTAAAACACGTAAAGAACGTGTCGAACCAAACAACACCAACTTTATTTTAAAATATTTCCTTGGCGTAGCGTGTATACTCAGAAAGCTCTCACAGTATCGAATGATCGAGTTTCCAAAGTAAACTGGCAATAAATATTTTTTCTACATTTCACTTCTTTCAAAACAAATTTCTCGCAATGAAGTCACGTATTTGAAACATTAGTTTGTTTTGATTGAATCAAAACGAAAACTGTGTTCTGTAACTGAGTGAAATGTTGTGGAAAAAGTTTTTTCAGTGTCTTTGAAAGAAATTATTTGCTTTTCATTGTTTTGTCCTTCCTTGAGTATTTCAGTTGTCTAAAAGTAGGTCCGTGTGGTGACGGATTAAGAATACTCGAATGTCACCACTCCGTATTATCCCATGGGTGTCGTAAGAGCCGACAGGGGGAGCATATATTATGCAGAGAACAGCCCTGTACGAGAAGTAAAACTTGATACAAATCCTATACCAACCCGTTTGGCCAGCGTGGTATAGTAGGCCAATTCCTCCTTTAAAATGAGAGGCCTAGTCCAGCAGTGGACTGTTAAAGGCTGATGATGATGACCTTTTAAACTAAGATGTAAGTACAGGATATTATTATTTATCTATAAAGTATTGATGGTATTTACAAAAATGGTTGCAGTGTGCAAAAACACTGTATTGCTCTCTATAATCATACAGCAATCTATGACGATGAATAAATAGTAGTGCCCATAAAGTTCAAGAAATGATTTCTATTAAGTTTATTGCCAGTTATTTTCTTTATTAGTTATATTCTCAAATGGAATTAGGATAAATTTATTTTTATGTTCATCTTAATATATAAAATCCTTGCGTTACTGACTGACTGACAGACACGCTACAGCCGAAATTATTGGGCGCAGGAAGCTGAAATTTGGCACGTATGTTCTTTGGGGACCGTAGGGGTGCACTAAGAAGGGATATATGAATAAATAGTAGTGCCCATAAAGTTCAAGAAATGATTTCTATTAAGATTATTGCCAGTTATTTTCTTTATTAGTTATATTCTCAAATAGAATTAGGATAAATTTATTTTTATCTTCATCTTAATATATAAAATCCTTGCGTTACTGACTGACTGACAGACAAGCTACAGCCAAAGCTACAGGGCGCAGGAAGCTGAAATTTGGCATGTTTGTTCCTTGGAGGCCGTAGGGGTGCACTAAGAAGGGATTTCCCGAAATACCCACGGGATCAGTCAAAACAGATAAATTAAAAAAAATGTGCAGGCGTAGCTGCTGGCGTCCTCTAGTAATATATAAATTTGATGCGTATGCACTTGAAATAGTTTACAACAAATAAAATAACATGTTGTTTGACTTTAACTAATCTGCGACAGTTAAAAATTTTGCATCGTAATATCGTGATTTGTCGCCTAAACGAATAATCAAGTTCTTGATTCTGTTAAAACCCTTTCAAATATTTTACTTAACAACTAATGGAATCAACAAGATGCTTTATAGCAGATAATGAAATAAAAACGGATTATTTTCGCTAATATACAAGTCTGGTGTTAATTCTATTTTATTCTAAAACGTCTGTCCTAAGCAACCTTACGTGTTAGTAAAGGTCACTTAAAAGGTTGCAATAACCAACGGTCACGTTAACTTCTGACAGCTGACCGGGTACCAACTTTCTATGACAACGATAAAGTGTAAGCCAATTAATTTGCTTTCAATATAATAAACCTAAAAAAGTTTATATTGTTTGTAATTTAACACGTATCGCGTAAAATTTTAGTTTTAATGTATGTTTAACGAGGAGAATCTACCTAATACAAATTAATAAGTAATATTAACTCCAGAAAGACTGATGGCCTATGAAGCAAGAGTAGCCTATAGTGGAAACCACGACTCGGTAAGCGTAATGTAGTGCGGCCCCCAGCTAGATGCGGCAGGTCTGGCATGTAATGGGAGGGCCCTATGACCAGCAGATACGATAGGCTGATTGAGATTAGCTCCAAAGTTGATGGTAGTATTGTCGTATCAAGTTTAGCACAAAAACGCATTAACATCGAAACTGAAAAGTCGTGGTTGACAGGCCTTGTAATTTAGCTTGCAAGATTTGGGTCACATATACTAAGACGGCAAGTGGAACAAAACCTTGAAACAAACATTTTAGACATTTAGACAAACATTACTAAGTCTTGAAAGTCAACTCAACATTGATAACCGTTTGTAATACATGGCCATGGATCGCGTGTTACAACTGAAATAAATTATACCTGACGTCCATGATATGCGGGGCTAAATTAATTTATAACTATCATATAAAATATTCGCACTTTGGTATTTTTATGTAAGGCGTATTACAGGAAGGCTTGTGTTGTATAATTATGGTAACACGATATGTAATATAATGTATGATCTCGTAATAATTATGTATGATTACTTAATTAGACATAGACATCTCGCTACGTAAATTTGGGTTAAATTCATACTAATAACGATAAAGTCTAAATGTCTTAATTTATTACGCTTCCAAATCTGAACTGCTATACCACCTTTGAGAAATGTAGCCAATTCGAGTATATAGAGATGAGTAAGTATAGCATAATTTTTGTCTGTTTGGAACACACCCATTTGCTGACCGATTTTGCAAATTGTAATATTTTTTGTCGACGTACTTAGCCGTTCAAGCCATGTGCAAATACTTTTACTTTAGCAGCTAGGTTTAGCGGCGGTGACAATTGATGACACTCGTAAAGTTCCGGTGAAAATTAAACTGTCTTGAAACCCGCAATGAACTTAATGAGAAGTATAATATTGGAGGAGTTATTTTCACGGTGCATTTTAATAAATAAAATCGATGGAGTACACACAAACACTCACAGAAAATAAAATTTTAATGCTGAAATAGTCTTGACATAATTTTTACTAGAGCCGCCACTTTTGAGAATTATTAGTACTTATACAAAAAGATATTCAGCCCCTCTTGCAAACGAATCAGGTACTTCACACAATGAAAATGGTGCACGCACTGGACTACAAAATGAGCGAGATAAACTGCTTCCATCTCCATACTTAGCCTTGCCTCTAATTTTTAATAATACTATAACCTTTCATTTCGTCGACTCTCATAGATACGAGCATAATAAAAAAAAATATCCTCTAACTTTTGTGCAATAGCATGAAATTGAATGGATCCTTTGTTGGTTTATAATAAACAAACAGATTTAATGAACAAAATTTCCATTGAAAGTTGTCAATAAAATTAATCATCATTAATAGCTCCAGTAATTTCACGAACTCACAAACTATTTGCTGGTATTATTAATTATCTTCTGAATTATTAATTATTATTGGTTAAAGTTTAAATATTTAGAGTACTTACCGAAAACTAATTTAGTTTGTATCGTCAATAAGGGTATTTTAAGTAATGGTTTTGAGATTAATTGGGCAGTTTTCTGAATTCTCTAATGCATCCATGATAGTGTTTCTGTTTTTTTTTACTGGATACTTCTATGATATTAAGCGTGACATGTTTACAATCTCCAATGTACGCGCGCACCGCCCGCATCATATATTATACGTATATACCTTACTCAGGTAACAAACTCTTTCTATTGATGCAACCTTCCCAAAAATTCGTTCGTTAGTTTTTGAGTTTATCGCGTCGCTGTCTAGTTTGTACATCGGGGGCCGCTTGCAAAACGTCACAGTCTTTTGCCTTGAATGCTCGTCATACTGTCGAACATTACTGTCGTGCAAATATGAATGATGGACATGGCACACATCAAGCAGCTAAACCATGTGATAAGACGAGATAGCAGATCCCCTGCTCCAAGGCGAGGATATTGAATACTACCATGATAACACTTATAATATGGTGACTAAATAAGTACTCAATTCATCATAAATACCACTCATCAAAAGCAACTTAGTATCGACCATCGCAACTAAATTAGCATATATTTCATTATTTTTTGTGCAGCTTGCATCCAATGTAATTTCCATTTTTCATGCACATTTATCCGTCTCACAGTCATGTAGCTGTCGGAACAAAACTATTAATAACAGCGTTAACAAACAAACATATTTTTTTAAGAATTAGCGCTTTCCATTCGCTTGCCATCACAAAAATAACTCAACAAAACGAATTTTATTTTAAGTCCATCTTTAAATTCGTTGCTCGTTTCTCTATGAATTATGAGTTTGCTACCACTACTTGGCCTTAACCAATTTATTTTTGCATTTGAAATAAACCTTAACGATTAAGATATAAGGCGTATCTTCGGCTGTTTTGTTTCCATCTTAAATTGGTAGTTAGTGTGTCACACGCAGGGTAACCCCTTAATATTCATTTCAACCACGCCCGGCAAGTTGTGTTATGTAATTAACAAACAACGATTTATTTCTCATTTGTTTTGAAGCCCTATTTTCACCGAGTAATCTTTATATTTATTTATTTTTTATTTTATAGACTCACGCCTGTATCCCCGAAAGGGTAGGCTGAGGTGTAATATTACACCCACATTTCGCCATGAATTTTTAGGTCCCACGTAATAGGGGGCGAGCCTATTGCCGTACCGGGCACATTACCAGACTCCGTGCTGCTACTGAGAATTTCCTAACGGAAAACCCAATAACACTTTGCCCGACCCGGGAATCGAACCCGAGACCTCCCAATCCCACGCACACATTTATGCCGCGAGACCAACGAGGCAGTACCGAGTAATCGTTTGTTGGGATGTCTATTGTGTTAAAAGGTTAATGATGCTTATAAAGATTCTGCTTAAATTGGGTGTAAGATTTTGTTGATTGTGTAATTAATATAGTTACTTTTGCTCAAAAGACAGTTATTATACTTTATTACGTTGTATTAAGAATTCTATTAACAGCGTCAGCGGTGGAATTGTTGTGGTATTATATTCCTTAGGTCTCCCGGCGACAGATATCCCGGCCTAGGGATCCCAGGGACTGCTAGGGAACTAGGGATTAGGGTTGTATACGCGACAGTCTGTGTGACCACAGTGTACACGGCCTCGCTATACAATATACCTAACAGGGGTAGGGTAGCACTAGGGAGATAGGGAATAGGTGGACTTGGTTACTGCGACGGTAGCCAAGTTGAGGGATACTACTACAACAAGGGAATAGGAGGACTTGGTTACTGCGACGGTACCCAAGTTGAGGGAAACTACTACTACAACAAGGGAATAGGTGGACTTGGATACTGCGATGGTACCAAGTTGAGGGAAACTACTACTACTATTACAACAAGGGAATAGGTGGACTTGGATACTGCGATGGTACCAAGTTGAGGGAAACTACTACTACTACAACAAGGGAATAGGTGGACTTGGATACTGCGACGGTACCAAGTTGAGGGAAACTACTACTACAACAAGGGAATAGGAGGACTTGGATACTGCGACGGTACCAAGTTGAGGGAAACTACTACTACAACAAGGGAATAGGAGGACTTGGATACTGCGACGGTACCAAGTTGAGGGAAACTATTGCTACAACAAGGGAATAGGAGGACTTGGTTACTGCGATGGTACCAAGTTGAGGGAAACTACTACTACAACAAAGGAATAGGAGGACTTGGTTACTGCGACGGTAGCCAAGTTGAGAGAAACTACTTTTACAATTGCTACTACTACAACTAATACTACTGCTAAATAAGAGAAGGGATGGAATTTCTGGAGGGGTGAATAACATGCAATGGTACAAAACAACTGCATGTTGACTAAATATAAAATATACCTTGTTTTTTCCTACTACACATAGGTACTTAACATATCCACCGCAACGATCCTCAAGGTTCCACAGCAAGCAACGCAATAAGCTGCCGCTGCCAGGACCGCATCATACATGGCCTACAGCCAGCCAACCGAAGCCGTCAAGAAAACGAAATCACCAGTGAACAACAAACTACAGATGCCGTTAACGTTGAGCTGAAGCCTACGCCGAAGAGACGCCAGAATGTTCACGCCTGAACATAAGAACTTTCTAAAGCCTGCCCCGCAGAGGCGCTAGAATGTTCACGCTGGAACATGACCTTCCTGAAGCCTATCCCGGAGAGACGCCAGAATGTTCAAACATGAACATGACATTCTTGGCATTCCAACACACATCCAACTTATCACCGAGGAAGATGCGTGATATTTTAAGATCATGTAATTTATCACGTACGGCGGTCGGCTCAGACATGCTGCATCGGCACAATACACCGACGGCACACAACTAAATACGTGTATATGTGTACATAGAATAAGTTTAGTATATAAGATTATAGTTTTAAGAAATAAACCAGTCATTAGCTCACTCCCGGCTTTGACTCATACCCTACCCCTCACCTCTCACTGCGGCCAAGACACCCTTAGCCGTCACCATGATCGGTCTTGTGAGTCTGCTCGACCGGCAGTGAGAAAACCCACTTCACTACACCCTAATCCTACCCACTTTCCGTCTGTCGCCTTAGGTCTCCCGGCGACAGATATCCCGGCCTAGGGATCCCAGGGACTGCTAGGGAACTAGGGATGAGGGTTGTATACGCGACAGTCTGTGTGACCACAGTGTACACGGCCTCGCTATACACTATACCTAACAGGGCTAGGGTAGACTAGGGAGTTAGGTTAGAGTTAGATCTAAAATAGGGATAGGTATATCATAAGATAGGTAAGGCTAGATATAGGAACCAGTAGGCTTAAATTAGGATAAGTTTAGGTTTAAGTACGTGCAAGCTTAGGGCTATACTTAAGAGCTATCGAAGGTTAGGCCCTAACTTGTACATCCGGCTCGAAGGACCAATGTAGAAGTGGGTTTTCTCACTGCCGGTCGAGCAGACTCACAAGACCGATCATGGTGACGGCTAAGGGTGTCTTGGCCGCAGTGAGAGGTGAGGGGTAGGGTATGAGTCAAAGCCGGGAGTGAGCTAATGACTGGTTTATTTCTTAAAACTATAATCTTATATACTAAACTTATTCTATGTACACATATACACGTATTTAGTTGTGTGCCGTCGGTGTATTGTGCCGATGCAGCATGTCTGAGCCGACCGCCGTACGTGATAAATTACATGATCTTAAAATATCACGCATCTTCCTCGGTGATAAGTTGGATGTGTGTTGGAATGCCAAGAATGTCATGTTCATGTTTGAACATTCTGGCGTCTCTCCGGGATAGGCTTCACGAAGTTCATGTTCCGGCGTGAACATTCTAGCGCCTCTCCGGGGCAGGCTCTAGAAAGTTCTTATGTTCAGGCGTGAACAATAATATAGTAATAAATTGAGGCAAAACCTACAAACCCCAACTAATAATAACTATTCTCACGTACTTTGAAATACCTTTTATAGATATTTAACACCCAAACACAAAATAAATAGCCGCGCCCATAACCCGAAGGACCGGCGGCGTAACAGTCTAGAGTCAATCTTCACAGGTATTAATGAAAACAAATAGTAATTTGATACAAGCATGTTTCCAACTTCTTCCAAATTTTATATTATTATTTGAAAGAGTAGGCAAATAAGAACAAGATCGGGCAGTGAGGAAATTGTTCAGGTAATTTTTACGTAGTCACTTTTGTTGATGAGACACCATACATTTTAGCCGTAATTTTGCTTTTCCTTGCAATTTCAACCAAATCGGATTCCAACTCTTGTTTAATATATATGTATAAAGGAATCGTTAGGATTTCATCGACCGTAGTCCATCGACCACAACACAAAACTAGAGTTTCAGAAACTGGCTACTTAATAACACTAGAAAATAAAAGACACAATGACAAAAATGAGGATGACCTAACCAACAAAGTCAATGTGAGGATGTCAATATGACCTTGCACACAAAACTCAAGTAACAATTTACCTAAAAACACCTCTTTTTAGCTGACTTCACTGTCTTCAACAAACTTTCATACAGATAGCAGAACAACAAAAACTACAACGAAACGACCTCCACAAAAAAATCTCTGCAATACCACATTTATTACCGAAAATATAAGAATATTTTCGTGAAAACCAAGCATCGGCAGCTATACGTTGGGTACACCTGACACTCGTATAACGCGTTCCCCCATCGCTGAATAAGTATTCGGTAGCTCTCGGAACATATTTTATTAAAACTTTTATTAACTTCAATGTGGCTCATCTTTCTAGTTTCAAGGATAAAGTCACATTTTATTATTAACATATAAGATTGCTCGTGCCTTTTTCTGTGTGGAGATATCGGGAACAAATCTAATTACATTGCTTTACATTTTATGTGAAGGTCTTTGCGAGTCACAAATAAGGAGGGCTTATATATTTTGCGGTTAAATGTAACTTCTTTTAGCCAAGCACGACAAAAATTATTTAAAAGCGAGAAAAGCTAGATATAATCGTTTTGGTACTTCTTTTTTGTTTTCATGCGATGTATTAAATTGCAATAATTCATTAGTATTCAGTCGAGAGACTGAATACTAATGAATTATTGCAATTTAATACATCACTGTTTTCATGGATAGACCACGAACGCCTCTAAGGAAAAGTTCACTCCGTCTGCCTGCCCCAAAGATGACCCCGTAATTTAGCCTTCTATCGTAAAAAGAAATTATTTATTTATTTAAGACTTCTTGCACAAAACAAATAATTTGTACAAAGCCGGACTTAATGCCCAAGGCATTCTCCACTAGTCAACCTTTGGGTGGTGCAGAGACAAATCAAGGTGGGTGCTAAAACTGTGTGTAAGATAAAGTACTGATAATAATTCTATACAATACACCATATAATACAAAAAAAATATTTTTGGAGTCTGGTAATGTGCCCGGTATGGCAAAAAGCTCGCCCCCTATTACGTGGGACCTAAAAATTCATGGCGAAATATATACATTTCACCATGAATTTTTAGATCACCTCTGCGTACCCCTTCGGGGATACAGGCGTGAGTCTATAAATAAATAAATATAAAATTATTTCGTTTATATTTAAACTAATAAAATAAATTATGACGTATACTTAGACAATTTAATAATTTCCCATTTAAAACTTCCATAATAAATTGTTTAATATAAGCGATTAACGTTTATAGTCTCTATCTCGGCATTTACGTTACTCGAAGCTTGTGTGTCTTATAAAAGGGGCAGTATTATTGCTGAATAATGCAATCTGATTTTGTTTTGTTTGTTTTGTTTTTCGTGTGAGTGTGTGGCCAACTCTGGTGTCGGAGTTTTCAGACCGCCCAAAGGTCTCCGACATGGCCTAACGACCCTTATCTTTAGACAAGAGCCGGGACCGACAGCTTTACGTGCCCTCCGAAGCAAGGTAACGCTCAGATGAAAATGCCACACACGGTCACCCATCCAAGTGGCAACCAGTGCAAGCGTTGCTTAACTTTGCCGATCTGTTACGAACGGCAAGCCAAGTCTCGCTATGAGCGCTACTATCTGATATCTGCACCTGAAATAAAATGATTTTATTATTCTAAAGCCACGGTAGTCTACGTCTGAACTTGCGCCGAATGCAGGTTCGATGTCAAGACGGCACAAAACCTTATATGATTCGCAAATGGCTACTTCAAATATTGATTCTTTTGTCCATTATTAAAAAATATTTTTCTGGTATTTTATACCTATGAATATTTAAGCCTGAAAGCTGATTCAATTTTGCTACTGTTCAATTTACACGGAAATATTCGTATAATACGATTAAGTAGTTCTCCGTTCATTGGACTTGAACGCTGAAGCAGACCACATACACTTTGAGAACATTTTGAACCTTACTCAAAGTTTCCCAACATTTTTCAAGGACTGCCATCCTTTATGGAAACTTTACAAACAACTTAGGACGCATCAAAAACCAAAGGGGTCTAAGGCTACATTTACACTGAAGACGAATAAGGTAGCTAAGTGGTGTTATACTATCCAGCAATATTATTATTTTCCTAAATTCGTTCAGTCCGTATGATACTTATATTTATTGCAAAACATATTTTTAATTCGTGTTAACTTTTTAAGTGGATACGAAACATATCTTTTGTTGACACCAGTGAGGACGTAGTTACCTCTGAGGAAAAATAGCAACAAAGTCGCCGATGACAGGTAAACCTGCAACTCATTTGAACAACGACGAGACAAACCAATTAAGTGTTCTCTTTAGCATTTCAAGAACACTTCTATGAACGAGAACTAAGCTACCTACAAAGTTACAGAAGGAAGAAAAGGACAAGATTCCGAGGAAACACAACTTCATCTCGCCATCCCTGGAGACAGCAGGAGTGGAAAATTGCGATTCAAAAAAACACATTCAGGCAATTGTCCTTTAGGATATACAGTAAAAGGATCAAGATAATGAGTACAAAGCAGAGGTAGATTAAACCTCTCAAGCGATCCTCATCAAACGAAACGAAGCAGTACAGATTGTTTACCACCAGTAAGTAAACGAGGAAAGAAATCAAAATGTCAAGTGGAAAGCAGTGATTAACTGGACCTACGAAACGGCAATCACCAAACGTAACGAAGGAAAAAAGATATTTCTCCACCAGTAAGTAAATGAGGAATGCGGTAAAAATGTCTTTCTTCACCAGTAACAAAATGAGGAAAAGAATCAAAATGACAAGAGCAAAGCGGCAATTGACTGGACTTACCAAGCATCACTTATCAAACAGAACGCAGTACTACAGGTACTTCTCACACAGCTCATCTCCTCCGTTCATGTCCATTGAATACACCAGCTAAAAGCTTAAGTAATTCACGTTCACGTTAGCCAAAGGAAATTGTGTCGGCGTTTGATCGTCCCGTTAATATTAAAGCGATGCAGGCTCGCGGAGGCTATTGCTGGCTTGAATCTTAATAGACCTGAATTAATCATAGAGCGAACGTGCGCTAACATTGTTTGTGTGGTTTACTGACAATTAGAATATGAAAATGCTCTGCTCAGCTTGTTTGGATGTGAATTTTAAGGTTGGGTGAAGAAATTAAAGCATTCATGGCCACTATTTTCAGTTTTATATTGGCTAGTTGATTAATTGTTTTTACGGAAGCAGAAAAAATAATTTTTTCACTCCACTACACTTGTAGCTTCACTCGTGAGCGGTTTTGTTAGGTTTTAGTATAAGCGGTAATAATTATATATGGCGGTGCGGACTGTGGTATACGAAGGACACGAGTTATTCTAGACTGTTCGTAGGCGTGCCTTGGGAGCGAGGGAAGGAGACAATAGGATCGCTCGCATTGGACGAGCAAGCTTGGAACGATTGACGTTGATGTGATTAATTCTCGATGGAAAGGTAGATGGCGCTACCATCAACAAAAATATGGTATCTTAATAAAATATTTTTCTTGAACGCATTTGTCACCTCATTTACCCTACGACTGCTATTTTTTATGAAATTTTGCGTGTAAGTTTATTTCAATCGGTTTCCGGATGGTATGCAAACACAGTCTTGGTAAGTGGTGCTGCAGTCGATGATCTCACTCGTGTCCTTCACCTTTGATTTGCATGAGAAAAAGAATGACATGAGAAGGAGTTATCAAAAATGTCTTATACAAATAACTCTTACCTTACAATAGAAAATAATAAAATCAGTTAATTTAGGTATTGAGATCATTTGAAGGTTTTTGCGTTGATAGATTCTGATATAGTCACTTTCCTAAAGCAAATAGCTATACAAGAGCCAGTCGGACAACAAGTCCAACAAAGGCTATAATTTTCACAAACGATGAATAATTAGCAATACACTAATATCCCAATGCAGATGCATCAATCGAGAGCAAAGAGCTTCAAAATTGCATCGCAAACACTGATCACCGATGCAGAAGTGCGTGTAAGTACTTTGGTTATACAAAACAGCAATACGATCCGACTCATTTCATCATTTGATTGCAACTTTTTTTACTTTATTAAATTAATATATGCCGCCAATTAGTTCAAAGTTGTCTTTCGGAATATACGCGTACATTTTGATTATTTGATATTTCGGCACTGTTGCAAGCCTCATGTTTACTGATGTACTGAAAAAGTACGTGGATGACACGATAAGTAAAACGGGTTTCTTTCTGAATCGTTTCTTGCATAAAATAAAAGAGTATAGTAAAACTCATATTAATATCCCAAAAGACAGAATGATGACCTATATTTACAATAATAGATATATATTTCAGCTAAGGCAGCGATAGCCGAGTGGATATACCAACAGACTGCGATGCAGAGGGTATCGGGTTCGAATCCACGGCGCGCACCAATGACTTTTCGGAGTTATGTGCGTATTGAATTGTTAATTATCGCTTGTCCCGTGCCTAGGAGAGCACGTTAAGCCGTCGGTCCCGGTTGTCATGAAGATCTTTGACAGTCGTTACAGGGCGTCAGTACCTTCTAAATAAACTGACACTAGTCTAAACCATGGAATATCGCTATCCCTTCGGGTTGCGGAGGTCAGACAGGCAGTCGCTCCGTGGAAAAGCTAATATTCAGCCAAATCCGGTTAGACTAGAAAGCGGACCCCAGATTGAAACTGGGATAACGCTAAGAGAAAGAAGAAGATATATATTTCAGCTGGTCTATGAAAAACGAGCCACAAATATTTCATGATCAAACAACTTACAAGCTTATACAGTTAATAAAAGGCGCATGTTCAATCCATCCTCAGTTATGAACTGTCAGATACCGAAATTTGGCCCTCTCAGTATAAAGGCAAAATTTAAAAAATATTTGTACCTATTTTAATTGGAAGCAGTAACTGTCTTTTAGTCTCTATTCAATATAGTTAAGAATAACATAAATAGAGATAGAGCTCTGCCATAGTTTAAATTAATATTATGACAATGTTATTAAAAAATAGCAGTCAGAAAAATACCTGTACTTTTTATTAATCTGAAGTGCTATTTTCAACTGACGAAATTGTACCAGTTTTGAGCTAGTTATTGGTGCGACCCCAATGAGTCTCTTGAGAGATTCTCTGATCTGTATCGTATCGGAGCCTCCAATGCATGGAGGCTCTGTTATGTTGGTGTAGGTACAGGTCCCAAGAGGATGTGTAGCGTGTTGAATTCTTGCAGACCATTTTACTTGTATGTTTGTGTTAGGATGTTAGTAACTTGTTGAACAATGGTAATAATACTTTTCATGCAATTATCCAAACTAGATTTTGATTATAAGGTTAGTAAGTGTATAGAAAAGAAAAAAAGAGAAATGAAACATAATTTATTTTGCTACAATTTGCCACATAATGTATACACGCTGATTTTTTATTGGTTTAGGAAAAAAAAACCTCACGTTGGAAAAAATGTCTGCTATTCATATTCAAAATCAAAATTTACCTACCACGTAAAATAAAAAAGTTATAAACGTCCATAACTCTAGAAAATACGTAGTAATGCGCGACTCGATCGTCGATCGACTCGTCGGCGCGCTGTAGGTACCTAAAAACAGCTGTTGACGTCGCGCGGCGAGGTCAACAGCTGTTTTAGGTACCGTACAGCGCGTGTAACAGTAGGTAACTACCTACTCATAAAACACGTATCAGTCAGCAAAGCACTTCTACTGGGGCTATACTAACGAGAAATGCCATTAATTATTGCGATAATGTACGTTAACCTTAGGTGTAGCCACGATTTAACGCGATAATTTGACACCGGCATTAACATTAGCGTTTGGCGTTTTTATCGCCAAACGCTAATGTTAATGGGCATTCACGTTGACGTTTTAGTCACCTACTTTAAAAAAATATCGCAATAGTTATCGCGCTAGCAGACATTGACGTTAGCCGGTAGTGAGGCAGGCCCCAGCATAAGAAGTACGGATGGATAGTGATACCTAATTTACGTACTTACAAAACACAAATTAATTACGATGACAACTTCATTAATTTTAAGCACATACCTAATAATTAAAATAATAAACACATGTAACTAAATAGCTGTACCTACCTATTCCTTCGTAAGTCAACAGAAATAAGCTGTGGGTTCACGCAATCATAATAAACTAGTGGACGAAAAGTAGAACTTATTGTTATTTACGTATTAATCGTCGGTACATAATCATTTTCAATAACTAGTAAAAGCCGAATTTAGGTATTTACTTATTTCTGGCGTGTTTAAAACATGTTATCAACGATGGTATTCACAACAATGAGTATAGCAAATCACTTACCTTTACAGTCTTCTGCTTACATCACAATCAATTTACACATTTGCACACACATGTTTCTCGCGTTCTCGCGACTCCGTTTCTTCTTTGTACACAAATCTTATAACCTTGATCCACTAATAAAACCCTATGGAGTCAGGTCAGGTTGCGGCCTATCAATCCACTAGCGAACACATCAGTATTGTAAGGATCCACGATTGTAGTTTAATTACGTAACCGGACACAGAGTGACGGGAGCGTGTTAAACGACTGTCCCATTGACCTAATTTCTTAAGACTGAAGGTCAACTTGCGCCCGCGCCGCACGGGCCGCACCCCGCCGCGCCGCCGCCCCGCCCCCGCCCCCTGCTGGCGCCATGCAGCGGAGGGTGGCGGGTGCGCATGGCGGGGAGTGGGAGGGCGGTAATAACTGCCAGTGTGTGTGTGACACGATCGCTCGTACTTCGCCAGTGTGCGGCAGTGATACTTCGTGTTCTAGTACTATTAAATTAATTAATTTATCAAGATTTTTTTAGCTTATATTTCAAATATTATTAGCTGGTTAGGTTCTATTAACGATATGTAATAAGATGGCTTTCGCTCCAAAACCAATTAAAAATCAGCCTGTATATACAATACTTCTTTTAAAATAATGTGTACTAATGGTTGATATAAAATATCAAAAGGTAATTTTATATTGATTTACAGGAAATTCAATGATGTCATTTCTTTTGTCATTTGTTTTTTTTTTTAACTCTAGATGCATCAACATATTTACTAATGCGTAAATGTTACACGCAACTCATGAACTTCAGAAATGACGGAAAGGGAATCACGGGCCGGTCCCAATATTTGACCTGGCGACTAGAGATACATATTTAACATATTTTGTATGGAGCTTATATCTAATACGTATCTGTAGTAGCCAAACCCATAGATAGATCAAATATTGACCGGCATTTAGTCAGTATTCATTGCTCCTTCAAACCTACCTTCCTTAAGTACCATAAACGCTTCAACGAATGACACTGAGGACTCACTTCATCAAGATTCGCGTAGGCATCGCTAAGAGCAAGACCTTGCTCAAGATCCATAATTTTAAGACTGATTTCCGCCCACGTAAGCAAATTATAAGATGCCTGTTACACGAAGGCTCAATCATTTGCGGCTCATTGGAAACATTTGCGTGATGTGGTTGCCAAAAGTCGTCCAACCGTGTTTTTATACCAAACATTTTTATGAATAAGCGTTGGTATAGCAAATTTGTTAATTTATTACATTTCTGTTCTAGGAAAAGTCTTCTATATATATAAATCTATTTAATATATAAGAATGAATAAAAATTTACGAATATTAAAATAATCGATTCTAAGAATACTTACATAAGTTTCTAGAAATGTCATGTTTTAGATCGTTGGAGTAACAAGCCTAGTAAAGAGGCTTCAAACTGCTACGCAGAGAGTCTAGGGTTCAAATTCACGACGCACACAAATGCTTTTATTAGATGTTATTTGCGTATTTAATTGTTAATGATTCTGCGGTAAAGAACACAAACACAACATCATCTTTAACAATTGTATGTCTAGGAGTTGTTCATGATGTGATCGACAGATATATTAAGTCTGCCAACCTGCACTTGGACAGCGTGATGGACTGTGGCCTCATCATCCTCATAGTGAGAAGAGGCTCATGCCTAGCACGTTACTTTATGTCCTGTACTGATAACTTATGATGATGACTTTGACAAGTGCTTAACTTAATTGACTTTGACACCTTTCACGAAGTCACAAAAAAAGGAGGACGTACAGGTAGATTCTGGTATGTACCATAGAAGTTAGCGGTTATTACAAATGAAATGAAATTGCCTGGAAAATGAAAACGGCAGCAGTATGAGACGTGTCGTTAAATTTGGAAATAAATGTTCCACAGTGCAACTAGAGCAAAGATTATGCCACCATTGGATACCTGAGTAATAGAGTACCTAAGCAGAATTATTTGGTCAAAAATCTATGATTAAACATTCCAAAATACTCTTTCGCCTAGGTCATTACTGTTTTTAGGAAACCATTGAAACCATGTCTTTACTTGGATTATAATATACTACAATCACTATTGCACGTGTAATATAAGAGATACAAATAATACCAATACCAAAAGGCGGGGGCGGGCGCTACTACAAGCTCTGAACATAAATCAACGTCTAAACGTATGTAATTACGCGTAAGCACATATAAACTCGAAATAATTATCCATGAAGAACTATTTGTAAAAATGCCAAGATGCATATATTTATAAATGTTTCGGCAAGGTATATGTGTGCATGTAATATATATAGTGGTCTACTTGTGATGATGATAATCTTGACGTGTGATAATATGTATGTATGATTATTTATATGTTCAATATTGACAATATGTTACAAAAAATAGAATGCTGATTTTATGATGCAATCTGGTAGTTACCGGATTCAATTATAAATGCAGCAGTCTAAGTCTTAGACAAACTAGTTAGTTTATTTCATATAAAAAATAGTACAATTACATCACACTGACTAGACAATTTTCCAGCATTTATATCTGTTCTGTAAGTGGTTCTGACATTTATATCAACGATGTTCAAATAACAGCATTATAATGTTCACATAATCAATTTTTAAACGGGACACTAATCACATGATGTGAATGTTCAGAGCTGCTATGCAGAAGTCTAGTCTATATAATATTCATTTATATACTTCTGATGTGAAGTGTATCTCATAATTGTTAAAATGTACTAATTCTGTCAATTTTGAGTGAAGAGTACACTTGAACATTTCAATGTAATGTAATATTCTTACGAATGATACAATACGGCGAAAAGATCAGATTAAGGAGGTATTTCAATATATTTGAAACGTGCCTGTGAATGCTTGAGACTTCGTTCGACATCGTGCTATGAACATTTCATTAAATCTAAGTAAAATGTCAGGTGTAGTGTGCTGTGTTTTTATCAACAAACTATTTGACGAAAAAGTTCATAAATTTGTAAAATCAGTCAAGTTGAAAATAAGCTTGGTTCTTAGAGATTGGTTTATGTAAGATACATTATACACGCTGATTTTTTATTGGTTTAGGAAAACGAAACCTCATGTCCGAAATAAAATCCTCTATTCATATTCAAAATCAAAATTCATATGGCACCTAAAACAAAAAAGTAATGAAAGTCAGTAACTGTTGCAAATACGTAGTACGCACAATTCTCTCAAGTTAGGTATGTTCGAGCGCCGCGCGGTCGTGACCTCGCCGCGCGTGCGGCCCGGTGCCGTCAGCTGTTACCTACAGCGGTTGTAGGTAGTTAGTGCGGACCGTATCGTACCGATTTAGGTAATTACGATGCCAACAATTTTAAACACATGTTTTTTCTTCTTTTGTTCTCTTTTTAAGAACCACTCCCGCACCCTAGTGCTAAGTCCTGTGTTACTACGGACATTACAAACCTACCTCTAACGGACACAGGAGTCGAAACAAGAATTTATGAATCACACAAAGTGTTGTGTCAAACATCGCTTAAACCACTAGGTACGCCAACCATGAAGTGCAGTAATAAATAATTAGAACAATAAACGTATGCAACTAAATAGCTATACCTATTCAATAATTCCTTCGTAGTTCGTACATTACTCGTACTAAAGAATCAATAATCGTTGAAATAAGTTGTAGGTTCACGTCGTTCACGAAATGATAATGAACTTTTAGAAGAAACACGATAAACTAAGAATTATTCGTTACGTTGTTTGTCATAGGTATCTACATTATCTTTTGAATAACTAGACAAAGATTTTAACAATGGAAAACTTTAGTACCTACTTGCGTATGTCTAACGTATGTCCTTTGCTGTCTGCTGCTTACATCACAATCAATTACACCCACATTGTGTTTTAGTTTCACTTGTGTTTCGTTCACCACCTATGTATTTTAACTACACTTCGAACACGTCTCTTCTTCCGTGTTCTCTCCAACCACGTAATAATTAGGTACATAGGAACCATAATACTCGACTTATTACGTAACACGGACACAAAGTGATGGGATAAAACGTGACATACAACTATCTCGCTGACCTAATTTCTTAATTTCTTAAGACTGAAGTTCAAGGCTACGGACTACTGGCCCATGCCAAATGAACCCGAACACACTCGAACGTGATTGGACACGAGTGACGCATTGCGCCCGCGTCAAGCCACCGCTATTGGCTGGCCCCGTGTTGAAATGCAGACGGGGCCTCTCATGCAAGCGAGGCGCGCGCGCAGGATTCGGGGGCGGGGGGGGGGTATCGCAGACACCGCAGTTGAATGACCAATGTCTAGTACCTGTGTGTGTAATGAGTAACAATGACACGATCGAACGGATTTCGTTTGCGCGCGGCAATGGTGATACTTCGTGCTCTCGAACTAATAAATTATTTATTTCCTCAATATTTTTTAGCTTATATTTCAAATATTATTAGCTGGTTAGGTTCTGTTAACGATAAGTAATAAGATGGCTTTCGCTCCAAAACCAATTAAAAATCAGCGTGTATAAGATGGAATAGATAGATCGGCTTTTCGTTCTACTACATGTAAGAACTTTAATGTGTATACTACTGTCACTATTATAAATATAGTACAAATAACTAGTACATTTCAAAACATATAAAATTTATTATAGAGTGTCGTGCAAAATACTAATCTCACATTCATATCATTAGCCGGTAAAATTTCAAGAATCATTCCAACCTAAATCCAATCCAATTTTATCCATACTTTGGCATTCTAGCAGAAACAAGCCAATTAATATGGAAACACAGCTCCGATGGTCCCATTCCCGATATTAACACATGCATTGGAATTACAGTAAGTGAAACATTCTGCGAACAAACTGTCTAATAGATAATCTAGTTAATCAGGTAAGGAGCATAATATTTGCTATCAATATTCGTTAAGAAGTAATGTATCGGAAACAGAGTGATATGAATGGATATTGGAAATAGCTGTGCTCCATTTTGGTTGTAGCGTAACCGGCGAATGAGTACGAAAAGAGTAATGAATGTAGAGGAAGCGTGTGAGGTTTGTAAGGATAGAACAGAGCGTTCTGTTGTCTTTACCTACTCCGACTGGAAAAAGGCGTGAGTATAATATGTATGTATGTGTTTTGATTGTATGATAATTCTGAATGAAATTTTCAGTTATTTGTTAAGGTTTAGGCATACTGTACTTTCCAAACCGGTGGTTATATTTAATGGAGAATTTGTAATGTAAGACAGTATGCTACCGAAGCAATATTTAAAACGATGAACGATTGTTTGATGATAATTATTTAAGCTCCTATAATGATATTTGTCAGCAACCGGGCAGCGAGTTTGATGTATTGGTTATTGTCGGATATTACGCCTTGGCGTAATATGTCTTTTTTTCATGTCTTGACATGGTATGTATGTAGGTAAGCAAGTGATTAATTTTTAGGTAGAGGGATGGACAGGGAGAGGGAGGCCAAGCAAAAGATGGATGAATACAAAAGAGCATGTCTTGTACCGTACTCTATGGAGACTTCGGCTTAGGAATACTCTGATGAGGATAAAAGTGGATTCAACCAATGTACCAAGCATGTAAAATATGTTAAACAAAAGCTTATAATAAAACCATCTATAGAAACGTCAAGATCAAAACCATCTTTGCCTACACCATTTCAGGATATAAAAGCGTATTTCAATTGATTGCTCATATTGTAATCGAACATTAGGATGTAAATATACGATATTGATAAACTCCAATATATCCAGTACATCACTGAGTTATTTAGTATAACAAATAACAATTCCCTATACAGCGGCATTGTTCAGAACAATTTAACACAACGATTAATGAAGTTCCCCGTCGAAATGAGTGGCGCCATCAATAGTAAAGCTGGTGTAAATAATGAGGCAGATTGAAGGCGGCTAAACAAGTGATCTAAACAATATGTACTGTTAATCGGAGCAGTCAATCGTACGGATAAGGGTATCTTTAGACTGTGTGTGCTGAAGAAATGTACGAGGCATTTCAATGATGGGCGAATTAGCTATATGCTAGGATTCGTCTATGTTCATTTTAGTTTGCATTAGCGTCAACTATATATTATATTTTCCGTGTCACTTCCCCATTTCATTCCGTGGGTACTGTAATAGGCGACTAAGGAATATACACGAAGCAAATTAAATGCTGTGTTAGAACACAGCATTTAATTTGCTTCGTGTATTCGTGTGTTTCCTCATTTACAGTAGACTGTAAATGAGGAAACACAAGGTAACAAGATTGTGAATGATCTCATAATCATGTAATGTGTATTTTTATTGCAGAACAAATAAATAAATAGTACCGTTGGGTAGAAATGAAAAACTCTACGTCAAGCCCTGTACTAAGCTGTTTGGTTTGTGATATAGAAGGCCAAATTCTCCTAGTGTTGTTACAAGAATTCTGAGAAATAAGGAATCCCTAAATTATGTATGTTATTCTTTGTTACCTCTCCTCAAAATCGATTTTCTATTAGAAAATAGTTAAACTGCTGAAGTTCCGATGCGATCGGAATTTTGAAACCAGCAATACTTTTTTAAATAGTTGCATAGGCTTTGTTGTGGTTTTAAAGTGCCCGCCGGTCTATTATCTATACGAAAATTTCACAAGCGCCATTTTATAGTATTACTTTCATCCTGGACATAGCAAAGTGCACTCTGTAGTATTTTGTCGTTACGGTGTGCGCAACATTAAAAGAAACACAGTCTTGATTCTGCAATAAATTATCCAATAGTTGAAGAGGTACTAAATGCAAGCTACTATATTTATTTATTTATTTCCACATATACAAATATCTTTAGAGGTAAAAACCCAATACAATATTGTACTACGAACACATGAATATATGCAGAAGTAGAATATGACGTTGTGAAATGTTGTTATTATCAACTCATTTTAATCCCGTAACAGCCTTTAATAAAACAATTATTGGTATGCGTGACATATATTATTTAATTTTAGTTTTCACCTTTGTTCCTGACTTATGTCATCATCATGACCCTAGAATTCCATCAGCTATCCCGGTTGGAATTCTAGGACCAATTAACTAGGAAGGGGTAGACATTTCGCCAGTTATGTTTAGGTATCAACGTAATAGGGGGCGAGCCTATTGCCATCTAACTGGCACATTATTAGCGAGCGATAATTAACATTTTTAATACACACGATACATAACTTCGAAAAGTCAGAGGTGTGTGCCCGGTTTACCTGGAGATCGAACCCGAGACCGTCGTCGCCGCTATAAACAATATTCTACCCATTCGCGTAAATACAATTCACAAAAAGATTACTTAGTTCAGAACCCATTTTAGCCCGCTGTTTGACGTCGGATTAATTCTAATGCAATACCCGCACCGCACTAAAGCATACCGCATCATGTATCACAGTGGTAACCCGTTTGATTTAGTGTCAATGTTCCTGGCTGTATCGACGCAATAGGCGTTTATTCTGCTGGGGATAATGCGGAAGAACTGAGTAACCAACTCGGGTAATCTTGTCATAAGATAATGTTTAAATTAGTTTTGGCTGCACCACCCCATACAGGGATGCAATAAGCCAGCACAGATTGTGCTAAAGAAATATATGTTTCTTTCAGTACTATTCGTTTGCCCTGAACCAGAAATTGTTCTTGGAATTACATGTCTTAGTGTCTTAAAAATCCAAATTAACTTTCTGATTCTTTGAGCAACGTGTTCGAGATGTCTATACCATGAGAGTCTCTGGTCCAAAAATACTCCTAAATATTTTATTTGGGTAACTTTCTGTATAGTTGGGCAGGTACAGTTAGATCTATATATATCTTTATTACAACTATGCAATTTAATATTAAGGTCATGAATTGGTTGCGAGTTATTATAAACAGAGAAACAAATGTAGTTGGTCTTATCTGCGTTTAAAGTAAGTATATTGTTGCGCAACCATTTCCCTAAAATCTCCAAGCCATGTTCTGCACTTGCCCTGACAACATCCCAGGACCTGCCAGCGAATACAACAGCAGTGTCATCGGCATATGTGAAAATGTTTGCATCTTTGATGGATATATTGCACAGATCATTAATGTAAATCAAGAACAAGGTCGGCCCGAGGACACTACCTTGGGGAACGCCCTATGACACCTCTGCCACCCCGCTGACACAATCCTCCAATTTCACCCTTTGTTTTCTGTCAGATAAGTAATTTTTGAAAAGATTGAGTGGAGTCCCTCTAATACCAATCTTCTCTAGTTTGTGTAAGAGGATGGGGAGAGAGACAGTATCGAATGCTTTCTTGAGGTCTAGAAAGACTGCAATGCTTTTGTACCGTTTATCAAGCTGTTCAGTAACTAGTGAGGTTAATGCAGTTATCGCATCCTCAGTCGATCTTCCTCTCCTAAAACCATATTGCGCTGCTGAAAGAATATTAAATTCAGTTAAGTAATTAAGCAACCTTGTGTTGATTAATTTTTCCATGATTTTAGAGATAGCTGGCAATACGGAGATAGGCCTATAATTATTAATACTGTCTCTATCCCCACCCTTGTAGACTGGTGTAATAATTGACTCCTTGAGGGGTATTGGAAAAATGCCCTTGTCAAAGCAGAGATTAGCAAGGTGTGTTATTATAGGTACTATTTCAGACCTAGCCATTTTTAAAAAACTAATTGGTATATTGTCCCACCCAGGAGCGCTATCAGATTTTAAATTTATAAGGACATTATTTACTTCTTCGTGGTTTGCGTGTAGTAGGACAAAGGAGTTCAGTTGATAAGGCAAATTTCGCAAATACTCCTGAGAGTGGAAGTCATTATTAGTTCTTTGACTAATATTTTCAGCGAGGTCCTTTCCAATTTTGACGAAATAATTGTTTGCAAAGTTCGCTGAAGACATGGGGGATGATTTCAGATTTCTTAATTCCGTATTAGTTTTATTATTTTTATTTGAGTATGTTATATTTTTAATAGTTTTCCAGAGTAATTTATTGTTATTGGCAGTTTTAGTTATTAAATCTCGTTCATATTTTATTTTAACTTTTTTTATAAGATTGTTGCAGTAATTCCTATACCTGACATAAATAATTTTATTAGTTTCATGGTATGGATTAGCTTGTAATTTTTTTTGTAATTTGTTTCTATTCCTTATACACCGCAGTAAGCCTGGTGTCATCCAAGGCTTTGTCATACGACAGCTTTTGGGTATGTTAGTAGTAACTGTACATTCTTTTAACGATTCAAATATTTTAAATATGAGTAGTTCTTATTAACTTTGTTGGATCATCACTATACAAAAGTTCAGCAAGATTTTTGGTCTTTAGTTGTTCAAGAGCTTTATTATAATTTATAGTTTTCTTAGTTTTGTTTGCAATTTGTTTATAATTATATTTAGATAGACATAAAAGCGTAGTATAATGATCAGTCGTACTGGTATGTAATATGGCAATGGAAGCAATTACTTTTGTTTTATTTATTTTTAACATGAAATGGTCCAAACAATTTTTATCTCTCGTTGGTAAAGTGTGCCCCGACAGTATACCATGTGCGGACAATATATTTAAATAATGTGATCTATTCTTATGTTCATAGTAGGTTTCGTTTGACTTAAGTGCGATGTTAATATTTATATCTCCCGCAACGATTGTATTTTTATTCGTGGAACTAAGTGCATCTAGGTGAATGCTTAGAGAGCTTATAAAGCTTTCCGCATTTGTGTTTGACGGTGACCTATATATACAGAGGATTATGTTATTTAGTACATCAAGTTGCAGACAGGACGCTTGGCAGCGATTAATTTCCGTTATTTTATGTTTTAATGTATTTTTAATATATACAACTACACCGTCGTTTTGATTTAATTGACGCCGAGTAAAATACGATTGATAATTTTGCAATTGAGGAATGTTTTTGTTCTCATTGATTCTACATTCTGTGAGAATTATGATATCGGTCTGGAATGTGATACTAGATAACGTTAGAAGAAAGTCATCAAAATTGCAGTATATGCTTCGTATATTTTGTGACACTACGGTGAAGTCGTTGCTTTTTACGTGTAAATGCTTATTTAGATCCGTTAAATCACATTCAAACGAACGCGCAATTTCTAGGTTATCTATTTCGTTCAGTTTTTTAATTGTATCACTCATTGAAATTATAAATAAAAGTATAATACATTATTTTAGTAAATATAAGTTGAGGATAAGTAAATATAAGATATGCTAGAATGTACATTAACATACATATATGTTCTTTATTATTATGTTTTAGTTTATTTAGTTGAGTAGAGCGAATATTAAATGTGGGTATATATGTCATAGCGTCCAGGTGAATATATGTGTTGGTACTGTTTGTGTATGTTGTTTGTAGATTATATACAAAACACATACATTTAATTAACATTGTGTGAGGATATATAAACATGATATTAAGTAGAATATATTTAGGTATAAAAGTGTGTTCTAAAGGATTATTTTTATTTAATTGCATAGACTGTACATGTTTTAATGTAAACATTATAGAATTCGGGTGTTGGTATGTATGTGTGTTTGTGTAAGTCTTTTGTAAATTATAAATAGAAAACATAAAAATAGTGGGCGAGCCGTGTTTAAGTGAACTGTAGTGTATATGTGTGAGTGATGTGTGTGAGTGTAGATACATAATTAAATAAAGTATGCAACGTATATCATCTAATAACAGTGAAGTGCATAGCCAGTTTACATAGACATTTTTGGTATTTTCTAATAGAAATAGGTGCATCGTAATACAATATTTTGTTAGCGAGATGCTATCAGAACACAATTCATAATTATATGTAAACAAAACAAAGAGCATATAACAAAAAGTAAGCAATAAGTAATATACAGTTAATCCATACACGAAAATCGTTAAGCAAAACAAGACGCTTTTATCAAAATCTAGTCAGTCTCCTAATGATAGGTGATGTACCTGTTCCTCACTTATTATAATAATATGTATAATAGGTGATTGCTCATTTCTACGTACATATACTTTTCCATAATTTGTCCAGCAAAACTTATAATTCTTGGATTTCGATAAGTCTCGAGCCAGGTTAAATAGACGAGCAGCCTTAGACGTGAGATGTTCCGAGAGGAATACAGGACAGTCTTCGTGGGTTTTAAATCCTAGGTGTTTTGCACATAATTTCGATTTATTTTTCACGTTGAAAGATTTAGCCATCTTGAGAAAATCATTCTTAATTAGTGCCGAACATGTTTCAATAACAATAGGTGTATTCGTTTGATCGAGTTTTTTGCTTCGGACTCTATATATATCCTTGATGTCATTTTTTGATATTTTACAGTCGATTGTATCCGAGAGGCATGTGATCATATCGATTAGGTCCTGTTTATTTTCATTTATCTTTTTAGGGACATTTTTGATCTCAAAATTCGTTTTCCGATTTCCTATTTGCAAATCCTCTATTTTATTCTCTAAAAACAATATATATTCTCTATTTTCCTTTTCATTATTTTGTAAAACAGTAATTTGTTTTTTAAGCTCCTCGTTTTGAGATGTTAAAAAGTTTATAGCACTTTCGATGTTGTGATTCGACTGCTGTATATCTTTAAGGGTTGACTTAAGGTCGGATAGTTCTTCTTTACAAGATGAGTTGTAGTATGTAAGTAGTTTTCTGATCTCCTCCTTAAATTCATGAAAGCTATCTTTCGTTACATGTTCCGGTCTATAAGAGCGTTGAGTAATGTAATAATAATGTAATAATAATGTAAATATTTATTTAAATAATAAGCAAATCTGATTTTATTCTAGCATATTGTAAGGTCAAAAGTAACTTTCTTCAATATTAATTAATGATAGCTAATGGAAAGATTTAGGTTCACTAGTTACTAACACTATTTACTGCAAAGCAGAGCAAAAGCATAGGTTTCGGTTTGGAATCGGCAATAGTCAGTTATTAAGTAAATTAAAGCAATAGAACCAGCTACTATCATTCCAAATATGAATATGACAAAGTAGTGGGTATGAGAAACTATTCTGTTTGATTCTGAACTAGCAATAACTGATACTAGTAGGTGAATAAAGTAAAAGAGGATAAAAACCATTTAAAATTATTTATTTCACATAACACTCACCAACAACGCCAACACAATGCTATGTTTTACTGTTATACAGAATTATGCCTATAAAGAATATTCGTTATTTAAATAATACAAATTACTTAACTTTTATTACTGCACCAATCTGCTCGTAACAGAGATCACTCGGGCTGCACCACAGACTGCTAGCCTGTACACCTTCAATAGGTTTGCGGAGTTCCGTTCGCTTCAATAGTTAGTAGAAAAATTGGGCGTCCCACCGAGGCGAACAGTTATTTATAATGGTGGCTCACCGCAAACAAGTGAAGGGTAGTCAAATAACACTTAAAAAGGAATCAAACGACATAATCATTTGATTTCTTTTTATTACAAAATAAGTTGTAAAGTATTTATTATGCTTATTTTAAAATGTATAATCATTAATTAAATCAGTGTAGTGTTTACTAGATAATTACATATCAAGCTTTACGGTAAAACAAATGTGTGACAATAGAACTAGATGTCGCTACGTATTTATCACAATTGTAAATAATACAATCGAATTACTAATATTTGATAAATATGCTTAACTTAATCATATTACACCATTTTAAGAGTTTATTTATTAATTGGATATAAACCAAAAATATTTGTTATTTATTTATTTATTATAAAATATTTATTAATTGGCAAAGTATGACCTGATTTTGACAATAATCTATCACGCTCAACGCGTGCACTGCTTGCCTTTCAGTTATCTACTAGTAGTAACTTCTCATTCTAACTGTGTTCCTAGATTTATTTAAGTGTTTTTATTGCTATTGTGTTGTTATTACTGTTATTGTTATTTTTGTTTGTTGTGTTCAAAAAATGTTGTGTATAAACTGTCGTGAACCATGTGAAGGTCGAAGAACTTATACGTGGAGATCACGAGAACATCATAGCGACATGGCGCAGATTGTTATTGAAGGCAGGGACCTTTATATATTTTGAGGACAAATCCAGTCCCGGCATGTCCGTTTACGAATATATTATGTGTATATAGGCATAGACACAGCTCTCACAGCCCACAGGTAGACAAGCTATTGTGCATTATTATTGCACATGCTTGAATGGTAGAAGAACTATCGGCTGCTGCTCCCACGTAATGTGTATTGTGTGGTACCTGGGATATGCAAGGCACCTGCCTGTCATAAATATACCTGCTGAGGGTTTAGATGTTATTTTTGTTAGATCAGGAGAAATATAGACGATTTTTTTTCTGTGCATTATTATGATTTACGAGATGCATTTTAGGTTTACGTGTAATATGAGAGACTGAAAACGTAACGTTGAATACCATAAAACTTTTGGATGTATAGATTTTGAGTAAACAAAACTTCTTTACTCTATACATTCAATCCCAACAGCTCAGGGAATTGACTTACAGCTTTGGCGTTATAATAAAAAATGTTCGTAATAATGAGTTCTATTAAAATAACTCGATTAAATTCTTTGGCCGGCTAAAAAAAAAAATTTGCCCAATTTGGATGATGTCCTTTAGTCGTGTGTTTATCTAGTGAAGATCTCCAGGTAACTGTAATTTTGTATTTGATTGTCAGTGCTGAGAATCTCAGTAATATATGTCAAAAATTCTGGTGCTGCTCTAGATAAGCTGGATGTATGTGATTTATCTTCCATTGCCGTCTGCAAACAATTCCCAGGCTGTCTAGGGTAAGCTCTGAACAGTACAACGTTTGGTATAATTTATATCTCCTACATTTTATAAATAAAATTTATGTTAAAAAGGTTACAAAATAATATTTAAACCATAATAATAATATACCACCTTATGGAGAGCTTCGATTTAATAATCTAATATTCTCGCATTCATAAGACCTACAGACTGCATAAAGTCTATATAATAGTACAAGAACATAAACATGAGCTTGTAATCGACACCAGTCTTTCGAAGCTTCCTTTTAATAGGTTCATGATCTGTTTTGAAAAGTGTTGTTGTTGGGTTACAGATTCTATTTCATAACTAACTAGATGATCTCGCGGTTGCACCCGCGTTATTTAGGGCTACTACTCCGCGCCCGTGGCTCATAGCGTGATGTTATATAGCCTTTAACCTTCTTCGATAAATGGGCTGTCTAACACTGTTCAAAATGGACCAGTAGTTCCTGAGATTAGCGCGATCAAAGTTACAAACTCTTCAACTTTATTAGGATAGGTATTTTGATATCACTTATGTTACGTGAAATTAAGAATCGATAAATAATGTTGTATAATATATTTTCAAACGCGAAACTTTAAAATCGATGATTCTATTTCAAGTTTCTATTTTTATATAGGTGCAAAACCTTGTGTTTTCTCCTCCAAAAATGTAAGCGTAATACTGTTGTTCTAGGAGCTAGTTTATTTACATTCTAAAACCTCCGTTATTGCTGTGGACCTTAAACATTTGTAGTTAAAAGTAACCACAGAGATTTTAGACATTATAGCAAAATTGACGAAGAAAAAATTATGGGCAGAATTCCAGAAAAGATTCCACTTATAAAGAACATAGTATGTATACGTAAGAAACATTGAGATGTTAGAAATTCGTAAAGACTTCAACCAAACTTCTTAGTTTCAATCCCGAGGTTAAACTAGCGTCAAATTCAGTTTAAAATGCAAACCCTACTGCGCTGCACTTTTAAATTCAGTTGGCTTTACCTTACCGGAAGACTGCATTAACGTCTATGGAGTAGAAACTGAATCTTGTCAACCGAAACTATTGTATTTTAGAACTACCGTGTGTACAATTTCATTTATGCTAATAGGGCTTTTTAAACGTAATGGTTACTACATACTCGTAGATATAAACCTGTGCGTGCGATGTTATTGGAATTAAATTGTTGAATTATATGACTAGTAAATGTTATTGAGATCTGACTGTCAGTACGAAGATCTAAAAGCCAGCGCTAAAAGAGCGTCAAATTATTCACATCACAGATATGCTTATCGATGATATCTACATTCTACACACTATCTCATGTATAGAATTAGTGGTGAATTTAGGTTTGTGTTTTGGGGAGCATTAGCGGGTGCATGAACCTGGTAATGGCAGGTTTATTTTTTCAAAGGGAACACTAAAAAGTGAAATCTCACGAAGGGATCCTAATTCTTTTGAGAGTGCTTAATTATGACAGCATGAAATGGAAAATACATTGAATTATTACAATGCAGTGTGGTAAATAACTAGTAAAAGGAATCTATAAGATTTGAGCGAAGGTTTCTAAATGATTGGAGTGGAAATTTTTCCGTATGTTAGAACGTATATATAAAAGAACGATATAGACAAATACGATAAGGTAACTAACCAATGTATATGATTGCAAGGACAATATTTTAAATAAAATGGGCACGCTGGCTGTATACAGCCAGCGTGCATAAACAGACTAAATGGTATACCATTTAGTCTGTTTTTAAAAAACTCTACACTATTTTATGTCCCACAAATACATGATACTCGTATTTTATGTTGATGAGTGTATAAGATACACTACTGTTTATATTCAGCATAAACACTAACAGCATTTGAAACTAGCACCAGTTTTGATAATATAGCGAGAAAATAACATGCAAAATGTCACTTGTATCATCCACAGAAGCGTAAAATATGAACTGTCTCGTATGCAAAGTTTTGATTTGTTTCTTTGATACATTTTACAGCTGGACGCTGGGAGATTTTAAATGTAATCACTATTTGAATGTAAGTTTCCTAGTGGTCATAATATCGTTGAGAATATAATATTTCAGTAGACGGCAATGTGGGAAAATTACCTTGTTATAACGAGTTTTCTGATTTAGAGTATCGGATCTGCGTAGTGAAATATTAATTTAGGGAGAACTTGGTTTGATTAAAGTAAAGTTGTTTGCAGATAAGGGATTTAATCCCAAGGTAAATGTGCTTTGAGCATTTTGCTGCGTTCGGCAAGAAATATTAGCTTTTTAATTCCGAAGTCGATTTTCGGTCATTTTGTTGCTGCCGTCTGTTATTTATGTTCCAAACATATTTTTTTAGCTTCGTCAGGAAAACGTCGATTAACTACAAATTGCAAGTATTGTCAATTTTAATTCTATTTAAAATTATGTTGTCTGACTAAGCCAGATAAGGTAAGATAAAGCTAGACAAATTAAAAAAGAAACGAATATCTCGTTAACTATATTAAAACTACCATCGTCAGTTCATCACATACAAAGAAATGTGTTCATTGATTGTTGAAAATGCAGGGCAAAATTACCTTGTTATAACGAGTTTTCTGATTTAGAGTATCGGATCTGCGTAGTGAAATATTAATTTAGGGAGAACTTGGTTTGATTAAAGTAAAGTTGTTTGCAGATAAGGGATTTAATCCCAAGGTAAATGTGCTTTGAGCATTTTGCTGCGTTCGGCAAGAAATATTAGCTTTTTAATTCCGAAGTCGATTTTCGGTCATTTTGTTGCTGCCGTCTGTTATTTATGTTCCAAACATATTTTTTTAGCTTCGTCAGGAAAACGTCGATTAACTACAAATTGCAAGTATTGTCAATTTTAATTCTATTTAAAATTATGTTGTCTGACTAAGCCAGATAAGGTAAGATAAAGCTAGACAAATTAAAAAAGAAACGAATATCTCGTTAACTATATTAAAACTACCATCGTCAGTTCATCACATACAAAGAAATGTGTTCATTGATTGTTGAAAATGCAGGGCATAAAAATAGAGTTCAATTACTATTTCCAGCCTCTAGGTCGAGATGATGTATCTCAGCCTAGACACGTCCACTGCACGACGTAGCCTTAGCCAAGGTTCGCCTCGTATACTGAACATTTGGTCATAATCTCACCGGATCTAATAGCGCGGCCACACATTGGATTCAACTTTGCGTCCAAGCTGGACTCAAATTTCAAATGACCAGTATTGAACCCAACTACTGCACCACACATTGGCTTCAATATGTACTTTGTAGCCAAATACTGGAAATAGACCAAACATTGGACATGTCTCAGTTGTAGTCGCAGAGCGACAAGACGATATGGACGAAAACTTATTTGCACTAGCCGCTTATGCATATGGTTTAGGTACATATGCCTATTATTTGCATTGTACATGTTCATTTGACCAGTCAATCGACGGCGTTGTCATTTCGAAAATAATTACGTACCTACACAACAAGTAAAACGTACGAACAACAGCGCTGATCGCGACGAATGAACAAACCAATGTGTGGCGCGCGAGCGGCATTTTGTCCAAGATGCCCGCGCGCACTCCCCCTTCATACCCCTCGCCTTTGAACTTACTTCAAAAACCGACTCGACACGGGTCGGTGTTGGACATTCGATTGTGATTGGACGCAATGTTCACATTGCATCTAAGACTGATGCACACATTGGTGTGTTGGACCCAATACGTAACATTGGTGCAAATATAGCCAATGTGTGGCCGCGCTATAAAAGGTTAAATAAATATGAATGTAACAGGGACAATTTATTTCTTGCCTTAGGTGCCACACAATTTGTTAAAAAAGAATAATTTTCATAACTAAATTTTACCTACATCATTCCATAATAAATTATACATTCATAACAAAATAATAGAAATTGTATTTCGCTCTGTGTTAAAACTGTATGTGAATTGTTGCCACTTATTGCTGGAGGCAATGGGACAAATTGGTTAATATGGTGTTTGTAGTCAATGTAGCGGCAAAATGCTGCTACTTACAGAGGCTTTAGCTGCTCTATGATGTATAAAATACTATTACTTTAATACTAGTTTACTAGCTACAGCTGTCCATGCTAAGAATAAAATAAAGCTTAAATGAAATATCGATTCATAGATTTTCCTGCCTTGTTTATCTAAATTTTCTTAATCTAATGAAGATGATGGATTTCTTCATCATCAGATAAATTCAAGTTTACTCTAGAACTGATTTCATAATTTTTTTTTGTTGGCAGTGTAGTTGTACCCTATTTTTTATCATTCTATACTGTCCTATTGCTGGGCAACGATCTATTTTACACTCCGCCAAGCGTGCGTGACCGTTACCAAGATTGGCTAGATCTTGTCAAAGGCATCTTGTCATAGTAGAGTTTGTTATGTGCATAAAGTAGCCTTAGTCCTCAGTTATCGATGCAGAACAAGTAGTTATTTTACAAAAAGAAAACGGAAGCAATCTGACAGTAAATACCACATACTCTGCTTGAGTTTATTTCTCTTTTACTGCACAGTATAATTTATTACATTCGTCTTTCGTATTAGTATAATAATGTTTAACTCTTTTATCTTTTAAGAAGCAGGACTTCGAGCCTGCTTCAACATAAAGCTCTTCAGGATATACATTTTACAGCCTTCATACATATTCAGTGTTCTCTGGGTGGTAAGTTTTTACCCTCAGCTAATACAGCCTTAGATAAATTGGAGGTGATTTATTATGGCTCTACATTGTAACTGGCTTCCTGTGGTTTCAGGTACATTAGACTGGTGAAGGTTTTTAATTGAGTCATTAGGTTTACACTTTAAGCTAGCAAGGTGAATAAGAGTGATGATGAAATTTTGTTTTTCAACACTAAGGTAAAGGACGTAAATCGACTACCTACAGTCGATTTACGTCCTTTGTGTTTTTATTCACATCGTATAAAGTTAGTATCGTAATACTACACAAACTACATCTTAAAGGATATTAAAGATTTAAAAAATATTTTGTCCTTATGGCTAAATTTTCTATTTCGGAATTAATACCTCAGATTCCAACCTCAAAAAATATCAAATTGAGATAATCATTACGTGTTTGGTATCAAAAGATGGTATTGGTGAGCAAATTACAAATATGTACATATATTATACTACTCGAGTCAAAATATAAGTTTAAAATGCGGTTGTACTTACAATTCGCGTGGTTCAGACGCTTTGCGTTACTTTTATTGCTTTCTTACTTTCTTTAAATATTATTTACGTAGTCGGGTTATAGTTTTTAAACTTATAGCTTATCCAAATATATTTTTTGTTTACCATACGAACATACTCACTAGGAAACACGCAAAACACGTCAAGCATTTTAACGCAGTCATTCGTGACATGTTAATTGGGAGCAGAAAGATCTTAGTGGTTTATTTAGTAAGGGAACAAGACAAACCTTGCATCAGGAAACAGAAAATACTTCTTGCATTTGAAATCATTCTTAGTTTATAATGCAGGTATTTTATAAACGGAAAAAAGTGAAATTTCGATGGTTGTAGATTCAAGAATATTTATGATATCAAATCTCCGTAATGGATGATGGCTGCATAATTTTATTAACTTTATCTTATATTTTTAAACACTTGCCTTAGAATATTAGGATCCACTGACTTACATTCAATTCACCAAATGGATTTTTAGGGTACTTTGTTATTCAGAAGAAAAATTATATATTTATAAGAGATATCTGTTTGTCTGTTTATGATTTAACATCGAAACTACACTGGCTACTTTGTGATTAAAGTAAATAAAAGATTTTGATTAAAAACTACAAATTTTGTAGTTTTTAGGTTACTATTGCACTGTAACTTTATCTAGTTATTATATTTATGGACAAAAAAATATGCAGTTTCAAGAGCCACTCCACGAATATTCAATGAAAGAAAGAAAGATCCACCAAATTTCTAAGTTCAGTCCAATATTTCAAGACCATCAAATGTTTGTCAACTGAAACAACACTAAAACATTGTACAGTAAAAATATGTGAATTGATTTTACTCGGCCTTTCTTGGCCTCAATTTGCAACTAATAATAAGCATATTTTCTTTATGACCCAGCTCTAAAGACCTTGGCTGGATTATGAAAGTTCGAATGAAATTTAAATGGAAGGGTGAAATCGATGCAAGGTCATATGACGTGTATGGTAAACGTGCATAATATCTATAATTCTTTACTAATATAATGAAAATGAAGAGTTAGTTTGGTTGGTTTCACGCGCTAATCTTAGGACCTTCGGGTTCTATTTGAATAATTATTTTTGTGTTGGATAGCCCATTTATCTAGGAAGACTTATAGGCTGTGTTCATCACGCTATGAGCCACAGGGGTGGCATAGAAGCCCAAAATAACGCGGGTGTAACCAAGGGCTCATAAAGTATTTTGATATGGCTTTCTAGGCAATAATTTAAGCGGTTCAAAGTCAAAGTCCTTTATTTATTAGATCAATGTGATGCTTATGAATGTCAAAATAATACGTTCATAAAATAATTACTTATAGATTGTACATTTACGTTTTTTTTGACAACACCTTTTTGTAACCACATTTATGCAACCACATTTATGCAAATAAATATTATTCTATTCTATTCTACGTTGATACTATCCTTTGGCTGCTACTTTGCAGGCTTGAATGTCGTAGATATATAAACATTTTTATACTAATAAAAAAAAACATCTTAAGATACTCTACACTGCCCAAGAAACAAAAATGCTAAATTTCAGCTACTTGTGCCCAGTATTTGCGGAGTTAGTCAAGAGTAACTATACGAAAATAATATGTATTTGAAAATATAAATCTGTGCTTCGGCGTTTCAGCATGAGTTATGCCGGAAAAAGCGCCGCAGGAAATCAGTCATCTTGTAACCTGGCTGGTGTAAACCATACCAAAAAGTCAAAGCAAATACAAGGTATTTACCTAAATTTTCAAATCGAGTGTGATTTAGAGTTTTATACGACTATGATTTTGTGTACAAGTCGCAACATTTTTAAAGTTTTTACATAAATATACGAAAGATTTTTTGGTTTAAACAAAATAGGTAGACATGCAAAATAGACTGCATCCCTATCCCCATCCATAAGCAGTATTTTAATTTCAAATACCATGTTGATCGGCTTTGCTACAAGCCTTATACGACTTACTTTACAAATACAGCTAGTAGAAGCTTATATCAAACCAAGTTACACAGAATATTCAATTCATACTTTACTACCATGAACTCTCTTAAGGTAGTCGGACCGTAGAGTAAATCTTTCATCGTGTCCACTCCGGAACGTTAAACACTTATAACTTACGTATTCACTTATCATATCGAGCCTTTGGGCTTAACTTGCAAGATACGATCGCAAACACCATCTATGAAGTGTTTAAGCCATCAGAATTCCTTTGAAAGAAAAGATGGAAACATTTCGAGTATAGCTACGTCCCTCTCTTTGCTATCTATAGTTGAGTAGGCCTCAGTACACAAGTTTTTATTATGTATTAAGTAGATATTGTTCTGCTGTCTTGAAAGTTTTTATACACTAAATATGTGCGTGTTGTTTTATTAAACTGTGATGTTTTACCTTGCGACGTATACGATATTAAGCTATCTTTTATGAAAGTGGCTTCATACATTTTGTAGATGGGAATTCATGTGGAAAAGTCAACGAAAGAAATAAAACAGGAGACAGCTTTTCTAAAAAATACTTTCCTACAGCTGAAAAGAGATCAAATTGCATGTATACATAGACTTTGCTTCTGTTTCTCGAAGGGTTACGCAGAGACTAAAGACTGCCACTTGCAATGATCTTGACATAATAATGGCTTTTGCTTCATTTACTCTCATAAAACTTTTCATGTGTGCTGTTCTTCGTGTAAGGTACTTCTAACCTGTCCTTTAGGATGTCTTTTAGGATGCCTCCAATCTGATCAGACCACGTCCGCCTTAGCCTTCCTCTTCCTTCTCTCATTCACATTTGCATTCTATATCTTCTTGATAAGTCTGTCGTCCACCATACTCTCATTTTAGCATACCTTTCTTGATGCTTGCTACTACATCTTTGACGCCAGAACACTCCCTTAACACAGAATTCCTTACTCTGGCGTTTAAAAACACACCACTCATAGTTCTCATTGTTTTGATTTCTACTGAATTTATTCTAATTTCAAGTCGTTTTAAGACATTGCCATTCTGAGAAGTTGAGATTCCTAAAAATACGCATTTCTAGTAGTAGACTATTGGCTAGAGTTTTGCAATTTGCATAGTTGGAATTCTGAGATGCAACGATTTCAAACACAGGTTACTAGGTAGCTGTTTAAAATATATAAGATCAAATAAGTATAAGATTTGATAGAGTTAGTTACGTTTCAAAAGAGTATGTGAGAAGTTAAGCTATTTGGATTTTGCTAGCTATTGTTTAAAGATAAAATATTTGTAATATTTGATCTTTAAACAATTAATTATATGTAGGTATAGCGGTTTCAAAAAACCTTTAAGTTATAGATAGTAATAAACAAAATTCAGGGAAATACGTATACCATTAGATTTTTATATAAGTTCTGAGAAACAAAATCAGGTCACATGTATTTACTCCCATGGGTGTCGTCCGTTGCCATAGAACTTTCGGAGTAAATCTAGTGATGGATTTGTCAAAAAAATACGTCAAATAAATGGGTTCCCTGAACTCAGTTGTTTAACTTATATGTCCAGCACATAACGAGAGACTTAAAATAAAATGTTCATCGTATAAGAAGAAATATTATATTCGTACACATTTTGCAAGCTATTGCTTCAATTAACGTAAATTATTGTCTGGCATTTAATTACGAGACGTTTCACAGGAATACCCAATAATATTATGGTTGTTTAGTAATTATTTGTTCAGTGTCTTTTGTTAAATACACGGGTAACCCTAAGTAAATAACACTAAATAAGTTTTGCTTGAATACCGAATTCAAACAGATCAACGGGACAGTTCAAATTAACACTTCACACACTTTTAACAGCCCTAAATTCCCAATTTCTGCGTTTAAATTTCTTATTGTAACGCATTCAGTTTAAATAAGTGTTTAAATCAGTTTCTTAAAATCCTACAAACCTTTTATCTCTTGTGTAAATGTGTAATCACATTTCAGTCGATATTTGCTCTGAAAACTACTGCATTGGATTTCAAACAGATTTATCGCTGTCAGTAATCCGTGGTTACATCCAAGTTGTACGGTTAGATCCAAGACTTTCGCCTTAGAGCCCGGGTCCGCTTCGAGACTAACTACATAGATGTGACTGAATATAAGCTATTTCACAGTGCGACGTACATCTGACCTGTGCATCCTAAGTCGCTAGTGATAGCGATATTTCATGCCTAAGAAAAGCGTCAGTATATTCAAGGATACCGCCTACTCCCTAATTATAACGACTATCCAAGATCTTCCTGACAGCCGGGATCGACGGCTTTTCGAGGCACAGGGCAGGTGATAATGATATGCAATTTAATACGCACATAACTTTGAAAATTCAGCGGCACACGCCGTGAGTTTAGATCCGATATAATCTGCATGCAGTATATTTATCTATCCACTAAGTTATCGTTACCGCCTCAAAAACTGTTTTTGTATAATACGCCTCTATCCGACTCCCATCGTGGCATTGTAGGTCGCCGTTTATTGTACATCTAACCTATAAATATTATTTTAACCTGAAGTGTATTACAGTATTGCATTTTACGAAGACTTTCACCGTATCGGTTCTTTGTTATTTACATTCCTGTACGAACAAAGAATGAAGCTATAAATGTTATTATGTCTCGTTCGACATTAATTATAAAATTTGTTCTAAATATTGATAAATTCAATAAATACAAAGAGGGCTGATACATTTATGTCAATTTTAAATAGCATGTACGCTAATTTATCTCTTGATGGAATAAAAAAAGTAAGGATTGCTGAATTGAAATACCCAGCCCCTTCTCGATTTCAGTATTTTCATCGGCCTGGAAATAAAACCGAATAAGAAAATGCCAGACATGTTTTCTACTTTTCAAATGAAAGCCGAAGCCTAGTTTTATTTTGGATACTTTATTTATATCTTTTTAAAATCATTTTTCACCCGTGTATGCCGTAAATAGAGATACATTTCGCCTCGTTAACTAAAATACCACAGGAACCCGTTGTCACTATTTTGACATACCACTAATTTAATTAAGGTGCAAAACATCACATCGAAAAATAGCGGTTCACGAGTTCAACTCTCAACTTTATCACGAACGTGCACGATACAAAATTTAATAACGATAAATACGAAATTGTAAATGACAGGTCAATTTACAAGTGTGCAAACAAAATTATGATTAGTTGAGGCTCGGGCGTGTGGCCACGTGAGGGCTAATCTATACTTTTGGGGCAAGCCTGCTTTAGTCATATATTTTCGCGTTTAAAACAGAACGTGACTGGGATAGAGGGAATAGGCTTATTGTTTCATTTTGTTGGATATTTGTGTAAGCGATCAGCAACAATGTGGATGTAGACTTAGCTGTACGTGCGAATGCGAGTCACAACTATCTCGAGGGACCGATAACTTTTGTTATCCAATTCGTTGGACGCAGACTAAATCCATCAAAAATATTAATGTTTACGTTTTCCGACTTCTGGCAGCTTCTGTATAATTTACCTTAGTTTTATGCTTGTACGGGCAAACCCGTACAATACAATAGTTTTACTTTTATGCTGACATCGATGCGCCGCGAAACACACATTTTATTATAATAAATACTTTTATTCTACATCAGCAAATTATATCTCATATAGTTCAGTAGTCGTTGCAACACCGTACACTGCGCTACCTATCGCACATATAGCACCTTTCGCCGCGTATCGATCAATCAATCAATATCTGTAAATCTGTTAATTTTAGTGTTTTATTAATATATCATTATTTTACCTATCAATCCATCTTTGATTTGCGCATACCGCGTACAATGCTATATCAATATTGTTTGTAGTAGTTTCCATGTTTAGAATTTCTTCAATAATCAGGGATTCAAAGGCAATTTAGATTGAAAGACGATAAAATTGCTTACACGCGCCATAATAAATGTTTTGTTGCCACTTTCCGTGTGGTCAATATTATTATTGTTCTTTGATACTTAATAAGAAATATGAGGCCGGTATCTTTTTTACAAATCCAGATATCAAAGATATATGACCTTCTATCTAATATTTCCTGGTTTATTTCGACAAATAAGTATAACATTAATCGGTTATTAGGGTTTCCTACGAAATAGTATTATTTTAAAAGCGTTACTGTTGGGCACTCTTTTATGTTATCGTCATAGTTAGTTTTTTGTACAACTATTAATTAATTGTAGTTGAATAACAATACGGGGAAAAATAAAATTGCCGATTTAACTAAAAGTTTTTGAAGCCACTGACATCAGTATTTAACAATAAATAATAATCAAGGTACGAAACCCTCTCAATGTGAGATTGGTTCGTACTTGTTCGATTTACTACGGAATTCAATATTCGATCTATAGATCGATCTGTAGATTTTAGGTTGGTTTTTAACATAAGCCATACAAAATATGTCAAACACGATTCTCGAATCTCAAAATCCATGTATGGTTCGAATATTGAACACGCATTACCAACATCAGGCCATACGAGCGAGGAATCTTTCGCCCTTTGGCCGTAATATAACAGGACCAGATATATACTATCAAAATAATAATATACGTAAAGATACTTCCTTAATGTCATGTCTTCGCAAATCCTTAGCTACCGAAGGCAGATATGAGATTTGGATACTTGATTCCTTTTATAACATAATATAGATACTCACTAATGAAGGATCTTTTAAGCTACGCTCGGTGCAAGACGAGCGAAACGTCGGTAACAAATAGGTATTTATACCTTAAATAAGTTAAGTTAACGCGATTAAGACCCGCTAAATTAATTTCTATGATTGTGATTGTTGTTTATATTTGCCATCTGTGGTGCACAAGCCAGTCCTTCTGATTTTAAACTAAGTTTTTCTTTCTTACAGTTTTTAAGTAAAATACGGAATCAATAAACAGATATCCCAAGGTAGTAGATATTTTAGCATTTGCTCACTAGGTTCAATTGATACTACGTAATCATTTTTATAAGCTGAAACGTTATTTATTCTCCAATCTTGAATACCAAAAGTCACAGCGATCGGTGATAAAAGGCTTAATGGTCTAAACACTAGTGGAAACAATTCTCCCGCTTCATCGCTCGTAAAGCTACGGACGGATAGTTCGGTACTGGTGAACGGCGAAGCTGCCAAATGCGCTGCTGTTATATAAAATTGGCAACTGCCGAGTTGTGGTCGATCCCATGTGGTTTCGGCTTCAATGTGGCCATTCCGATACTTTGGCTCGTGCGTAAGAATGCGTCGTAAGAATTTGTGGATTAAACTAATTAATTTAACATAAAATAAAATTGATGTTAGTAGTTTAAATATCTAGACTGCCTCGTTGGTCTCGCGGCATAAATGTGCGCGTGGGATTGGGAGGTCTCGGGTTCGATTCCCGGGTCGGGCAAAGTGTTATTGGGTTTTTCCGTTAGGAAATTCTCAGTAGCAGCACGGAGTCTGGTAATGTACCCGGTACGGAAATAGGCTCGCCCCCTATTACGTGAGACCTAAAAATTCAAGGCGAAATGCGGGTGTAATATTTACACCTCTGCCTAACCCTTCGGGGATACAGGCGTGAGACTATAAATAAAAAAATAAAAACTGCAGTGCGTCTAATAATTTGGCCAGGGACTGTACTTTCATCACTCACATAGCCTTTCTGGGTAGTTTATCGACTAACGATTTAATCGTTTAATTATCCACGAAATTTTTTCCATTCCGGTTCGGTCATTCAATGGATGTTTGATAAACCATGACATAAATAGTAGACCAAATGATTTATTGCGTTCCGTTTAAAGTGGCCAGTTAATTGGTATTGGGTATAGGTTGGCGTGTACCGCCATCTGTGGGCAAACATTGATTCGTATTTTTTTAGAATGAAGTGAATTGTAATTAAATGATTTTTATTACAATGGAAGTCTGAAATATATGGCATTTATTACAGAAATATAAAGTGGTGACCAAAAAGAATTATTATATTTAGAATTTTCTGACCTTTCCTTAAAATATTTGATGACGTTTCTGATATTTGCTTTTTATAGAAATCGATAAGGAAAAACTTGGCATAAAGTAAGAGCGAATGAAATTGCAAATAAAATATATAGCTGCGAATATGAAGTAAAATATCGAAATTAGCTTCTGACATGAGTACTATTTTGTGCAGATTATTTTGCTTATTATCTGTAAAGATCCCAATCTCATTATTCGACTCAGTAACCTAAAGGTACGAGTTCGTAGCCGGCAGCAGACGGCAACTGCAAGCAACGTGTTGCCGCGACGGAAGGTATTTCATAAAAATATATAAAAAACAGTAGTGTCGCGATGACCAGGCATTTGCAGTTGCGGTCTGTCGTCGGCTACGAACTCATACCTTTATTCGAGCAAACGTTCTTCGTGCTGGCGTATTCATACAGCCAAATATTGCTATAGTAAAATAAGCATAGCTACACGAAATTCTAAGCAAATAGAGCATATAGGTGAATATCTAGAAACAGAAATTGGGAACAGAGATTAGAATAAGTATAGCTAGTGTTATCTATGCCAAATCATTCACAAATAGAAGGTATTTTGACTTTAATTTTACTATATGTTATGGTACTGTAGCTAGTTAAATTACGGGGTATTAGGAGACTTAATATCTTACATACGTCTCAAGGTAGGTAGTGGTTTGACTGTGTCTCCGACGTGACCAAAGGGCGGCAGTTGCCGCTTCGTTGGGCCGTTATTTCGTCTGCCACCTTGCTGCCATAAAAAACCCATACATATTATTTACAGTACATATTACATAGGTACATTTACTAATCTAGCCAAAACAATAAAATCTTTATAAAAATATTGAACACTAAGGCTCAAGGCTTTGATCAAACTAACCCTAAGCGCAGTATGTGCTAATGCTGGCTCAAATGTAATTCAGCGTGCAATCAATATAATCATCATCTTAATATTTGCCCCATTGTTATCCACGACTATTATATTGAAGCCAAGGGACCGCTTAATATACCTCACGTACATACATACATACATACATATCGGCACGTCTTTTATCCCCGAAGGGGTAGGCAGAGGTGTATTTCTACACCCACTTTTCGCCAGATATACTTTAGTCCCACGTAATAAGGGGCAAGCCTATTGCCGTACCGGGCACATTTCCAGACTCCGTGCTGCTACGGAGAATTTCGTGACAGAAAAACCCAATAACACTGCCCGACCCAGGAATCGAACCCGGGACCTCCCGATCCCACGCGCACATTTATGCCGCGAGACCAAAGAGGCAGTCGTATAGGGTTTGATGTCGAGTTTTCCGTCTCTACGCAAAGATGGTATTTGCATCGTGTTATCCCTTAGTCGCCTCTTACGACACCCACGGGAAGATAGGGGGTGGTGACACTTGTATTCTATGCCGTCAACCACACGGCTTATGCCGTCAACCACCTCACGTACAATAAAATTAATAGTCATATTTATATAGTTATGTTAGTGTTGAAACTTGTTGAACACTTATTTCTCGAATGTATTCTGTGTTTGGAGAAAATTTAAATATTTACAATATCTAATTGAATTTTAAACACTACAATGTTACCATTTATTCACGATAGTAAGGTTCACAGAATCAATTAATAGCAACGTGTTTGCTAAACGTCTCTGCGCGTAAATGAAACAGTAAACATAAAAGGGAACTTTAATCTCATATCCACTATTATTGTTATTATATTTAGCCAATAATTTGGCTCGTAAGCGGTACAAGTATTCTCGGGAACAACATCACCTTTGCCGTTATTCGGCAGTTTTGACGACTTACTGACATAAAACCAGTTATCCTCACCACCGTCCTGTATCGTAAGCCTTGTAGCCTAATGCATAACGCATGTACGCTTGTTGGAAACAAAAAAAATCGCAATGCGAATATTTATTTTGATCTCATAAGTACACTAGAGGCCGAAGGAAAGTATACATTGGGGATTAAACCTTTATCGCGAGCAGAAAGGCGCGTATTGTTGCGTATTCAATACGCGGGTCTGAGTACGAAAATAGAATAGTTTAACATTAGCCGTAATGACTTGCTTTTGCTGCGACGTATCGTTGGTCTTAGCTTAAGTGCTTGTGGGTCAAAAACGACCTTTGGCCACTTATTTCACAACTCACTGCGTTTTTCTTTGATGATATTTTCTTTTTGAGAATTGACTTTTTGGTTAAAAAAAAAATGTTTTATTTGAATTTGTTTGGTTGATTTTGATTGGATTTGATTTGATTGTGAAAACCCGAGTGAAATTGGATATATATATAGTCCTCTTCACCGTATCCGATGACAGCGACCCAGACTAGTTTGCATTTCTTTCATGAGCTCTCTGATGGCTGGCAAAGCCAAAGGGTCACGGTCAAAATGGGCGTAAAACCAACAGCTTTAAAATATATTTTATGTGAAAGCTAATGACCATTACTTAATTTTATACTATGACGGCAATCACCCAAACAATCGGTGAGCAGAGATATTCAGTGATGTTCAAACGTATTTTTTATAGAATCCACAATCGCTAATACAACGGAGATAACACGACACGATGTTGTGCAGAGCTAGGCCAATGAAACCAATCTATTGGTTGGGTACCTAACAGAATACTACATTCCATCCCTTTCTAACTTCTCGCTTACTCAGGCGCCGACCAAAAAACAAGCGTGTGAGCAGGCCGGGCAATGCGCGTCAGTCGTTATTCATATTTAATTGAATTATATAGAGAGGAGTCATTAGATGATTTAAGGCGAGGACATATGTGAATTGGGCGTCATTAGGGGTAAATTAAAACCGTTTTTCTCCGTAATTGTTATAGAAAAAAAATCCAAAAAAATATGTCTTAATCTACATCATATAAAGCATTTTCTCTTCAGTACCAAATCCTATAAAAAGTATTATAAATATCTGAATAAAATATGCAAAATAACCTCTGTTTTTGTAGTTATTACCTTTTTTCTCCTAATCTATCAATCATAAGATTGTTTAAATTGAATCAGCCTCTTATATATTAGAACACCAAGGGAACCTTCAACTTATTTTTGCAAATAACTTTACTTATTATTTTCTGAGAATTTTTTACGTCACCGATACTCGCAAATCGCGCGTGAACAACTAACCAGTAGTACGAGCAAGGTCAACAGCATATATCCACCTCTTAAACAGATGTAATATTCTGCAAACTAATGTGTGGTTTCTTCGAATTAAAAGTCAACAGTCGCGGCATGTCAGATCGCGCATATATAATACTTACATTTTGATAGATAGGGACCAAATCGGTAGAAATGCGATAGTTGAGCATTACGTACTTGCTTAACAGGCAGAAGAACAGTAGGAAGTTGTGCCCACATAGTTTCAGTTTTGTGGTTTTTAGGGTTAGGACGGCACGAGCCTTTCATTGCACCCGCAGAACATTTATTAGATGTTATAGTTGATGATAACCATTGATATTTAAATAAAAGGTATCAATATATAGTAGTTTTTAACAAATATGTGTGTTTTATTTAACCAATCTTTGGGTTTTTTTTGCAGTGATACCCGGTCGATATGGGGGTTAACAAGTATATAGGGGGTATTTAGAAGTACAATAAAGTAAATTACAACAACATTTTATTTCTGTTGGTTTTACGCCCAGCTCTCATACAAAAATGCCCATGATCCTTTGGTCTTGAAAACCTGGTCACACCGTGCACAGAAGAGCTGATTAGTGTGGTTATATTTATATGTGTAGTTGTATGAGGGCTTAGGGCGGTTTTTTCTTATTTGGCGTTTCCTGTCTAGTTCTTCAAGACGAAGATTTTCAAAGCTTTCACTGGCTTTGTGGATTAAAGAGCGCCACCTTCCTCGGTTTCCAGCAAGGTCCTGCCATGTGTCAAGTGGTATGCCACAAGTTGTAAGGTGACGTTTGAGAACATCCTTGTAGCGCAGGTATTGCCCACCCTGTGTACGTACGGTCTTAGGTAGCCTGTTGGCTTCCATGCGCTGCACATGACCACACCATCTCAGCTGGATCCTTATCAGGAGCGCCTCCATGCCTGTCATTCCAGTGCGCCTTAGCACTTCCGTATTGGGAACACGATCCTGCCACTTGATATGAAGGATGGATCGAAGACACCTTAGGTGGAAAGTGTCTAGCTTTTTAATATCACCTTTATAGAGACACCAGGTTTCAGCGGCGTAGATGAGTATTGGTAGTACTAAGGCCTTATAAACGCATATTTTTGTTTGCAGTTTTAGGTCGTTAGAAGACCACACACGTTTATTAAGTTTCCCAAATGTTGTTAGCAATCCGTGTTTAAATCTCAGACGCAAGACTATTATCGTTGGAGACTTGACTTCCAAGATATTTAAAATGCGACACTTCTTCCAATGGCAGAGAATGTAGCTTAACGGTTGAGCTGTCAGCGTCACACCCCCTTGGTGGTTGCTTTAGAATTTGGATCTTTTTCACGCTAATTACTAGCCCAAATCTTGAACAGGCGGCTTGGAGATCCTTAATATATTCTTGGAGAGTATCCACACGGTCAGCCAACAGGCACACGTCATCGGTATAGAGAGCATCAAGTACGAGAACTCTAGAAGTCTTAGTCCTCGCTTTGAAGCGTGAGATGTCGAAGACACTTTTATCTGTATGGACGTTCAGTTCAATTTGTCCAACACTGTGTTTTAGTGCATCATTCAAAACAGCCGAGAAATATAGTGCAAACAATGTGGGAGCCATGACACACCCCTGCTTCACACCACTAGTTACATGAATTGGGTCTGAGAAATCGTTTTCATGTTGAACACGAGCCGTCATACCGTCGTGAAACTGACGAATCAGGTTGACGAATCGACGAATTGACGAAGATCCAGACTTTTTCAATACCTCCTAAAGAGCAGTGCGAGACACGCGGTCAAAGGCCTTTTCTAAGTCGACGAAACACATGTACAGGGGACGGTTTTGTTCAAGGCTTTTCTCCTGAATTTGCTTCACTATAAAAATTCCGTCAACGGTTCCTCTACCAGGTCTAAAACCATACTGCGACTCTGGAAGTATCTGTTCCGCAAGGTTTGCCAATCGACCATATATGATATGAGCCAGTACCTTCCCAGCAGAAGACAGGAGGGAGATGCCCCTGTAGGAACCACAGTCGGATAATTCACCTTTCCCTTTATAAAGTTTACAAATGGAGGCATCCTTCCAGTCTTGAGGTACCACTTCGGCTTCCCATATCTTGAGCACTAAGTTGAAGAGTCTGCTTTAAATATGCGGACCACCATATTTGTAGATCTCCGATGGCAGACCATCAGCGCCGGGTGTTTTGGCATTCTTCAATCTTTTCACGGCTTGCATGAATTCATCAAAGGTTGGTGGATCAGCGAGTTCTTCCTTAACGGGACGGCATTCAAGATTTTCAATGTATGGCAAATCAGTTGCCTGTGAGCAGGGATTCAGGACTTCATTAAAATGTTCAGCCCACCTATCCAGGATCTGCTTATGATCCGTCAGTCTACAGTCCCCGTCACGAGAATATATTGGTGCCGTTTTTCTTGATTTAGGTCCAAAAATTGCTTTTAGGCCTTCGAAAAATCTGCCCGTCTGGTTTGTGTCGGCAAAGAGCTGCAGCTCTTTTGCTTTGTCCAGCCACCATTTATTTTTGAGGTCACGAATCTTGATTTTCAGATCACGTTGGATGAATCTTCGTCTATCGGTGTTAGATAGTGATCTAAGTTCTAGTCTGTAGCGCTCAAGTAATGCTCGGATTTCGTCGTCTGAGCCATCGAACCAATCCTGGTTTTTCTTCTGCAGCTTTGGTAAAGTTCATGCGACGCTGTCTTGAAGGTGTTTAGCATATAATAGCCACGCTTCATCAACACTGTCTGCAGCGTCCTCCATCTTGGTGCTAAAGTGATTATCTAGGTACTGTCTGAGCTTCTCGGAGTAAACCAGTGGTTCATAACATGCATTCACAGGTCTCTTATGTGCTGCGCGCCGAGGAGTTTTTATTTTCAGACGCATTTTCGATCGAATAAACCGATGGTCTGACCAGCATTCTGCACCACGCATAGCTCTCGTTATTAAGACGTCACTTAAGTTTCTTTGACGCGTGCATTAAAGTCACCTAGCAGGACAATTTTGTCTTGCGGTGGAACTCCCGTAAATACGCAGGATAGGTCTCAATAGAATTTTACTTTGTCATCATCATTTGCTGTTAAGGTGGGTGCGTAGATACTAATAAGGTGAACAAACTTAGTATCATCAATGGGTAGGCGTAAGGTCATTATGCGGTCATTGATTCCTTTTGGAAGTTGTGTTAAGGACCCAGCAATTTCATTACGCACTGCGAAGCCAACACCACTAGCCGCTCGCTCCCCAGCTGATTTTCCAATCCAGTAATATGTGTATCCACCCATCCGCTCGCAAAGGTTTCCACTATCACTGAGATGAGTTTCACTTATAGCAGCAATATCCACGTTGTATCTGGAGAGTTTCTTTGCCACAATTGCAGTCTTCCTTTCGGGACACAGTTAGAGTCATCATTTAAGAGTGTTCGTACATTCCAAGCTCCCACTACAAAGTTTTTCATGCTATACTTTTTATGTGTCTTCCGACCGCAATGAAGGTTGGTGATCAGATGACTCCGGTTTGCCATCTGATTTGGAAGAGAGACGGACTATGTTTGGGCCACCTTTTCTAGGCCCTTCCCCGGATTGAGGGCTGCTTTGCCGCCAGTCGTGCTGCCGAACCTGTCCTCCCGCCTCAGTCGAATCCAGGAGCGACCACTCTCTACTGACCGCCTACGTGCTGAGTCCCAGCTAAGGCCGATGATCCACCAAGACCTCGACCCCACCACCAGTTCCCGATCGCCGTAGGGCTCTTATATAGCTCGTAAAGTCCTATGAAACAAAGCCAGGGTCATCCGCGCGTGAATATATTAAAGTGGATAAGCAGTTGCGCTGGTGCAGATCCACTCTCTCGTCCACAAAATCCAGGTGCCGATGGACCGGGTGACCGGTATGACTGACAGGAAATTGAGAATGCAGGTGGTTGACCGCATATCAGATCAATGCAGTGACATGACGTGCGCCCTTTGAGGCACCCCACCGCGTGCCTTGCTTTATCGCCGCAAAAAACCGGTTTCGTTTGCCTATCGACATTGTCCGCCCGCTGCACCGATGAAGTCTTCGAGATGTCTGTTTAAGAGCTGAATTGGAAAAATCTTCCTCTGCCCCTGAAAAAGACGTGCCTCTTCCGCTTTTATTGCCGCACCAATGGCTTCCATCTCCGCCAACAAAACCGTTGAGGTCTTCAACCGTAACCCTGGTTAAGGGATCTACGTTATACCCCGCAGAACTGGGTCCTCATTCGAACTTCGCCACCTGCCTGGCCTGGCCTACTAGGACAGGTGGTGCCCACCCCCGCGACTAGGACGCGTCGGACAAGAATTGCTCCGATGGTAACCTAGAGAAGGAGACTCTAGATACCTCGGAGTCGGGTTAATGATCTCGTTTGGGCCCGAGATCACAGGCAAAATTGGACAACAGTGCAAACGTCATGTATGAAATTTCCGAAAAGAATTTTAGGAATTTGCGTAGTAGGTTTGAATAAAAGTGTACGTTTCGCGTAGGGCAGGATTTTATCCGAGTGCACGGTTGGTGCATTCCTGCCCGTTCGATGGGATTATTGTTTTTTACGTACTGGGTCCGCTTTTGGTTTATTCTCTTCGGTTGCAAGTGTCTATTTGTACGTATGTTGCACTGATTTTAAGTGGAGTTTTTGACCAGTGACTCTTGCCGGTACAGACAGTTGGATCTTTACGCCTTATATTTATCACGCAGTCTGCTTTGCGATAAAAATCTAAATAATTATTTTCAAACATACATTTAATATACCTCATAAATCAATCAGATATAGAATAATTATAATACTATGTTTAACAAAAATAAAACACTTGATCTTTAATTTGTTGTCTTCCTTTGCGAATTAATTTTTAGTTCACTCAGCCGATATGTGCGTCCTGCACCTTTGATTAGAGTTTTATGCAGAAAGTTTTGAGTGTTATTTTAATTGTCTTGAATGCTTGCTGCTATTCAACCTACCTAATCAACGAAAAATATATTTTATTTTTCCGCGAATCTAAAACTTTAAAACTCCTATTTAATTTTTCATAATTACCATCATCATCAGCCTGGCGTAGTCCACTGCTGGATACAGGCCTCTCCAATGGCAATTTACTTTTTAATACGACGAAAACATGTTAATGTGTCTAAACACTGAACGGAAAATATATTTCCTAAATTCTGTTTTAAGTCCCGATCAGACAAACAATAGTGGGATGAGACGTTGAATTTGGCGATGACGCTTCCCCTATGTATTTATTGACGCATTTATAAACTGTTTATATGCACTTTGTCTGTGAGCCAACTTCAGATAGACACAATAGAATCTCACGAAGTTTCGTGACTACACTAAAGTTGTTACCTAGGGGAGAAGTTTGGCAGTTGTTGTAAGTTTTGTCGCACTTAAGGTTGTCTACAAATATCTTCTAGGGAAAAGAGGGAATAAAATAAACGACAAACATCAATAGGTGACCGTTGGCCGTCGGTTTTTTTCTTGTGTTCTAATAAAATCAATAATGTCAGAACGGTATAATAAGTAAACCATAATTCCATGTCTAGACTCTCCTATGAGTCTAGTAAGGTAACTGAAACCTAAAGCTTTAGGAACCACCTTTACCAAGCATTTGTGAACTATTCGCTTTATATTATATGTTATCCCCCGCTCCTTCCTCTCTTTTCAAATAGCCAAAAACACAGCTCTTTCGTTTATTTAACAAGTTTTTAAAATAATTATTTTTGATTCAGCATGCAAACCAATTTTGTTAATCTTTGATCAATATCGGATGCGAAAATATTTGAGGAGTTTGATCTAAATATTATACTTGATTAGCTACAACATAAGTAATGTCGAGAATCCCGGAAAGAGATCTGAGAATCGATATTTACATACATAAGTCAAATATAAATATCTAGATTATCCAGAACTACTAATATCCTACGTAAAACTATATAAATGTTTGTTCATGTTGACGTTATTTAGAATTCTATCCACAAAATAAAATCTAGCGGCTAGAACACTAATTATTTAGGACATGCCTGTAAATAGCATAAAATCAAACTGCTATATCCAGCTGCATACAGCGTTGCTTGCCAGAGGAAAACACAGGCAATCAGTATGTTTATTTTGAACAATCAAGCTAATTGTGAAACGGTTTTAACCTAAACTAGATGGACATGATACAAATATAATGTTCATTAAATGTTATCAAAATAAACACTAATTATATTATGAACAAAGGCCAGTTTTAGCCTGCAGTGGTTTTGTGCCATGTCAGTCGCCACTCACTGGGCTGTATCTCGGCAATTAATTATATGCAGACATAAATCAAAAGCTCTAGTGGAAATACATACTCGTATATAACATATGGAAAATATAAATACGCACACTATATTATATTATATAGCTTTTACCCACACGATTCAAATGTTTTTAAAACTATTGCTATAAACTTTGTATTGTAGCTTGGATTATACGTCAGGACAATAATCTACTTATTAGTCAATGTTATAGCTGAGAGGCAACCCTATTAGTAATTTAAGGGCCCAGTTATTCCGCTCTTCCACAAGTGCTGGTTAAATTATTTGGCAGATAACTTCATACATCCGTAAACATATTGAATTTATAATCAAGTCTGACCAACAGCAACCAGAAGTGGCAAAAAAGGCCCTTAATGTTTGTAACAAAAGTGAACGACAGACAGTAGTAAAATGCCTCTTCATCACGAAATGACTAATTTACTTATTGGATAATAAACCCTATAAGTATCAATTTTGCCGTGTGGTTGACGGCATAGAATACAAGTGTCACCACCCCCTATCTTCCCGTGGGTGTCGTAAGAGGCGACTAAGGGATAACACGATGCAAATACCATCTTTGCGTAGAGACGGAAAACTCGACAACAAACCCTATGCGACTGCCTCGTTGGTCTCGCGGCATAGGTGTGCGCGTAGGATCGGGAGGTCCCGGGTTCGATTCCTGGGTCGGGTAGTGTTATTGAGTTTTTCTGTCACGAAATTCTTAGTAGCAGCACGGAGTCTGGAAATGTGCCCGGTACGGCAATAGGCTCGCCCCTTATTACGTGGGACTAAAGTATACCTGGCGAAAAGTGGGTGTAGAAATACACCTCTGCCTACCCCTTCGGGGATAAAAGGCGTGACGATATGTATGTATGTATGTATGTAAGTATCAATTATGAAAATGTAGATTCAAATAACACCTCCTAACCATATTTTCCATTAAAACAGTTCGTTCTTATAATAAATTTATTCTCATAAATATTTTACTCGACTATTTATTCATTACGCAGTGTATAGTTAATATTTAATCGGCTGGTCAATTAGAGGTCACCAGCTTATAAGGTAAAGGGTAGTTGTGAATAAATTATATGAAGTATTGGCGGGCACGCACCCGGTCTCGATATATTGGTATAATGAAATAACTTGGGTATTTTATATTGGAAGGGTGAAGTCATATGTGCGAATATCAATAATACGTGGTTGAGTTGATTATGATGCGAAGAGGAGTGGTGGGTTTTTACTTGAATACCCGGTACCTGCATCCATGTAAAGTTTTGATAATATTAAACAATATTTCTTTCAGTTTAATATTTCAATAAGCACCGCACCAAAATTAAAAAAAAATCATGAATGGACATAAAGAATATCTGGACTCAAAACGACAATTTGTGTATCACCCAGAGTGTTGTCGACTTGTCGTGTTATGTGCAGATCGAACCTTCAGTTCTAAATTGTGAGAAGTCCGATTAAACTTATTAAATGAACTTCACTATACATTCATTTTCTTAATTTTCACTATACATGCAGATAGCAGTTCTCTACAATTTTGCGCAATCTACTGCCTGACTTAAGCCTCCTCGCGAAGATTTTGTATGCTTAATCTACAAAATCTTAATTTTCTCCTACGACAACCTCGTAATGACATGGAGTTGTGACAGTTTCGATTCTTAAACCGTCCCCACACGGACATAAATATGTACTTACTAGGGTTACGCTAGTCAGTTACTTGTGTATAAAAGGCCAAATTCCAAAAACGATTCTTACCTTTTATTCCTAAATATGACGAAAAAAACAAAATAGACACGAGACCCTCTATACAACCCTTTAATAGTTTTATATCAGCCACTTCATAAGCCCGGCTTTTTATACAATAAAAAGTCATTGAAAACAATTTATAGCTGTAAACCCCGGTCTAGACTGTCTTTTAAGGCCGTTATCACTAAGTTAGGGCATAACTAGGCCTTAAAGGGCCATTCAGGATTCAGCTCTGCGAGGCCTGCCAATATTTTTAAATGTAATGGTTATTATCATCGGTGCAGTCGTTTGACCCGCGTCTTGTAACTTTTAGTTGTTATTTGACTTTTAGGCTGTATAAAAATTTGATTTGGGATATATTTTGTCATTAAATTGATAAGAGTGCTTATTTCTTTTCTTTTTCTTGAAAGTTCAACAACAATCTATATATATCCTGTAGCAGCTTACCGCTGATTGCAATATTCGATTTATCCCTTTTTGAGATTTTAGATTCATTTTTGACATAAGGTCAATACAAATAAATAAGTTAAACACGTATCTCCAAAACCTCCAAATCCATGGATAGATCGAATATTTAAACCGACTGTTAGAGAATTGAGCAATGGTCTGCTACGGCGTAGTAGTATGTTGCTCAATTCGCTAAGTTATGGACACAGTTTGGAGTAGCAGTGCTACACTGATTGGGTCGGGTTCTAATCCACGGCGCGCACCAACGGCTTAACGAAATGATGTGCAAATAAAATTGTTAATTATTCTTTATTTATCGGTGAAGAAAATCGTCGTGAGGAAACCTGCATGATTGAGATTTCTCAAAAATGTTATCCAAAGAGAAGACCGTACTTGTGCAACAGCGTGGCGGACTGTGGTATGGCAATAAGCTGATGGCTGATGATAATGATCGCGGGGACCTTTATCAAATAGATACTTAAATATCGGACGATAAACACCCGCCACGACCACGCCATTAGGGAACCACAAGTCGTTGTTTCTTGACTGGGTGTATTTTGTTGATTCAATGTTTCATCATCATCATCATCGTCAGTCTCACTGCTGGGCACTGGCCTCTTCTCACCATGAGAAGGGTAAGGCCATAGTCAGACGAAGGCCATAGTAAGGTTGGCCGACTTCACATGTCTTTCGAGAACATTATCGAGAACTCTCAGACATGCAGGTTTCCTCACGATGTTTTCCTTCACCGTTTTATATTACTAATTTAATACGCACATAACTTCGAAAAGTCATTGGTGCGTGCCCTGGATTCGAACCCGAGACTCTGTGGCCAGCAGTCCGTTGGTCTCTCCACTAGGCTATCGCTGCTCATTCAATGTTTGTAAAACCCAAAACAACAAAGGATTTATTCCTTGTATAGGAGTTTCCATGTAACAGAAAGACATATTATTATACATTACATCGAAATGTGACAAGAAAACCTGATATTTGAATGATTTTCACACAACATTTTGTACAATTGCAATGCACCTAATACGTTACATTACGCGTCTAGTCAGTTTCTGCTTTCGGAAACTACAGTGCGGTTACTTAGTATGATATTTAATTTTAAAACGTCGCCCAACGCGTCAGTCAAAATACACGTGGTGCGTGCTGTTATAACCGAATTTAGTTAAAGGGAAATGCAATGTAAGCTTAATATAATTAATATATAAGCCATTACCGCCATGCGGCCAGTTAGTTAGCACACAGTTAGCATACAGTTATCATCCAGTTCGCATCTTTCATCTACCGCGCCAATATCCTACATCTCGCGGTCGCGAAAGCTTGAGTTCGGTCTAGATTTAGTCAATGTAATTTCGGGTGTAAATTAATAAACATTTTTCAGCTGTGAAAAATTTTTTTTTTAAAAACTCGCTACGTACTACGCGCAAAACATTGGTGTCAGAAGTGGGATGCTGTTGGCTTTCTGGATCCGTATTCAGACCGCAGCATCTGAACAGTGCGTAGTGAAAGTGTACTAGCAGCGCAAGGTCGACGATCAGTCTCCGCTCTCATAGCGTGAGCCCGCACCACACCAGATAGAGGATAAGTCTCCGCCCCTCGCAGCGTGAGCCCCCATCGATACACGCAAGTACACCCCCTTAGCCGACTGTCAGCCTCCGCTTTATAGCGTGAGCCAGCGCTTACCCTTACAGCCTTGACCTTGACTAGAGTGTAGCCGACCGTCAGTCTCCGCTATTAAGCGTGAGCCGGCGCCGCACCGATCGAGACCGTTCCCAAAACTTGTACTGAGCTTTGAAAACCCTCTGGGTGTAAAGCAGCTCGACGTCTTCAACTACAGGGTGATATCCGCACCCTATGATGCAGCTAACTCACCTTATTCTCTTCATCCTCATGTGGAACACGAAATCATCATCAACGTAAGTCTTATACTTATTTCCAAACTCTTTGTGTTGTGTTGTGTTTGTGCAGTGTTTTGTGATAAAAGCAGAGCATTCTAAAAAGCGTGTGCGTCATCTCGTAACTTCTAAAAGGGAAATCTAATTATAAGCACGTATTTTAAATTGACCTTGTAATAAATATTATTTTCTATATCTTATAAACTAAATCTTATAAACTAAATCCTATAAACTAAATCTTATAAACTAAATCTTAAGTATATCCTAATTATTATATTAGTAATCAATCTATCCTAAGGTCATATCTACTAAATCTTAAAGTTATCTAAATATTTGTAAAGTACTCACCATTTATGACGGATTCCGAATATTCAGTAAAATCTGAAAAAGATATTAAAAAGCCTACAAAAATGGCTAATGCCACAACGCTGAATTTCCTAACTAAATTTATTAAACCATATGATGGTAAAAGAGAGACTCTCCCCGCATTCCTTACAAACTGTGACAATGCCATTTCACTCGCCTCTGACGAACAGCAGACTATTTTATGTAAATTTATCATTTCCCAATTGGAAGGTAAGGCACAAGTAGCGTGTTCTTTAAAAACTTTTAGTAACCGGTCAGAACTTAAAGATTTTCTAAAACAAAACTTTAGCGAGAAGAAACATTCTACACATCTCTTGTCCGACCTTCAAAATTGCAAGCAAAACTTGCCGTCGGAAACTGTCTCACAATACTCTTTGCGAATTGAATCATGCTTAACGCGTTTGTTATCAGATGTGCATTTCTCCTGTGATAAAAAGGATGAATTAGTTGGTAGAGTCGCCGGTATCAAAGACTTGGCACTCAACACTTTCCTAATGGGTCTAAATCCGAGTTTTTCGCATATAGTTCGATGTCGTAACCCTAAAACGCTAAACGAAGCCGTCACACATGCTATTGAGGAAGAAAAATTATTTAACGCTTCCAAATTTTCCTTAAAATCGCCAAAAACATGTTCGACCTGTAACAAACAAGGTCACTTGTCTTCTGAATGTTTTCGGAATAAAAACAAAAACGTGAAATCTTATAATACGAATTTTACTAATCCTAATACTTATCAAAATCGTTTTCCCATGCAAACTCAATCGTCCCAAAATCCTAATAATTTCCTACGGAAAATCTGCGCATATTGCAAAAATCCCGGTCATTTGATAACCGAGTGTCGCAAACGACAGTACAATAATCAAAGCCGTAATATACAACAACCTGATACTCAGGCACAGAGTAGTGATACGCGCAGAGGCAACGCTAATGTAAACTTTTGCCATACGAATGATATGGCCGTGAACCACTCAGACGCTAATGAAGCATTAGTTTCTGAACCTTTAAACCAAATCGGATTCTGAGTGCGTGTCTATCGGAATCCACAGGATTTAAAAATGACACGATTCTTTCTAAATCTTATTCACCTCAGTTCCAAAACAGGAATCTGAGTCATACCAAGTCTTATGATAATACTATATCTTATCCTAAATCGTATACTAAATCCTATGATAATGCTAAATCTTATACCAAATCTTATGATAATTCTAAATCTTATGCTAAATCCTATGATAATACGAAATCTTATACTAAATCTTATGATAATGCTAAATCTTATGATAATACGAAATCTTATGCTAAATCTTACGATAATTCTAAATCTTATGCTAAATCATACGATAATGCTAAATCTTATGCTAAATCTTATACTAAATCTTATGATAATATGAAATCGTATACTAAATCTTACGATAATTCTATATCTTATGCTAAATCTTATGATAATCCTAAATCTTATGCTAAATCTTATGATAATCCTAAATCTTATGATAATCCTAAATCTTATGCTAAATCTTATGATAATCCTAAATCTTATGACATTACTAAATCTAATACTAAATCTTATGATTATACTAAATCTCATAATGATACCAAATCTTATACTATTTCTAAATCTTGCACGGAATCGTGTAGCAATCATAACTTACCTTTTAAGAATAGTGATGGTAACTTGAAAAGTAAACTTACCTCTTATCCGCCAGACGATTTGTCACCGTCACGCCTGAAATGTTCTAAATCTTATCAGAATGATATACCAATTTACGAAATGAATTCGTTTATTAAAAAGGTAACACTTCCACATGTTTTCTTATTTACTAAGCATACTACCAGGTCACTTGTTCTATTAATCGACACTGGCTCTAGCATTTCTTTAGTTAAAGAAGAAAGTCTTTATAAAAAGCCTCAACTATCCTCAGAAATAGTGCGACTTAAAGGAATCAATGATAGTGGCACGTTTTGTCAAACATTAGGCACCTTCCAAATGCAATTTTACTTATCTTCGGAAGTTCATTCTTATAAATTTCACGTCGTAAAGAATGATGTTAGCCTCGATTATGATGGCATAATAGGCACAGACCTTCTAGGTCATATTAAAGCAGTCATAGACTATGACAAGGAATGTTTAAAAAATCAAAATCATACTTTACCTTTACGTTTCAAGATGCCAATTCACAAAATCCCAGCTCGTTCTGAAGCTGTAATTGAATGTGGAGTGTCAAACAGTAGTGATGAGTTACCTTTTCTTAAAGAAGCCTTAGTTCTCGACCATAAGATTTCTGAAGGCGTTTATGTCGCAAATTGCGTCGTCACTTTAAAACCAAATCGTAGAGTTAATATTTCTATTCTAAATACTACTGAATCCGAGATCGAAATAAATAACTATTCCGTTAATCTTACACGTATGCAAAATAACTTCACAGAGTGTCTGACAACTTCAGACATTGAGACTATAAATAAAACTTCACTTCCTGTCATTGATAGACATAATCAAGTTCTAAGTCAAATTCGAACCTCTCACCTAAATTCAGAAGAAAAAGCAACTCTGTTAGACTGTTGCTCTCAATTTACAGACGTTTTTCATCTTGAAGGTGAACCTCTCACCTGTACTAGCACAATCAATCACTCTATAAACACAGGGAATGCCGCCCCAATCCACGTAAAGTCTTACCGTTTTCCAGAGTGCCACAAAGAAGAAGTAGACAGTCAAATAACCAAAATGCTCGAACAAAATATCATACGCCCGTCTCAATCACCATGGAGCGCCCCTTTATGGGTTGTCCCGAAGAAGGCAGACGCCTCGGGGAAACGAAAATGGCGTATAGTTATCGATTATCGTCGCCTTAACGACGTCACGGTGTCCGAAATCTACCCTATACCGTTAATAACAGATATTCTTGACCAACTAGGGCATTCTAAGTACTTTACGACCTTAGATCTTGTAAGCGGTTTCCACCAAATTTCTTTAAATCCTGCTGACGCGGCAAAAACAGGATTCACAATTGTAGGCACAAATGAAACGTCTGGTCATTACGAATTTACCCGAATGCCTTTTGGCTTAAAAAATGCACCTAGCACCTTCCAACGCCTCATGAATACAGTTCTATCTGGTCTCCAAGGATTACACTGCTATATTTATTTAGATGATTGTATTTTGTACTCGCCAGACCTCCCTAGTCACATTGAAAAGCTAAAATTAGTCCTTGAAAGGTTACGTCAACATAATCTAAAATTGCAACCAGATAAGTGCGAGTTCTTACGCCGCGAAGTTACTTATCTAGGTCACGTCATCACCGATAAAGGTGTCTAACCGAATCCAGACAAGTTAAAAGCCATCGAAGGTCTTCCAACTCCTAAAAACCCCAAGGACATAAAATCATTCCTAGGTCTAGTCGGTTATTACCGCAGATTCATAGAAAACTTCTCTAAAATTACCAAACCACTCACCTCCCTTTTAAAGAAAGATGTCGCTTTCCATTGGACGCAAGAACAAGAACTTGCATTCCAAACTCTAAAACATAAATTAGTCTCAGCACCTCTCCTTCAATATCCTGATTATTCAAAACCGTTTATACTTACCACTGACGCATCTTATTACGCCGTTGGAGCCATTCTTTCCCAAGGGGAAATCGGCAAAGATAAGCTGATAGCCTATGCATCACGTACCCTAAACAAAGCAGAAGGAAACTATTCCACTACGGAAAAAGAACTTCTAGCTATTCTTTTTGGCGTTAAGACGTTCCGTCCCTATTTATATGGCTACCAATTCAAAATCGTTACCGATCACAGACCCTTAGTTTGGTTGTTCAACGTTAAAGATCCAGGTAGTCGTCTTATACGATGGCGCCTGAAATTAGAAGAATATAATTATGAAATAGTGTACAAACAAGGCAGATTAAATTCTAATGTCGATACCTTATCTAGGTACCCCGTAAACACGTTAACCTCTAATTCTAACTTAAATAAATCAACCTATGAACAATATTTTAAAAAGCAATTCTTAAAAACTACATCTAATAACGATACAATCATAGAAGAGCATAGTCAATCACTTCATTTAGCCAAACAAAAATATATAGCATGTCCGATGTCTCTGGACTTCGACTACTCTATGCCGCATTGCGAGCAATTGTTATCGCTCATCGAAAATGCTGACGAGTTAAAAGCCCGTGAACGTGAACTTGAAACTGTTCACATTGTAGATTCTAATAATAGAACATTTTATTTTCTTTTTACGAAAACACATCATTACGATGAAACTAGTTATAGAATTATTTATAAATTACTTATGGAATTGCGTAACAAAATCTTATCTAACGAAAACTACGAAAAATAATTAGCTATATCGGATTTTTCGGAGCCATTTACTAAATTAGTTTACATTAAGATCTATAATATGATATCATACATTTTTCACGGCACCCAAATCAAAATACATATATATAAAAATCAAATAATATACCCAACTCCCGCTGAGGTCCCTAATATTCTAAAAGAAAATCACGGTACCACTATTGCTGGTCACCCAGGTGTTAAAAGAATGTATAATAGGATAAAAGTAGCCTACTACTGGAAATCGATGCGTTCCGATATAGGAAGTGCAACGGTAGTGATGGACACATCCGATTACAAACAAAAAATGGAAAATCTTTTGTCGGATGAAAATACATATAAATTGGTTAAGACAGACCCGACCAACAAAATACTCAAGCAAACGAGTGACATTGTTAAGAAATACTCCGAACTACTGAATCTGGACGTGAAATACTTAATACCATCGTGTGCAAAACCTCCTCAATTGTATGGTCTACCGAAAATACACAAAGAAAATGCTCCACTGCGCCCTATAGTCAGTCAAATAGGGGCACCAACCTACAGATTGGCTCAACACATTGCGAAGATTCTCTCGCCACTCAGAGGCAAGACGAGAGCGCATGTAAAGGATTCCTGCCGTTTTGTCAGTGAAATAAAACACCTACATCTCTCTGACAAGGAAACTATGGTTAGTTTTGATGTACAGTCATTATTTACATGCTTACCAGCACATGACTGTATTGAAATAACTAGAAGGAAGCTAATAGAGAACAACATGCCTGAGGAATATGCAGAAATATTGAAACACTGCTTAACAACTGGCTATCTGTTATGGGATGAGAAATACTACATACAAGTAGATGGTGTGGCAATGGGCTCTCCAGTATCGCCTGTTGTTGCTGACATCTTCATGGAGGACTTCGAGGCGCGAGCCCTGCAGACTGCCACCATCACACCGAGGTTCTACAAGCGGTATGTAGTTGACACTTTCACAATTTTACCAACAGATAGTGTTAATGTATTCCTAGACCATCTTAATTCTATTCATAACCACATCAAATTTACAATGGAATTAGAGGCAAACAATTCTTTAGCTTTCCTAGATGTACTTGTTATCAGGAACAAAAACAACTCTTTGAGCCACACTGTGTATAGGAAAAAGACACATACAAATAGGTACTTAAACGGTGAATCTCACCACCATCCTAAACAGTTAGCTACCGTGGGAATGTCTTTGTTTCAGAGAGCCCGGGGGATCTGTGACAAGAAACACCTGGACGCCGAGCTTCAACATGTCAAGCAAGTTCTGCAAGACAACAAGCTCCGACCGCCGCGCCAACGTCACAGATCCCCGAAGAACAAGCCAGCCACAGTAGAGAGACAACCTGCTGTCCTCCCATACATCAAGGGCGTGACCGACAAGATTGGCTACATCTTGAAGCGAGCTTCAATCAAAACATTCTACAAGCCGCCAACGAAGATAAGCCAATTATTACCATCTGTCAAGAGTCAGTTACCCTTACAAGAGGCCGGGGTTTACAAGATAGACTGTGAGTGTGGGCTCTCATACATTGGACAAACCAAGAGAAGCATAGGCATTCGACTAAAGGAACATATAGCTGACATTAAACACAAACGCTCGACGAAGTCTGCTGTGTGTGAACATGTAGAACAAGGAACCAACCATTACCTGCGATTTGATAAACCACAGATACTCGCAAAAGAACACCGCTTTATTCCAAGAATGATACGTGAAGCTATTGAAATTAAAAAAACATCCTAATTTCAATAGGGAAGATGGTTGGAATGTTCCTCCAGCTTGGGACCCTGTTATCAGGCTAATGAAACCCAAGAAGGACAAAGTCACCAGAAGACATCAAGACACAGTGAGCACATTCTGCGTAGATAGTAACACCAATAGTTGAAAAATGTTCAGGTACTTTGAGATAACTTATAAATTCAAGACAAAGACAAATATCACCTCAGTCCGCCGTGAACACGAATCCTATAAAGAATTCGAAACGTCGGCTAGTAATAAAAATGTAGTTTCTTGATCTTTCGGTTCAAATGTAATAACAAATAACCAGTGAAACCAATATAACGCGATAAAATCCGTAAACTGTAGTTTAATTTCAATGATATCTCTAGTTGTAAGAATGTCAATACTAAGTACATAATATGTCCTTTACCTTCTGTTCTGTCGACAATCAATAACCCATCTTGTGAGTCGAAATTGTTAACGGAAGTAACCGTATCTCTTCCGGATATGTGTAATAATAAGCTAATATATGGTAATATTAATATTTGGCAGAAATTAAATGATGGAAAATATATTTTTGTCCAATCTAAGCCTAGTAAGTTAACATTAAAGTGTAACCATGATATTAAGGATTATACTCTGCAAGGTACTGGTCTGTTATCCTTGAAAAATGATTGTATTGCATATTTTCAAACTTTACAATTCTATCCTTCCCATACTTATAACAGAGTTTTACCAAGTCAACTATCAATTAACTATGATATAACAGAAGATGATTGTTGTAAATTTAATAAGATTTTAAATAACAGTTTTCACGAATTTTCTCTAAAATTACTAAAATTAGCTTCGCATAAATTAGACAGCTTAGAAAACCAAATAAACAATGTGCAAAATCAATCACATATCGTTAAATATGGACATTATTATTCCACATTAACGTATATAATAATCAGTACATTTATTGTTTATGGACTCTTTAAATTATATAAAAAATGTTTTGCGAAATGTGTTAACCCATCCTGTTGTATACAGATATACAATCATTGTTATAATGACAGTAAAAGTAGCAATGAAACTTCAATAAGCCATCCTATGGAATTAACTACCATATCTGAAAACTCAGATGAATTTGACAAAAGGTCAATTCATAGTTTGCCAGAAATCGAAATTAATAAATTAAATAAAAATGTAAAATTTAGGCAGTTTGAAAAGTCCAACCGTAACCTAAGCATTTATTAGTTATAACAGGCATTTCCATATTCTATATCTACTATATTAAAATGTTATTAGGTATAAGAATCTCTTTTTTAGGAGTATTCTCCACTTAGTTTGTATAATTTTAATATTGTCTTATAATGATTTTAATCATATAAAACTTTGTTTTTATATTACTATTTTCTTAATACCTTATACTACTTTCTATGTCTTGATAAGTTATTGTAAAACTCAAGCTCTTGCACGCGGTTTTCATTAAACTTCGCGTTCATCTTATTTAAGATGAAGCTTCGTCTTCAAGGGGGGACGTGTTATAACCGAATTTAGTTAAAGGGAAATGCAATGTAAGCTTAATATAATTAATATATAAGCCATTACCGCCATGCGGCCAGTTAGTTAGCACACAGTTAGCATACAGTTATCATCCAGTTCGCATCTTTCATCTACCGCGCCAACATCCTACATCTCGCGGTCGCGAAAGCTTGAGTTCGGTCTAGATTTAGTCAATGTAATTTCGGGTGTAAATTAATAAACACTTTTCAGCTGTGAAAAATTGTTTTTTTAAAAACTCGCTACGTACTACGCGCAAAACAGTGCGATGACGACCGACGATACGTTGACGGAAAGAAAACTGACGCTGTACGCTCGACACACTAACGCATCATCGGTTAGGTGTGAAAGTTTGAATGATTTATCATATATTTGGCTGTTTTGGCGTTACGCGACGGATGATACGCGACGCTTCTTCCGATATGTGCTGACTCTTAAGATCAAACTTCAAGTTTACTTTTAAGTTTGCTCGAGTACCTCCAATCAAGCATTCTTAAAGTTATAATTCCAAAAAATATTTGTGTATGCATTAATTTATTTCTCATTTTCAAGAGCTTTGGTTTAAATTAGACGATTTTGAATATTACCTGATGATTTGGACATTTGAAACGGATAGATGAAAAAAAAATACGAAATAAGTGCATACCTAGTGTAAAAATGAATGGATATGACGGCACGCCCAAGCCGTCAAGGACATGCGCCGGCCAAATAGGTGACGTACAGAAAATGTGCCATATTACAAGTAACCATAACAGACAAAACAGGCACAAGACAACAAGCAGGCATGATGAAGTTAATGAATGTCGAGGATGCGAAAGAGTTGTGTTTGAACCGGAGCATTTTGCGTTCCATAGTCTCTGCCTACCCTAATGGGAGACAGACGAGAAAATAGATAGATAATAATAATATAAATTACCAACACTTTTCTTAGAAAGAGTACCTTTGTATGAATTGCATGTACTCACAAGTTTCGTGTATGAATTTCAAACGATTCTGTGTAGTCTGTTTAACGGCTATGTGTATGTACATACAAACACGTCTCACGCCTATATCCCCGAAGAGGTAGGCAGAGGTATATTGCTACACCCACTTTTCCCCAGATTTATTTTAGTCCCACGTAATAGGGGGCGAGCCCACGTAGTACCGGGCACATTACCAGACTCCGTGCTGCTACTGAGAATTTCCTAACGGAAAAACCCAATAGCACTTTGCTCGACCCGGGGATTGAATCCGAGACCTCCCAATCCCACGCGCACATTTATGCCACGAGATCAACGAGGCCTATGTGTATGTTGCATTTTAGTTCTAGGAAACTGTCTTTGGCAGTGCGATAATATTTTCGTAGTACATATAATTGCTTATCAAGTATTTACAGTACTGCTAGCATGTGAATATACCATTTAGCAAAATAGCTTCGTATATACTATCGGCATCTTGATGGCGTTTTTAATTATTGCTGTTCTTTGATTTTTTTGTGTGTGACCTCTAGTGTAGTTGTAAGGGCACCTGAAGATCGACAACGCGCGTCATGGTCAAACGATTTTAGTGCTGAGATAAGAATACAAATAATATAAGTGTAACATGCATTTTACATTTAAATGTCGTAGCAATATGACTGTACCTATATTTTAATAATATTCAGCAGAGTATGGAGTACTCACACCTAGATTTGACAAATTTACACAATCACTTTACCATATTTCAACACACAAGTTGATGAGATAGGTAAGTCTCCGATATTTATTCATACAAGGACTGGATTCCAATTTATAACCTAAAGTATAAAGTGTGTAATATAACGTCAAAACATGTTACAAGGCATTATTACTAACCTTAATTTACTTCACCGTTCCATCATAATATCTAATCACAATCGGCCTAAAATACGCCAAGATCCAATTAACCCGCCAAGAATGAAATCAAGGCAAGTTATAGAGGTGTTCTTGGCTGTTTACAAGCTAGAGGTGAGGCACAGAGGGCCAAGAGAACTAAATAATTCGTTCGTTAGAACATTCGTATGTAATGTAAGGGAAAAATCCGACATGATCATAAAATTATGGCAAGCGTGTTTGAATTATAAATGGTATTAGCGTAGCTCTCTTTGTTTTAGCGTTGAAGTTGGTGAAGTGTTTATTTATTGTAGTTTTATCAATAAAAGGGGGATTACATTTGTTGTAGACTAGACTGACTCAAACTCAAATATGTTTATTTCCATAAAAATGTTTAAATTTTTGGACACGTCAGAAAGTCATACAAATAAAAAATAAAAAAGTAACTTTAAATGCATATTAACATAGTTGAGCATTGAAAAAAATGCCTTTTCAGAAAAAAGAGCCTCGTGAGAATAAAGTGAAACTCCGGGCCACTCTTTTCTACGTCTTGATTCTATACAATTTAAAAACTTAGTAACTACATTGAATTTTTCATAGGTATATGAGCTGGTGTGTCTATAATGTTGTTGTCAATTAATAAGGCTTTTTGAATAATACTATAAAAGTACTAACTAGCATAATAAAGACATAATAACTCACGCTCACATGAAACTTAACGCAAGTCAAACATAAGTAGCCTATGGGACCGAGCAAATTAATCCCAAGCATTTTTATCTTCAATATAACCTAGCACTAAATAGTACCCTTTTTGACAAAGTTTACGTTTTATAATCTTTTTGAATTTATTATTACTTAAATTTTGAATATTGCTTGGCACTTTATTGTAAAAGCGCACAGATTGGCCTTGAAAAGATTGTTTTTATTTTTAGTATTCAAATTGTGGATATCACTTTTCTTTGAGTATGAGGCCTTGTTTTGGAATAAATATATTAGGTTGGAATAAATGTACTGGCTTGCAACTGTTAAAATGTTTATCTCCTTGAATTTATTCCTTAACGAAGCCCCATAATCCAAATTATAAATTGCTCGAATAGCTCTTTTCTGCAGAACAAAGATGGTCTGAATGTCGGCAGCATTTCCCCACAGGAGAATACCGTATGACATTATACTATCAAAATAGCTACGATATACAAGCCTGGCAGTGCCAATCTCAGTTAACTGGCGAATTTTCCTGACTGCGTATGCTGCAGAGCTGAGTCTATTCGACAATTTACTAATATGTGGTCCCCATTGCAGCTTAGAATTTAGTGTAATGCCTAAAAATTTGGTGTTATCCACAAGATCCAACACATCATCCTTAACATTTACTGAGGTGTACACTTGTTTGACGTTAGGCATCAAAAATCGAATACATTTAGTTTTAAGTATATTTAAAAGCAGGTTGTTAACCTCAAACCAACGAACCACCTTTGAGATAGCAATGTTTACATCGTCCATATCAATGTGCTGTCGTTTTAATTTAAATAATAGTGAGGTATCATCAGCAAACAGTACTATCCCGTGCTTGTCATTAACGAGGTATGATAAGTCATTAATATAAACTAAAAATAAAAAAGGACCGAGGATTGAACCCTGTGGGACGCCCATTTTGACTACAGACCCATGCAAACGCGTCCCGTCGACATCAACTCCCTGAATCCTATTACTCAAATATGAAGTAAGAAGATGCAGAGCAGAACTACTTAAACCATAGTGATGTAATTTCCTGATCAATGTATCATGTTCTACACAATCAAAGGCTTTGGACAAATCACAGAAGACACCTAAAGCATCATGTGAATCCTCCCAGGCATCAAAGATACGTTTTACAAGCTCAACACCGGCATCGGTCGTGGAGCGCCCCTTTGTAAAACCAAATTGTTTAGAGAGTAGAAGCTCGTTGTTATTAAAATAACTTTGCAGTTCTGTTGGTCTAGTATCAATTTCTCGAAAATTTAAAATAACTAAATAAATGTGGGCAGCACTGAAATTGGCCTATAGTTGGTGGGGTCTGATGTGCTACCTACTTTGTACAAAGCTATTACCTTGCTATCTTTCATAAGATCAGGAAATACACCACAGTCAATACACTTATTAAATATTAAAGCTAATCTGTTAGCAGCTAAAGCAATAATGGACTTGGTAATAGTAACGGCACGTTTGGCGTAGTGGTTTAAGCAGCCGCCTCACCGCTTGACACTGTGCCGAAGTGTTGTGTGATTCATAAATTGTTGTTTCGAGTCTGGGTGTTCATTGTGTCCGTTAGTTGTATGTTTGTAAAGTTCCCCGCGACACAGGATTTAGTCCTAATGCGGGAGTTGTCTTTTAAAAAAAAAAAAAAAATCCCCACAAGTCTGCAGTCTTCTTTAAATTTATAGTATTAAAAGCTTTTATAACATCATTTGAATTTATATACTGAAATGAGAAATGAATATAGGTTGTACTCATGTTTTCTTTTAAAAGAGATTCCGCTGCATTGGTTGATGAGTCCAAAGATCTAGTAGTAATAACGGGAATATCAGTAAAAAAACTTTCAAACGCCGATGCAACTTTTGAGTCTGATGTAATAGTGTCGTTATCAATGTTCAAACAGTATTTTGAACTTTTACTTTTAACTTTCCCAGTCTCGCTGTTTATTATATTCCATGTCATTTTCATTTTATCGTCACTACTCCTAATCCTTGAACTCAGGTAAAGAGACTTAGCTTTCTTGCAAAGTTTCCGAAATATCCTAGCATAGTTTCTAACATAATCCTGAAATTGTTGACTTAAATTAAAGTTTCTCTCGTCATATAGCTCATAAAATCTCTTTCTACTTTTGTGAAGCCCAGTTGTTGCCCATTCACAGAAGGTTGCATTACCTCCAACTGTAATCGTTCTAGGTGTGAAAAGCGAATTAAATTCTGTACAAAATGCTTTGAAAAAGCTATTATATAGCAAATTAGGGTCACCTTCATCATCTAACAGTGACCAGCTAGTCATTAGTTTACTTTGAAACCTAGGAAAACGAGTTGCAGTTTTAGGTATTAGAACTATATTTTGCCTAGAAACATTCTCACTGTTATCATTAAAGGAGATCTGCTGTCCACAATGGTCTGAGTCTAACTGTCTAATAATTTGCTTGTCTCTTACTATGATATCTGTAAATATATTATCTAGGCAAGTAGATGTAGAGGAAGTAACTCTTGTGGGCTCTAAGAATAAGTTCTTCAGATTATATGATAGAAACAGCGCTTTCAATTTTGTACTAAGACTACTATCCTCCAATAAATTTACATTAAAGTTACCGCACACAACAACATTTTTATTTATTTTTGTAATTTTGTTTAATATCTCATCCATAATACGCTTGAAGCTATCATACAATGCTGAAGGAGGCCTGTATACACTTAAAACAATAAATCTCCTCAGTTCCACACAGGCTACCTCAATAGTTCGCTCAACAGACAGACTTACAATATCATGACGCTCCTTAAATTTAAGTTGCTTATTAATGAAAATCATCGAGCCACCATGTACTGCTTGCTGCCGGCTAAACGAGCTTCCTACTATGTATATGATTACTGAAATTGAACATGAACTGATTGCTTTTTAGCCAATGTTCAGTGATGCAAAATATATCAACGGCATTACAGTTCATAAACAATTCCATTTCTAAATCTTTATTAATCATGCTTCTAATATTCTGATGTACTAATTTAATCAAATTTTTGTTATTATGTTTAAGTGTATTAGTCAATGAGTTACGAGTAATCTTATTATAGCTAGAGGTGTTGTCTATTGTCTCAGAATTTAATTTAAATTATTATTATTATGAATGTCAATAATGGAATTGTCATGTATTATGTCAGGTTCAATAAAATGTACTCTTACAGTACTTGGGTCACTGTATAAATTAAATGCTTATAACTGGTTGTGTACATACATTTGCGTAGTATATGGTCTCATGTATTTATAGTGATATTTGCGGTATAGATAAGACTTTGACGTTATTTTTTTTAATAGACTCACGCCTGTATCCCCGGAGGGGTAGGCAGATGTTACATCTACACTACACTATGTTATAAATTTGTGGGTCCTATGTAATAATGAAATTGGAGAGGCGTATATCCAGCAGTGTACTACGGCAGGCTGATGATGATGATGATGATGTAATTAGGGGTGGGCCTATTGCCGTTACCAGGCACGTTGGCAAACTCCGAGCTGCTCTGAGGCAAAACCCAGTAACATATTGCCCGACCAGGGAATCGAACCCGGGACCTCCTGATCAGCAAACGCATAATCTATCCCCTACACCACAGAGGAATTTATGTTACACAGGTCTTATACTGAAAGGACAGGTAGAATTCATATAAAACCGAATTCAATAGTATTTTGTTGTCATCAAATAGGTACTATTAGTTGGTTATCATTTGAGTAAAATTTTGATGTCATAATGACACGATTGCTAGTTGAGTCCATGCCAAGGCAAAACGAGGGCAACTAAGATCGATGACTGTACAACCTACCCGGCCAGCTCTTTCCTACGAGCCTCTTCTTATTCTTTCTATTAGATTATAATGTACTTCCTTTTGCCAAAGTCTTGGATACAATCGGGAACACACCAGGATACTGATGGTTTCAAAACATAATCGTTACTTATAAAAATAATGTGAAGTGAAGTGCTCTTGTTCCCTTTTGCCTTCTTTCATGCTATCCTGAACGGAAGTTGATGCGTTTTGGCAGAAACACATTATAAAAAAACAGGTTTACTTTTGACGCAATACCTGACATCCACGAAAACGGAGTCACAGGGAGAAGCTATTCGAGAATATTACAATATGGTGTACACAATTACCTAAGGAATAGCCTACTTCGACGGGAAAAAGGCGTGAGCATATATATGTACCTAAGGAATAGCCAGCTAACATTAACATCGATTGAGCTGAACACCAACTAAATGAAAATTTAACTCAAACAATAAAACTCCTGTAGCAGCTAATGTGAATATTTGAAGCGCTTGCCTAGTTTCTTGTACGCTTTCCAGGGTGCTATACTGTGCCAAGGCTGTAAGCGGATATTCTAGAGCACAGATGTGATCCTAATGCCTACGCAAAATAAGAGATAGATATTCAACGAAAGTACAGATATTATTGAATTTCGGGACAAATTTATCGTAATACTTTGCAATTGTATTGCTGGAGGCGATTATTTTTGTTCTTAAGTTATTTTTCTGGTCACGTGCGGTGTTGAAGATTGAAGCGTATCATATCGTTTGTATTTTCTCTCTTACGTAAAACAAGGACGCAAATGCTGATGCTATAGTATTCTTGATTGTGTCTATCCTTCAATGGTTATGCAAAAGTCTTCTTTTATTTTATTTTTTAATGTCATGGGAGGCAAACGGCCAGATGGATGGCCTGATGGTTAGTGATTACCGCCACCTATGGACACCGGCAACCCCAGAAGAGTTACAAGTTCGTTGCCGATCTGGATTAGAACATTAATAGGACGTGGTAAAGGAAAAGGGGTTGAGGCTCCTGGAGTCTGGTGGATGGTTTAATGTGACGTCGACAACCATGGAGACGCTTTCAGGTTCTGGATAGTGTTTCTGTTACTGCTCTCTGCCCCAGGTGTTCTGAGTCCTCAATCCTTTCTTTAGTCTGCCCGCGAGTAACTTGTGTCTGACATTTAGAGTAGGGGAGTATGTGCTCTGTCATTGCCTTGAAGGTACTTTTTATCTACGTAAAGCTTCCTGATATGTGTCCCTAGAGAGATCATTTTCTTTCTTGCTTTGCTAATGTGAGTATTCCTGCGAAATCGAATTGGGAGCCACTTGAGTTTGTTATGAAATTCTGATACATGATCATATTTGCGAAGACCAAATATGAATCTGATACAAAAGTTTTGGAGACGCTCAAGTTTGTCAAGTTGCTGTGCAGTGAGATCAAGATAGCTGACATCGGCATAATCGAGTACTGGGAGGTGTAAAGATTGAGCAAGCGCAATTTTAGTGGCTATTGGAAGAAAATTCCGAAGCATACGTAACGACTCCGCTGACGCAAACAGCTTACGACTGGTCTCCTGAATTTAATGTCCCCAAGTTAAAGTGCTATCCAGATATATGCCCAAATTCTTTACATGGTCGGTACAATTTAGAATATTGCCGTCGAATTAATCTCAGGCAACATTAACCAATTGACCTTCGAGATCATCCTGGGGCTGCCGATGAGAACAATCTGCGTTTTTAAGGAATTAACCTTGAGGCCATACTTTTTGCTCCACTCACAAATTTGGGTTAAGTTGGTATTTATAGAAGAAAAAAAGAAATATTGCATATTTAATAATAAGTTATTGCTTTTGCAATAATTCTTGACGAATTGGCAACATGAAACAACAAACACTCGGATCCGAATTTTATCACACGGGACAAAATACATGCGTTTCACAATTTATTTCATATACTATATCGAAAATACTAATATTTGCCCGATGCGGCATAAATTTTGTTTTAATATTGACGTACTGCGGCAAAATGCTGAACTAATCCCTGATGGAATGTTAATTAAATTAAAACGCTAATGTTCTAATAGTTTAACATTGAACGACTGTTTACCTATACCGGCCACATACACGAACTTCGTCTGCACAATGGAGTATCGGTTGGCTTAGCGAGAGAATTGAAATCGAAAACGTATTCACCAAAAAACTGCACACTATAACAAAACTACAGGTCAAGGAATTGTGTTCCAGTGGTGTGTTTTAACGTAAATTTAATGTTTTTATTCGTGGCGTATATCACTCAGTGAACAATCTTCTGAAAACAATAGTTATAAAGAACAGTACAATTGCGCTGAACGAGTTACACATTAAAGAAAACTAAAGACAGCAAAACAATGAACTTTATACGTTTAAAAATATTTCTTTAAAAACTTTGATGTCTTTGTTATGCGAACGGTAAAGAAGAAAATGCAAACTGCATTTTGCCGCACGTAAGTAGATCTTGTCAGGCCCCTTTTGGCTTTAGGCACAAAACCCAGATAAGAAATAAGAACGAAGATTTACAAAAAAAACTTGCAAAACATTTTTTCATATCACGATGACATTTGCTGGAATTTCTCGTATTTTGCGTGCGATATTCAGAGTTATTGCAGATATTACATTAGCTTGTTACAAATTCGTCTCAGTTATATTGGCTAAGAAATTGGGAAAAACTGTGTCTCAATCGTGAACATAACATTTTCTTCTACACCTAACCCCTATCTGCAAAACTGCCATCAGTGAATTTGAATAGGTACACAAATATCCTGTTGCGACCGAAGTCAAACGGTTAGTATTTTTCCAGTAAATCTAAAGTACTTTTTTATTGTTGTTTTAAAAGACCCAGACTAAAATTAAACGATGCGGAAATAGCCACGGCCAATTTAGTCAATCACGTTGATATTAAGTGTAAAATTAAGGAATCATATCACTAAAAGGTGTCGTGTGGACGTGGAAGCAGGCGAAAATTACAAAATCTCTAAAAGTGAATTATTATAGACAAGATAACAGCTAATCAAGAATCAGTCGTCAAATTTGAATTACCATATAAGATTCGCTTGGGTTCTCGGGAGAAAAAACCGGATTGAATCCTTTAACTCGCTCCTTCCACAACAGATACCATAATGCCGCTAATCTTGTAATAAATAACGGTTTTTGAACGATATTTCGTTGGATCGGAGCGATTTGGGAGATGGAATGATGGCCCGGATTTAGGGTTTACTTGTTAAATCATTGCTTTGTATTGTTGTAGGAATCGAGTTGTTTGTTACTTCTTTGATAATCCGGAAGATAAAATAAGGTATTTTGAGTTTCTTCAATAGCTTTTTCGTCAGCATAATAAAGTTTTTTAGAAGTTGTGCCGAATGGCGCTGTACTTCTTTTGTAAAAAAGGATGTATAATTTAATAAAAAGTGTAGCTGAATAAAAAAATCATGCTTTAATTAGATGTACGAAAATATGAAGATTGGATCTTGAGCTCCAAGGGTGCATGTCGTGGACCACTGCCGGGATAGTTGCTGAGATGATGATGTAGAGGAGACTTTACAGATAATATGTTACAACTGTTTTAGAAGAGAAGACTTAAAAAGCTTGTTTATCAAGTAATCCTTTGAATGACGGCTTTTCGTGTCAAAACATTAATTTTCAAAAATTGATATTCAACTTTCATGCATATACTTACCTATTTCTGTGCCTGTATTATACCAGCCGTATTCACATTTTATAAATATTAGTATGTGTACAAATCGCGAAGCCGTTTGCATAATTATTTCATTAGACACAAACTTCTTCTATGAAAAATGTTTCTTTGGCAAATGTACATCGAAGCAAGTTTCTGGCTTTAGCCTCGTTACCTTTTTGCTGGAAATACCAGAAGCAGGCGGTCGCATTGCCAAGTTATAACAAGCTGTGGAAACCTAGTTAGGAAACTTAAAATACTATAAATTAGTGCGGTTTTAATACAGATGTGAAATTACTTAATTAATTTTTCGATTAACTATCGCAAAAACACCAAAAGCATCTAAATTTTTAGACCAAAGCAACGTTACTGCAAAATTTGATAAAATATTTACATTAGGGTAGGAGAAAATATTTCAGGATAATTGGATATCTGAAAGAAACTTCATGAATTGGAGGTTTACTGGAAACATTAAATCCTTGTTAAAATCAGCCGTTACACGTAGTAGGTTTTGCACAAATTTTATTTGAGAAATCATTATATTATTCTAAACATTTTAAGAATAAAATACACACTGTACAAGAAACACTAAGTATAACTATTAAGAAGACAAATATTCAAACCACAGAAAGACCATATTTTCTAACTTGCACTAACTAATACAACCTCTTCCTACATCCCAGTGATAATAAAACTGTACAGACGCATAACATTATGCACAAAGAGAATGAAATGCAAATACCTGCACTCAAGGCAAAGCCACAAAGAAAATTCATTTTACAAAAGCGTATAGGCGTCGGATTCAGTCAAATATTAAAAACATCGAAATAATTACTCAGTGTGTGTTCTATAATTACGTAAGCCTTTGTGGTCTGACTATACAGTAGTAGTACCGCAAATACCAAAAGAAAATCAAAAAGTAGTTAAGGAATATACGGTAACATTGATAACTGGACTAATTCATCAAAATACAACAAGCAAAAGACGTGATCAGATATATTTATCAAAACATTTCGGTTTATAGGCAAACAGCGTGTATATATAAAGGATCCGTGATCTAATGTACGTCCAACTGATCTACAAACCACATCGCCCATTTTCGGCCCGATCGGCTTAATACCAAAGCGGTCGTTTCCGCTTTAATTGCATTTTCACCCTAAATTAATCCCATAGGGGACCGTGAAGATCAATCAATTGAAAAACCATGTGATGCGTGTACACATTGCGACGAATGAAGACGCTTCAAGGTCAAAAACCGAAGGACCAGAAAAAATTGCAATCCTAAGGGAAACATGAACGATTAAATAAAACAATTTTGCTTTACAGCACTGTGTAAAATGGAATTTCCAATGCATTCTATCAACAGCCGCCTTCGGTAAAGGCGAGACTGTCCTCTGAGAACAGTTACTTTTGTTTTAACATGAAGAAAACATGACGCAACGTCTTTGAGAGTATCTGAGAGTGCTGGGTGGAATCCGTGCTATCGTTAATATCACTTTAGCTGTACTGGACGGTTTATTGTGGTTTCTACGCGTACATGGAATGCTTTTTATATTACTCTTAAATGTGTTTTGTAGATTACCGTGTTGGGTACAGCAATGGACGTAAATGACAAGTTCTTGAATATTTTCTTTGCATGCTTTACTATTTCTGGTATCTCTTACAGAGTTTACCCTGTTTTCTCCAGAGAGTTGCAACTTGAGTGTAGGCTGGTTGGCATCACTGGCGTTTGACTACACATAAAAACTTAGCATCAGTTGTGCCTAGGCATGAGACCGATATATCAAAACGAATCTGAAATCCGATTGCAGTCACAAATCGTATCAGATTAGGTTAGGTTAGGTTAGGACAGAGAGAATTTAATACGTATCAGATCGATATTCCAATATGAAAACGCAAAACAATACCACGATAACGCAAACAATCTAATCCGAATCAAACGGTGCAAGCGCAACCAAACTACAAAGTAAATCTAAAGCTTACGTTTTCGATAGTTTTCATATTCATTTGTTCTCTTTCACTGTACCAAATTACTAGTTAGTTAGAATGAGAGAGGCCGAATTTCATTTTTTTTCTTACTAACTTAGTGATCCGTTGAAAGAGCGAAAGAGATAAAGCGCATAGTCGCTAAGCAAGCGAATGGTTTTGGATTTTGGCGGTTTTATGAATTGCAGATGGAATAGAAAAAATAAAACTAAATATCGAGGCGATAATTTCTAGTTCAGATTGCAACTACTTAATGTTTACTTTGAAAATTTCAAATAGTTATTAGGAATTTATGTTTGGAGAGTTTTATTTGACTTGATTGGTCTCATGCCTAAAATACAATAAGATTTCGATTGTTTGCGTTTGTCGTACGCAACGCTCCAAAATCCGCTACTGAAATCGATTTCTAAAATTGGTTTTTGAAATCGATTTGAAAATCTGAAATCGGATTTTTATCGGTTTGCGTAACAATCCGAAAACGCCTATGCCTATTTGTGCCATAAATCTTTTGCCACGCCTATATTACAAAAAAAATATGATGCCAATAGCAGGGAATAGCTATAATACCTAATAATTCGTTGAAAAATAACTGCAATCACCAAAAGCATCTTAATATTTAGACCAAAGCAACGTAACTGCAAAAGATAAAATATTTACATTAGGGTAGGAGAAACTATTTCAGGATAATTGGATACCTGATAAAAACTTCATGAATTGGAGGTTTACTGGAATCACTAGAACCTTGATACCTAACTATTGATAGATAAAATGGAGTGATTTTAATGTAACTTTGGGATAATCTGATCTTAATATTGCCTGAATACATTTCACTAACCATAAAACATTTCACTAACCAAAAAATATTTTTCGATCAAAAAGACATTGTTTAAATTGGCTCAGCTTCGAAGGTCTGCCTGACCATCACAATCGCATTATCAAAATCTACAATAGCTTTCACCTTGGAGCCGCACGTGTGTTAGTATCATTAAATATCTGCCTTTAACGGCCCTTATCGAAAATTGATCAATTACAGACAACACGTGGAGAAATAACGCCTCTGCTGTCTAGTGGATAGCGTATGCGATTGCTGATCAGATGGTCCCGGGTTCGATTACCAGATTAGGCAAAAGTATTACAGAGTTCTTCCGAATTCTCAGTAGCAGCACGGAGACCGGCCTGGTAACGGCAATAGGCTCGCTATTACGTGGGACCTAAAAAAATCATAGGGTGAAATTTGGGTGTAATAGTACACCTGTACCTACCTCTTTGGGTTTGCTCACGAAAAAACGACAGAAATGTTCAATTTTCACTTGCCTGTTCTCTCCCTAAAGGCAAAGTCATCAGTGTATCTTCAACAGTAGCTTGGGTCATACTTTATTTGTACATTGAATGTATATACATACGATTTGTATGGCACCCCTAACCCTTCGGATTTATGACATTATTTGACATATAGCCAATAGTGAAGTTACGTGAGAAGAGTTTTTACAGCCATGACTAATATTTTGACACATATCATAATATCTTTACTGCACCATAAAAGTAGATTATCTTTGATACAGCTTTGTAATACATCTAAGTATAATTATAATCCTCACAATTTGTGGATTATCATATTGTTATGTGTCATATTCGTATCATAGTATGGGTAAATGAGTATGTTTGATGACAAAATAACTATAATATTGAAAATATAATTATGTAATTTTTTGTATGACTGTTGTTAGTTCGTCTTGTGTGTATGTTAATATAATAATGCAAGGTGCATTCTTATCAGTATTGGATGATTGTCGTAGGTGTGTTGTATTTCATGGTGGTTGCTTGCATCGAGTATCGTGAGTTCGATCCCAACACGAGACAACACTTTTTACGATCCATTTTAATTGTTGTTTCAGGTATGACTGTACTTTGTGATCGTTGGTTCGTAGACGCCACCACGATACGGAATTTATTTTTAGTGCTTTTCTAAAGGAATAATAAATTATGAGCATAATCAGAATCGTTTTCTGAAATGAAATGAAATACTTCTTTATTGCCTGTAAATTTTTTTAATACTTAAAATCCGTTATTTTATTAAATCATCTATGCAGGAACAAAATTAATACCTAGACTTTTTGACCAAATACAAAATTTTATTGATTACCAATATACTGAACTCACTTGTAATGAAATTCAAATATGTTTGATGTTTTTTATCTTAATTGCATTTCTCACTTGCATTTCACTCGTACCGTGTAAAGATTAAAAATTACATGCATGAAAAATGTCTGCTCAATAGAAAACTTGAAAAATGCTCAAATTCATCTTGCATGATTTATAAGCATCGTGGCAGGTAAAAGTAAATATACCTAAGCTTGTAAATAATTTAAATAATAAGTGCTCGATCGCCAAACTCCTAGCATATTATTATACATAATTATTTATACATAGATATGCGAACAAAGTAAGTTATTTATTAAAACTATTGATCAATCAATCGAAAATTCAACCGAAAATAAAATAAATATGGAGTTATCGATGTGTGCGTTCGTGTTCTGTTTCTACGGATTGATTACTACGTAGGTATCGTATTTACCTCTTTCTTGTAATATCATTGATTTTAGGCATCCCATTTTCGGTCCTAGTCTCATGTTTTCCATGCCTCCAAAATTCATTATAACGATGACGCATCTAAAATGGTCTAATTTACCGCTAGAGAAAACAAAGTTGCTACCAAAGGCAGCTATTATATCATGCCTGATCTCTTTCAAAAGTTTGTCCAAACTTCTGAGTATTCACCTCAGCTTTAACAAAGTTACTGCAAAGAATAATCAAAGTTTCTGCCACAGATTAGCTATGGGCCATTTCACGATTTATTGGCGGAGATAATTTTTGATATCTTTGTAAAATATTGGTGGTCCTGATTACCTAGATTGACTTTACTTTCGGGTAGGTTAAGAACTACTGCTAAAAGTACAAATTATATAAAATACCTTTTACTTCTTGGGAGCTCTTTGCATCACAAAAAAAGCTAATCCTAATTGCGACTATTTCGGCTACGAGATTAAGCGGTGGACCAAGCGAATGCAAACGTAATAGTGTGGAAATTGGATTATCACCATACGCATGCATACATTTATAAGACCGTTCTGGACGACAATAAAGGCGAAAGCGGGACAAAGAGCGGTGCAGCAGACAAATGTATCATCACTGCGTCATTAAAGCTGCGTTTATGTAGCCTTTTGCCGCTTAAACACTACATAGCGGCATCATTGGACTTTTCACTACACAATAATTATATTCTGAACAATAATACTCAGTAATACTGACCTTCTTTTACGATTTGCCTATTGTCTGTTATTTCAAACAATGGGCAAAAATAACACTACAAAATAATACAGTACCGCTTCTAGAAATAATCAAAAGCCGATTGCTACCGAAATTGTGCATAGTGCAGAAATATTGGAAGACTCGCTTGAAAATCCAAATTTTCCGGTCTAGGACTTGATTGTACAAGTCTACAAATTTCAGGCGTGAACTCTAGCTATCGGGCTATTGTCTTTAATAAAAAATAAATGAACCCTGCACAAGACCAGATGCCTTGTTTTACGACTCTTCACAGCGCTGGCATCCCATAATTTGCGAAAGGATATTGGATAAAAACTTCCTTGTCTTACGAAAACGTTATTCTCGAAGTGTTTTGCTTTTCCGCATCCCCGCGACGCTTTCCATTTGATTGGAATGATTTGCTCAATTCAATTTCAAAGGTAATTTTGAAACTAAAAGACAGTGATAGAATCTGAAGAAAATGGTGCGGATTCGGTTTCAAGAGATTCGGTTCAATAACTCTTGTGTGAGCCGCCATACTTTCAGAAAAGAACGACGGGTATTTAAATTTGTATGTTTATGTAAATCCCAAAGGTCCCGTTAGAGTTTTTGTGTTCGGAGGGTTTTTCATACGATTAAAACTCGTTGACATAATTTCCAAGCCATTAATTCTTCTGATCGATCTGCTTGACATCCTACTCAGGTTAATAATGTTCAGGAAAGTTTATTATAGGCTTTTATTTTCTTCGTTTTTAGTCTCTTTCATTTTTATATATGTACGTCTCACTTAACCACCAGCATTAATCATGCTTAAAATAATAATTGAAAAGCCCTTGAAACACCAAAAGTCTCGTTTTCCTCTTGTAATTTTCATTTGCCTTGAGGAAATTCAGAGTTGTACCTTACGTTTTGAGAGTACAAAAGAGAAAACGTGAAACTGGGACAAGTTGTGGCGTAAAAATTGCATCTGAGTGAAGCTAAGAGCAGAACTAGTTAATTTAATAAGGAAGGTATTACGAGTACCTACCTATCCTATTTTCTGTTTACAACTGCATAAATAATTTCTAACTTAATCTTCTTGTAAAACAGTGCTCAAGTCGTTAAACAAACTTTTGTTTGAGTTTAGAGGGTTATTATATTTCAGAATGATGGTAAAGAACTGCTGAGCATAATGTTTTATTTTTTTATCTTGACTTAGGTTTCTAGAATTTTAGGGTTCCGTACCAAAAAGGTAAAAAACGGGACCCTATTACTAAGGCTTCGCTGTATGTCTGTCCGTCTGTCTATCTGTCTGTCGCCAGGCTGTATCTCATAAACGGTGTCAGCTTGAAAGCTGAATTTTTGCCGCTACAACAACAAATACTAAAAATAAAATGAATGAAAATATTAAGGGGGGTCCCATACAATAAACATATATATTTTTCGTATATTTTGCTCAATATTACTAACGGTAACAGGTAGAAACTTAATTTTCACGGAATATGTAGTTGTATATTACCTTTCAAAATAATTAATTAAATAAAGAAAAAGTAAATATTAAAGGGGAGGTCCCATACAACAAACATAATTTTTAAGCAATTTGTTACTCGATCTTAATAAACGGGTAGAAACTTAAAAAATATTTAAGTATATACAAAAAACGTGATTTTCTTTTATAGATGATGGTACGGAACCGTTCGTGCGCGAGTCCGACTCGCACTTGGCCAATTTTTTCATTATACTAACTTGGAATGCATAAAAAGTATGTATACTTTTGATAAGATTTTACACAGCTTATAAATTTTGCAAGATGTATTAATTTTTTGTCTTAAGAAATGAATCGTTAACTATGGCAAGCATAGTGTGCCTAGACAACAACAATCTGTCGTTTTCTACGGTCTTGAAGGTCCTTTACTATCGTTACGGGGAGGTCAGTGCCCACATATATTCTGACACTGGCCTATTAATGCCATAGAATATAAATAAATAGCTACAAAGGGTTCCTCGAGTTAAGAAGATTACAAGGATTGCAGGCACGTTGTATAGATAGTCTGATGAGAAGACTTAAAAGAGGATCTCGGGCACCATAATAGTCTTGAATGCGACCGGGTAAGTGATATAAAAAATAAAATATAACAATATAATTTGCTTAGAATATTATGTACATAATTATACATATGTAACATACCTTAGTAAACTTATAAAAACATGCAATATTGGAAAAACATATCAAAACCCGATGACACAATATTTATAATTCCGAACCAAAAACCTCTCCTACCAACAGCATAAATGCGAGGGACGGTGATTTGTTTATTCATATTTTGCATCAGATTGCGGGAAATCTCACAGCGAATTTGAATAATCGACGCCTAATTTAGTACTTCCCAGTAAGCTCCAAATATTCAAAATTTGACTCAATGTGAGAAAATACGTGCGTAACCGCTAAACTCACTCTGCAGATAAAAGCAATACACGTCCCTAATCGCGGTTGAATCCATTACACCTGGCGTATTGTCGCTTAAAACAGAATATTTTATAGCTTTTACAGTTTTACAACGGTCTTATTTATGCAAATCCAAGACACATTTCACTACACGCCACTTTTAATGCTTTTCTACGGATCTTTATGCCTCGACCGTATTAAAATTTATGGCGAAACCATAAGAAGGGTCGGTGCATGCTTTGTTAAGCTCTCTACGGGTGGAAAGTAGTGGTTAGTTTAAAGGAAAAAGTAAAGCCCATACATTGAATAGCAATACTAATCTGTATTGCGAAGGGATTATGAAAAGCGACGTCGACTTAGAGTATTTTTTCGAGACTACGATCGTGATCGAGCTCGTCTCGGAGATTATGGCGTGTGTAAGTGTATGGAAACCACTTTGAGATTTGTTCGCTGTTGCTAAAGTACTGTCTTTACTGGTGGTAATCTCCTATATATTGAATCTATACATATTCCGTTTTTTTAAGTAGTTTTGGTTTTATTTATTTACCCGTATAGGTGGTTATGATTTTAGGCGCTCCGTTTGCATGTAAATCGCAGGAAAGGCAGTCAGACTTTCGTACTTATTATAACTTAACAATTTAAGCAACCGTTAGAAGCGTCTTGATTTTAAGCTGATTGTAGACTGTCACGTCATATGAAAATAAAACCTGCAAGATTTAATGTTTATCTCGATTATTTAATGCATAGGGTTCCCACCAAGAACTTAGGGTCCCAAGCCAACCTCACCTGCAAGTGGTGCACCTGCCGATCAACGGTCGAGGCTTTGGCGAACAAAATATCCCGATAAGCGGCAATAGGCTCGCCACCTATTACGTGGGATCAAAACACTGGCGAAAAGTGGGCGTTTAATATGCCTCTGCCTACCCCTTCGGGGAAACAGGCGTGAGTCTATGTATGTATGTATGTATTATTTAATATCTGTCACTAGCATTAACAGAAAAAGATAATCGAGAATATCTGCGACTATATTCGACGTTTTGATAAATATTTGCGTTCGTATCAGGTCGGTTAATTAAAGAAATCTTTTCTGAGTTCATCACTCGGACATTTACATCAATGCGTTATCGTATTTTTAAGGGCAGCTGCAGCAGGGTAAAGCTGTCAGTTTCTTTTTTCAGGAAAAATTTGATAGTTTGTAAGTACCGAAATAATTGGCTATACACTCACACGAAAAGAAGATTAATTGATTATGTTTTAAATATTTTTGCTATAACTTCACGAACGAAGCATCTGCTGGTTTCCTATACAATCTGTAGGTTTATAATTTAATTTCTATAAAAAACACTTCCCTCGTGAAGATTTTTAAACCGCTTGTGTGATTTATCTTATATTAGAAGACTCGCCACCGCGTTTAGCGCAACATGATCTTTATTTATTGACGCGTCATTCGAGACATAATTTTTAAGTAAATGCGAGTCTGCGTTACAAGCATTTTTAAGCTCTTCTCTTTGAAAAATATATCACGGCGCCGGTTTTTCATTCGCCTTTCTTTACCTAAACACTCAAACAAAGCTACCTTCACATTTATAATTTAAGTCTTTCTTTTATGTAGGTACGTTTAAAATAAAAGATTTTAACCGTAACTTAAGCATCATCATCCTCTTAGCGTTATCCCAGTTTTCAATCTGGGGTCCGCTTTCTAGTCTAACCGGATTTGGCTGAATATTAGCTTTTCCACAGATCGACTGCCTGTCTGACCTCCGCAACCCGAAAGGATAGCGATATTCCATGGTTTAGACTAGTGTCAGTTTATTTAGAAGGTACTGACGCCCTGTAACGACTGTCAAAGATCTTCATGACAACCGACGGCTTAACGTGCTCGCCGAGGCACGGGACAAGCGATAATTAACAATTTCAATACGCACATAACTCCGAAAAGTCATTGGTGCGCGCCGCGGATTCGAACCCAATACCCTCTGCATGGCAGTCTGTTGGTATATCCACTCGGCTATCGCTGCCTTAACATAACCGACAAACAACAAACCGTAACTTAAGCGACAACATAAATTATTTCTAATTATGCTGCTAGGTTTTCTACTCACCAAAATACTTAAAGAGAGCTATGCAATAAAGGTTTAAGTATAATGGAGAGTGATGGAATAGGTTAGTCGTTCATTAGAAATAAAAAAAAGTCAGTAGAAAAATCCTCAATCAGAAATTAACTTTAATTGCTAAGTCGCAAAAAGTACGTTTTATAAACATGTCTATGAAATTATGGGGTTTTTATTTTTTAACGCTTGGAACTTCTGTAATCCGTGGTAATAAACGATCGGGGCGAAATATTGCCGCAATCGAAATTGTAAATTCACTCGTGGGTAGTCCGACTATTTATTGCTACTGTTCTGCCACTTAGTAACTGCTGATCTTAATTAGAAGGACATATTATTCGAAAGATATGTACATATGTTAGATATTTTGTGGTATCTAGTGCAGTGATAAAGTCTTTGCGATTTACGACTTGTGTGCTGTCTACACAAAACAATAATATTTTGTATCGAATAAAAAAATCTAAGAAAGATCTATTAATACGTGTAGTACGATAGGTACTCATTATAAGATGATTCCGCTTCATATAATGTAGATATTCTTACAAATTTCTACGTAGAGCATTGGTAGATAGCTTGATGACCAATTACAGCAAAATTTCCTTACTACTTTAGTGCTCTAGTCATAACGAACTTAAAATTGCATTTACAACATCAAAGATGATGTAGCAATATGATATTCAAGTTTATCAAAGTCTGAAATTTAAGCCAACTCTAAATTCTCTATTGAAAATACATAGTTAGAAAACACCTGTTTTAGAATCAGCTGTTATAAATTTATTTAAATAAAATACTTTGAGTATATAAAATATAATTTTAATGTTTAATAAGTATAGCTAACATCAAATACCTGCCAGTCAAGTGTTATCTCCACTTTATAACAACAAGAGTAGCACAACACATTCACTAGCACTGCACCTTTATGATGGAGACCTCAATAATTAACATGCAGCAGTACTTTGAGGAGCGGATGGCCAAATTTGAAGCGGATCTCAATAAGAAGCCTTCTAGTTCCGGCAGCTTGGCAGAGGAATTTGCGGCATTCAAAGACTTCATTCTGCAAACACTGAAGTCCTTTTCCCAGCATTTAGAGTCTGTCGCCCACCAAGTGGACAGTATGGAGATGCGCAGCCGCCGTAAAATGATCCTGCTGCACGGTGTTGAGGAGAGGAAGAACGAAGAGATAGCTCAAGTGGTCACACAGGTCATAAAACAGGATCTCAAATTGGATTCTTTCACAGCGTCAGACATCAAACGATGCCATAGAATGGGGCGTCAGCTATCCGGTAAGAAGGCAAGACCCATCCTCATTAAGCTCCATAGCGTTGCGGTACTGGACACCATTTGGTTTTCCAAAACCAATGTGTGATCTCAATAAGAAGCCTTCTAGTTCCGGCAGCTTGGCAGAGGAATTTGCGGCATTCAAAGACTTCATTCTGCAAACACTGAAGTCCTTTTCCCAGCATTTAGAGTCTGTCGCCCGCCAAGTGGACAGTATGGAGATGCGCAGCCGCCGTAAAATGATCCTGCTGCACGGTGTTGAGGAGAGGAAGAACGAAGAGATAGCTCAAGTGGTCACACAGGTCATAAAACAGGATCTCAAATTGGATTCTTTCACAGCGTCAGACATCAAACGATGCCATAGAATGGGGCGTCAGCTATCCGGTAAGAAGGCAAGACCCATCCTCATTAAGCTCCATAGCGTTGCGGTACTGGACACCATTTGGTTTTCCAAAACCAAATTAAAAGGAGCGGGTCTTACGCTGTCTGAATTTCTGACTCGATCGCGGCATGCAGTTTTCATGGCAGCGCGAGAGAAGTTTGGTGTCGCGAAGTGCTGGACCAGGGAGGGCTACGTGTTCGTAATAGACGCCAATGGTCATCGACATCAGATTTCATCCACGGGAGATCTTGACAAGATCAAGGGCTTGGACCCGGTGAAACCTGCGACAAAGGCGACCGCAATGAAAACAAAACGAGCTCCAGCACCGAAAAAATAGGATTTTTATATTCATTCGTGTTTGTTTACATGACCAGGTGAATTACTTTTCGTCTTACTTATTTTCTACCTTCTTTCTTATTCTATTTTCGAAGCTATACCTTACATTTATTTTATAAACATCACTTTTTCACTGTTGACATATTACTTACACTTCTCATGATCTCATCTGACAGCTGTCTTACCATTCTACCCATAGAGTTCTACCCATTTGAAACTCGGGCTTTTAATCCTTGCTCTTTTTTACGGAGTACCGAAATTTTAGTTCACCTGGTCTAGTTCTTCCAACTGTCTTTTATTTATTTATTTACATTTTTTCACTTATTTGCATCTTGGTGTGTTCAGATATCTGTTTGTTCTGTTTTTGTTACTCGGGAGATATTTATTAATTGTTTATTTACGTAACACGTAACTGGCGGGTGGAGTTACGACTATACATAAATATTTATATATATTCTTCTTCAATATAAGATATATATTATTTTAATTTTATATTAACTTATTTATTTTTAAATTTATACATATATTAATTATTTATTTGTATTATATTTTATTTTATTATGTTAGATGACAATTTTAGTAGTGATAGTGACAGTTTCCACTCTGTTAGTAGTCATAATGATAGTTTTGTGAGCCTTCCTTCTCTACCTGAAATACTTCAATCAGAGTTTGCCGATGTACCCCATAACTTGAATGTCGTTCATATCAACGCCCAGAGTATTCCTGCCCACTTCCAGGATATGCTGACTACTTTCGACTGTAAAAATATCCATGCTATTCTTATTTCCGAATCATGGCTGAAACCATGTCTCTCTTCTGTTTCTTACACTTTACCTGATTTCCGTTTAGTAAGAAACGACCGTACTGTTGGCGGTGGTGGCGGTGTTGCCATTTATCTCCGTAATCATATTCCTTACAATGTTATTGATATGTCAGCACAGCCACCTCCGCTTAATGCAGGTGAACATCTCTTTTTAGAATTAAGTCTCGCTCATACGAAGGTTCTGCTTGGTGTCTATTATTCGCCTAACTGCCATATAAATTATTTTTCATCTTTCGAGCGTATTTTAGAAACTCTTACAACTTCTTACACGCATTCAATAATCATGGGCGATTTTAACACTTGTCTGTTAAAGCATGATTCTCGCTCATCTTCCTTATGTAGAATAGTGGAATCCTGTAACCTGTCTATTCTTCCTCTAATTGCTACACATAACTTTCCGAATTCAACTCCTTCTCTTCTTGATCTTATCTTTGTTTCTTCACCTTCTCTTGTCGTCAAGCATGGTCAATTTTCAGCTGATGTATTCTCCTACCACGAATTAATTTTTCTCTCGTATAAACTTCGTCCTCCTAAGCCTAAGACTAAAATTCTTCTGCAACGTAATTTTGGTGGCATGAATGTAGAGAGTCTCCGTAGTGATGCTCGCACCATTAACTGGGAATCTGTGGAAAGCGCTCAATCCATCGACGAAAAAGTTGAAAATCTGAATAGTGCAATTATTCGTCTATACAATATTCATGCTCCAGTCCGTGCAATAAGAGTCAAGCACTTGCTTTCGCCGTGGCTAACAAAAGAAATAAAAATTCTGTTATCAAAGAAAGCAATGGCTAAAACCAAATATAAATGTCGACCGACTCCTAGCAATTGGGAAAGCTATATTGCGATTAGAAATCACTGCAGCAAGGTGTGTAGGAACGCACAACGCCAACACATCCATAAATCTGTTGAGAGCGAAGACCCAGCTAAAGTCTGGAAATTTCTAAGAACACTGGGAGTTGGAAAGTCAACACATGATCACAGTTCCAATAATATTGACATCGATTTACTAAATCAGCATTTCACTTCTTCATCGCAATTTGATGCGACTACTAATGCTAAGACTTTACTCGATCTTTCCACGCTTCCAACTCCAAATTATCCACATTTCGTCTTTAATCAAGTTTCTGCGTGTGATGTTAAAAGGTGCGTATTATAGATTTCGTCCAATGCTGTCGGTAATGATTGCGTCAGTCGTAAGATGATTCTTCCTATCCTAGACGAAATCCTTCCCATCCTTTGTCATATACTTAATTATTCCTTATCCTGGGGCGTATTTCCAACTGCTTGGAAAGATGCCCAAATTATTCCTTTGCCCAAAAAATCGAAACCTACTTCCTATTCTGACTATCGTCCTATTTCCGTGTTACCTTTCCTTTCTAAAGTGCTCGAGCGCCTAGTCCATGTCCAACTCACTACTTTTCTTAACAAGAACCTCCTATTCAATCCTTTACAATCCGGTTTCCGTCCTGGTCACAGCACTGTTACGGCACTGACCAACATTACCGACGACATTAGGTTCGGTACGGAGAAAGGCAATTTAACTATACTTTGTTTACTGGACTTTAGTAACGCCTTTAATACCGTTGATTTCCACACTCTACTCGGTATATTACGCTCTATTAACATATCTCCACCAGTGATTGATTGGTTTCACAGTTACCTGTTTGGTCGTCGGCAGCGTATACGGGTCGAAGACTCTTTCTCTTCGTGGTGTAATACGACAGCCGGCGTTCCACAGGGTGGCGTTCTCTCTCCATTACTCTTCTCAATTTTCATAAATTCCATCTCCTATCAACTTCAGTCATCCTACCACCTTTATGCAGATGATCTTCAAATTTACACACAGGCACCTGCACATGAGCTGTTTGAAGCATTTGGCATCATGAACTCCGATTTAGAACGGATATCTGCTTGGAGCCTGAGATTTGGTTTGCAGATCAATCCTTTGAAAACACAGATTATCGTTGTTGGTAGTCCCTGGATGATTTCTCGCATTGACTGGAATCAGCTACCCCAAATTACTTTTGGTGGTATCCCAATACCTATAAGTGATTGCGTGAAAGACTTAGATGTTTATATTGACAAAACTCTATCTTGGGGACCTCAAATCACCGAAGTTAGTCGCAAATTGTTTGCTGCGGCGGGGACTTTGCGAAAACTGCGGAACTTACTGCCGATTGCCACTAAGATTGCACTTGCAAACTCTCTTCTATTACCTATCCTTGACTATGCCGATGTCAGCTATCTAGATCTCACTGAGGAGCAACTTGATAAGCTTGAGCGTCTTCAAAACTTCTGTATTAGGTTCATATTTGGATTACGTAAATATGATCACGTTTCTAATTTCCGCAATAAGCTCAAGTGGCTGCCTATTCGCCTTCGGCGGAATACTCACATTCTTTCCTTACTCTATAATATTCTCTTCAATCCTTCTTCTCCATCTTATTTGAAAGAACGCTTCAAGTTCCTAAGTGACTCTCATTCAAGATCGGGTCTTAGGTCATCGGTAAATTTGAGATTGGAAATTCGAATGCATTCCACTACTTTTTACGATAAATCCTTTACTGTTCAAGCGGCACGGTTGTGGAATGCATTGCCTGTTTCCATCAAACTGGCTCAAAATATCATATCTTTTAAAAATTTAGTGAAAAACCACTACTTATCTCTTTAACTTTCCATAACATTGTCAAACTCACACTTTCTTTTTCTCCCCTTTTTTACTATTGTCTACTCCCATTACTTAAGCCATTATATTATTGTATGTATGTATGTATTTATATTATAGTATATTTATTAGTTTATTTGTATAGTATAGTGTGTATTCGTATTTTGTTTCATTAGTATCTTACTACGCCAAAACTGCCCTATGTCTGGCTCCTTACTTCTCTTTTCCATAAGGGTTGCCTGTAAGAGATTGCTTTTTAGCGATAAGGCCGCCGTTTGTGCAACATGTATTAATCTGCTATAATTTCTGTCTTAAATTCATTTGGTGTACAATAAAGATTATTATTATTATTAGTTATCAACAATGCCTCCATCAAAGATTAAACGACCTCTATCACAATACGTCACATACATCAAAAGGCAATAACAATCATACGTCGGTTCGGTTATTGGAAACGCATCGGTTATAGTTAATGATAGACCCTCTTTATCCGAGCATCATCCTAAAATAATTACCCGTAAACCGCAAAAACTTAAATCAAGAGCCGACGTAGTGAGTACAGTGTGTCGCGATCGAGTACAGTGCTAGAGTGAAAACGGTGGTAGTGGTTGTGCGCGCAATAAACGAGTAAGAAAGTGGGTAGGCCGGTTCACTTGCTTATAACTTTCATCCACCCGCAATACTTCAGTACATCCGTGAACATGGCGCTTGCAACAATGCCGAAATATCGGTTACTCAAAACAAAGGTACGTGGTATATATCCCGTAGGAAACGTAAAAAGTAAAATGTAATATTGCCAAATGTCAAATAATGAATATTGTCAAATGTGTGTGTGTGGGATTTTTGACTCGGTTTGATTTGATATTAATGGTCTATATATATAATAATCACTAGTAATTTGGACATTCAGTACCGTCCATCAAACATTTTAAATCATATTTCCAAGAAATAAATGAAAATGAATGTAACCGCAAATAATAGGGTATGATCTCCCACAATAGAAAAAAAACCTTTGATTTCAAGTCGAACGTTCCTATAAATCTTAATCCCAGTAAAATGATAATATCTGGACAAGGCCATCTGATCCCAAACTAGGTAGAGCTTGTCACAAATAAAACAAACAACTGATTTTATACATGTGCTTTTATACAAGCGTATTTTTTTTCCACATAGGTATAGTAACAGACAACAAATCAAGCTTGATTACAATAAACAGATCAATACAATAGTTTTAGACTTGATGTCCAATTATAACTATACACATCATTCATTCACTATAAAGAATCTGTGAGAATAAACGTGAATACATGCAAAATAGTTAAAGTTAAGTTAAACAAAAGAGAAAAAAAAATATGATGAGAATTTATATAATGCTTGGGTTACAATTTTAAGTTTCAGAATTATAGTACAGATATATTTTCTTTTAATAAAGAGAATTTAAACACATGCAAGCTGTCGTAAAAATATAAAAATTCTGAACAAATAGAGTTGTACTGATAGCACATTCGTGAGATTGTATTATTCTGCGAAACAGTATTATTGGTAGCAGGTATAGAAAACAGTTTGGGGATGCGCACAGATCGCGTTGGCGTTTTAAAGTCAAGCTTTTCAACAAGTTGGCTATCAATTGAGCCATTTATAATCTTGTGCAAGGTGCACAAATCACTCATCCTCCTTCTCCTTTCAGGGCTCATCATTTTGAACCGCTGGAGACCATCACTGTAAGCGTGAATCTTTCGTCTCAGACCCAGCTTGGAGAATAAGGCTCTAACAAATCGTCTCTGCACTGCTTCTATTCGATCAATATGAGTTTTGTATATAGGTGACCAAATGCATGAATAGTACCCACTCAATTATACTCCTTACTAACGAGTTGTAGAGGATCAACAAAGAGTCAACCTCCTTGAATGGTTTCGCATTCCTTAGGACAAAAGATAGCCTACGGTGAGCCCTGCTACAAATATGGTCATATTGAGGTTTGAAAGACATTGCTGAATCAAAAATCACCCATAATAATCTTAATATATAAAATCCTTGCGGTACTGACTGACTGACAGACAAGCTACAGCCAAAACTATTAGGCGTAGGAAGCTGAAATTTGGCATGTATGTTATTTGGGAACCGTAGGGGTGCACTAAGACGGGATTTCCCGAAATTCCCACGGGAACGGGCAGAAACAGTTAAATAAAATGTGCGGGCGTAGCTGCGGGCGTCATCTTGTATTATATATAACACCAAGGACAGACATAGCAATGATCAGACAAAGAATTGTCTAAGTTGGGATCGAACCCATGACCACAGGCTTAAAACTCAGTATCCTTATCCATTGGAGTCAACGCAAACAGACAAGCCTTTTTTATGAGTTTGAATATAATTATCCTTGTCCTCGAAAATATTATCACCAAAGATCTAATAAACATAACTTATATACCTGTATAATATGTATACTACTAATTTACTAATTTATCACTATCAGTATCCCTATCTATTGGAGTCAACGTCAACAGACAAGTCTTTATTTATGAGTTTAAATATAATTATTATCCGTGTCCACATATATATCACCAAAGCTCTAATAAACAAAACTTATATACCTGTATAATATGTATACATACTAATTTATATCAGACTGTTTTATGAGCTGTAATTACGTAGCAATCTCGTAGTTTGCTCAACTGCACTATAGGTGGCGTCTACTATGATACTAAGATCTAAATCGCTCCGTCGGAATTTGCATGGTAGTAACAATTTCATTATTCAGTCCGTCTAGAGCATTAGCTAGAATCATAAACTTTGATGAAACTATCAACGTTTACATCTCTTTCTAACAGTATTTCTCTAAAATATATTGTTAAAATACTTAGTAAACTTAGTTTTAATTAGCTGTCTTCAGTTTTCAGAGATCGTTTTTCTTTTCTCTTTAAATTTTATACAGTTACCTACAAGGCTGTGTACATATTTGTCGAAGAGTTTTCTCCTGTAGCCTTATAAATAAAATAAGGAGCAAGGCGCATTTTATTCGTATCTCTAAGGACTTGAAGGTTGTCTGAAGTTTTTCAAGATACGCGTCTTTCTCTAATTATTTTAAGTGCTGACTTGGAATTTGTTTTTTGTGCATACCTATTTTATAAGAATACGTAACTCAAAAGGCTACCATTATTCTGAACATACATTTATTAAATATTTAGACAAACATAATTATACACGATTTTGTGGGCACATAGTGTTTGATGAAGATATCGCAAAATGCATATAGTGGTTATGGAAAACCCTCTGGCTATGTAAACTACCCGAAAAAATTACCTCATAGTTTTATTTATCTTCAAATATTTTCACCTAATTTACACTAGAGTGCAGCAGAGAAATGAGAAGCAGGTGAACTGGTTATTAAAAATAATAACAATATGTTAATTTACTATGTATTTTACACATAGGTTATAAAATATTAGATGGAGAAGTCGATCAACTGCACTGAGGAAATGTTCATTTAGGTCAAAGTAAAAACCCTTATAGTCGATTATGTGGCAAATTAAAGTTAGTACAAACATTGTTTGTAAACTCTGTTGGGAATATTTATAAGCTTATTGGTGATTATGGTATGTGCTAACACACAATATGATTATTCGTTATGTGTTCCTACAAATTATATGATAGAGTTATAATATGGATAAAACTCAACTTATTGCACTAAAACCCACTGAATTTTGTATAACAATAAAACACATTATTTACACAAAATATTTCTTTTATAAAAGTAGGAATTTAACTACCAGTCTATTTCAGACCTCTCAACTAGGTACCCAAAAATCGAGTGTGTTGCTAGCCAAAAGGATTTAAGCTCGGCTAAAATATACAACACATCGAATTGAGAATAGAAAACATCAGAAAAAGTCCCGACAAGGGGGAATCTTTTTTATTTCGAACGCTTTCTTAGTGGCGAAAGAATACCATGAATAACTGAGATCCGATTATTGCCTATATAAAATGGGCAAAGCAAATGTTCGAACCAATCCGTCAATAACACTAGCTGAAGAATTACAGAGCCAGACTTTTTATCATTCTAGTTTATGTGAATCCAATGCTGAAGCATTAAGACTAGTAAGTAAGCAAATAGGCTCAATAATAAAAATAAATTTGAATATTTATGACATATTTGAAGAAACGTATATTTTTTGTTGCTGTATATTTTTTATGAAGACTATAAATGTAACAAGATTGGTTAGTCTAATATAAAATAATAAGGTTTCGATAATATGAAGTGAATTGTAGTTGTGATGAGCTATATAATTTGTATACATTTTTTTATTCAAATTAGCCAGTTTGGTAAATCACTCAATTAAACGATTAATTAGTGTCATTAGAATGTAAAATTCAGAGCATCAAAATTCTCAGTAAAAAAGCTAATGAAAACCCTTACCTACTTAGAATGTTAATGACAAAACATTCAATGGCTCCAGTCTAGTATTAAACATCAGTGTAAGACGTTAATTAATCATTCAAATACTGCTTATTTAATCATTAATATTGTAAGGCGATTTCAAATTTCGTTACAAAATTAAAGTGTTACACTCTGAGCTTTTCTCTCTAAAACAGAATTTTCCTACCTACTTCATGAAATATTAACCTAATCTTTTTACATAATAGCTATCATTATAGAGCTTTTCTTTATTAGCTCAAATTGTTTTAGGGTTTGACCCATTATAGTCTATTTTTGGAAGGCAACAGGAATAAATCCCATCACACAAACATTCTCACACAAATACCACCCAGACTCGAAAAAAATAATGTATGGTTCACATAAACAGCTCTTGTCTCGTATGAGGTACCAAGTCACAATACTATATTTGTACATACGCGGGTGTAGCTACAAGTAATAAAAACGCTGATATTAAGTTAGCATATTCTTCCAAAACTATCCCAGTGACCTACCACATATTATTTGAATTACTTAATGATGTTATAGCTGAATCGACGTCTTCAAAGTATACGGTTATCAGAAGGTAAGTAGGGAAGCAATCGGGTAGATAAGAAATAACATAAAGAAGGTTCTAGAGCAGTTTTTGGTAAATCCAGTCCCGATAACGACGAACTAACTTGCAAATAGAGCTTTAATTCCTTACATGTTTCTAGTAAAAGTTCGTGAACTCTCACAGTTGGGACCTTGATTACTTCATAAAATAGAAAGACCCTGTTTTCTTGTTCATGAAGTTCTTATATGTTGTTTTTCTATTGACCCAATTTCTGAATTTTCCATACGTTCTGAATAGGTTAACAAGAATTTAGAATCTTGCCAAATCTCGGTGTTTATCTTGTAAATAACATGAAAGGATATTACTGTCTTGTTGAGGGCATTAGAAACGTATTTTTTATCAACTTCCTTATCAACTGTTATTACATAGGTAGTGAAATCTTGATCTTCAGGCTGGTGTAATTGTAAACGTGGGAATACAAATCTCTTCATTTTGGGGACACGACGGAGTTAAGTTAGATTTTCTGTCTGCTTTCTAACTCTTACGGGATGTCTGATCGTCGCTTTTGCTATAAACAGGCTGTCGACATGTCAACGAGCTTAACATATTCAGATTTCTTGGCAATACTTACTTTTACGAATATTGGTACCGAAAACGCAAGTCGTATAATGCACGGATCGATTACACAATAGTGTAATAGTTTGGGTAATGGTGTCGACCATTAAGTGTTTCGGGTTTGATCCCCATACGAGAAGACACTTGCGTTATGAACAAATTTTTGTGTCAAATCTGAGTGTTATTTGTGTCCGTTGATTGAATGTGTGTATATTCATCCACGGTACGAGATTTATGCCTAGTGTGGCAGCTGCCCTTTTAAATTAAAAGTAAATTAAAATTTAATTCAATCTTACAGTAATATAACATATAACGCATACTGAGAACGTACAACAATGAACTATTAGGTTATTATAGTGTAGCCAATTTACCCGACACTCGAGCCGAATTTCCATTTTTTGCACAGTCAAAAACAAATTTGTATCGCAGCCTATATGCACGTACCAGTTGTTATAGGGCGTCAGTACGGAATGGAATGGAATATAACTAGCCCTTCGGGTTGCGGAGATCAGAAAGGCAGTCGCTGCGTTGAAAAGCTAACATTCAGCTGCTACCGCAGCCGCAGCTAAAATCCGGTTAGACTAGTAAGCGAACCCAGCTGAAAACTTGGATAACGCTAGGAGGATAATGACTAATTCTGTGTAGTAACGATAGTATTTCATTGTTCCAGCCCGCAGTGTATCCCACACGATAACAACGCTAGAAGTTCTGCTGTACACGGACCCGAGGCGGGACGCGGAACTCCGCTGTAACTACACGAAGCAACAGCACGACCCGGCGCTACATTCCGTCAAGTGGTACAGAGATATGCACGAGATATTCAGATAGACGCTGCAGGAGGTATGCATTCTAATATTTAAGTATTTAATACGATGGAGAAGGTTTTCATGAAGTGTTGACCCCATTAGGTAGCTTGGCTGTGCCTTTTTTCGATATCCTCTGAGAGGAATAAATTATCCTCTGTTTTGGCTTAATTTGCGTGTAAGTGTTCGCTAAAAAAATCATACTCGATTAACTAGCGCTTTTTTTCGTCAAGGGGAATTGAGAAAAGTTAGATATTTTACTACTTTGTTTATATTTTTTCGGATTAATTTGATTTATTATAATATGATGTAATACATCATTTTCATAGGGGTGCATAGGGTTCCCACCAAGAACTTAGGGTCCCAATCCAACCTCACCTGCAAGTGGTGCACCTGCCGATCAACGGACGAGGCTCTGGCAAACAAAATGTCCCAATAAGCGGCAATAGGCTCGCCACCTATTACGTGGGATCAAAACACTGGCGAAAAGTGGGCGTTTAATATGCCTCTGCCTACCCCTTCGGGGAAACAGGCGTGAGTCTATGTATGTATGTATGTATGTGTACATTATTTTCAAATGTCGGGATTTGTACCTCATATATAGACTCAAGCCTGTTCCTCGGGAGGACAGGCAGACAGTACGATTTCTCATGCATGCTTCTGTTTAGGCTACTTCTAACCTGCCCTATTTTTAGGATGTCTCCAATCTTGTACCTCATAGGAATCCCAATTTTAAATAAGATATTTCAGCACTGTAGTAAACGTGGATTATGGATAACTAAACTATCGTATCGGTAGACGGGTAAGTGTACAAGCAAGTAAATTAGTCTACCCACATTCTTACTGATTTATTGCGTACAAGAGAAGAAAGAAAATTACCACTATCTTTTATAACTTTTGAGTTTACTCGATCGCGACAAACTCACTACGCTAGCTCACGGTATTGGTTTTAACATTTCACAGGTTTTTCGTAGTAGCACTGGATGTCAGATATTCGAAGTTGAAATCCATGCACGTGATTGCAATTTCATACTTTTTGCTTTCAATTGCTTCTCCTCCTGGTATAGTTTCGTGCTGATTATTCAAAAGAAATGTATGTTCTTTGTTATTTGATAATATGCAAATATGTTAATCTACGTATATTTTCCAGATTTGTACAGACATTTTTTTAGCTTTCTAGGGTGGGTAATGATTTCATTCTCCAATCTCCATTCTTATTTTCCTCCTGTTACGCTGGTCGCACGCAAGATGCCTTGAATCCCGGGTTTGCACATTGTTCTAACCGGATTTTACAGAATTATTTTTAGCATTCATCCTGCATTTACGGACGGCCGGTTGGCGTAGCGGGAGTGTAAGCGACTGCTACGTCGAAGGTCGCGGGTTCGATTCCCGCTCAAGTCAAACATTTGTGTGCATGAACATGGATGTTTGTCTTGGTCTGGGCGTTTCTATGTATGATATGTATATATTTACAAAAAAAAAGTATATATATATATATATGTTTATCCATTATCTAGTACCCATAGTACAAGCTCTGCTTAGTTTGGGACTGTGTGATGGTGTTGTGTGAATGTGGTAGAATATTATTATTATTATATTATTTACTTATTAGTCCATTGAAATTTGACTAAAGAGGTATCGAGGTATTGTTGAAAGTATATTTATACAACAATTCATGTGACGATACATTCAATATATCATTCTGTGAAAGTCATCAATTGGTGTATTTATTAAAACAAAATATTTTTGCAATGAATAGTGTTGGATATCGTAAGAAAGCGGAGCATAAAAAAAATTATATTTACCCGACTACGGCGAAGCCAAAAGGAAGGGTCATATTTTTGGCAGTCTATGTATGTAAGTATGTATGTATGTATGTAAGTATGTATGTATGTATGTTTGTATGTTCCACCGTAGCGCCTAAACTTCTGAACCGATTTTAATAAATGGTGTGTCAATAGATTTGTAATAATAGCCCGGGTCACATAGGCTATATAAATTTTATCAAAATTTTCTATTACGGAAGTAATACTGCAGATTCCAACCTCAAAAAAACTAAACTGTGATAATCATTACGTGTTTGGTATCAAATGAAAGGTATTGGGAAGCACATTATAAAATAAGTACATATATTATAGTGTTTGAGTCATAATATAAGTTTAAAACGCTGTTTTACTTAAAATACGCACGGGTCAGACGCTTTGCGTTAGGTACCATTTTTTTTTCTTTCTTCCTTTATATCTGACAATGTACCTAAATATTGCACGGTTAGTTTACATGCCCCATCGGGATACCGAAAAGGATTAAATAAAAAAAATAAGTTTAAGAACTATAACCCGACTACGTCAAAAAGGGGGTCTGAAAAGGACGAAACAAGAAAATTGTTCATTCAGATATAAGGCTAGAGCCGTGGTCGCACCTATTGGATACTATTATACATGTAGATACCTGCCACGTTTGTTTAATGCAGGTTAAGTATTCCTGGCACCCACATTTGGTAGGTATACAATAGGTCCACGGCTCTAGTTTTATATCTGAATGAACTATTTTCTTGTTTCGTCCTTTTCAGACCCACTGAAATGCGGTAAATGAAATGCGTTTCTGCTAATAGTAAATCTACGGCCAAAAATGCGATACTATATCTTAATATATATATTTCTTGTGTGCGTGTGTATGTAATTGAACTCCTCCTAAACGACTGGACCGATCTTGATGAAACTTTTTGTATGTGTTCAAGGGGACTTGAGAATTGTTTAGATTCACAATTTAGTCCACTGGAAAATGTTTATTGTACTTAATTTTTAATTTGTAAGTAGTTGTGGATGTTGGAATGTTTCACATTAGAACCGACGGACTGCGCTGCTATCGCAGTGTCAAATCTTATAATAATTATTTCGTCAAGGAGTACATCGAAACCTTACCTGAATAATAAAACATTAACAAATAAAGATTTCGAGTCGACAACATATATCCGCAAAATTCGGATTGTCGAGTATTTTGTTAAATTCTAATGGTTCTGACAGACAAATCACAGTCGCCATATTGGCCGATCTAGCTAAACGCCACAGATACCGGATAGCACAGTCTTTACTAAGTAGTTTGTATGTGTAAATACTTTTTGCAGTTATATTTCTTAAACAGTTAAAATGACAACTATGGAAGTATCTGCCCAATAAAGGAGATTTGTATCAAATATAAAAAATACAAAAAAATATCTTTACTAATATAATGAAGCAGAAGAGTTTGTTTGTTTTTTTTGTTTGTTTGTTTGTTTGTTTGTTTGAACGCGCTAATCTAAGAAACTACCAGTCGGATCTGAAAAAATCTTTTTGTATACGATAGCCCAGTTATTCCGGAAGGCTATAGGTTATATAACGCTTTGATCCTTTGGGGCCGGGCAAAAGGCTAAAAAGGCTAAAGGATAATGTTCGCTAATCTCAGGAACTAGCAGTCGGATTTTAAAAATTGTTATTGCCTATGATAGCCCAATTATTCCGAAAGGCTGTTTATATAAAATTATTCCACAACTTTTAGGGGCCAGACAAAAATAATAAAATGGTCAAACGAGAAGGGGGAGGGTTGGGTCAAAGGCAAAAAAAGGCTAAACGAATAGGATACAATCTATATGGGTATCGTTTTCGAGATTTTCGGGACGCTGATTAATAATATGAAATTTATTTAGTGATCCAAGGTGGCGGATGGGAAATCAAAGATGGCGGATGGGAAATTTTTTAAAAAGTCAATATTGGTATCGTCTGCGATGTTAAAAGGGATGGGGAATCCAAGTACAATATCTGTTTCGTGATTCAAGATGGTGGATGGGAAATCGAAGGTGGCGGATGGGAAAAATTGAAAAAATCAATATGGGTATCGTCTCTGATGATTTAAGGGATGGAGAAACCAAATACAACATCTATTTCGTGATCAAAGATGGCGGACGAGTTTTTTTTTAAGTCGATATGGGTATCGTCTCCGATATTTTAAGGAATGGGGAATTCAAAACCACCATCTATTTCGTGATCAAAGATGGCGGATGGGAAATTAAAAAAAAAACAATATGGGTATCGTCTTCGATGTTTAAAGGGATGGGGAATCCAAATACAACATCTATTTCGTGATTCAATATGGTGGATGGGAAATCAAAGATGGCGGATAGAACAATTTTAAAAATCAATATGGGTATATATGTATATAGTCTAAGATATGGGTATCGTCTCTGATGATTTAAAGGATATTGAATCCAAATACAACATCTATTTCGTGATCAAAGATGGCGGATAGGAAATCAAAGATGGCGGACGGTCGATATGGGTATCGTCTGCGATATTTTAAGGAATGGGGAATTCAATATTATATGAAAATCTATGTTTGTTTGTTCAGCATTTATAGACTCTGAAATGATAAGAGATTAAGCGCTAAGTCAATGTTAACTTTGGAAAAGGGGCTTGGAAAAAAGGGAACTAAATAAAAACTCTTAAAAAGGCGAAACGGTGTTCGCTGGGTCAGCTAGTTATACATATACTACTGCGGTTTTGTTACTGGCTCATAACAATTTTGTCAACGATTTGAGCTTACTAATTTATGTAACGGGTTTATATCGCGTAATTATTTGAAAATAAAGGTGAGATACTTAACCCTTTATTTTTATAAAGGTGAAATATGAGCCCTGACGTTTTGGTATGGTTTACAGAAAACCTTGTCAAATTATGATGAGAGTCAACCGCAAAAGCTTAAAAGTATTAACTATTGCTAAGACTTATTATCAAGAGTCTTGCCCTATTTTCATTAAGTGTTTATTTTGGTTTTTACATTTTAAGGTAATACGCTTTATAATATTTATGATTTTTGGTTAATGCTGTTATTTTGTTCGACACGGTATTCTGTATACGATAACTGCCTGCAGCAGTATATTGTCACGGTAACTGCAGCTCACTGGTAATGCCGAAGTTGACTAAAAATGTGATTTTTACGAGTGATTAAATGACGCTTTTAGTTTTACTCAAAGGTTTTACAGGCTCTAAGGCAACTGTAAGAACGGGAGAGGTGATGATAATGAATATATTTATTTAAAATTGCGACAAATTAAGAAATAAAAGATCGTATAAAAAATAAAGAAATTGCTGATAATCGTACCCGATCATCTTACGAACACCTATTAGATCAATACAACTTGCTTTCTCTTGAAAGACGGCGAGTGCTTCTTCAGACAAAGACGCTTTATGACTTAGTGCATAATAACTTAGACTGTATCGGTTTAAGCAGTGTTATAAAACTAGAAGTACCCAGACTGGTTCATCGCCGCGGGGTGCGCGATTACCCGCTCTTTGCCACAGACCCGTACCGAACGAATGCCGGTGCGCGCGCTCCACTCACACACCTTGCAATGTACAAATTTTTTTTTCAAAATGTTGATATTTTTACCTTACCAAGACACGTATTTAGAAAACAAATAATTGAAAAGTTAAAGTTAATGATGTGATATATTCGCTTGAGACATACCTAACTAAACTCGAAATAAGATTAAAATCAAACAAAATAATTAGCAAGTAACTTGCAATATTAAAGTACCCACTTATGTTTGTTTGCAAATAAAACTGATAGCTTATTTGTTTGTAACACGTTTAGAACAGCAATGTTTAAAAGTAATCTGTGGAAAATGTCGCAGTTATTACGATAAGTAATTAACAAGAAAATGTACTACCTTATATATATATTGTAATATCGTTTGTTTTTCCCAAATAAAGTAAAATAAAATAATGCTGTAGTCGAAGGAATTACGAAATAAACAGCGATAAAACATGATTTCATCACTTTTTAACAACAAGCAGGTAAAGCCGCTCATGACGATGAGAATGAAAAATTTAAGAAGATATTATTTTGTGTTACGTAATCAAAATGTAAAGTCATGTTTACATGACGCAAATACTTTCTTATTACTTTCAGTTAAGCCCCCTAAGCTTCCACCATTACCTCGTTCAAACGTATTATGAATCAAACATGACAAACGGTGATAAAGCAGAACTTAAATTGTCTTAAATATAAGCGTTTCAATTTGTCTGATTGAACGGAGACAGCGTCACCGTTTTGGTGAAGGAAGAAATGAAATTGAGAGTCTTTGAATATAAACCCTTTTATTTTATCATCAGTGCTGTGTGATTGCTTATAACGCTTGAAGGAAGATGACTTTAATTGCGAAAGTTAGTTTTTAAGTTTGATACGCTTTAACGCAATAATCCCTCAATCGATCATCATGAAATGTTACATTATCGTTGTAACGGGGTAGAGGGAAAGCAGGATATAACATTTATTTGAAATGTGAACTGTGTGTTTAGAATTTCAATATTTTCGGTGCATTTGGGTTGATCGGGAACCTATGTGTCTATTATTACCCAGGTTTAATTACAAGACTTAAACTACAACATAAATCTAGCAACTGGAACCTACTGATATTTCATGATGAAAAGAGATGCTACGATCAGCAGTTTAAAGAAATATTTAGTAACTAGGTAGCCCGCGGTTACACCCAAGTTGTTTACTTAGTGTTTGCTTCGGAAGTAATCCCGAGTTAAAACCCATTATTCACACTATCGACTCTTCGAAGTTATGAGCGATTTAAATTGTTAACTATCACTTCGAGTCTTAAAACACATTTAGTGTCGGTCACAGCTGAAGAAAATTAACAGTCTACACGTTGGGTGGTTCAGATTTGTGGTGTTTCAAATGTTGGTAAGACACTGCCAAGATTTTGAAAACCATTTTTTAAAATAGATTTGCTCTTTTCCCAATTCAATCCAAATCACTCTTTTTACGTGCTGGGCCCATAACCTATTCGATTTAGTGATTTTAAATAATATACTGAGTAAGAATTGTAATAATAATGTTTTATTGCAACGCAACAGATTTGAAAGACATGACATAAAAATAAAGAAGTCAAGTAAATAGACAATATACATAGTGATACCCTTCTTAGAATGTAGGTAACATAAACTAACTTTTATCTATGATTACACCTTTAATATTTATATAACTCAATATTTTTATCCGCATGGTGACCGATTAAAAATTCAATTTGTCTATTCCATTTCAACGCTTGGTTGTGACGTGGGAGTCGTCGCGGTACCCCCACTACTTCTGACTGGCCGCCTCGCTTACCTGCGGTACATAAATACCGCGGCGCGACAGCGAATCGCCCTTTTTGGATCCTGGACGCTGCCTCAGTTAAGTGCTGCCTTCTCTTCTGGAGGACCGAAGCCTCGTCAGCCTGCCTGCCTACCCTGTCCTGAGTCTTAACTCTTGCCACTAGCTACCGGGTTTATATTGTTTAACGCTTGACAAATAAATATATTTCGTAACTAACGATACTGTATCTAATTTATCTCCCTACACACGAACAAACGTTACACGTAAGAGGTCACTAAGAAAAAAATATGCGATGTAAATACATAGTATATCTTTGGAAAGAGACGGCAAACTTGAAATCAATGACTCTACCGATTCGTCTAGCCAGCGCGATTCGCTTAGTAAGTTAGTAAGCGAATCCTGATTTTAACACACAATGCTACTGTGACGCAAATTAGGAGAGGTTATGTCCATTTGTGGACTGCGGTAAGCTGCATGATAACAATCGCACTTCCTAAGATATGGAAGGAAAGCATCTTCATGATTTTGAAAATTGGTTCTGTGAGACTGCCTCCGTGGTCGAGTGGACAGCGTATGTGTCTGCTGATCGGGAGGTCCCGGGTTCGATTCCCGGGTCGAGCAAAAGTGTTACGGGGTTTTTCCGAATTCTCAGTAGTAGCACGGAGACTGACAATGTATCCAGTAGCAATAGGCATAGGCTCGCCCCCTATTACGTTGGATCTAAAATTAATATGGCGAAATTTAGGTGTAATCTTACACTTATGCCTACCCTTTCGAGGATACAGGCATGATTTTATAAAAAAATGGTTTTCAAAGTCTTACTAACTTTTGAAACACCACAAATCTGAACCACCCAACGTGTAGACTGTTAATTTTCTTCAGCTGTGACCGACACTAAATGTGTTTTAAGACTCGAAGTAAGTGATAGTTAACAATTTAAATCGCTCTAACTTCGAAGAGTCGGTAGTGTGAATAATGGGTTGTAACTCGGGATTGCTTCCGAAGCAAACACGAAGTAAACAACTTGGGTGTAACCGCGGGCTTATCTAGTTACTAAATATTTCTTTAAACTGCTGACCGTAGCATCTCTTTTCATCATGAAATATCAGTAGGTTCCAGTTGCTAGATTTATGTTGTTGTTTAAGTCTTTTAATTAAACCTGAGTAATAATAGACACATAGGTTCCTTATCAACCCTAATGCACCGAAAATATTGAAATTCTAAACACACAGTTCACATTACAAATAAAGTTTATATCCTGCTTTCCCTCTACCCCGTTACAACGATTATATAACATTTCATGATGATCGATTGAGGGATTATTGCGTTTAAGCGTATTAAACTTAAAAACTAACTTTCGCAATTATAGTCATCATCCTCCGAGCGTTATCCCAGTTTCAATCTGGGGTCCGCTTACTAGTCTAACCGGATTTGGCTGAATATTAGCTTTTCCACAATTATAGTATTAGTTTGAATTTGAATCGATGTGGAGCGCAGTTTGCATGAGCGTGATAATAACTGCATCAGTTGAGAACTGTGTCACGCTTATCTTTCAACTCCGTAGAGAGCATAGCACTGCAATATACACCAACATTTGTTTTATAACAATTAGCAATTTAATTGAAAATAAGCGTAAGTATGCTTTAATGGCTTAAATAGTAGTTATATTGACAGTGAGTCTATGTGATTCTATTTAGCATAAACAGCCCTGTGTGGTCTCGCGAGAACCCATATTGGATACGCTTCCACGGTGTTTTAGTGGGTACAACTTTGAAAGGAGGAGTTTTTCAACGCTAAGCATCAGAAAGGAAGATTGAGTAGACTTTTTTATATACAGTATATCATAAGAATCTAGTGACAAGTAAAGTGGGCCATTGTGCGCTGACATAAATATTACTGGAGGTTCCAGTAATATGTATGTCAGAAGTTCAAATATTACTTTCAAGCTACGCTCTCTTATACGATTCCACTGCGGTGATTCAGTCGTGTACGCAATAAAATATCTTCATATTTGTCACCCGCATTGCTTAGAAGGGAAGTGTATTAATTACTTTCTAACTTCTTCCGATATTATGAACTTTTTATTAAAGTCGTTGTGAGTTTCGAGCCAGATAAAGTGTCGTGGCATTTCAAGTGCTGAAAATCGACTTCGGCATAGCACTATCGCGCTGATATGCAATCCTTGTAATATGCAACAACTATATAAATATATCATCATGTCAGCCAAGGGACGCCCACAGCTAGACATAGGCCTCCTCCAAGGTTCTCCACACAGACCGCTCTTAAGCTATTTATTATTATAGTATAAATCTATACTTCAATAATAAATAGTATTACAATAAACTGTATTTATCAGATGTTGACTTCATAAAGTCACCGCCACCCAACATCCTCTATTTTGTTTTATTTTAATTATACTGGCGTATGCCGACATTAGTTTAGCTTAATAATTCATACCTTCATTAAAGTATCTGATATACGTGGGTTAAATTATCACGAAGCTTATAATTATTTGTGGGTATTCTAGTTAGTACATATTTTCATTTAAATGTTAATTCGTTTTGATTATGTATCATATAAATAATATTATGTAGCAAATTATAATAATGATGTGTACGAAAATCTAGGGCTACATATTCGTTTGTAATACGATAATACTTAGAAAATATGTTTGAAATTCTATACTGATTAACATTTAAGATCAAAGGGAATTCCACAAAAGCTTTCGCCATCAATTTTCAGTTATATCGGTGGGGAATGCTAAGTCATTCCGACGCAGAACAGTAGAAAGATGTTAGAAATTGAATTTTAAGATATAAAATGCTGCTACGAGAGACGCTACGAGGTTCGTAGACAATTTCGTAGCAACTATTCAAATTGAAAAGTGTCCATCCTTTATTAAAAAAAAAAGATGAACCAACGATCTGGCTTTTAAGAGTTACTTGCCTTCTGATAGTAGTGGTTACTACTAGATAGGCAGAATAACTAAGTGACGTTTAATGCAAAAAGTGATTCCAAAAAAATAATTATTCTATATTTCATTCTATATTCTATTCTACCACATACACACATCACCATCTAGTCCCAAGCTAAGCAGAGCTTGTGTTATGGGTACTAGATAATGGATAAACATACATATATACTTTGTTTTTTGTAAATACATACATATTATAGATAGAAACACCCAGACCAAGACAAACATCCATGTTCATGCACACAAATGTTTGACTTGAGCGGGAATCGAACCCGCGACCTTCGGCATAGCAGTCGCTTACACTCCCGCTACGCCAACCGGTCGTCTTCAATTAAAATTGTTCCGTTGATTTTATGTTGTTTTGTAGTCAGTCCATTGCGACACATGATAGGAGCACGCTGTACTAGTAGTCTTTAAAATAAAAATAGCAGTCGTCTTCAAGTGTTTTTAATGTTATCTTTTAAATATTTACCGATATTAATTTGAGAAATAAGCAGTGTCCTTAACACCACAATATGAGAAATACTGAAAATAATATTACTTCATTTGCAATATATCACCAAATTTCGTTATCTACTAGAAGTTCAGCTCAATATTATAGTTGGAACGATTGACTAAATAGTCGTAGCGCTCATGACGAAGAACTAATTTATCACTATTTAGAATATTAAGAACTAGAAGCATAGTTATTTATTACTGCGGCATTACGGTTAAGTGCTTCTGATCTCGAAACGTCTTTCATTCCTTTATTTGTTCTATAGCATACTATCGATCGAGAGAAGAGAGAAAGAAAATAAAATACAGATTAAGAGAATAAAATACATATATTTTATTCTCTTGTATTGTCTATTGTATTGTGAAATAAAATTTATTAACTGTACACTGCAAAACGGCACTGTTTTAAACGTGGTTGTATTTTTAAAATTCAGCGCCATCTACCGGAGAAAATACAGAGTAGAGCCTCATTGCCAAATGTGGTAACTGACAACTCCTTCACACTATCTACCTACCTTAAATTTAAATCAAATCATATCATATTTTATTTGTTAAACATATGTTTACAATAGTTGGATATAGACAAATATAATAGTACGCTATGTTTTGTCATTTAGACATACAAATATTAGGCAGATACCAATTTAATTAAACAAGAAAATAATCAATATAAATGTCAATTTAAATACATATTATGATAATTTGAATTGTCAAAATGGTAAATCAATAGCAACACAATATTAATCGACATTATTTAACATTTAAGTATTAAAGTTTAATTTATCGTTAAAGAACTCGTCAACAATAGGTAATGCGAAATGCCAAATGTATTCAATAGGGACATAATAAATTGTCAAATTAGATAGATTTTACAATTATGTTTGTGAACTTAGTAGCAATAGTACAATAATTTAATTAAATTTAATAATTATAATGTATCATTTAAAAATTCGTCAACAGTATAATATCATTTGTCAATCAACATTTTTTGAAGTATTGTTTTTAGTTTATTTATTGGCATTGTTTTTATTGAATTAGGGATTTTATTATATATTCAAGGAGCTATGCCAAAGAAGCTCTTGTACAACATAGAGGTTTTACATTTTTGATGATATAATTGATTGACATATTGAGCACGCATAGTTCTTTTAACAGTCGCTAACAAGGTAAACAAATATAAGTTCTTTATTACAGACAATGTAGTTTCAAGAATATATAGCGCTGGTAGTGTCAACAAGTTCAGTGACTTAAAATAAGGTACACAACTATCTGTAAGTTTAAGTCCGCACATTGATCTAATGCAACGCTTTTGCATCCTAAATAATGTTTCTCTATCGGTCGATTGTCCCCAAAAAAGAACACCATATCGTAAAGCCGACCCAACTAGTCCATGATATGCCATTAATAAAGTCTCCATGTTAACTTTCTTGGATAATTGGAAAAGTAGGTAGGCCGATTTATTTAAGCGCTTACATAGATTTTCCACTTTGAGTTTCCAATTCAATTCATTATCAATACATATCCCTAGAAACTTATAATTTGTGACCTCTTCTATCAAGCAATTATTGTATGTAACAGACGTAGCTGGATTTACGCGCCTTTGATGGAAATTCATTATTTTAGTTTTATTCAGATTGATAACCAAATTATTTCTGCCAAGCCAGTTTATGATATCTTGTAGACAACTATTGATTTCATCTTGATAATTACAGGATTTGTACATTTAATAATTGCAGTGCTATCGTCAGCAAAAAGGGCAATTTTATGTGCTATTGCTTTTGGAAGATCGTTGATGTATATCAAGAACAATAACGGTCCTAATACACTGCCTTGTGGCACGCCGTATTTTATGTGTTTTGCTTTGGATATATAGAATGTTTCTATTTTACTTTTTGAGCATATTCTGGAGATTTCTGTACATTGACTTCTGTCGCTTAAATAAGACTCTAGTAGTTACTTGTTTTAAAACATGCCCTCTTATGCCATTAAACGCTGTGCTATTCACAGATTATATTTTTTGGCCAAAGGCATTTTAAGACATTTTACTTCTGGCAAAAGTGCATCCATTCGAGAGGATGGATGGCTGTACGGATCATGTACGTACGTGAGAACGGATAAGGATGACACGTTTGTCACTTTTTGGCGTAAAAACTACTGAACGAATGTTAATGTTTTTTTCTGTAATACAGCTTTTAGACTTTTTATCAGACCAGCTTATGTCACCACTTTTGTCCTGAAAAACGAACTCTACACTGAGATTGTATTTTTCCTCAGAATTTAGTAGTTCAGCTGTTTGTTAACACCGTAGAAATACAGTATTTTACGAAGCTAGATATAATACAAGTAATATACGCACAACAATAATCGTATACTGCCCTGTTTGCCTTCCAGTACTGCCAACTTTTCTATAAGAACTGTCTTCTATAATAAAATAAATAAGGGAGTCCGACATGGCTCAAGTTTAATAAGAGGGATTTAATTCAGAAAACGTCAGAGCCGGTGTTAAAATAAGTACGGTAATCAAACTTTCTTTCTCAGTGTCATGAAATTTGATGACAATTCTTTTGATTGTGACAGGAAGTAAAGTTGTTCTGTATACGTCAAAGTTAGCTTGTGGTTGCATGTATTTGGGAAATATGTATTTTTTTTATTAAAAAAACCTGTCTAATTGACTTCACGCTGATGGTAAGCTGACAGTGAAGTCCTATTGCGAAGGCCACCATCCCCAATTGCTGGTTAAGCAATGTGACATGACGGCCCTCACTTTGACGGCCTTGAGAGATGCTTTTTCACGCTCCACTTAAAGGACCCAGGATCAAGGGAGCCGGCAGTGAGTTCCACATCTTTATGGTACGGCAAAAATAAGATGTACCGAACCTTACGTGACGGTATCTGCTCTACCGTGTAAGCGTGGTAATTTAACCCGGCACGTGTTGTTCGGGATAGGAAAGGAGGGGGTGGGATGAGTTGAAAGAGTTCTTCTGAACACTCACCGTGATACAATCGGTATAAGACAGCCATTGAGGCTACGTCCCTGCGTAATTGCAGAGATTCAAGGGTCTTAGTAGCCTCAAGGTCTGCGCTGCAAACTATCAAGGGCATCTAGCAGGTACTGAGCGGAGCTGTTCCAGAGATGAGAGCAGTATTCCACGCAGGATCGAACCTGAGTCTTGTATAATAGACACAGCTACTCCGATTTCAAGATATATTCGGGTAATAAGTAAGTTGTTTTTCTTTAATAATAGAGCCATGCATGTATGTATAGGTCAGAAAGTCTCGGCTATCTTCAATATCTATTGACAACCATTCTATTAAGAAAACTGTTAAATGTGGTAATCTTTTATTATTAGGCATAGTGTTAGGAAGCGCTTGTGCGACAAAGCTCGCATGAAAACGCCGAGCTAGGTCCGACGTTTTCATGCGAGCTTAGTCTCTAGTGTCTAGTGCTCTAAGGCGAATGTCTTTCATGCAACAAAAATAGCACCAACATGGAGATACTATTATCTCCATGTTGATACGAAGTTGAAGTGGTAGCTACATAATAACTGAGGCCATCTATAGTACGACGGCGAAGTCAACACGGCGACATCTACTGGACACGGCGGTATTAAAGACCTGAATCGCGCAAGCAATGTACACGCGATCAGTTTACATGTACAAGTGCTCAAATACGTCCGTTGGACTGTAGTTCACCAGGCAACAAGGTCAGCACCTAGCCTGTAAAGGTTGTAAACTGCTCAAATATAAGCCTAGTGCAGTTTTACTCCTTATAAAAGGAAATGTATCGTCGGTAGTCATGTGAGAAGGCAGGTGACATCGATCGTCTTTTTATGTTCGTGTAAGTACTAAATATAGTTTTTTACTGCCCAATTTTTTTACTGCCCTATCTGATCTATAACTTTCATGATAAACGTGGCTGTATCATGTTTTATACCAAATCCATCATGTATTTGACACGGCCCGTCAATGTAACATAATTTATCATGTTGTCGAATGGAACACTGACCATAAAAACTCTGCAAATAAATACCTAATCAAGTGCCTGAGGGGTTCCGTATATTCTCTTACAGCTCAATCACAATCATCATATTTTCATTGTCATGTGAAGTTAATTACTTGAAGTTTATTAGTATTTTATTACAGTTCCCCAAAAAAACAAATAAAATATTGTTGCAACCAAATTCCAGGTAGCAGTTAATACTACACCATTTTATTGCAGGTATTTTTAGAGTTCGATAGTGTAAACTGATTTCATATAAAGTCAAAATAAATAAGTTTTTGGTCAAGCTTTAAAACAAAGTCATTGTTAAATTCCTGCTTAAAAATCGATATTGAATACCCGCTAAAGAATATCATTAAAGTGCAATTATTTTTAGGATTCGAAGCGTTAATGAACGATTTAAATGTATGTAAACATGTGTAAATATTTAATTGAAAATAAATTGAACTGACTGTATTAACAGCCTGTTGATATAGTAGAGGCAAAATCGTTACCTATGGCATTACTGATATAAAAATTATCATCATCATCATCAGCCCTATATATAAACTGTCCCACTGCTGGGCACGGGCCTCTTCTAACTATGAGAAGGGGCCACTAGCACACATTAGCCCACTTACACGACTCTGCTCCAACGGTGGTCACCCAGCTGTCGCCGCGTCGACCGCTTGCTTCTATCGTGCGATAATCGAGGCGTCGACTATCGAGGTGACTGACGGCGGACAGCGCGCTGTCTGCTAATTTATGTGCCAATGTAAAGAATACCTAAAGAGCAATACTTAAAGGCTATATTTAAATGATATTCTTTTGGTAGGGTGTGAGGCGAAGCATTTATGTGGGCTAAGACCTTTAGTCTGCCATTATATATGTCTTTAATAACTTATGAAAAATGTTCCGTGTAGTGACTGACTATAGAGATCAAAGTGTCAAAAAACCATTTTATCTCGCGGATGTCATATGAAACGAGGAAGTCAAATACAGGAAATAGTATGTTCGGGAAGAGACTGAAAACTCAACATCAAAGACTACCCTAATCTGTCTGGTCAGCATATCATAGCAAATCTAATTCTCCTATTGATTCACAAAGCTATCGTTATGCAAATTAGGAGAGCCTTATGTCAAGCAGTGGACTGTAAACGGCTACATGATGAAATCTTATTGCCATTGTCGCTGGTTATATTTCGTCGTCTATTAATTTCACTTTGATTAATTTGTTGTTCTCATGTGACCGCCGATTTTACATACTGTTATTCTTGAATAACAAATTTTATTTTTCGTGGTGTTTACTTATTTTTATATATATTTATATATTTTTCTGTCTTCCAGTCTTAGCTACAATTGTCAGATATTGTTTCTTATATAACTTAGGCAGAGATAAATGCAGCATAATTTTGAAGATGAAGTCTGAAGATATAATTAAAATCAATATCGAAATATTAAAAATGCAATTTTAATCTAAAGAACGACCGTTGTAGACGTTTGCGTACGTAAGCTGGCAATGATGCATTGAAAACGATAGTCGAAGTGGATGTAGAAGAGTAAAGTTTGTCACAAAAAAGTAAGGAATACAAAGTTGCATATACGAGTACCTTCTAAGTAAAAATAGCACGAACAGGTCATCTTCCTACCATACGTTTTTCCAAAGTGAAGGAGGATTTAAATTGGAATTGGTTGCGGAATTGGTTGCGAGACACAGATTATGATAAAATTACATGACGGTTCAACCACAAAAACACTGTAAGAAAGTGTTATACTGAATTGCTGGTTTGAACATACAAGTAACGGCTCGACCGATACAAGCGCAAATCCTGCTAGCCTTTTAAAGTGCTCCGGCAAGCTCACGATATCCACGCCTGCCGTGTCCAGATGGGTATAGTAGGTTTTCTGACTGTTATAAATTAAAAAATCTTGATACTGTTAAAGAGTTTAAAAAGCAACATGACGCTTCAAGTTTACTGCTTGAGCCACTAGAGCATCTGTGCAATCGATTCTTTCGAATTCTAAACTCTATTACATCCATTATAATCACCAGTCGGCTAATAAATCTTAAAACGGTTCCACAACAAAAAATTTACTTTATGTTCTAACTATACTTACAAGCTAACAAAAAATATATACGCACACATTAGAACACGGTGGTGAGCGCGTTATTAATAGTGGCAATTCTGACGGTACCGAAATGGGTTACGTATCTACCGAAGATGTGTCAGTTCATCTTCGGCTTTACTACTTCGCTCTTTTCGATACAATTATCGAACGGAGCGGTAAGAAGGTAGTGCCTCACAAGATTCATCCTATTTCTTGTTAATGCCAGCATCCTTTCTTTAATTCCTATCTCGCATATTGTATGTGTCTTGATATTGCTAATGAAATGCCATAGATTATTATGTATCATCTTGCCATGTCATGGGCTTGACACCAGGAGGAACAGCCTTGTTTCTAGTCACTAATCGCTACAAAACCATTTTCTTAAATACAACCCTCACACATCTTGTATCTTGATGGACTTTACGCATCTTAAAGCAACTGACCCGAAGAGCATTCAAACTCAAATTAAGTTGTAGATCATTCAGAGTTTTATATTCTGGTGATAGAATCCACGACACTAAGCACAGTGTCAATCGCACAAGCATTGTATCTTTCTTGCAACCAAGAAAGGCAGCTATTTCCAAGTCTGGTTTCTTTATATGTGGATGTCATCTCTCACTCATCTCTCAGTTGCCTCGCTCATCTTTGGTGCCAATCTAACTTTATAGCGGGTGTTCTGGCGGCACAGGTTTAACTGAATTTCGTCGAATTTAGCACACTGCCACATTAAAGTAACGCGAATTCTTAGTACTAATTACTTGGGGAACGTGGGAAATAATGTTATAATGTCTTGCTAGTTTAAAGCTCTGTGGGTTTGAAGAACAGATACGTTTGACTTATGGTATGAGGTTGGTCTTGTTGAAGTGGATTCACCATTTACATTTGTTTTAGTTGGAGTATTTTGATTTAAATGTAGTTGGAGTTTTTATGTTTTTCTACTTTATTACTTTAAAGCTTTTATGTAAGATATATAAAGTTCAGCATGTGTGAAAAAATGTATGAAATAGCAATAACTATGAAAGGCTACGTCTCTAAACTAAATATAATATATTTATTTAACTAATTAGTCGATATTGCGGATATATCTATAATGCTCTGAGAAATCGGCATAATATCACTCTCACATGTAATATGAAAGAGGAATTCTTTGACTAAATACCTGTTTAAAGTCCTTTCAAAGGGGCCTTTCAACCACATTCATAGTATAATTCGCAGAATTGGTACAATCGCTTGATTGCAGTACGTCAAGATTCAAAAGTGCGAAGTTAATTCGCTATCTGTTTATTTAATGAAAACCTTCTCAAAACAGGACAGGTTAGAAGTATCCAGAGCAGAAGAGCATGCATGCGGAATCTGATGGGAGTGAATGAAGCAAGAGAGATATGTCAGGATCGTTGCAAATGGCGTTCCGTAGTTTCTGCCTACCCCTCTGGGAAACAGTCGTGAGTCTATGTATCATCATCATCAGCCCTATATACTGTCCCACTGCTGGGCATGGGCCTCTTCTCACTATGAGAAGGGTAAGGCCATAGTCCACCACGCTGGCCAAGTGCGGGTTGGCAGACTTCACATGCCTTTTGAGAACATTCTGGAGAACTCTCAGACATGCAGGTTTCCTCACGATGTTTTCCTTCACCGTTTAGCAAGCGATAATTAACAATTTAATGCGCACATAATTCCAAAAAGTCATTGGTGCGTGCCTTGGATTCGAACCCGGACCCTCTGCGTAGCAGTCTGTAGGTCTCTCCACTCGGCTATCGCTGCCTTATTGCTATTGCTATACTTGCCTATGCATGTATGTATGTTTATTTAAATAGAAAATATTCGTAGCTATGCCCGCACACTTTATTTTAATTTAACTGTTTATCAAGTGAGAATTTTTGGAAATCCCTTCTTAGTGCACCCCTACGGTACCCAAGGTACATTCATGCCAAATTTAGCTTCTTGCGCCTTATAGTTTTGGCTCTGCGTTGTCGTTGTCAATCAGACAAGATTTTTAAAGATACATATAAATTTATTATGGAATGAAGTTCAACATTTAAACAGCAAGATTTTAATTAAAAAAAATTAAACCAAAATAACAACTAAGATCACGGGCACAATATCTTATTCTGCTTGAAATCAGTTGAATGATGATGAAGTAGTTCTAATTAATATTCCCCCCGTGGGATCTCACCTCCACCACGTGGTGGAGGGGCTTAGTAACCATGGCTTGGACACCTGCGGTGAAGCTAAGGGAGATCCCTGGAGTGGATGCGTGCAAAGGTGCGGGTGCGGGGGACAGTTCTGTCTTTCCCTCGCAGTCGGGCGCGGTCGCGGGAGGAGAGGCGTGTCGGTGTTGCGTTGCCGCGCGCCCTATCTCCCGCAACCAAATGGGGGCGCACCATTATTGCGTCGCCGTGGGGCCGCAGAGGAAGAGGAGATGCGGTGTTGTCAGGTTGCCGTCCTCCCTATCCTCTGCAGCCGCTGGGTGTTTTGGCGGTGGAGCCCAACACCTTCATCCGCCGCCAAGGAGGTTGTGGCCTTCGGGCTATTCGCCGGGGTGTCAGGGTAGAATGCTAACGTGAACCCCTGGCGCCACGCGCACTCAAGCTGTCGAGTCCCACAGACGTGCGTAAATGCATTTCTACAGCGAAGAAAAAAAAAGTTCTAATTAATATTTCCTAATACACTAACTGATAAGGAAAGATAAATAAATAATACTAGAAATAATACTCATGAAAGACATCATAAATATGCAACCCGTATATTAAAATGTATACGTTATAGCATTTAGCATGTGATTTTAAACGATAAACAACAATATACAAGATAGAACCACACACCATCTACCTACAGAATTATGGCAGTCACTATGGCGGACGAAATTCCATAAAAAACAATAGCCAAAACACCCACCATTTTATTTGATTAATGATAACGTGGTTTTGACTTACGTCCACGAAAATAAATAAGGCTATTTCTATTTCTGTTGAAAGACCAGGTATAATTTTCCTGACGAAAATATTGTGTTTCTGTGTGTCCGTCTTCAATTAGGCGGAAATAAATGTTTTATTCTTCAATTACTGGTAGTAATTTATTTTCATGCTCTTTTGGCAAAAGCCAATGACCGATTTGACCCTTCACAAGGACAAAATCTTTAAAAGTATTGTTCGAAACCTTGAATAAATGCGGAGCAGGTGTTAATAATTCATAAATTTTAATAAAACCAAGTTCAATTACTGCAGTCCATTAAAACGTACGAAAAAAATTAGGGTGTTTGCAGGGCAGAAGATGATGACTAAAAGATTTTTTTAAGAGCAGAGTCTGAGCGATATAAGGCAAGTAGTGTAATATGTGTAAGTAGGTATAGAAATTATTTTTCCACAAAGAATACTTTCGTATTTTCATCAATTCACAATGGAACCATACGAAGATTAGGGTTAACCTTTTAAAATATGTGCGATCCAAATGCTATTTACCATGACCATTCTGTAGACGAATTATATTTGACATTTAAATGTTCTATATCCTCTCTGTTCTGTATGTATATCTGTGTGATTAAAGTGTAGCATTCATAAGAATCTTGGCTTGTCCTCCGTTATAGGGCGGCAAAGATAAGCAACGTTTGTGTGTGGCTCCTTGGATGGGTGAGCACCTGTGGCGTATACATCAGAGCGTTACCGTGCTTTAGAGGACTCGTGAAGCAGGTGTTCTGGGTTCAGGGCAAGAATAGTAAGCCCATGTCGGAGCTCCTTGGGCGGTCTGAAAACTATAGCACCAGAGCTGGCTACACGACAAGCAAGAATTTGATTATGGTATTACAATTTATGTGTTATAACATTCTCTGAAACCTTATTTTTTATCACCGATATTACTAATTATTTCGGTGGTACAAAATATATGACAGGAAATTCTATATTAATATTAAAAATGTAAATACCTCCGTAAATACGAGTTAGTCTGAATAATAATAACATTATTGTTTTTACATCTGGATTCTCAGTATAAGCATAGAAACTGGAAGTGGATGACGTCAAACACTCTAGGGATATTCAAACTTAGCTCTACGTAGTACATGAATTTATTTTTACGTACAAAATTAAACGTAACTCTCCCTAGTTGGATATTATGTACATGAAAATGTTTTGTTAAAAATATGAATCTAGGTTATAATTTTAGGTGTCGTTGTGGCATAAGGGACTATCTCAACGCCTGATGATACGCTGTGTGTTGTAGTTTCGATCCCCACACGTGGCAACACTTTCTGTGATCCAATCGGAATTCGGTTATTTTGTGTAAGTTAGTTGACTCTTTTTGAATTGCCTTTGCCTAGTGCAGTCTGTTCTTTTAAAGATAAGTGTTTAATAATCAATAAAAGAAACAAATAATTTGCCAAGTGTGTATTAAGCCTTAAGATTAAAATTTATTACAAAGTTTATTAAGTGCTCCAAAAAATACCCATAGAGTAAGAATTAGTTTTTCAAACTCTTGACAAATTTGTCCCTGGATTATACCTTAAAAAAAGTTGCCCGAGTTCGAAATTAATTTCGCTGTCTAATTGAATTAAGTTGCTTTCTTACAAGCATCAAATTAAAAAAGTGGACTTTTTTATCTGTGGTCAGCGTAATAAAGGGAGCGTTGCCAATAGAATTTAAATTTTCTTGGCGTGAAGAAATTATCATGAAGAAAGTTAATATTAAATAAACGCTTTGGTGATTTTTGTTTATGATAAGCTTGGTCTGACTTTATCAATAATGTACGATTTCTTTGATGATAGGAGTAAAAGATAGTACTTATTAGAGATTTAGACCCGACTTATTGATATAAGACAAAAAGGTAAATTAATGCTAAATGATAATGCTATGATAAATGCTTGGTAATGAGTACACCTCCCCCGTGGGATCTCCACCTTGTCGTGGTGGGGGGGCTTAGTAACCGTGGATTGGTCACCCGCGGTGAAGCTAAGAGGGATCCAGGAGGGGACGCTCCGCGTGGGCTTGACGAAGGCCTGCGCAGGATGCGTCCAAAGGGGCGGGTGCGAGGGACAGTTCTGTCCCTCGCAGTCGGGTGCGGTTGCGGGAGGAGAGGCGTGTCGGTGTTGCGTTGCCGCGCGCCCTATCTCCCGCGACCAAATGGAGGCGCACCATTGTTGCGTCGCGGTGGGGCCGCAGAGGAAGAGGAGATGCGGTGTTGCGTTGCCGTCCTCCCTATCCTCTGCGGCCGCTGAGTGTTTTGGCGGCGGAGCCCAACACCTTCATCCGCCGCCAAGGGGGTTTTGTTCGGGGCCCGCCTGACCATCTGGCGGGCCAATATCCGTCGGGGAGTAGCGAGGAATGCTTCAGCGATACCCGACCCTCCGACATACGGGTACGTGAGGAATACGGGTTGGTTTTTAGTCAGTAAGAGTCTGACAGTCCCCTTCGCCCTCCCCCAGGGCGGCGGGACTCGATGAGGATTTTCCAACCCAACACCAAAAAAAAAAAATATATATATGGTAAACAAGTCGCGATGTACGGCAAAACCGTACAAATAGATATTCGTGTTTTCTTATATGTGTGAATGTGTGGCCTACCCTAGTTTCGGCGTTAGATAATTATATCGATTGTGAACTATAAATATGTCCTATCTCGTCATTTCAGGTTTTTACTTTTTTGCCATTTTATTCTATGTATATTCTGTAGCGCTGCAAAATTCAAATTCAAAAAAAGTATATTCCAGTCATTTAAAAAATGAGGTAGTACAAATTGCCCGTTCGCAGTTGATACTCGCATGTCGCTCGAAGGTGTCTGAAATGTCTAAATAATTCCTGTCCTGAGACAAGGTTTAGAACCGAATCAACTGACGGCTTTACGTGCCCTCCGAATCACAGTAGCGCTTCTACGTAAATGCCACACAAAGCGGACACCCATCTGAATATTGACCTCTGCCTACGTTGCTTTACTTTGTCGATCCAATACGAACGGCAAGTCAAAACATGCTACACGTGCTACGATAAACAGCTTAATTATACATGTATTTGTTAAAGTACGCGTCACAATCTGCTTCCACGGATTAAGCCAGTAGTAATTAATCAAGGTTCTTGATTTAGGCGTATCTAGTTTCTCAAAAGCCTGTAATATTAACGTTCTGATTGTTGAACTACTTCGGATATTTGAGAATACTCGCTCTGATTATGGGTATGTGGTTAGCGTATGCGACTGCTGATCGGAGATCCCGGGTTCGATTCCCGGGTCGGGCAAAAGTGTTACTGGGTTTTCCGAATTCTCAGTAGCAGCACGGAGTCTGGTGATGTGCTTGATAACGGCAATAAGCTCGCAACCTATTACGTGGGACCTAAAAATTCATGGCGAAATGTGGGTGTAATATTACACCTACCCCTTCGGGGATACAGGCGTGAGACTATAAATAAAAAAAAATCTTGAAAATAGTACCTTTAGTGGAGTTACATACTTGTTGGTTTTGTAAATTGAATAACACATTCATAATAACGTTGTTTGTGCTGTAATCTTAATATATAAAATCCTTGCGTTACTGACTGACTGACAGACACGCTACAGCCGAAACTATTGGGCGCAGGCAGCTGAAATTTGGCATGCATGTTCCTTGCGGACCGAAGAGGTGCACTAAGAAGGGATTTTCCGAAATACCCACGGGATCGGTCAAAGCAGATAAATTTAAAAAAATGTGCATGCGTAGCTGCTGGCGTCCTCTAGTCCTATTATAACAACAATGTTGGGGCATTACAATGATACAAGGCTGCTTAAATGAGTGGCATGAGCTTCTTACAGGTTCTTCTAAAGCCTCGCTCTCTATTCGAAGCTTACTTTTGTTCGTAACTTATTCTTTGAGTCACAGTGGTTAGATAAGGCAGTCTTGACCATCTCAAAGTTTTGGGACTTTGCAAGACTACGAGAATTTTCAAAATAAACGTAGGATAACATTATTTTCTCTCAAAATGTATGAATTGGTACCAATTTTTGGTAAACATCAACAATTTGTCAACATAAGATTAAATCGTACCAATCTGAACTTTAATTTTATTTTAGTTTCAATATTTTTGGTTCTCAAAAATACACCACCCGGGTCCCAAACCCTATCTGTCACATAATCAAATAATACTTTGGAGAATGAGGTATGGTACGTAGAAATAAGTAATCTTGACTCCAGGATTCAGAATAATTTATTAGTAATTTAACGTTGTTTATATACAAAATGTACAACTAGGCTTAGCCAATCCAAACACAGTTAAATAAAATGTAAAAAATGTTCTAAACAATTAACCAATTAATTTAGAGCACAATCGGCCAATAATACTTGAGTTGAGTTTACGCAAGTAATCCGCCAGGTGGTACATACGTCGCGCAAGCGTTTTCGCGCACAATTGAGAATGTACTTATATAGGTGCCATTCGCGCGGGCGACTCATTTGACGGGCGGACGTCAAACGACGAGGTCACGCGGTCAACTGGCACGGCGGGCGTCGACGTATTAATATTTGCAGAGCGAAGATTTCTTGAAGTCGTCGTCAGCGTGTGTATCTGCGAGTTCGCAAGAGAACTCTTCTTGTTTCTATTAAACGTTGCAAAAGTCTATAAAACTGTTCTTTTCAGAACAACAACAAAAGTCCTTGAACAGTCCTTGTCAGGACTATTATCACTGTTTCTATTTAAATACTTAAGTCCTTTTCAGGGCTGTGTGTATCCATGTTTCTATTTACATATCACAAAAGTCTATCTTAAAAACCATCAATTCTTTGTCGTGGTAAACGGCTTCCAGTCTGACGTATACAAAATCACATCAGGAGTGCCTCAAGGTTCTCATATCGGTCCAATTTTGTTCAACATCTTCGTTAACGACATCCCAAACAAACTCACCTCGAACAGTTTTCTTTACGCAGATGATCTTAAATTCGGGTTTATTAGTAGGTTAATTGATTCTTATGATGACATAGGACTATTACAGAAAGATATTGATACATTAGTAAAATGGTGTAATGAGAATGCTATGAGTTTAAACATAAATAAGTGCTATCACGTTAGATTCACAAGAAAATCGAATTCATTACCTGCCACGTATCATATTCATTCGAACGAAATTCAACAGGTGAAGGAAATAAGAGACTTAGGTGTAGTGTTTGATAGCCAACTCACATTTGTGCCTCACGAAAACACCATTACCGAAAATGCGTCTAGACTGTTGGGCTTTGTTATCAGGAACATCGTTGGTTTTCGGTCCAGTAAAACGAAAATCCTTTTATATAACTGCCTCGTCCGATCTATCTTGGACTACTGTAGCCCCGTATGGAGACCACACTATGCTACTCACAAATTGAGATTAGAACGTATACAAAAGCGATTCCTATGGCATTTGGCATACTCATACGGATTGGCAAAAAAAATTAAATCGTATGACGCTAGGCTGTCGTATTTCGGCATGACCTCATTAGAGAAGCGTAGGAATTTGACTGACTCGCTATTCTTATTCAAATTGGTGAGATCAAAAATAGACTGTCCACAATTACTAGGCATGATTAGGTTCCAAGCTCCAGCTAGATATCCTCGGACATCAATAACCCCCCTGCGTCCTCCACTCCGCAGGATTGTGCTCGGTGCGTGCTCCACTATACCCAGAATGTGCAAACTGATCAATGGCTGTAGTGACCTTATCGACATCCATACTGACTCACTTAACAAGTTTCGCAAGATGACACATAGCGCATTGTAGCCTTATTTTATTTATTTTTGTTCTTTTGTCACCCAATTATTTCACTTGTGTTATTTTCATAATTTTTTGTTGTGTTTACTTTTAAGTTGTTTTTGGTACATGCGGTGCTTACCTGTAATTAATTGTAGCACTTGAATTTTGTTTCCTTATACCAACAATTTGTTTGTTTTTAATATATGTTAAGTGTATACAATTGTTGGCGAGCCAAATAAAATAAATAAAAAATAAAATAAAATAAAAGTCACTGTAGGTACTGCTAGGTATAGGTTAGCTACAATACTTTTATTTAAGATTCTAAACCTTAATTCTATTTGTCCGTATTGATATTGATTACTAGTCCAATTTATATACGATTCATACTAATATTACAAATGCGACATTGTGTTTGTTTGTCCTTAATTCACGTCACAACGAAGCGATGTTATGATTGTTTGTTTTGTTTTTCGTTTGAGTGTGTGACCAACTCTATTGTCAGAGCTTTCAGACCGCCCGAAGGCCTCCGACATAGCCTAACGATTCTTATCCTCAGATAACAACCTGGACCGAAAGTTTTACGTGCCCTCTGAAGCACGGTAGCGCTCACATATAAATACCACACACGGTCACCCATCCAAGTGGTGATCTGTGCAAGCGTTGCTTAACTTTGCCAATCTGCACGGCAAGCCAAGTCTCGCTATGAGCGCTTCAATGATGTTATGATATTATCATATTATAGCAAACTGGCATCACACACAAGTAATCTCTTGCTTGTGATGCCAGTTTAGAGACCGGAGAGGGACATATATGAGGCATCATCTTAATTTAAGAACAATGCCTCTAGCTAAGTTAAGATTACATAAGTTTCGGAATCCATAGTCTGCTATAACTCGTCCAACAAGTTTTTAGATAAGACAACGTAATTAATCATTGAAATTTGATAACCGAATACGTACCTATTTTAAGGTTTCATATTTTCTTAATATTCTGCTACAAAATACAATCTATCATTCAAATTGGCTTTAAACAATTTTGATTGATCGTAACTAAAACTCGTAATTTGGTTTCAAGTAGTAGTAGTATCAATTATTATTGCAACTTTTATCATTTAGTCATTTAGGAGACTTTCATGGGATATCAAAATACGGTTTATGGGTATAATGATAAGTTAGAAGTAGATCATCCCTTTTTAAGATATAATTTGTTTATGATACATTTCTCGTGTACTCTTGGCTGACATCACGCCGGGAGAACGCAGAGCATACGCTTGAAGAACACGCATGCCCAATGTTACAGGAGCCCTTTCATTTTTTTAGTGATCTTATTATACCTGATCTAGATCAAGAAGGTTCCTAAACTTATAAAATTAAAATAGGTTACTTTGTCACTTTAGGTAATATTTAAGAACATTGATTGGCTAGACATTGTATACTACTCCCTTCATAGAAGATAAGTACTCTTTCTTTAATTGCAGCTCATTGTAACACGAGTACCAATTGTAATCTGAGCATAATTAAAAATTATCATCAACGTGACATAAACAATAGATGATATATTACATAAACACTTTCTAAATGAACATGCGATCATCAATCCAACACAACTAAACATAAACGAATTAATCTTAACAGCTTCACGCGTTAAATTTTAGAATACACGAACACTTTACCCCATCCATTTTCCAAAAGATATTACAGAATCAGAATAATTTATTCGCTTGAAATGGTTTACATAAAATTGTTTTAGTATTTAGAATGACACATTTCACCATTAGTAGGTCTGCGATAAACATAAGATAAAATTGAATCATCATCTTCAGCCCCTTACAGTCCAATGCTGGACTAGGCCTCTCCTTTGAAAGGAGGAATTTGCCTACTATATCACGCTGGCCAAACAGGTTGGTATAGGGTTTGTATCAAATTTTCCTTCTCTTACAGTGCTGTTCTCTGCATAGTACATATGGTCCCTCTGTCGGCTCTTACGACACCCATGGGATGATATGGGGAGGTGGTCACCATACGGACAAAATTGAATATTAAAACCAAATTACATAAATCTGAAAAAAATAAAATGTCAAAAATGAAATGTCAAGTTATAACAGTCATACAATCATTAAAATAATAAAATACAATGTCGCATGATACAAATGTCATAAATTATTATTTTTTTGTTTATAATAAAACAAAACAGATATTGTGTAGAAGCAATTTTCAACCAACCAATGTTTAAGTTTGACTTTAAATCGTGATGTAGGCAAATCTCTTAATGTTCGTGGGATATGATTATAAACTTTGACACATCATGAAACTATTTTTTTTTGTGAAAGGTGCTTCTACATGCCACTATTTTTAATTTAGTACCATCCCTTGGTCTTAATTTAGACTCTTGTTCTACTCTAGTAAACAAATGTGTATGGTTACTAACAACCGTTCCTATTTCCAATATGTACATTGATATTAAAGTCAGAATACCTAAATCTTTGAATAATGGTCTACATGTTTCAAATGGCCCAACCCCACATATCGCCCTGACACATTTTTTTGCAAAACGAATGCCCTGTTTATGTTTGTTGAGTTGCCCCATAAACACAACAGTCCGTATTTCAATACGGAGCTAACGTGTTCATAATATGCTGTAAGACAAGCCGTTTTACTAGACGTTTTTCTAAGTTCTCTCAGAGTATAAATAAATCTACCAATTTTATCACATATTGTGTCTACATGTAATGTCCAATTGCAGAGTTCATCTAATTTTAAACCTAAGGATGTTACATTATCCACTCTTTTTATATTTTCTCCATCAAAATTAATATTAATATGTTTTGGACATTGTTTGTAATTGACAAATTGTATATAATTGGTTTTAGTTAGGTTTATCTTTAAATTATTGTAATATGTATGGGACCCAATTCATAATATTAATTAATGTAGCGTGAACTTCTCCCTCATGATTGTTTGTTCCATTTTGAGGTATTATTACTGAAACGTCATCAGCAAATAAGACACATTTGTGAGTAGTGACACTTGGTAAATCATGAATGTATAATAGAAAAAGTAGTGGTCCTAAAATACTATCCTGTGGAATGCCAGATCTATTATTTTTTTAAATTTGACCTGTATGGTGTCAACACAACATTTTCGTCAAGGCGGGACACTTCCACGCATTGAAGTCGACCATACAGATAGCTGCGTACCCAATCTAAAGCAGGGCCACGAATGCCATAACGCTCACATTATTCGAGCAAGTTTACAAAATTAACCAAATCAAAAGCCTTGCTCATATCTAGAAAAACAACGGTGACTAGTTGTTTTTTGTATATATTTTCTGTTACTGACTTAATAAGAGAGTACGCCGCGAGAGTTGTCGATTTACTCTTTTCAAACCCATTCTGTTTATCTTTAATTAATTTATTTTTATTAAAAAATCTGTTAATTTAGAATGCATAACCTTTTCATATATTTTAGAAAATATAGATATTAAGGTAATTGGTCTATAATTACTTATATCTAAGGTACAGTCTTTTTTGTGAAGAGTCTTAACAACTGAAATCTTACCATTTGCTTAAGATAAATTTATTAAATGAGATAACATTGGTGATTCAATTTTAGCACATACCTTTATTACATTTGTAGCAATCCTATCATATCCTACTGATTTTTTATTACTTAAAGACAACATGGTTTTAATAATTTCAGACGGATTGCAGGGGCGTAAAAAGATGCTACTGTTGTTCCTACTTATTTTAGCACAAGATATGTCGAAGTTCTGTTTTATATTATTTGTATCTGCAACCGATATAAAGAAATCGTTAAAAGCATTAGTAATTTTTACAGGATCTGTTACAATAAATTATCTCAAAATGTCGGAACCGTGTCTTCTCGTTTCAGTCATAATAATATTTACGCATATAATATTTTAAGCTCCTTGCTGAAGACAGAACGGTATTCGCAAAACTTGCCTAAGCATAGAATAATGTTGGGTATTTCTCATTTGGACAGGAAAATTAAGTTAAGGAGAAGAAATTATGTGGATGCATATTTTTGCGTAATGGGGTTAATATTTTTGAAAAGGACCGTGACCGAAGATCGTGCGTAGTGTAGGAGGTATAAGTGAAAAAGCGTATCCCAGACTATGATGTGAAGGTCTTGGATCCCAACCAGGATAGCACTAAGCTTACCATAATTATGTATAGAGCACTTATTAATATGGGACCGAGTTGCCGAGTACTGGGCTAAAACTGTGTGATAAGTGTTACCATCGACACGAAAAGAAGAATGTGCGACCAAAAGTAAATCTACATATAGCTAAATGTATCATGCGTAAACATTACATTTATTTTAAGATGGCTTAAGTTGACATTAAATAGAATCTTCCATAAACCTCTCCAAATATATTTGTTTCTAAATATAGCTGGATTAATGTCTCGTCAATAAGATGAAAATAAAGTGGACTTGAAGCCAATTAATTTCATGCTAACTGTCCTAAGATTAAAGGTTGAGGACTAATATCCGTTTAACATTACATTTACTTTTGTGTTTAAGATAAGTTATTTTTGATATAACTTAATGAACAATGACAGGGATCTGATCTAATCTTAAACATTTTAAGTAAAATAATGATTTAATTTGTTCTTGCGCTATTTTGTATCTCTCGCTACTCTACGCAGCGATTGAAGGCTAAATAGACTTTCTTCCAGTGAAAGGGCTTGGCTGAACACATGGCTTTTGAACACCTATAGAGTGAAGAATATTCGGCCTTCCTCTCCCCCCGTATCAGGGCAGATATACAGCACTTTCCACTGTAATCAAAATTACAAGGAATAGATTTTTTTATTATTATGTTCTTTGATATAAGATTACTTTTCAACCGCGTGCTGATATCGGGTGAAAGCTAGTAAATTATAAATTTTGAAACTACAAGTCCGTGTCAGCCACACCACATAATTTTAGTACAACGTTCCGGTTAAAAGTTGAAAAATAACACTCTGAATAGAAACTTCAAAATAAATCTAAAAGAAAACCAGTACACTAACCCTTGCTGGTTTAGATTAATCCCCGCACACGTCATTTGCACAGACTGACCGTGCGCTTAGCCTTTTTGTCGTTATTACTCACGACTTACACTCCTTTCTCGTTGATAAATAGCCGCTAAACCAACAAAATGGCCTGGAACCGCTGGATATTAGGATTGGCGTCCACTAGTGTAACACAGAGTTACGATTATTTCATAACGAATCAAAACCTGGCACAGAGACATTGACACACAATTATTTCATAACGAATTGTTACTTGCAAAGAGATATTATTGTGATCACGGGATGAACCTGGGCTACATTAGTACTGGATCATGGGAAATGGCAAGATCAAAGAGAGGCCTATATTCAGCAGTGGGTCACGGGGAGACCGACATCTCTGCCCGCCCCGCGGAGAGGCACTCGCAAAAGAGTAAAGGTTCAGTCGAGCTGTGGATGATAATGATAGAGACACTGGTTATATACTTGCGCCTCTATCTGCATAGCATTATTGTAAGCGCAAAAAGGTAGTGAGTACAATATTTTACCATGTAAATATGGAATGCATAGTTTGTTTTCCATCTCTCTCAAAGTAGTTTTGCACAAATTCATTGCAAGTGCCGAGAATGTTTGCTATTCCCGCTACTTCACAAGTGCCAAAACTGCGTGCTTTCAATGCTGCGAAGAAAATGGTTATAGCGTTGGTAATGCCAAAGTAAATAGCCTCGATAACATAATGTGAGAATGTAATGCATTGCAAATTGAAGTTGACCTAGTTTTCTCGGATTTGTAGAGGTTAGTTTTTATATTAGGTTTAAAATACAGCAGTTTTTGCCTTACTGAAACACCTCACAAGCACTCACCTTAGATGCAGGTTTTTGTTTTAGGATTTAAGTAGTTGAAGGCCAATTTAAAATGTATTTTGAGCGACGTTTTTAATTTTTTAGACCCATTTTATCGTACATATTTTGGCTGTATCTTCTATACATTAATTCACTGTGCACCCTCTCCCTCCCAAATTGTTCCATTTTCGCCTGATGATACTGCATTACTCTTTCGGGGTAAAAACTGGCAAGAAGTTTACTACTGTGCAGAGCAAGGCCTCTGTCGAGTGTTGTGGTGGTTATCGGCTAACTTTTTAACTTTAAACTTTAGTAAAGCTACCTATTTGACCTTCTCCATGACATCAGCTACCCAACCGTCTCCTGATATATTCACCCTGCGTGCTCACACTTGCACACAAAACAAGGCGGTAACCAGTACATACTGTGATTAGCAATCACAGCATGTACTGGTTATCCTGAGTCGGTCTACTGAAATAGATTATCTTGGTGTATATATTGATAACCGACTGAATTGGAAACACCATCTGACAACTTTAACCGCACGTCTACGAAAGATGATATACATATATTCAAAAAATTACGTCACACAGCAGATTTCAAGACTCAGAAATTAATTTATTTTTCTTTATGTCAAACAACTGTAACTTACTTCATATCAGTCTAGGGTGGAGCTGCAAAGTCACACCTATTACCGTAGGAGCGAGCACTGAGAGCTGTACTCAAGGTTATGACTTTAAGACTTACAGTTATGCAACAACTAAAGTTTTTAAAGATTGCCAGGTACTTTCTGTGAGACAACTCTTTGTGCTTGAGATGGTCTGTAAAAAGCACCTTAGTTTAAAATATAGTGCCACTTCAACAAAACACCGCCGGCGTTCGTACACGCGCATACAGACCGCACATCTATCTATCTATCTATATCGTCACGCCTGTCTCCCATTGGGGTAGGCAGAGACTATAGAACGCCACATGCTTCGGTTCAAACATACTTCTTTCGCTTCCTCGACATTCATTAACCTCATCATGCATGCGCGTCGGTTATGGGTACTTTTAATTTGGCCCTTTTTCAGTACGTCACCTATTTGGTCGGCGTACGTCCGCCTAGGGCGTCCCCTACCGACATTTCCATTCATTCTCGCACGATACACTCCTTTCGTATTCCTTCTTTCATCCATCCGTTCCAAATGTCCAAACCAACGCAACATTCCTTTTTCAACCTTTGTCACTACATCTTCTTTTAGACCACACTTCTCTCGTATCACACTGTTTTTCACTTTATCAATCAGCCTTACTCCGCACATACTCCTTAAAGCTCTCATCTCCACAGCATTGATTCTACTTTCATGCTTCTTCTGCCATACCCATGATTCACTACCATACATCAGTGTTGGCGCTAAAACTCCCTGCAGTATAGCAAGGCGAGCTTGCTTTGGGATAATATCATTGCTGATGATGGACTGTAAGGCGCCATTTACACAATTTCCTGCTTTCACTCTCCTTTCAATATCTCCCTCACATTTTCCATCTCTCGTAAACAAAGACCCTAAATACACAAACTCGTTCACCTGCTCCACTTTTTCATCTCCTATCATTACTTCACATTCAGTTACACTATCATCCCTCTCTATGACCATGACTTTGGTTTTGTTAACATTCACTTTCATACCTTTCTTCTTATACGCTTCATTCATCGTGGTGACCATCTGCTGCAAATCCAACGCTGACGATGCAAATAGAACCTGATCGTCAGCGTATAGCAGGGTCTTAAACACTGACCCACCCATTCTTAATCCACATTCAGACTCTTTCAGATCGGTCAAACAACTGTCCATGAACAGATTAAACAGCCAAGGAGACGCTACACATCCCTGTCTAACACCACGATCAATGTTAAACCAGTCCGTGTAGGCCCCGTTTATTCTGACACAGGCACTTGAATCCCTATATAAGGATTCAAGTGCCCGTATCAGACTGCTGCTCACTCCATACACAGAAAGTGTTGACCAAAGTTCATCCCTCACCACTCGATCGTAAGCCTTTTCCAGGTCAATAAAGGCGCAGAAAACCTTCTGGTGTTTACTTAAGACTTTCTCTGCAATGCACCTTAAGGAAAAGACTTGATCCGTACATCCCATTCCCTTTCTGAATCCCGCTTGCACATCCCAAATTTTACTGTCCGTTTCAGAAATCACTCTTTCAATCAGTATCTTTGCATACAATTTGCCAACAACACTCAGGAGGCTGATACCGCGATAATTTTTGCATTCCTGCTGTGACCCTTTGCCCTTGTACAGTGGCACAATAACGGCTTTGTTCCAGTCACCTGGTACACGACCGGACCGCCAACATTTATTAAACAGTAGATACAGCAGGCTTGCAGTGACGCCTTCGCCTACCTTGAGCATTTCAGCAGATATCCTGTCATATCCCGCAGCTTTACCCACCTTCATACTTTTCAATGCATATCGTATCTCTTCCATACTTATCCCACTTTCACAATTATCTTCCTCATTCGTTACTATATTTCTATTGTCGCTCCCTCCTCGTTCAAACAAATTCTCAAAATATACCTTCCACTGATTCAGAACTTCCCCATGCTCTCTAATAATACTTCCATTTATATCCCTCATCACACCAACTTTCGAAAAGTCTGATTTGCCTCGGGCTGTTCTGACCAAGTGCCAGAATAATTTGATATTGGCCCAAAAATGTTGGGCAAATTTTCTATCAAATTTATCCTTGCATTCTTCTTTCTTTATTCTCACTATCTCTTTTACTTTATATTTCAACCTGTCATACTTTTCTTTTACAATACTTTCATTGTCATTCACACCACCTTGTACTCTTTTGTTGGCTCTTAAGGCCAGCAAGTCCATCCAAGCTTTGCGTTTTTCCGCAACCACACCGCTTATTTCTTGATCCCACCATTCATTACAAATTTTCTTAACGTTCTTCCTCTTGCTTACGCCACATACTTGAGTGGCCGTCTCAATCATTCCGTTCTTAAACTCTTTCCAAAATTCTTCTATTTCGCACTCTTCTTTCTCAAACAAATATTTTAACCTCACTTCCAATATCTCTTTATACTGATCGCGTATATCCTCTTCTGCCAATCTTTCAACTTTCAGTCTTTCTATGGCAGGCGAGTGTATGCGAGGCCGATGGCGCCATTTAGTTGTTAGTCCCGCTATACGACTAACTACCAAAAAATGGTCAGTACCCACATTCAAGCCTCGGTACACTCTGGTATCTTTCACTTTTCCTTTTAAACGTTCATCTACCACAACAAAATCTATCATACTTCGTTCTGTCTGCCTTTGCCATGTATACATATGAATCATCTTGTGACTAAACAAAGTGTTAGTCACAACAAGTTTTCTCTCCATACAAATGTCCAGCAAACACTCACCATTTTCATTCACTCTCTCATCACCAAATCGCCATAGAACCCTTTCACATCCATCACGAGACACACCTACCTAGCCATTAAAGTCGCCTAACATAATTATTCTTTCATTATTCTCACACCTAGCAAGCACATCTCTGACCTTGTCCCAGAATTCCTCTCTGACATTCAATGGTTTGGACATGTCCGGAGCATAAACACATACAACAAAAACTTTCATTAAGCCAATCTTTAATCGCATCCAAAGAAGCCTGGAGTTGACATATTCATATTCTTTCACACACTCATTCATTCTATCTGACAGAATCATTCCAACTCCTCGGCTAGCCCTTTCAGACTCAACAACTCCAGACCAGTATGCACGATATTGGCCATGAGTAGTTGTTGAGCAACCTTTCTTCTTTGTTTCACTCACCCCCAGTATATCAATTTTCCTTACATCCATCGTATCACACAATTCATCGATCTTACTATCCACTCCTCCACAAACATTCACCGTTGCAAACAGGCATTCCCTAGCCCTCTTTTTGCCTCTGTTGGACGGGGAGACAAAACGTGTGGCAAAGCGCGTCGCCGTTGAGAATTCCCCCCCCCCCCCCCCCCCAGATACGATGGGGCAGTCTGAGCCACAATGCTCAGAGAGGGATTCTCCGGTAGAACCGGTACCCTCCTGGGGTAGAGTAATATTTAATCCCCTTAAAGCCATTGCGACATCTTCTTCACCTCTACTACGGATAAGGAAAGGAAGGGAAATACAGGATAGGATAGGGGAATGTTAAAGGAGGTTGGTGTTTGGGAAAGGATGTCAAAGGTAACAAAGGATGCCGCAATCACGGAAGGGATATTGGTAGTGATTGCGACAGCTCGAGCAAGCCGGGAGCGCAAACCCGAATGCCTCTTCTCTACGATCGGACAGATTAGTAGAGCGGAAGCACACCCTGGCTTCAGACCGCACAATATAGCATAATTATTTAGAAATCCAAACAAACACATATCGCGCCTTCGGTGCAACAAAGTCACTACACCTCATTTTGTAATTTTACAGGAGAAGACTTTTAAATTTTTTTCGCATTTATTTCCTCATTATATATAGTAGGTTTGAAATCTTTATAAAATTAATTGTTTATTTTGTTTGCTATAGTTTTACGTAAAAATGTAATACTGAATCATCAAAATTAATGCTAATAATAGACATACATACATACATACGCCCGTATTCACAAACGTTACTATGAGGTCTCATAGTTTGAATGGACGCACAGAGTACAAAAAACCTATTCAAAGACAATACTTGAGTGCCGGCTAGCACTATGCGTCCCTTAAAACGAACGCACAGCTAAGGTACCCCGCTAGCTATATTACGCAACGCATAGGGTCAATTTTGTGTTTGACTTACGTCAAAAACTTAGGTTATGTATTATTTGCGTAGTTTGGTGTACTTTGCTCGAGGTTATTTTCGCATCAGTTTACAATGGATTATAGTAGCGAAGAAGAATTTGATAATTATATCAACGAACAAAGAATAACTACTAGGCGAGTTGTACGCGATTTCCAAAATCCTTTTGATTATTATAGTTCGGAGGAATTTAGACGACGCTATAGGTTTTCCAAAGAAGTGATGTTTTTTCTACTCATACCACTAGCAATGAATACAAATTTTACATAATAGAAGCGTAATTCTTAAGGATGTCGTGTGCCGATTAAAGTTGGCGTATCAATTGATGACGGTTGTCAGTGTAGTACGTAGTTGGCGCCGTTGGCGGCGCTGGCGTCGTTCTCCGTCTTTCTTGCTCTCGTAGTTAAGTGACATAGGAGAAGCTTTCGTCTCTCTTGCATTCGTAGAGTCAGCTGTCACAGCGCGACTGCCACGCCGCCAAGCGGCAATATGCGTCACACTGGTCACAGAAAGTTTGTCTTAAAAGCGCCAATAAGAAAAACATCTCTATTAATAAATATCTATGCTCTATGCCACTAGTGAATGAAGACTTAGAAAAATTAACTGCGAGAGGAGTTCCAGTACCAGCTATTTACCAACTTGTAGGTTTATCCATATTTATTATGTTCACAAATCCACAATTCAATACAAATATACCACGAAGTAAATCGGCACAGAGACGGAATAGTATTGTTTACAGCTACTTTAAAGGTTATGTTATGATAAAATTGACAATTAAAATAAACATGAATGAACGTCAGTGAAGCGCAATGAACTACGCAACATACGCGAACCAATCAGAGAGCTCTATTTAACGCAGTGCGTTCTCATAGTTAAGGGTCGTTTGAGTATTGTCTATGAATTGAAAGGCTGGCCATATGCGACGCACTGAGAAATGTCTTACTTCGCATAGCGTTGCTACTTTACTTACACAAATATCGTTTGTGAATACGGGTGATAGACTCACGCCTGTTTCCCGGTGGGGTAGGCAGAGACTACGGAACGCCATTTGCAACGATCCTGACATACCTCTCTTGCTTCATTCACTCCCATCAAGTTTCTCATGCATGCTCTTCTGTTGAGGGTACTTCCGACCTGTCCTTTTTTTAGGATGTCTCCAATCTGGTCAGAGAACGTCCGCCTAGGTCTTCCCCTTCGTCTTGTCCCATTCACACTTGCCTTATGTATCTTCTTTGTCAGTCTTTCGTCATCCATCCTCTCCATGTGCCCAAACCATCTTAACATGCCTTTCTCAATGCTTGTCACTACATCTTCTTTTACCCCACACCACTCTCGTATCACACAATTCTTTACTCTGTCGGTCAAAGACACACCACACATACTTCTCAGTGCTCTCATTTCTACAGCATTTATTCTACTTTCAAGTCTCTTCTGCCATACCCAACTTTCACTACCATACATAAGGGTAGGCACTAACACCCCTCTATGTACAGCCAAACGTGCCTTTTTGGACACGTTTTGACTGTTCATAAACGCCTTCAGAGCTCCATTCACACAATTACCTACATTAACTCTTCTTTCAATATCTTCTTCATTCTTACCATCTCTTGTAAGCAACGTACCTAAGTAAACAAACTCATTCACTTGTTCCACTCGCTGTCCATCGATCAAAACATTACAAGCCGTAACGCATTCCTCCTTTTCAAAAACCTTTCGTTTTACTTACATTCACTTTCATTCCCTTCCTCTCTAACGCACCATGCATGATTGTTAACATCTCCTGCAACTCCTCCGCTGAAGACGCAAGTATTACCTGATCATCAGCATAAAGGTGGCATTTGACGAGTAACCCATTCATCCTTAATCCGCAGTCACTATGTTTTAAATCTTGCAAACAACTGTCCATGAAGAGGTTAAACAGCCACGGCGATGTTACACATCCCTGTCTAACACCTTTCTCGATGGTAAACCAGTCAGTGTATGCCCCGTTTATCCTCATACAAGCTCTAGAATCCTCATAAAGGGATTTTAGAGCTCGAATTAGGCTGCTGTCCACCCCATTCATTGACAGCACCGACCACATTTAATTCCTCACCACTTTATCGTAAGCCTTTTCCAAATCCACGAATGCGCAATAGACCTTTTGACCTTTGGCCAAAAACTTTTCGGCTATGCTTCGCAAGGAAAAATCCTGATCCGTACAGCCCATACCCTTTCGGCATAACAAAAAATAGTGTCTGACTTTGTTGCACCAGGAATTATTCATTATGACTTAAGCTATATTATTTAACATTTGTGTCTTTGTAGTTCCAATTTGTGTAGTTAAATACATATTATGTTGGATCAACAAAAACGCTTTAATAACAAATGCCTTTGTAGCTCCAAAATATTTTTAAATTTTAAATTAGAATTGAGGTCTTAAAAATAGATATGTTTTTGTGCTCCAATAAGTGAGAATAAAAATGGTCATAAATACTTTTGTGGGCACTACTGCCCAATGAAAAGTTGTCGTCCCAAAACACATGGAAAAACCGCCAATAACCACAAGGGCACCTTCGCCATCTAGTAGAATTTCGAGATACTTTCGCGGATGTTTTTGTTGCCAAAATATAGGCATGGTTCAGAGACAATTTGGCATACTTAGCTTGATTTTGCAGTTTTGGCTACTTGTGACTTTCATTTGTTGCAACGAAGGTGTGATATAACAAATTATAGATACACAAAGTTTCGTGTCGTGTGGAGATCGAACTAATAATGCTCAACAAAGTTTCAAACAGCTCGGCCACCTAACTTTTACCTTCTATTTTACTCCCTTATATTTTTATTATTAAAAATTCTTTCAGTAGTGGGTGCCTATGTTAGTCAAGGCAAGTAATTTTATGTAAAGGTACAAGGCCCGCATCTACGCACAATCATTTTTAGGAATCCGTAGTCCACATGGAACCCTTATAGTTTCGTCATGTCCGTCCGTCTGTCCGTCCGCAGCCTAGCTCAAAGACGCCTGGTGCTAGAAAGCTGATATTTGACATGAATACAGACATACGATATTGCAACAAAAGTGTAGAATAAAATTTAGTAAAATATTTTTTTAAGGGTATCTCCCCTACATACATAGTTGGGTTGAATTTTTTTTTTGGTTGAGTACCCCATTGTGTGGGGTATCATTGGATAGGTTTTAAAAAAATATTATTAGTTTGCTCAAATCATTTTTCGATCAAGTGATTGGTTTGTCAAATATCAAGCTTTGAAGTGAAAAAAATGGTTAGACTCAAGTGTCCCCCCCCTCTGGCGGCTAAACTATTAATTTGGAAGAGGTGAAAAAAATCACAAATGTAGTGCATATAACGAATTTAAAAGGAAAACTATCACCGCTAAGTAGACATCACTAGTTTACGAGTAATCGTCGGTTAACTTATAAATACCTATTTCTGTGAGTTTACATTGGGAGCGCTGGCTTAATCTTAAAGATGCCTGTTTTTAGTCCCATGAGAGACAGAAGTGATTATCAATAATGGCCATTATGGGCAACTACGGAACCCTACATTGCGCGTGGCCCGACACGCACTTGGCCGGTTTTTTTATTTATCTGTTTCTGCTCGATCGTATGGCAACTTCAACACCTTGTGCCCAGTTGTTTTGGCTGTGCGTTGTATTTCAGTCAGACAGTGATGCAAGAATTGTTTATAAACAGTAGATTAACACAGAGATACAGTAGATGGCAGTCTTTATATTATGACAATATTTCTCACTTAAGAAATGCCTTGTTCTAATTCATCTTTCAGATAAAAGCTTTTAAGGTCGATTCAGGCAATTCGACGAACACTTTAAGAAGTGCCTTTTTTAAGATGTCAGCTTACCGCGATGCTCTGCTGGTGAAAATGAGATCCTCAATCAGTTTCGTTATCATTGGTTCTCAGTTCCTGGTTAGCCATCGTAGTTTTAAATATATCGATGACGTGACGAAAATATTTCTGTTTAATTTTAAAATCAGCCCCTTACAGTCCACTGCTGGACTAGGCCTCTCCTTTGAAAGGAGGAATTGGCCTACTATACCACGCTGGCCAAACGGGTTGGTATAGGGTTTGTTTCAAGTTTTCCTTCTCTTACAGTGCTGTTCTCTGCATAGTATGGTCCCTCTGTCGGCTCTTACGACACCCACGGGATGACATGGGGTGGTGACATTCCGTATTCTTAATCCGTCACCACACGGAAAATCTGTTTAATTATTTTTTGGTTTTTTGGGTACCTACTGGTCATACATTTTTTGAGAAATTATTAACATTTTGACTGTAACTGCCTCCGCGATCCAGTGCATAGCTTATGCGTCTACGGATCGGTGGTCCCGCGTTCGTTTCCCGGGTGGAGTAAAAGTGCTATTGAGTTTCTCTGAATTTTCAGTAGCAGCACGGAGTCTGGTGATGTGCCCGGTAATGGCAATAGGCTCGCCCCCTATTACGTGGGACCTAAAAATTCATGGCGAAATGTGGGTGTAGTATAACACATCTGCCTACCCCTTCAGGGATACAGGCGTGATACTATAAATAAAAAAAAATGCTTGATCATTAAGCAATAATAATGCCTTAATGTATCACTTAATGTGAATGTCGAAACTACTACGTAATTTCTATGCACATTCGACGTTGATTTGAATAGACCTACGTAAATCATTTATTGTTTAATTACTCTCACTATTAACTTGCTCACTTTATAAGTTACAACATACCAAAAGAAATTCTTCTCAAAATTTAATAGAACAAAGCATAGCTCCACCTTTACAAGAAGCCTTTCTGAGGGCGCTGAGCGTGACTGTACATGCATAAACAAAAGCTTAAGAGCGCACTACATCCGCCTTGTTTTTAAGACTTATGGTTATGACAGTACATGGCGGTGAAACATTTAATCAAATCTGTACTGCGTTTGTCGTTTACCGTGATGGGGACATTTCCCCAAGAATATGAGAGAGCTTTTGGAATATAATTTTGCGGAACGAGCTCAAAGAATTTTTGTCTTTTGTATTCGTCTCCTGTGCTTTGTAACCCTGAGTTATTATTTTTACTGGAAATATTTTAAATAAGGCTAAGAATTTTCTTCTAGCACTTTTAGTCAGCAGTGTTAGTGCCTAAAGTTATTAAATACCTTATTTTAACACCAATTTATTACTGGAAAATATTTTATGCACAACTTTTAGGCATTTTAGATGGATTGACAATAATTACCAGTGACTTGAGTTACGACAGTCCTACTTTGAAAGTTTTGACAAATGCTTCACATGGGTCCCTAATATAATTCATAATCCAATTTTTTTACTATTATTATTATTACAAAGACACGACATGGGTACTTCTTACATAGTTTTTTATTTCGAAATAATATAGATGATACCTTCCCCTCTTCCTTCTTCCTCGTCCTTATCTGTTCCTTTTTCCACCCAGGCTGACAAAGCTCATATAAGTCCCAAAGGTTGGTGACCACTTACCATCAGGTAATTCGTCTACTTGTTTACCTCCAATTGTATAAAAAGCAATTTACCTCGCAAAAATGACACTTTGTAAGCATTAGTTCTCAAAACTAAACTAAAATTAGATGGTAGACGAATTCAATATTATCATTTCATTCCAAGATTTACGACTGAACAAAGACTGTAGACACTCATGTTAATTGAATCAGAAATACCTAGAATACTAAAAATGGATGCCCTGAGGCATTCTAAGATATGACAACAATCTCTTTAGAAAAATAGAGCGCACGTTAAGCGTGCTGGAATGAAATTCAAATGGCTCTCCTTTTGTAGAGACTTTCGGTAGAGCTAAGGTAGAGCATTGTATTAAAGACAATTACACGTTATCTACGTAGCGGTAATGTTGTTATTATATACGACACGACTAAGTGTCCGCGTGTTAAGGACTGACGCGGGGACTGATTTTGGTTTTGATATTAAGTTTCACTTGCCTTTCATGGGAACTAATAACTTTACACGTCCTGAGAGAATAGTATTCGAGTCATTGTTCATAGGTGTATATTATTAGCTTTAATCTATACTAATATAATAAAGCAAAAGTGAAGAGATTGTTTTTTTGGATTAACGCGGTAGTCTCATGAACTGCAGGTCCGATTTGAATTTTTGTGTCGGGTAACTTATTTATCGTGGAATGTTACAGTCCATTTATTATCAAGCTTTGAGCCACGAGCACGAAATAGTAGATCTAAATAACACAGGTGTGACCAGAAGCTTATCTACCACTTACTTTTTAAGACATTTTTGGTATTAATGTTTATCAAAAAACACCGCGACTATGAAGAAAAACATGTGGAAACACATTATACCTAGGAATAAGGTTTTGTGCCTCGTTAATGATACTCACATACTATAGTACTACACAATTTATGCACTCAATTTTTGTTTGTTTCGTTTTCTTGCTTGAACCGTTCAACCGATCATAGTGAAATTGTGCATCATCATCAACAACCTTTGACAGTCCACTGCTGGACTAGGCCTCTCTTTTGAAAGGAGGAATTGGCCTACTATGCCACGCTGGCCAAACGGGTTGGTATAGGGTTTGTATCAAGTTTTCCTTCTTTTACAGTGTTGTTCTCTGCATAATATGCTCACTCTGTCGGCTCTTACGACACCCATGGGATGATATGGGGTGGTGACATTCCGTATTCTTAATCAGTCACCACACGGATTTTTTTTTATTTACGGATATAATTGTGCATACTCGTTAACAAAAAGGCACATACCTTTTTTAGCTGGTGGCAGTTAATCGTTAGTTACACGTAAATTCATGCTTGATTGTTACACCGCGGTTCTCATTACAAGCCACAAAATGTAGCCAGATATTACCGAAATCCCGTATTTTCTGTCTGGTTCATTAGCAGGAACTACGTAGTCTTCCATGTTAATAGCTCATTAATGCGGATGCAAAGAACTTAATATCAGACAAAAATAAATCTTATTGATAATTATTAATTGATAATTATTGATAAGTCAGGAACTTTGAACGATGGTAGGAGATTAGATACAGGATCAACAAAATAATAATTATCAGAAAAAGGCGGTATAATGATAGGGGTTCTTTTGTTTTACCTGTCAGAATATCTTCAATCTGCCTCATGGTAAGCTTCCCACGAAGAATTATACTGAAGGCAACCATCTCAAAAGATGTAAGTGTGACATAATAACTTGGACCTTGACGGATCATTGAGATACTTTTTGTCCCTGATAAGATGTCGCAAACAACAACAATCTTATCAACTAATCAGAATATACCTTGAATAATAAAAACATTCTGACGCTCATAATTGGAACTTCGTAACTAAATGAATAAATAAGTGGATCTCTCAATCTGTAATAAGGGCTCTTATAATCTTCTCTCTGTGAATTATACCAGACTGACAGAATTTTTTTGTTCGTCCCATATGTATGTGTAAACTTCAAACTAAATCTAACGTAAGCTAATCTATCTTAAAACGGGAAGCCTATACAATGGTAGATAAACTCAAATCTGACGTTTGTAGCTATATCAGTCACATAAAGCTGTGTCTATGTTAGGATATTTTATCGTGTCTCAATCACATCATATTCGCGAACTGTCACGCGGCAAATTTGTCATGGCGCGACGTATAGTACGACATTTAAAACCTCTCGTATCAAAGTTTAACGACCAAATAATGAAGCATTTCATGAATATTGTTCGGTGTATTGAGTTCCAAGTGAGGACATTAGTTGCCGTACCTACTGTTCTAATGAACGCAGCAGGCGATTGGATTATTTTCAAAGAAATAATGTATTACTGAGACAATGTTAGTTTTCACTATGGCGGTTCATAAAGTGTTTAGATGGGTTCGCTACATTTGTACATCCAAAGCCTTTTTGAAATATATCGGCTTGCGAGTGATCAAATAATAGTATTGTATTGTATAGTTGTATTTGTGGTAAGCTTTTAAGAGCACTTGCTATCTCATTATCACAGCATTCATATTTCGTGTCATGACATACCTACACTTGTTTCCAATGTCATAATATATAGCGATTCTGCTACTTTTCACCATGACAAGCCATATTTTGCCATACATTTGACTGAGTGTAGATTGGCCTATTCACATAAATACCATCACCCAATGTAAGCCTAATATTATGATTATTGACAAATAAAATCAATGAGCTTTCCTTATAAGCAACCTTATATACCATCTGTCTCAGCAATGTTAATTCTGCGATTAGATTATATAGCGATAGCCTAGTGGAGAGACCGACAGACTGCTACGCAGAAGGTCCGGGTTCGAATCCACGGCACGCACCAATGACTTTTCGGAGTTATGTGCGTATTAAATAGTTAATTATCGCTTGCTAAACGGTGAAGGAAAACATCGTGAGGAAACCTGCATGTCTGAGAGTTCTCCATAATGTTCTCGAAAGAGATGTGAAGTCTGCCAACCCGCACTTGGCCAGCGTGGTGGACTATGGCCTTACCCTTCTCATAATGAGAAGAGGCCCGTGCCCAGCAGTGGGACAGTATAAAGGGCTGATGACATTAAACATTCCGGTCCGATGCAATATTACAATTCTGGACCCAACCTTACACCGAGACACACATACAGGATATAATCTAGTAAATTATAGTAACAATATAATCGAACACTTCGTCATGCTTAAGCAATTCGTTGTTTCTGTTACATTGTGTGCTAAGCTTGATTAAATAAATACTATTCATGTGAGGAAATATACGCCAGTATGCATAGAATTTGCGGTAAATTGTTTTACTTTTGAGATAATTGAGAATTTCTGTTTGTAATTTTAATATCGTAATGCAAGCAGAGAAACGATATTTATTTTTATAACTTCAATAAAATATTGTATTTAGCTGACTGCCAGGTAATACGAGGAAGTACATTTAGAAATTATATGTAAATTATGTACTATGGCCAATATAAAAAACGATAATAGTAGTTTATATATATATATATATATATATATATATATATATATATATATATATAATTTAGGATATAGTGTGGCAACACTAAAGTGAACAGCTGGTTTGATTTACTCTTAAATTTTTAAGTGTTAATTATTTAATATAATTATTGCTTTTAAGTTATCCCTAGGCTGATAAATCAATTACTAATATTATAAATATCGTGTAGGAAACATAACTTGTTAATTTAAAGTGTAATTATTGTGTTTTTTCGTACAAATAAAATCGGTGACAGTTAACCGGCGTAAAGTTTGTATTTGAAAGTCATCCAACAAAAGGTAAATTATAATTAAATACTGTAAAGTGATGAGAATAACAGAAATAATTATTCTGTTTTTCGTTAAACATTTAACTGATAGTGCATTTGGATACCGCATCTTGTAGGTAAACTAGGTACTTAACCTCTAAAGTCGTTGACACAACTTCTGACAGGTCATAGTTTCAAAGTCTACTTTTATTATTTCTCTTTTATAGAATCTCCCATTTCTTCATTCATCTCTCTATTATCTTGCTTTCTTCGTTAATTTATCTTCTCGTGTTAAATAATCAGCATGATGACCCGCAGTAAAGCCCTTGCTCGCCAGGATGAGTCTAAGCTCCAACTGGCTTTAAATAAATTAAAGGAGTCAAAGGAGTTGTGTGATCGACTGATGAGGGAGAGAGATGAAAGTGAGGATGAATTATTAGTTATAATAAATCAAAACAAAACTTTGAAATTAGAAATGGCTCAGTTGCATAATCAACTCACTGAGACCACCAGTGACCCCGATGGGCTCCGACTCATTGAAGATAGATTTGATGAATGTAGGGCAGAGTATGACCTTGCCTTGGATCGTATCAATCATTTACAACTACAGTTACATGAGGCAAAGAATGAAATTTCATTTGGAGATAATATTCAACATAAAATCACCGCCACGTTGAATCATAGTCTGTTTGATGAATTAGGCTCCAGAGATAGTTCCTGTTGTACATAACATAAATCCCACCATGTGTATAGATCTTACAAGTGACAATGACTCTCTTTCCAACTCTGTCAGGGTAGTTAAGTCCAGCAGAAACAAACTCACAAAACAAATGAAGAAATACATTTTGGCGATGAATGAGCTTGTGGATTCTAATACATGTAACTGTCAACATGCTAAGACTTTGACCACTAATACCCAAGGCAACAATATGGTTTCACCAGCTCCTTCTGTGCCAACTTCTATCTTGCGACAACCGGAAACTAATAGTTCTCCAGTCAAATCAAATGAACATTCGCCTATAGTTCACCATGTATACCCTAATTTAAAAAATAAGCTTATAATATTTAGTGATGAATTAGGTAAAGGTTTAGGAGAATTGTTGTCAGACAGCTGTAGGTGCTATTCAGTTGTAAATCACTGTATGCCAGGATTAACATATATAGATATTATTAATAGAATCAATTATTTTGATTTAACCCAAGATACTACAATATTAATTGGAAATAGAGGTTGTATGAATAAGCAGGCAATTGAAGAAGTATATGACACCCTCTCATACTTAAATGTGAACCATATTGTAATCTTCACATTGCCCTACTCACACAGTTTGCCACAGGCGGAAAATAATTATAGGCATAAATTAAATACTGTATTACATTCCTTACAATATTATAATGCTAAATTTCAATTAATTGACACTAGTGGTTATGTTAGTAAACATTTTTATTTGACAAAAGGTAACTACTACCTTTCATGTTTCTATACAAGACAAATAGCTATGTCGGTATCTTATTATTTAGATACTTTAGCCAAGAATCTGGCTCATAGACATATTCATTCAGATAAGCATTCCAACAAGTTGCCTACATTCATAGCAACTTGTGATACTAATTTAAACTGAATCAAGAGACAATAGAGACAACCTCTTGCAATGAACTATATGTAGTTACTAGTTTAAACAATAGACTAAGTATGCACACATCTAGTCCTGAGAGAAATATTATTAATGATGAAACTAATATTACAATTGTGCATCAAAATATTCAAGGTTTATTGAGTAAAGAGTTAGAGGTAGAATTATTTATGAATAGCAATAATATTGATATTTTATGTTTAACTGAGCATTGGTTACAAAACCACCAACTCATATTTAATTTTAATAATCACCTGTTACATAATATGATACATGGTGGCTCCTTAATATTAATTAATAAGGCTATTAAATTTAGAGAAAGAGTGGATATTGTGAGCCTCTCTGTTGAACGAGTTATGGAGTTGTCTTGCATTAAGTTTGAGCAATATATTGTAATAAGTGTGTATAGACCCCCATGTGCTCAATATGATCATTTTGAGAGAATTTTAGACGATGTTTTATTTAAAAGCTCCAAAACTAATAAAACAGTTGTTGTCTGTGGTGACTTTAACATTAATGTACTAGAAAAATCATGTTCCACCAATAAGTTAATAACACTATTTAAATCGTTTAATTTGTACCATATTTTTATGGAACCTACAAGAATAACTAACTTGAGTGCTACTTGCATTGATAATATTTTTTGTAACCAGATACCAAAGCTAAATAAAATTATTAATGAGCTAAGCTCTGGCCACTGTGGGCAGTTGGTAAAGTTTCACAGAAAAAATAACATTAATAAAATAAATATTAAATTTGTTCCAGTCAATGCAAGCCGTCTAAAGCATTTTAAAAGTAGATTGGAGTGTAAATTACCAGAGTTGTCATTTCACAAATATCCTAACCAGTTATATAGTTCACTACATAATTTGATCAATGCTGAATTTAATAAAATATTTACACCCAAGACGGTATCAGTCAGTGACTGCTTCACATTTAGTGAATGGGCAACACCTGGGATTTACAAGAGTAGATTAAAATTATTTCAATTATACAATGAAAGAACCTTTAATAATAGTGAAGTGTTCATAAACTATGTTAGAAGGTATTCAAAAATTTTCAAACGAGCATGTTCCACAGCTAAATCAAACTTCTTAAAAAATAAAATAAAAACGTCTAATAATAAAATTAAAACAACTTGGAATATAATTAATAGTGAAACTAGAAGAGTCACAGTACGTAGTCGTGAGTTCCATTTAAAAATAAATGATGTAGATATTAAAACTGATCTGAAGGTGGCAGAGGTTCGAACATTTTTTTACTAATATTCCTAAAATAACAACAAAAGCTCTACAGTCATCTCCCGCTGATGCTGAAAATATTATAAAACACTGTGTACCTGAACCTTTTGAATTCACTTTTGTTAATGAAAGAGATATTATATCCGTTTTTAAAACATTAAATCTTAAAACTACCATGGATCTTTGGGGACTTTCTGTCAAGACCATCTCGTCAGTTATTACTATTATTGCACCCCACTTAACAGAGGTGTTTCATTGTTGCGTTGCAAATGGTGAATTTCCTGATCTAATGAAGCATAGTAAAGTGATACCGCTATTCAAATCTGGCAGTACTTTAGATCCAACAAACTTTCGGCCTATTTCAGTACTACCTACAATGAGTAAAATGTTCGAAAAGTTAATTTTAAAGCAAATGTTGGCACACTTTAATAAATACAATATTTTGCATAACAAGCAATTTGGTTTCACAAAAGGTCGCTCTACTATCGATGCTGCGGTAGAATTAATAAAAAGCATTTTTGAGGCTTGGGAGGATTCGCATGACGCTTTAGGTATTTTTTGCGACCTATCCAAGGCATTTGACTGTGTTCATCATAAGATCTGATCGGGAAATTACATCATTACGGAATTAGAGGCAAGGCTCTTGATCTTTTGAAATCGTACTTAAGTGATAGAGTCCAGAGAGTAGACGTCAATGGTGAGAGATCACCTGGATCTGCATTAACCATGGGCGTCCCGCAAGGTTCAATTCTGGGTCCTTTTCTATTTCTTATTTACATTAACGACTTACCCTACTTTATAGGCCATGATGTTGTACTATTTGCTGATGACACTTCTTTAATATTTAAAATTAAAAGGAAATTATTAGATTTTCACGAAGTCAATATTGCACTTGCAAAAGTTGTACGCTGGTTCAACGCAAATAATCTTCTCCTTAACGAGAAAAAAACTAAATGTCTAAAGTTTTCAACACCTAATGTCGGACACGTTAGGACCAACGTCCAACTGAATAACGCAGAATTGGATCTTGTTGATACAACAGTGTTTTTAGAAAAAAAAATAGAAATAAAAACTTCAATGGAGCCCACACATTGAAAAGCTATCGGGCAAGCTCAGTTCAGCAGCACATGCAGTTAAAAAAATAAGACATTTTACTGATGTAGATACAGCTAGGATAGTTTATTTTAGTTACTTCCATAGCATTATGTCTTACGAAATTCTTCTGTGGGGGACAGCTGCAGACATCAACACCATCTTTATCTTACAGAAAATAGCCATTCGTGCTATTTACAATCTCGGTCCCAAAGTGTCCCTCAGAGAAAAATTCAAGGAAATAAATATTCTGACTGTAGCATCTCAATATATTTTTGAAAACTTAAAGTATGTTTATAGAAATATTAGTTATTTTAAAAAGAAATCTGACATACATTCTGTGAATACCAGGAACAAACACAATCTTACTGTGCATGCCACTCGTCTTCACAGAATCAGCAATTCGTTCGTGGGGCAAAGTATACGCTTCTACAATAAACTACCTATTGGTATAAGAAATCTACCATATAATACGTTCAAAAGAAAAGAAAGAAAAGAAAAGAAAAGAAAAGAAAAATTTATTTTGAAACAGCACATAGGACACATAATAGAAAGCAAGTAGGTAGGTACATATACAACAATTAGTAAACATAGAACATTTATATAAAAGAAAATAAATAAATAAAAACCAAAAAAAAACAAAAAAAGAAACAAAAAACAATTACAATATAATATAGTGAGGTATGTGTCCCACCGCTGGCCAAAAAAGGTGGCTGGATCAGCACTATGTCCAGTGATGCTAGTGCATACCGGACGCTGGTATTCTTCCAGCCCCTTCCGGACATCCCGGATGCGCAACCATCGCCGTGCCGATCACAACATGCAATCCGTGTGAGGTGTTTCAGTGAATGTGTATTGTGTGATGTGTAGTGATTTATATATATATATATATATATATATATATATATATATATATATAGATTATCTAATTAGTGAAAATATACACACATACTTAGTTGCATAAATAAAATAAAATAAATAAATATACCTATGAATGATATAGTTACATAATATAATTATAGAAGCGCGCCAAACTGTGGCGCAGACTCGCCGCCAGCTGATGTGTACCTATGCACGTACCTACATTAATTATATATATAAAGCGTTGTTAAAGCAAAATTATATAGACATGGATACTATACAATTCTAGATTATATGAATGATAAAAACGCATGGGATTGACCAGCTCAATGTATACACTGGACATACTTAAATTATTTATGGATTAATTATTTTGACTCGGGACATTATACATCCAGTACATATTATTATATAGTATTTATTGTTTTTATTATTAAATTTGACATTTCATTACTTTTATATGACCGTATGTTAGTCTTATTATCATATACATAAATTATTTATATATTGATTATTTTGACTCTGGACATCATACATCCAGTACATATTATTATATAGATGATTTTTTTAATTTTTTATGATTAAATTTGATATTTGATTAAGTACTTTTATATGACTGTATGTTAATTTTGCTATCATACTGAATTTGTTTTTATACATGACATCCAAATTTAATATTATTTTTACTGACAATTGTATGTAATTTTCTTTTTTTACCTTGCTGTATTTATGCTTTTGAGTCATAATGCCATTATTATGGATGTTTTATTTTTATTATGCTATTATTCATTCATTTGTTAATTTAGATTATGCTATTGACTGTAAAATTATTCTTATTGTAATACCATTATAAATCAAGATGATATTCCTATAGATAACTTAAAATTGTCAATTTGTGAGCACCGTGTAGTCGCTTTCTCTTTTTTTCTAATTGACGTGATTGACGTAATTGATCTAATTGACGTGAGGCAGCGATAGCCGAGTGGATATACCAACAGACTGCCATGCAGAGGGTATCAGGTTCGAATCCACGGCGCGCACCAATGACTTTTCGGAGTTATGTGCGTATTGAATTGTTAATTATCGCTTGTCCCGTGCCTCGGAGAGCACGTTAAGCCGTCGGTCCCGGTTGTCATGAAGATCTTTGACAGTCGTTACAGGGCGTCAGTACCTTCTAAATAAACTGACACTAGTCTAAACCATGGAATATCGCTATCCCTTCGGGTTGCGGAGGTCAGACAGGCAGTCGCTCCGTGCAAAAGCTAATATTCAGCCAAATCCGGTTAGACTAGAAAGCGGACCCCAGACTGAAACTGGGATAACGCTAAGAGAAAAGAAAAAGATTGTCATGCAGTTCTGGGTCGTCACGCTCACTAAAAAGTCTTGCTTACGGTGGCGTTGTGGGTCGGGTGGTTTGGTTCCCTAAAAAATGGTTGAGCTAAGCTATGGCTGAGTCTCACGTCATACTCGTGAACGGGTGCCGTCTGCCGGGACTGGTCGGCTCTGAACTGCTGCTGCAATTCTATCAAAATATAACTATTTTTTAGTCTCTCACTCGTATAGTCGTCTCACATTGTACTTACATATTTATACTTTATGTTGTATACTTATTATTATTATTATTTTTTTCAATAATTATCTGGACTTTAAAAGAGACTATGACCTCTGAGTTTGTTTCGGATGTTTCTTCTCAGGGCAGTCAGTTAGGAAACACCGGCCTCATCTAGCTTAATTTAAAAAAAAGTATGACTTTGTTTAAGTGTTTATTATAATGAACCTATTAACAAATAAATGATTTGAATTTGAAATGATTTGAATTTGAATTTGAATTATGTTTGTCTGTTACTCTTAGATGATTAAATTACTGACCTGATTTGGGTGGATGTTTTATCTTAGGAAAATATATTCAAATTACTTTAATCTTAAACAGTTAAAACGGCATTTATAGAAGTATCCGCCCAATAAAGGAGATCTGTGTTACCCCGAACATAGATGATATACTATTACTATAGAGCCCCGAATTTACGCGAGCGAACCGCGGGCAAAAGCTAGTCTTTATATACACCGCCATTTTTTAATTAGTACAAAAACTTTAAGGACAGATTAGCGAAGATATTATTATCATATATGTGACGTAAGAATTTCAAAATATCAATAAAGAGCAAAGTTATTATCATTTGTTTATTGTAGAAAATCTCACTTAAATCATAGTCATATTTTACAATCCATTCAGTAATTCATTGATAATATTCCATCCTGCTCATTCGCATTCTCTCTGTCGCACTTATGACGTAGGTAGCCATAGAAAATAAAATGAAGAAAAATAATAAATGTAGGTAGTTATTTTTTAATTTTGTTAATTCTACCCTCTCCTTCATACTTCATTCGGGCTTAGGACCGGTAAAATTTATCGTTTAACAAGTAATTAAATACGGAGGTATGTAATTAGAAAGCAAACAAATATCAAAATAAAAGAAGGTGTTCTGGACTAAAAGAGTAATTTTGGCGTATTTATGAAGTTAGAATCATCTGCTATTTACAAATATTATTTTATCATTATCATGTCAGCCTAGAGACGTCCACTGTTGGACATAGGCCTTCCTCAAGGTGTGTGGAGAACACAGACCGATTTTGAGCCGCCCGCATCAAATTATTATTTACTAAAGTACGTATTATTTACTAAACTTACAAGTATTTCCATTGTCCTTCGAAATGTCCACCACCGTTATCAAAAGCATCCAATATGCACTGTTTTAATTGTTTGACACTGACCGGATCACTTTTGTACACTCACAATAAGATGTCCATGGGTACACAGCTGCACTCGCGATTTTTCCACTCAAAAAGTACGCACGAAGCATAGCTACATACTCCCGTGATATGAACTGATATGATAGGCCATCGCGTCGGGCAAACGTAGACAAACAATTAACTTTTGCAACGAAATTAGATACACTCACTTTTGCTAGCAATTTAGTACTGTTTGTCGCATCGTCGGGGCGTGGCGCAGGCGCAGAGAGGCGGGGGGAGGGGAATTTATCAATGGTTCATTTTACTATGATAATCGTAGTACTCGGGTCGGTCATAGTATTAGTATTGCATTTACCAATTATCACGTATTTTTGTGGACAGTTTTGAGACAGTTTTGGGACTTAGTGTTTTTATTTTTTAACTACATAAATATGATCAGTTAAAGATACTTAGTGTTGTGTTAAATTTTTTGTACTAATTAAAAAATAGCGGTGTATATATCCTTTCCGTCCAAGCTGTAACAATATGTTTTTAAGATAAATGCATGCTGTGTTCTCCTGTAAATGAGGAAACACAAGGTAACAAGATTGTCAAACATCTCATCTATTATGTAACGTGTACTTTTTGTTGCAGAACCAATAAATAAATAAATATATTTCTTCTGTGGATGTGTATGTCACTGAACTCCTCCTAAACGACTGGACCGATTTTGATGATTTTTTTTGTGTGTTCATGGGGACTTGAGAATGGTTAAGATTTACAAAAAAATTGGCAATATAAAAAAATATATTTGGCGGTACGAAGTTCGCCGGGTCAGCTAGTATAATACAATTCTGAAAATTGTAACCTTATAGCTAGCTATATATTAGCTACGGAAGAATAAGCGTTTGTTGAAATGAAATGAAATTATTTATTTGCCAGAATGTTGTACAATAGGTGATAATAATTACAATTAGTCCGTTTCATTCTACCATAACAATGGTGTGCAAAATATATTATAAGTATTATATTATGTAATTTAAAGACTGTGATTGTATTACAAAAGAAAAAATATATAATAAAATTAATTAGGTAAAATAAAAAGAAAATAAACTATAATTTAAATCAAAATAATTTATTTGTTATCACAGGTACCTACACATACATTTGTTATAAATACAAGCAGTGAGATCTTAAAACGATTGTGACAGTTCTCTGTGATATACCGTATTTAACAGTGTACAAATGTAAAATACAATATTTATACACGATCAACGTTTAATTATAATCCTCATTAATAATATAGATTGCAAAAGGTAATGAAAATGTTATAAGAATGTCAAGATACAATAATAATACGTCAAAAGGTAATGTAATATATATTTATTTATTATAAAATAAGTATATTAATCTAAGGAGTACAATAGTGTTACACAGGTCAATTTATAGAAGTACCTACCTACATTCCAATTGTATTTTATTGTTTTATAAAAATAATATCAATTATATAACTTTTTGTACCTATTCATTACTTTCATATTCCCCAATAGCTAGATTTAAAATAAGCTGTTCCCAAATTTATTTAATTTACTTTTCTGTTTTTTTTTTTTTATAATCTACCTACATTATTTCCTTCTCAACTTTCTATCCACCCATTTCTTAGTTTCTCTCTGCTGACTTTACTCACTCTTCCTTATATTTCAGGTGCTTACGGGGTGGGTCTGTTCAAATGATGACCCGCAGAATGGCAGTTCTGGAGGACAAATTACAGTCCACACTCAAGGAATTGGAATCCTCCAAAAGCCTGTGTAACCAGCTGCTACAGGAAAGAGAGGACAGCGAAGAAGAAGTAAAGAAAATAGTAGACAAGAACACTGAACTCAAGGCACAGCTGGCTGAAATGCACACACACCATCTTGAAATACTTGAGCAACATGAACAACTTCGACTGACGGTGTCCAACTTCCAACAGTGCATGGACACTCATGAAGAAGCTCTGAGACGTGTTGCTGAACTGGAACGTGAATTGAGTGAAGCTCATAAAACCATCTCCAACATAGAAATAAATAAACACAGTCAACAGATTGCGAATACCTGTAGCCTATATCATGAGTTGGTTAGTAGTGAGCCTGATCATGTGTGCATTAGGGAGCCAGTAGTGACAATAGATCTGACCAGGGAGGATACCATTATTATGAGACCCAGCTTTTCTAGTCGTAATAAACTTAAACGTTACATTAAAATTACTAAATTAATAAAAAAATATCATAAATCTATTAGGAAATATAATGTGCATAGAGTTAATTTTAATCTTAGAAAGGAGCGCATAAACTTAGTTAATCAACTTTCTGAGTACTCTAGAAATTTGGAACATAGCAGATCAGTGTATGATATGGAAACTCATCGCTTAAGGGAAGAGATATTACTTAGGGAAAGAACCTTAAATGAGATCTTCAACAAATACCAAGCTTCTCAACAAGAACTGAGCAAGCGTATAGTGGAGGCAGGTGAGCTTGTAGACTTGGTGAGGTGTAATGCAGAAATGTATGAGTCTCTGACCAATAAGCTCTCGTGTTCTTGTACTCATGCTCTTGTACAAGCAGAGCCATTGAGTACCGTACTACCTGAGAATTTTTCTAACAATCCGCAAAACTCACACTCATTACAATCAAATTTAAATAAATCTGGGCTTCCAACATCTATTAATAAAACTTTTATTTTTTCTGATAGGCTAGGTCACAATTTTGGTAGTCTTCTCAGTGAATATACAAATCAGTGTGTTATAAATTATTGTAGGCCAGGGGATAGTTACTGTAGTTTAGTTAATCAGATTAAGTTACACCCCTTAGATGAGAGTAGTACTGCAATATTATTGTTTGGTAACAGTTTAACTGTAAAGAGACAGGATATCATAGAATGTGTTGAATTGTTGATAGAACTTAATTCTAAATTTAGTTGTAAATTTATTTTAGGTGCTTTACCTTACTCAAACAACTTAACACACACACAAAATATGCACATACACTCATTAAACATGTTATTGTATAACATAACTTGTCGTCATAGTGACGCAATATTGTTTTTTGACGCTAATAAATTTATTAGTAAATTTATTTTAACTAAAGATACAATGTATCTGCCATTTTATATTAAGCGACAAATTGCTAAGTTATTAGCATACAATTTACAGCAAGGCAGTGAGCCTTGTGTTGACAATTTATTTGATAGGGTTAGTACATGTACTAACAACGTTTTTATTGACACATCTTGTGATTTAAACTCCAAGATAGGACAACAGTTAGGCTGCAGTATTTGAATATAGTACATCAAAACATGCAGGGCCTATCTGGCAAAGAGTTAGAGTTAAGTTTATTTCTAGAAAAATATGACGTTAAGGTTTTGTGCTTAACTGAACATTGGTTAAGCACCCATGAGGTTATTGTTATAAATGAATATTACACAGTGCAGAGTTCGTATATAAGAAAGCAGGCTATTAGAGGCGGTTCTCTCATAATGACTTCAAATTTATTAAAATGCAAAGAACGTAAGGATATTGTAAATTTATCTATTGAGCGCACTATTGAGTTGTCCTGTGTGGAACTAGACTTATATATTATAATTTGTGTATATCGACCCCCTTCTGGTGATTATAATCTATTTGAGACTGTTATGGAAGATGCTCTTAATAAAATTATAGGTAGTCATAAGAATATTATAGTATGTGGTGATTTTAATATTAATATTTTAGAGAATTCTTCACAGTGTACTAGATTTCTGAATCTTTTTAAGTCATTTAATTTAAGTAACTTATTCTGTGAACCTACTAGAGTCTCTGAAACATCTTCTACTTGTTTGGATAACATATTTAGTTCTTGTGTTGCTAAAAACCCATTAGTTATTAGTTCTCTTCCTTCTGATCACCGTGGACAGATAGCTAGTTTTTCATGTACAACATATGATAAATCACATACAGTAGAATGTAGGCCTCAAACTACCAATCGTCTTATACGTTTTAAAAACAATATTATCGCTAAACTCAATCCCTCAATTTTGAACTCAGAAAATCCAAATACAATTTATAATTCACTTTTTGGAATAGTAAATAATGAGTTTCAAGTTACTTTCAAGAGTAAAACTGTCACATTAAAGGGTACTACCGGATCTTTTAACCAGTGGGCCACTATAGGTATATACAGAAGTAGAGCCAAATTGTTTGAATTATATGGTATGAAACAACATAGATTTGACACACCTTTTCTAAATTATGTAAAAAACTACTCAAAAATTTTTAAACAAGTTTGTGTTATGGCAAAGTCTAAATTTATTAGTAGCAAAATTAAGCATTCAACAAATGTAATTAAAGAAACTTGGAGAATTATAAATAATGAAACAGGAAGAGCACGACCACGGGAAAACCAATTTGAACTAAAAGAAAACAATTTATTAGTCACCAATCAAACTCAAGTAGCGCATATGTTCAATAGTTTCTTTGCGAGCATACCTTTAACAACTACTAGCTCTTTACAATCATCATCCTTAGACGCTGGAAATTTTTTGCTTAGCAGTGTACCTGAATGCAAGAGCGTGTTTAGATTCGAGCACGTTACCCCGCGAGATATATTGATCGCATATAATTCAATTAATATTAAAAATACCGGCGACTTTTGGGGCATTTCAATTAAAATTTTAGGTATTATAGTTGAGACTGTTGCGCCTTACCTCTCTATAATTTTTAACCAATGTTTTGACTTAGGCGTATTTCCGGATTTGATGAAATTAAGTAAAATCATACCTTTATTCAAATCTGGCAGTAAAAATGACGTAAATAACTTCAGGCCCATCTCTATCTTGCCGGCATTTAGTAAAATATTTGAAAAGATTTTATTAAAGCAGCTACTAAGACACTTTAATTTAAATAGTCTGCTTCATAAGGATCAATACGGATTTACTAAAGGTAGATCCACTACTGATGCGGGTGTTGCTCTCATAAAACACGTTTATAATGCTTGGGAGTCATCTAAAAATGCTATCGGAGTATTCTGTGACCTCTCAAAAGCATTTGATTGCGTTCATCACGACACACTATTGCGTAAGCTCCGCCACTACGGCGTAGAGGAAACCGCACTTTGTGTTGTCGAGTCGTACCTGCGGCAAAGATTTCAGTGCGTCGATGTAAATGGGACTACATCCTCTAAATTACCTATACAGTTAGGCGTTCCACAAGGCTCTATTTTAGGTCCTTTTCTATTCCTTGTATATATTAATGACTTACCTTTTTATTTAAAAAATATCTGTGATGTCGTACTTTTTGCAGATGATACGTCACTTATTTTTAAAGTAGATAGGAATAGGAATCAATTTGATGATGTAAATAATGCACTTATACAGGTTACACAATGGTTTACAGCAAACAACCTAGTGCTTAATTCTAAAAAGACCAAATGCGTTAAATTTGCTTTACCTAACGTTAGACAACTGGGACCTAATATAAGGCTAGATAGGGAGGAACTTGACACAGTTGACTCGACAGTGTTTCAAGGCATTACACTAGATAATAAGTTACAATGGGGTGCACATATAGCATGTCTTGCAGGTAAGCTCAGTTCTGCTGCGTATGCTGTCAAAAAAGTTAGACAACTTACTGATGTTGACACAGCTCGTTTAGTTTATTTTAGCTATTTTCATAGTGTCATGTCCTACGGTATTTTGTTATGGGGCAAAGCTGCGGATATTCAGAATATCTTCGTTCTACAGAAACGAGCGGTACGAGCTATATACATGTTAGGGGCAAAAGATACTCTTAGGGAACGCTTTAAGTCTATAGGGATTCTTACAGTAGCCTCGCAATTTTTATTTGCTAATATATTGTATATTAGGCAAAATATAGGTTTATTTACTACAAAAAGTGATGTACATAACATAAATACTCGAAACAGGCATAAGTTATATGCCCCTTATCATCGTTTACATAAAGTTAATAATTCTTTTGTAGGGCTAGGTATTCGTATATACAATAAAATACCAATTAGTCTTTTAGAATTGCCATTTAGTACGTTCAAAAGTAAAATAAAAGACTGTCTTATTAGGAAAGGTTATTATACCATTAATGATTATTTCAGTGATAAGGATAGGTGGTCACTTACACTAGCCAACTCCTGATTTTTTTAATTTATATAGATACCTTACTTTTCAGTTTTTTTTTTATATAAAATCTCTAGTTCTATTAATTTAATATTCATGCATTATTAGGTCATTCAACTTACTACATTTACATTTTCATTGTTGTTCCATAAATTTTATTAAAATTTGCTACAGTGTTAGATGAAGGTAACTCGTTATCATGGGCTGGATACTAACGTTTTTGTAATTTTCGTGTATTCATATACCGTCACTTTCTGTAACATACTTTTCCACCATAGTTCTGAACATGATCGCGAGTTGCCTACATTATAAAGCGTAAGTGGATGCTCCTGTTACACAAGATTCACATTTGAAGACTACTACAGCACTTAATTTAATAACTACATATTTTGTATATAATATGTTTGTTCTTATTTACTATTTACAAGTAATTAATTACAATGTGAAACAGTTGCAGCTCCTTACAAAAACAAAATATGTACCATAACACTGGCGATTAAAAAGAGTGGCCACGAGTTTTATTGCCCGTTCTTTCTCGTGGTTCTACCTATTGCTTTGCGAATGGGCAGTAAATGTAAATGTAGAAGCATTACTAATTTACTTTAAAAATTTGACGTTCATAAGCGTCACGTTGTGACCTAGATGAATAAATGATTTTTGACTTTGACTTTAGATAATGTCAAAATACTAGAATAATGATTTTACAGGTATGTCAATAAAAATATTTAATATATTGAGTGTAGGTTATTAATTATATTTAACAACAATTAAAAATTAGTATGCTACAATTTGTCCATAAGATAGTCCGTGACACTATAGTACGCTTTAGATACCAACAGGCTGCGTAGCTTACTTTTAAATATGTTAACGTCGTTTTCCTGACGCAAGCTTAATGGCAATTTATTGTACAATTTTGTTTGTTTTTCCCCATACAGAATACACTTTTATTGAACATCGTTGTCTTGCAAGGTACCAAACATAACATGTCTTGGCTACGCAATCTATTTCTGAATTGAAATAAGTGTAAGTTTGTCTTTACGAATACCACAACCTCAAATTATATAAATTTAACAATGTCAACAATATACAATACATTATATTATCTACACTAATAATATTATAAAGAGGATTTTTTTTTATTTTTGTTTGTAATGGATAAACTCAAAAGCTACAGGACCGATTTAAAAAATTCTTTCACCATTAGAAAGCTACATTATCTGCGAGTAACATAGGCTATATTTTATTTTAGAAAAAATAGGGGTCCGTAAGATATTAGGGTTTTTCGGGTACGCCAAGTAGTTACCTCAGGACGCGGGTGAAACCGCGGGAAACGGCTAGTACAATATATAGGCCAAATCTATTTCCATGTTAAGCAGGGGACTTAATAAATATACAACCAACGGACACAAAGTACACCCAGACTCGAAAATAATTTGTAGATCACACAAAGTTTTGTCTAGTTCTTTACAAATATGTCATAAACTCATTGATATTATAAAAACACTTGTCTAAAAGCCATTTCGTCAATTTTGTCTTAAAGATTGTCAGTGGAAGATCCTTAAACATATTAGGTAATTTTTTATAAACTAGAGGACGCCAGCAGCTACGCCTGCATTTTTTTTTAATTAACCCGTTTTGGCCGATCCCGTGGGCATTTGGATTTCCCGAAATTCCCTCGGGATCGGCCAAAACGGGTAAATTTTAAAAATTTGCAGGCGTAGCTGCTAACGTTAACGCTAGCAGCTAGCATAAAAGGGTTATTCATTAAGAACACACGATTAAGTATTACGTACATGGCTTTTAGTAAGAATAGAACTTTGTACAAACTTTATTGTTACATGTACATAACTGTACATATATTTACTTCATAGGTTTTATTGCCTTATATTTACTTATTATTAATGAAGTCCCCGAACTGTACTATTCTTATGTATAGAGGCAATAAGTTTGAAATCTGCTGGATATATTTTTTCTCGGTTTACACCAATATATAGCTGCATTTTTGAGGTAGTTTTAGGTGTACAACTCACGCGGGCGGATCCGCAAGCTAAATCTTATTACTTCAAAATTATAATCAAGTAAGTACCATCTACCTATTAGTCCTTTTAACACGGGTTACACAGGCCGTGGGCATGAAACAATTGATTTATCTCAACACTGTCTGCCAGAAATACGTGTTTCAGCATCTACACATTTTGTCTTTACATTTTTTTTATACTCGTCACGACAATATTATTATGCTTACAAATCGCGAAAGTTTGGAAATATTTTACGGGAACTTTTGTGTCGTGATTTGAATTTTGCATTTATGGCTGCATTTATAAGAGCCTGTTTTGTTTCATAGACCTCATATAACTAAAGCTAAGCAACTAGGCAAGAAGGATGCTAGTATTCTGTTATCCAAATACTTAGTGATGATTTTAGAGCAAACAAACAGAAACGCTCGGTTAACGCTAATAGCTTGCCTCCTATTAGCTTAATACAGGTTAGGCCATAATGGGGATCTCAGGGTGATTTATAAACCCCAATAGTAAGGTTGATTATAATATTATGCTTGTACACACATAGCTAAATAAACAACGTCATCAGTAATTAATTAAAATTTTCTACTCCGTTCTTGCCAGCGTACTAATCAACTTTCTTCAACTATGTATACTTTTAACAGTTAGAGTGAAGATAAAGCAATGATTACCATTTATCATCAGGTGTGTTAGTAAAAATTAATATCGTCATTTTACTTTTGATGAATTCAATCTTCTGTGTAGAACAGGTGGGCCCATTATGACTGCTGCTCGTTCTAAGATGTGGGATGCGAGGGTGTGACGTGAGGAAGACAATAGTTCATGCAGTGTTAAGCAGTCAAGCAAGAGGCGGTGCCGTAGGAAACAGTGCAATGACCTTGTTGTTAGATAGGTTTTACGCATTGCCAGTTACTTTTCAGAGCTTATCGGCGAAGTGGCGAAAAGAGGTGTGCATTTTTATATGGTTTTCATTGACAGATATAGTGATTCCTGAGGAAGGTTTATGAGTATAATTCATATCAGCGGATGCAGCGTAGTGCTACGCCAAAGTATATGTTTTGGAACTACTAATTTTTATCAAAATTCGTTCAGTAGTTCTTGCGCAAAAGAGTAACAAACACCCGTCCATCGTCACAAACTCTCACGTTTATAATATAAGTAATATAGACGGCAATCTCGTTAAATGTACATTAGTATGACGAGAATACACCGCATGTAATTTATGTTATGTATATCCTATTATAATATTGTATATAAAAAGCTTTACAAAGAAACGCACACTTTTAGTACACTTAATTACTCATCTAGCTAGAAAAAAAACAGTTTGCGTAATGACTCTATATAGTACACAATAGTAATTAGTACTATGACTATTATGCATACATAACGTTTTAATATCACGCTTAGTGGTACCCAAAGGTAATCTCTAAATGGACGTTACGTAATATATGTATATAATATGTAAAAAGAGAATTCGACGACCCGGTGGCGTGGCGGGAGTGTAAGCGACTGCCACACCGAAGGTCCTAAGTTCGATGTCCGCTCAAGTCAAACATTTGTGTGCGTGAACATGGATGTTTGTCTTGGCCTGGGTGTTTCTATGTATAATATGGATGTATTTTCAAAAAAAGTATACAATATGTATGTTTAACCATTGTCTCGTAGGTACCCAAAGTACAAGCTCTGCATAGTTTGGAACTAGATGGTGTTGTAATAATGAGGTATAATATTTTATTATATTATATGTACGTTAATCTATTGATATAATATGTATAAAGAAAATATATCTAAGTACGTACCCATACAGAATTATGAGACACGTACGTCTAGTGTAAGTTGATCTGTGACGGCATTATGTTCCTTACTGGGAAAAGTTCGATTTGAACTGGTGTGATATTGCGAGGCTGCTCATCAAATGTTCGCGTTAAGCGTAATTGAAATCTAAAGGTTTGCTGCATGAATGTAATTTAGCATTTGAATCTCAGTAACATCTCTCTCGTGAATTTTAAAGCCATCCATCGTTTCTTTGAAATATGGTTTTAGCGTTTGCGCGAAATTACCACCCAAGGATAAGGGTTGACAATATTGTTTTATGATGATATTTAGTTTTAGATTCACTTAGATTAACTTGATATACAAAAATCAATCTTAAAAGTCAGTTATGTTTCGCTCTACTTTTCTGGCCCCTGCTCCCTGTTAGGGTCGGTACATATCTGACGGAAAATGCGTTGCGTATTATCGGTCGCGTAACGCCAAAACAGACAAATATATATAATATAATAAAACATTCAACCCTTCTCACCTAACCGATGATGCGTTAGTGCGTCGAGCGTACGGCGTCTGTTCCGTTGCCATCAACGAATTGACGTGTGATGATGATGATGTGCTCGGTAGTGGCAATAGGCTCGCCCCCTATTACGTAGGACCTAAAAATTCAAGGCGAAAAATTCATACTATATATTATAGTATCTTTTTGTTTAAGTACAAAAAAAGTGCGCCAGCGTGTTAAGCTTGATGCTAGGTGCGATAAGTTAAAAGATCGACCTCCCGTGGCCATCAGTTACTGCTATGAGAATGTTGTGCTTGCATGCCCGCAATGTGTGAGGTTTTTCTTTAAAACAATTAGTTATGAAAACTACATGAGAGCACATGACAGAAAGCGGCGGAAATAAAGCATTCCCCGTAGCCAAAATAGACTGAACCACATCATTATCCTCAATCAAACACTTTTGCTTACCGAATTTCCACTGTCCGTAACTTCATAAACTCCCATTCCAATTCAAATCACTTCAACTCCTATAAACTACTACAGAATCTCAAACTTCTCTTTTCTACGAACAATAGCGTACGTTCAACTTGAAATAATGAGGGCAATTTATTTCCCCTTACGCCTATCTACTAGATATAATAGCAAAAATTGTGTAACCTTGCGTGGGACGAGTTTCGAGGGAATTCATAAAGAGGTTAATTTTTACACTATTGCGGTTGTAGATCAAAACACAGACTGTTTAGTTTGCGTAATCAAATGTGATATTTTTCTATGATATTATTTGGAACTTGTTGGATGACGATATGATAACGTATTATTACTCAACTGTGTACGAAGAAGTGCTCTGTTTTAAGAGGGTTGTATGTGTGCATATATGTGTTAAATGAAGGTATTTTTGTGTGACTATCTGCTTTGAGTAACCTACGATCAATATATTAGATTATGCCATCTATACTAGACTGCACGGTTGGCGTGGTAGTTTAGGCGTTCGCCTCGCCGCTTGACACTGCGCTGAGTATTGTGGGTTCGATCCCCATACTTTTGTATCCAATTGATGTTTCGAGTACGGATGTACTTTATATCCGATTGTTATACTTTTATAAAGACCCCGCGACTTTCTGACTTATTTCTAGACGTATTTATTTCTAGTGCGAGAGTTGACTATAAAACAATAAAAGATGCACCGTTACCAGATGTTTGGCTTATGGAGGTGGATAAATAATTTAGAAAAGAATATTTAATTTAACTGAGTATAAAATTTTTCTGCACAACAAACAAGCTCCCAACTTATCAATATAAAACCGCAGAAAATTGCTGGCAACCTATCACAAATGACGTAGCAGGCTCACTCCAAATAAATCCTGAGATAAGGCGAGATAACTCGATCATATATTAAAAGCTAGGGGCCGCGTGAAAAACGGTACACACTTCCCTATCTGAATAAAAATCATATTAAAAATATCGAAACGAGCCAACTTTCAAACTATATTGTTATTTAGGTAATACGCACTTGGATTATTCTATCGTCGGGTATAAATAAGGGATTCTGTGTCGCCGGTTACGGTTTTACGTATATTTTAGTATGGTTGTTGTTGTATAATTATGTTGTTTTCACTGGTAGTAGAGTCTTGCTGATTTCAGCATGAATGGGCCGGCTCGACCGGTAAAGTACTATCCTCTCACAGAAAATCGACGTAAAGTAACAGTACCTAAACTGTTGCGTTTCGTTCGGTGAGTGAGAGTGCCGGAGGCCCTATCCCCTATTCCTTCTCCCTTATCCCACTCCTGATTCTATCCCTTTTCCCAATCCCAAGAGGCGGCAACGCACTTGTGACTCCTGTGATGTTGCTTGTGTCCATGGGCGGCGGTAATTGCTTACCATCAGGCAATCCGTCTGCTCGGTTGCCGCCTATTACTATAAAAAAAAACGTGACGTGTAAAAATAGAATATTGGGCCTGTTAAGTTTTGAAGTTCAAATAAAACACGACTGTAAAAGAGCACGTGCAAAAAGTTATTTTTTAAAAACATTTTGGTTTCTCGGGCTAAAGTAGAAATTACAAAAATGTAAACACATAACAACTTAAAGAAATAAGGACTTTTTACTTACTTTTTGTACTTTTACGTTAGTTATACACTAGTAGCCACCTCATTAAGTCCTTTTGTTTCATATTTATATAAATTTTATGACGCTGACGAATTCAAAAATCCTAAGAACTTTAGTACGTAGTAATATGTGATTAATTGATTATACCTAACTAGAGGACGCCAGCAGCTACGCCTGCGTTTTTTTTAAATTTACGCATTTGGCCGATCCCGTGGGAATTTCGAGAAATCCCTTCTTAGTGCACCCCTACGCTCCCCAAGGAACATACATGCCAAATTTCAGCTTCCTGCGCCCTATAGTTTCGGCTGTAGCGTGTCTGTCAGTCAGTCAGTAACGCAAGGATTTTATATATTAAGATGACTGGGCCACAGCAGTAGTTGTGCCTCTTTATAAAGGAAAAGGCTCGCAACAAGACTGCAAAAACTATAGAGGCATTAGCCTTCTCAGCATTGTTGGCAAATTGTATGCAAAGGTACTTATTGAAAGAGTTATGGAAAGTAATGGTTGAATACTTATTCACCACTAATCTTACCCTATTAAACACAGGTACGGAACCCACCTTCGTCACTAAACGTAGTCAGACAATTATCGACCTAACTCTCGCAACAGAAGGAGCGGCTGAACGCATCAAGGGATGGCACGTCTCGAAAGAGGCATCATGCTCAGACCACAGATGGATCAGCTTCTCCATGAAAGTCGATATACAGCCCACACAGCCCCGCAGGAAACCACACAACACTGACAAAGCAAAGTATGTCTTACTACTTAATGAGAAACTTACCCTTACGGCCACGCCGCCGGTACTGGGTGACACTGAACAGATCGACGATCAGGTATGTATACTGACGCAGTCGATGCTAGACAGCTATTATGCAGCTTGCCCAGAAACCACTCCACCTTCAACCCCGGGGAAACAACCCTGGTGGGGCGCTGAACTTGAACGTAAGCGCAAGAAGGTAAGAAAGTCTCTAAATAGGGCAATGAACACAAGCGCGGACACAGATTGGGACGCTTATAAAGCGGCCAAATCAGACTACAGAAAATGCCTCAGATTCAGACGCACCATGGGATGGAGAAAATTCTGTGGGAGCATTGAATCCTGCCAACAAGCAAACCGGGTAAGGAAACTACTGGCCCAGCAACCGACGGTTGCACCAGGTACTCTCCGTAAACCGGATAACACATACACTACATCGGAGGAGGAGACAAGACGCGTCCTACTCGAAACACACTTCCCAGGCTGCGTCCTCACCCCGGTAGTAACGTGGCACGATACACCAACAGTGGCGACCGAACACGAATGGAGACAAGCAAACAACGTGGTCACAGAAGAAAAACTCCGATGGGCCATCGATAGCTTCCACCCCTTCAAAGCAGCCGGACTGGATGGCATCTTCCCAGGGTTACTACAATGGGGAGGGGAACCTGTCCTTAAAAGACTCCTGGCAATCATGAGGTCTAGCCTGGCCCTCAGATATGTACCGAAGAGGTGGAGGGAAGTCAAACTAATCTTCATACCAAAACCAGGCAAAACAGACTATACCCATGCAAAGTCCTTTAGACCAATAAGCCTTACCTCCTTCATGCTTAAAGCCTTGGAAAGGCTTTGCGAGAGGGAACTAAGAAGTGGGGCTCTTAAGCACCTACCCTTACATGCCAACCAACATGCATACAGCTCAGGGAAATCGACGGAATCGGCCTTACATCAGGTCGTGGCCCAGATAGAAGCTGCTATACAACAAAAAAGCATCTGCTTGGGCACCTTCATCGACATAGAAGGAGCCTTCGACAAGACAATTTTTTCCAGCATAAGCAACGCCCTAGCCAGGCATGGTGTGGATCAGATGCTCATACAGTGGATCCAAAACATGCTCAGCAAAAGGGTAGTGCGCCTGCAAGGCGACAATCAGACAGCCTTGATAACTAAAGGGTGCCCGCAGGGAGGTGTACTCTCCCCGCTATTGTGGAACTTAGTCATCAATGAACTCATAGACAAACTCAACGCGAGATACTTCTATACAATAGGTTATGCAGATGATCTAACCATACTCACATCAGGTAAGGTAACCAGTACAGTGTACGACCTAACCCAACAAGCCCTACGCATAGTAGAGTGGTGGTGTAATGAGTACGAATTATCTGTAAACCCGACCAAGACCGAACTAGTTATGTTCACACACAAACGCGCGCTGGGTACTTACCGATTGCCCAGGTTATTCGATACAGAGCTTAAGCTGTCTACCGAGGTCAAGTACCTAGGTGTCACTCTCGACAGCAAATTGACATGGAACAGCCACATGGAAAATAAGCTCAATAAAGCCAGCATCATTTTCTGGCAGTGCAAGAAGATGATAGGAAAACGCTGGGGCCTATCCCCCAAAATTGTCTTATGGCTCTATAAGACAATAATACGTCCGATGGTAAGCTACGGCGCAGTAGTGTGGTGGCCTAGGACCAACCTAATAACGGCCGCCAACAAGCTTCAGAAGCTTCAAAGACTTGCATGCCTAGCGGCCACGGGCTGTATGAAAACAACGCCAACAGCGGCACTTGAAGTGTTGCTGGATCTGCCTCCATTGCACCTGTTCATACAACAGGAAGCAACGATGTCGGCAGTCCGGCTGAGAGCCCTGAAGCTCTGGAAAGACACGAATATACCGCACACTAACAATTTAAATACACTCTTTAAAGAAGTTCCTATCACACAAGCAATAAGCGACCGCATACCGAAACAATTTGTTTTCGACAAGAAATACAAAATCCAACTGTACGAGGATCTACACGGAGGAGCAGTTAATCACAACGAGCTCACGATCTTCACAGATGGGTCCAAAACGGATACAGGTACGGGTTCAGGAGTATTCTCCGAGGACCTAAACATCAACATCGCAGCACCGCTGGGAGCCTACAACACGGTCTACCAGGCCGAATGTTTTGGCATAATCCTAGCTGCCACAGCAATCATGGCACGTGAGGTAAGGGAACGATCCATTAGGATCCTCTCAGATAGTAAAGCTGTCCTCTCAGCCCTCAAAAGCCATACTATCACCTCGGCACTCACGCTTGAATGCCACCAGAAACTAACAGAGGTAGGTAAACTAAACAAATTAACACTGCAATGGATCAAGGGCCACAGTGGCTCAAGAGGGAATGACGCAGCCGACGTACTCGCCAGAAGAGGGGCCACTTTAGAGGTGGTGGGACCCGAGCCCATAATTCCCCTCCCTTCTGGTTTTTATCGCAACCTGGTAAGAAATAGGACCAGGACCAAACACAACCAGTCCTGGATTGGTATTGAAACATGTAGGCAGGCCAAGGAGGCTCTTCCCGCAGTAGACGGTAAGATAGCCAAACAAATCCTCCGGCTGTCCAAACAACAACTACGGACAGTCACGGCCGCCTACACAGGACACGGATTCTTTAATAAACACCTATTTACTATAGGTATCACCGACAGCCCGCTGTGCAGGGCCTGTATGGCAGCAGACGAGACGGCAGCCCACCTGCTCCTCGACTGCCCTGTGGTCGCACAGTACAGGCAGCAGTACCTGACCAGATACAGCACCCTGAGGGAGGCCGTGGGCCACATCAAGAGTCTGCTGGCCTTCCTCGAAGAGCTGGGGTGGCTCGAATGAAGACACCATTCCCACCCGCACGCAAAATACACGCCAAGACGTGGAGTTGCGGAAACAGCCCGTGCCATCAAGTATCAAGTAAGAGTTATGGAAGTAACCAACAAGAATATATGGGATGTACAAGCGAGATTCCAATAGGGTATGGGATGTACCTTGGTTTTTTCCTTGCGAAGCATAGCCGAAAAGTTTTTGGCCAAAGGTCAAAAGGTCTATTGCGCATTCGTGGATTTGAAAAAGGCTTACGATAAAGTGGTAAGAAATTAAATGTGGTCGGTGCTGTCAATGAATGGGGTGGACAGCAGCCTCATTCGATCTCTGAAATCCTTTTATGAGGATTCTAGAGCTTATGTGAGGATAAACGGGACATACACTGACTGGTTTACCATCGAGACAGGTGTTAGACAGGAGTATGTAGCGTCGCCGTGGCTGTTTAACCTCTTCGTGGACAGTTGTTTGCAAGATCTAAAACATAGTGACTGCGGAATAAGGATGAATGGGTTACTTGTCAAATGTCTCCTTTATGCTGATGATCAGGTAATACTTGCGTCTTTAGCGGAGGTATTGCAGGAGATGTTAACAATCATGCGTGGTGCGTTAGAGAGGAAAGGAATGAAAGTGAATGTAAGTAAAACGAAAGTGATGGTTTTTGAAAAGGAGGAATGCGTTACGGCTTGTAATGTTTTGATTGATGGACCATGAGTGGAGCAAGTGAATGGGTTTGTATACTTAGGTACGTTGTTAACAAGAGATGGTAAGAATGAAGAAGATATTGGAAGAAGAGTTAATGCAGGTAATAGAGTGAATGGAGATCTGAAAGCGTTTATGAATAGCCAAAACGTGTCCAAAAAGGCACGTTTGGCTGTGCATAGAGGGGTATTAGTGCCTACCCTTATGTACGGTAGTGAAAGTTGGGTATGGCAGAAGAGATTTGAAAGTAGAATAAATGCTGTAGAAATGAGAGCACTGAGAAGTATGTATGGTGTATCTTTGACCGACAGAGTAAAGAATTGTGTGATAAGAGAGTCTTGTGGGGTAAAAGAAGAGTAGTGACAAGCATTGAGAAAGGCATGTTAAGATGGTTTGGGCACATGGAGAAGATGGATGACGATAGACTGACAAAGAAGATATCTAAGGCAAGTGTGAATGGGAAGGGGCAAAGGGGAAGACCAAGGCGGACGTTCTCTGACCAGATTGGAGACATCCTGAAAAAAGGACAAGTCAGAAGTACCCTTTACAGAAGAGCATGCATAAGAAACTTGATGGGAGTGAGTGAAGCAAGATAGGTATGTAAGGATCGTTGCAAATGGCGTTCCGTAGTCTCTGCCTACCCCTCCGGGAAACAGGTGTGAGTCTATGTATGTATGTTGATTATACTTACGGCGATTGAAAGTGTACCAAAGCTATTAGTTTAAAATCGGTCTACTTTATTGAGCAATTCTATATTCAGATTGAGATGGCATACATCACAATGGCGCCTTTGTCACTTATGGGCAAAATCAAAGTCTGCACAAGCATTTTCTACATCTCAGCAGTAAGGTAATTCTTGAGGCAAAAACTACCTGCTTGTAAAACAAAATCACATTGCATTTGCCTACCTTCATTAATTAGTAAATTAAATGCTGGCTCAAAGCTTTGACAGAAAAGCGAGTCGTGTTCTCTTTACGCTGTGAACTTGCAGTGATCATGTCGCAATGTTTCATTCATTGAGCACCGGCAAAGATTATTATAGTCGGCAGGTACCCGAACCCTGTTGGCAATACGAACGTAATCACTGCTAAAATTGGGAATGAACTGTCTTTTTGCGATATCTCTTTGTAATATAGGATGTGATAGCCACCCAAAATGTGGGTTAGAGCCCATTCGTCCCCTAAAATTCGTCCCCCAGCATAAAAGTTGTGGATTCGGCCCCTATATAGGTGCCCATTGGTCTCCTGGTAGGGGACCAATTAATATTTTAATAAAAAATATTATTTTTAAGGTACCCATTCGTCCCCTCTAATTTTCGGCACCTATTCAGGTGCCTGTTGGTCCCCTGAAATAAAATTAGCTATATTTTACATAAGAAACTGTTAACATAGTACACTTGTAAACAGTTTATTAAGGGAATTAATTTAATAAATCATAACAGATCAATGAAAAAAGAGCTATGATGAATGATAATCTGTCATGATAATAATATAACCTGTCGATAGGCTTACGATGTAATATTGCCTCTCTTCGAATGGCTTGTTAAAAAAACGGGTTTCAAAATAGATAAGGTGTTTTGTTTGTACGTTATGGCTGCCTCGGTGATATTGGTTCTTGTAAGTGACTGCGTCTTTGGTCTTTTATTAAATGAAGTTCGCCTAAGGAAATAAACAATACTGTTAATATTATAATAATAATATTTTTAACATAATTAGGTATATCGAATTATCTCATTTGAATCCTTGAATATGATTAGTATTATTATTAATGGTAATTCACTTTATGGTGGAATACTACAGTCATATTTTGACAAAAAAGTCAAAACTAAATTATTTACTCCTAAATATGTATAGCAATTTTTTATCCGCAATTATAATTTTATCATATTAGTGGATGTTATTATGTTCTTGTATTCTAAGTGTTTCGTTTTAGCTCAATGTGGAGTCGTTGTCATCCTTTTAATGTACAAAAATAATGAACGTTCTAACATTAATTCTGTTTTGCTCCAAAAATTGCGTTAAAATTGGTAAGTACTCTCCAGATGTGCGCTCCAGCTCTGAAAGAAACTGATACCCTCCTCTCAATTTTATTGAGAGGAGGGTATCAGTTATATATGAAGAAAAATACAAAAATGGCTCATTTTATTGGAAATGCACTCAAAGAAATACTTGCCATGGAAGTATCACAATTCAAGAAAACCAAATCTTAAAAGAAACACCTCCACTTATGTATACCAGATACAACAAAAAATGAGCTCAAGGAAGCACTAAATTCATGCAAGAATAGAGCAGCCAGAGTAAACGAGTCACTATTAAATATATTTGACGAGGAAATGAGGGAATTTAAAGACAAAGGACTAGACTTTGTACAAACTATTCCCGACTTCCAAAACCTTAAACATGGACTCTTTAGCGCAAGAAAAGCAAATGGTGCCAATCGGCTGATTTTTAAAAAAGCAGAGGAAGTAGTTGTACCTAAAAAGTATGAAGACTTTTTAATATGTGATTATCAAGATGGTTCAAACCGAATTTGAATATTTTCTGTGGTAAATGCGGTGACATTGTAAAGTTTCTCCGATTTCTTTTTAGATGGAACCTTTAAATTTGTAATTCATCCATTTGTTTAGCTATTTAGTATTCACGGTGATATTGGAAGTTCTACCACCAGTACAAATGTTGTACCGTTAGTATTTGCGCTGCTTTTAAATAAAAGCAAGCTACTTACGAAATTCTATTTCATATGCTTAAGGCCCGTTTTCCCAATTGGTGTCCACGTCAGTTTACCATGGATTTTGAGATGGCAATACAAAACGCGGCACAAAAAGTTTTCCCAAATACGCTAATTTCTGGATGTTATTTCCATTTTTTGAACTCCCTGTGGAAGAATGCAAAACACTTGGAACTCAAATCTATACTACATAAGCGACACGTTGCCCTTTGCGCCTTACTAGCTTTAATACCAGAACAATCTATAGATGACGGTTGGCTTTATATCATGGAGGACTGCTCTCAAAATAATCTAATTTCCGCTTTTAATGATTATTTTGCCGAGAACTGGCTCGATAATAAAACTATAGCCAGAAATCGGAATTTATATGGACAACATCATCGGACAACTAACCTTGTAGAAAGTTGGCATTCCAAAATTAATGGTAAAATTAATGGTAGAAATAAACCAAATATTTTGCAATGTTTAGTCACTCTACATAAAGACGCGAATGTATCAAAAAATAAAATAGATCAGGTGCAAAGAGGTGTCCAAACAAATAATCGGACTACTGAATCGATTGAAAATGAAGCGAGAATAAATCGCATAATTAGCTAATTTTTTGAAAATCAGATTTCACTAGGCCACTGCATAGAAAAGCTATGCATATATTCTTAATTTAGAATGAAAAAAACAAATATAAGATTAGTTTTATACTAAAATAATGTTGATTTGTTTAATCTTCAATAATTATTGTGATTTTAGTCATTTTTGTTAATGTAGTTATAGTTTGTTAGATTTAAGTTATTATGATTTTGCATTTAGTTGGTAAATATACAAAAAATACGGTGATTATAGCCAATTTTTATGAAGGTACTTCTAGTTAAAATGTATTAGATTTAAGGTATTACGATTTTGCATGTAGTTGGTTAATATACACAAAAAAATGTTGATTTATCTAGTCTTCAATAATTACTTTGATTTTAGTTTTTTTTTTGTACTGTTATAATTTTTTAGATTTTAGTTATTATGATTTTGCATGTATGTAGTTGGTAAATATACAAAAAAATAAGAAGTGATTATTTACTGTTGATATGTGTTCTTTTTTTTTACATATTTTATATTTAATGTTGATTTATATGATGGTCAATCAAGGCAGATTTTTGTAAAAGAGTTGTATTTTGTTAGTTTCTAGGACATAGTGATTTTGCATGTGTATTTGTAGTTAGTAAAAATTTTGGTTTTTCATAGTTGATAAAGACTGATTTTACTTTTTATATTTCTTTTATACAAAGTTATTGTAATATTGCATTATTTTGTAGATCTCTTTGACTGTACAAAGTAAAGAAGGAAAGAAAAAGAAAGAAAAAGCATTTATTTCTAACAGACAAAAGACATGCAAAAATAAGTCAATGTGACAAAATGGACTACAAAGTACTAACAATTAATTGTTATTTTTGTTATATTGGTATTGATATTTGGTTATTTGTTTGTACACTGGATGTAAATTAATCTAAAATTCAATTATTACTGAGATTTTATTTAAATAGTTACACAGTTTTATTTTACTGCATAAAGATATTATAGTTATCATATATTTTGCTAAATATTTACAAATGTACAAGAAACCAAAAGTTGATTAATTATTTTGAAGACTGACTTAATGCCTAGAGCCTAGAGGCATTTTATTAAACTTAATCTTATTTGAAAGAAACATGATGTCTACCGAATTACTATATTTTTTATTTTACCCTTTTCTGCGCGACTGTACCAGGACTACCAAGCTGCAGTATACACATATACATGTACTTATATTAGAAGAATGAATAAAAATAAATATTCTTCAGGGGACGAATGGGCCCCTCAAAAGTTCCAGGGTACGAGTGGGCACAGGGTGCGAATCTTAGGGGACGAATGGGCTTCGGCATGCGTATTCTTGTATGCCCGTAGTGATTATATGGATGACAAGGATCATGCACACTTTAAAAGATATGTGATGTTTTGTTACATTGGCATTGATACATACAGGGTGTCACAAGACCCATCACCAAACCGAAATCTACTCGTTGTGGACATCATGCCAAGTCATACTAACCGAAAATAATAAGTGTGAACGATTTTTTTTAAGTTTTCCCATTTTTTAAACCGCAATTAAACGCGCGCGCGTACAATGCTCAAAATACCTACTTATCCATGAGGTCATATCCATAGAACATATTGGCAAGATAAATGCATCGATTTTGTACCTAATTAGAAAAAATCTATACTAACTTTGAGCCTCAATATCTCCTGAACCAGTAATTTCCCAGGAATGTTGCCGAAGTATAAAATGTTCGTAGTGATTGGTACAACATGAGATTTCAGTTTTCGTCAAGGGTCTTTTTACAACCTGTATAACTAGCATTTTTGCTATTACAATTTTAACCTTATACTCTTATCCTGCATTGAAAGGTAATCGAAACTTCATTACAACAATTTACTTCCAACTAACATGACATTAAGATGCAAGCACACTACATTCGAACAATTTAAAAACAGTAATCGTTGGTCTCGCGGCATAAATGTGCGCGTGGGATTGGGAGGTCTCGGGTTCGATTCCCGGGTTGGGCAAAGTGTTATTGGGGTTTTCCGCTAGGAAATTCTCAGTAGGAGCACGGAGTCTGGTAATGTGCCCGGTACGGTAATAGGCTCGCCCCCTCTTACGTGGGACTAAAGTAAATCTGGCGAAATGTGGGTGCTATATTTACACCTCTGCCTACCCCTTCGGAGGTACAGACGTGAGACTATAAATAATAAAATAAATAAATAATTTTTCTTCTTACCATCAGTTCATTCTTCAAGTTCTTGTAACGTGGTTTTTGTTTTATTAGAGGAAATATAACTTCCTCCTATAAAACAAAAACCACTTCTCTTTATAGTATTATTATTTTCACACCTTAAAACTTTCCTTTTAGAATCGTAATAATACACATATGAACAAATCAAAATAAATACCTTCTTAAAATTTTCTTTTTTTTTTGCTGTCAACATTCGAGTATAACAGACGTATTTGTTTTCACCTGGTGCTTTTAATTTAACAAAGTTAATCAAAACTTAATTTTCCCGGTAGTGATATATACCATTCTTTGTGTTAAACTGAGAACTACAAACTGTGTAAAAACTGTGTCATTGAGTACATTGAGTGAAGTGTAATTGTGAATAAACTAAAAAATCTCAGAAGTAAAAAGTGTTTCGTGTGGTCATTTTGCCCTTCAAACACAATAGAAAGGTCATTACTGGGCTAACTTATTGATCGCTTATGATGACATCGCTAATTACTCTTGTTACTGTGTGAACTCTAAACTGTTATTTCATCGAAGAACGACAAGTGACTGTGGTCGAGTCGGCATAGTAACAGATTGCAGTTTATGCAGTTGTGGGATGAAATCTCGAGGACTATTCTTTTTGGACATTAAATTTTACAAAAAATTGCATAAACTTGTCAATAAATTCATAACATTATTGAATTTTATAACAGACAAGATTTCAGCACTCTCTTCTACAGAAAGACTACAGCAAGTGAAGTATTTGACATGTGACGCGAATAGTGAACCAAAAAGATCCCAATTAGCTCCTTTAGTTTTATATCTAAAATTAATAGAGGAGATATATGACGAGTCCCGTTGCAGCCTTGACGTGAATTCGTACACGATTAGGCGGTGGTCACTACGTGACGCGTCCGGTAGGAGACGCCACCTATCTATACGAACGTCCCCACAAGAAAGTGTGACGTCAATAGAAGACTCGCCCATGGGGCTGCAAAAAGTAAGTGGTGCATCTGGTGTGTTGTGGATGGATAAATTCATTTCTGCAATGAAATCCTCGACGGCGCACCGTCGATCCCTATCAGAAGAACGATATTTGCCATGCCATAACGTAGATGACGCACACATCGGCACTAATTATGACCTTATGGCCCATAAGGGACCTTAAAACGAAGCGAAGGTGGTGTAAGTAATGTGCTATCTGTCAGTACTATCACATCATACATATTGTCATAGTGTGTAAGGTTATTAGTGTGATTACATCATTGTTCGCATATCTAAACAAATAATTATATACTACGCTCAAATGGCAGAAACGATTTTCTCTACCTACTAAAATTATAAATGCGAAAGTGTTTATAGATATAACTAGCTGTTTACCGCTGTTGTACCCGCGTCCTGAGGCAACTACTTCGCGTACCAGGTTAATTTAAAGCCTAAGTTACTCCTTGGTACATAAGCTATCCGCCAGATCGGTTCAGCCGTTCCAGAGATTAGCGAGAACAAACAGACAGACAGACAGACCGACAGACAGACAAATAGACAAAAATTGAAAAAAAATACATTTCGGTATATGTACCGTGTATACATCCATATGCATTTAGTAAAACACGGTTATTTTAATATTCCAAACAGATACTCCAATTTTGATTGATTTCGCCATACCTTTCAAACCAAACGTCCAATTTTAATAAATTAAAGACTAAATATTATCTACATAAACAGTACTTAGTGACTAAATAATTTATGTTGATAAGGAGTAATGAAATGTGTAAAATAAATGCGTTTAAATGAAGTCCTAAAAAATTCTAGATTTGTTAAATAAAAAATGGTTGTTGTGCTTAACACGAAATAGAGAGGTATACTGTGTCCCGGACTTTTTTGGAGATACTTTTAAGGTCTTTAATTAATTAGAACATGTTATGGTTCTACCTTTTATAGTTTAGACGGCGCGGCGTACGCCAAATAAGGAACTTTTTTGGATGATTTTTTACTCCTTGGGACCGAAACACCTAAATATCTTACGGACCCCTACTTTTTCTAAAATAAAATATAGCCTATGTTACTCGCAGATAATGTACCTTTCTAATGGCGAAAGATTTTTTTTAAATCTGTCCAGTAGTTTTTGAGTTTATCCATTACAACAAACAAAACAAACAAACAAAAAAACAAAAATACAAATTTTTCCTCTTTATAATATTAGTGTAGATTTATTTTAAAATTAATAGACTATTTTTTTTAAAGTATTTTTTGCATATTTTTCGAACTTTTTATACAAAATTTGCATGAAAAGTCTGAAGATGCGTTGTCAAGGGTGTACCAATGATATACATGGCTCAAAATACGGGAAATGCCATAAATGCTCTTCGTTTTTTTTATGAATGCCTAAATTTAACTACTGAAGATCGCAGCAACCTAGACGTCAAGCAACTAGCTTCCCTAAGTTGCCCATATTGTCAAAATGTTACTAAACGGAAAAATAATGACAATACGCCTTGTCGTCAACGTCGTAGCGCTGATATAAGCGACGCGATGATTATGTCGCCCTATCATGATTCACCCAGCGTATGCGATAGAGCTGTTGCTCATAATATTCCATCAGGCGCTAACTTGTCTTATGAGCCCGTCACCATGGAGAGCATCTGTTGACTATTCGACATGAAGCTTGCTCCGGATTCGGCATTTGTGACCAATCTTCGATCTGCGCTCAAGAAGGATAATTATAGAGATAATGGTGTCTGCGGAAGTGAACCGGGCCATTGAGAACCTTAAAATTGATTTTACTACTACAACGCATTATATTACCGCGAGAACAGATGGATATAAAGTCCGATTTGAAAGCACGTGACATTCAAATTAAAGCTCTAGAAGACGAATTATCTAATTCGAAAGGTTCCTTACATAAGTTGGAGTCTAGACTGTCGAGTATGGAGAAAATTTCACGAAACTTAAATATCGAAATTCACGAAGTTCCTGAAAGTAAAAATGAAAATCTATCGGTTCTCTTCAAAAAACTGTGTGAATGTCTACAGGTCGTTATGCCTGATAATGACATAAGATCGTGTCAACGTGTTGCTAAAATGGATACTGACTCGAAAAGGCCACGGAATATTCTGATCACACTTTCGTCACAAATACAGCGTGATTCATCGCTGTCCGCCGTAACACGGTTCAATAAGACCCATCCCAAAGAGAAGCTTGCAACTACACACATTGGTTTTACTGGTGAAACAAACAGAATTTATCTCTCCGAACATCTATCTCCTGAAACTAAGGCACTGCATAGCAATGCAAGAAAATTCTGTAAAGAAATGAACTATAAGTTTGTTTGGGTACGCTTTGGGCAAATCTACATACGCAAGGATGAGACCTGTCCTCCTATTATTGTTAAGAGCTTAGACTCCTTAAATAAGCTAAAGTAAATTAATACACACACTTTCCCTATAAATATAATTTCTCTTTTTGTGCAAGTCAAACAAATTCATAATGATTAATGTATACTACCAAAATGTAAACAGAATACGAAGTAAACTCACACAATGTTATCTAAATGTATTGAACTGTAACTATGATATTATTTGTCTCACGGAAACAAATCTTAATGAGGGAGTATATGATAGGGAAGTTTTTGATGATCGCTATAATGTCTTCAGATGAAATCGTGCGAGTACTATTTCATCTAAATCCGAGGAAGAGGATATCTGGATTTCATTAGTTTCTGATAAGCATAAAGTACCTAATTTAAATATTTGTGTCTGTTACTTACCTCCGGATATAAATCTTGTCCAACTTGATGAATTCTACCATAATTGTCAAAAGATTTTGTTGCATACGCGACCTGATGATAATTTTTTGTTAGTCAGCGATTTCAATACTCCTGACTTCTGTTCCAGAACTCACACAAATCTTGACTCAAACTTAGCCGGTACGTTTTCCAAAAAACTATTGTTACTTGACGAATTTATGACACTCTGTAGTTTAAGTTAGTTTAACAACATTAATAATGCGAACGGGCGTCTTTTAGACTTAATCCTCTCAAATTTCGATACCATCAGTGTAAATGATACTTTTTCCCTGAGCTCACTGGATAAACATCATCCAGCCCTTTTAATTGAAATAAAATTACCATATGAGGTGAAAGGTATCAAAGTGCTTACGCACAGTGTTACTGTTTTCTAAATGTGACTTGCAATAAATTAAGGCGGAACTAGAGTTAGTCGATTGGAATAACTTATTATCATTGCCTGACGTAGACATAAGTACGGATATTTTCTATGACAAGTTATTTGATATAATAAAAAGGCACACCCCAATGATAAAATCTACACCCCAAACTTACCCGATCTGGTATAGCAAAAGCCTTATAAAATGCAAAGACGAAAAGAGAAAATATCACAAACTGTTTAAAAAGTTCAATAATCCCCGCGATTATGATGCCTTCTCCTTGCTTCGTTCTAGATGTAAAAGGCTAGCCAAAGAATGTTACAATAGGTACTTATCTTCTACTGAAAATTCTATTAAGAAGAACATAAAATTGTTCTAGAAATTTGTAAACAACAAAAAGGGTCAAACCTCAATACCTGGAGTTATGTCGTTGGGAGAATCTAATACATCTAAGGGTCAAGGTATTTGCGAACTCTTTACTTATTATTTTGGTTCTGTTTTTGAGACTGATAACCTACCCAACTCGCCATCCTGTCCCGATCAGATGACCGTTGCCTCTGACCCCGGGATTGTTAATGTATTGTCATCGGTGTCATTTAGCATTAAGGACATTATTCTGGCAATGCGTAAATTGGATAAAAACAAAGTCTTATTTTGTCTGCTCATGTGCTGTACAGCTAGCAAGTCCTCTTTGCATTATATTTGATAAATCACTCAACAGTGGAACTTCTCCGAAACGCTGGAAAGTTGCGCACATAGTACCCATTTTTAAGAACGGTGACAGGTTGTATTGCGAGAACTATAGACCAATAAGCATTTTCTCTTGTTTTGCCAAGATATTGGAATTGCTTTTATACAATTACTTGTATAATCATATCAAACCCATTCTCTCGGAACGGCAGCATGGTTTCATTAGGAACAAATCTACCATCACCAATCTGCTGGAATACAAGAATTTCCTATGTAAAATTTTTCAGTAGGTGGTCAGGTAGATGCTATCTACACTGACTTTACAAAGGCGTTTGACAAAGTCAACCATAAACTACTTTGCAAAAAACTTGCCGCCTATGGTATACAGGGTAACTTGTTTCGCTGGATTTCATCATATTTAGATAATCGGAGTTAATTGGTAGCCTTAATGGGGTATCTTTTTTTACCAGTGAGGGTATACCCTCACTTGTAAAAAAAGGTGCAAAAAACCGGAATATATCCGGTGTTTCGCAGGGATCCCATCTGGGCCCCCTGTTCTTTGTCACATTTATAATTGACCTTATTGAGCGTCTGTCCTGTCAATGTCTCCTTTACGCTGATGATTTTAAAATATTTGCCAACATAACGTCTTTGGCCGATTGTCAGAATTTGTAGAACGGTCTACACGTTGTTTCAGATTGGTGCAATACGAATAAAATGTATTTAAATATCAATAAATATTTTTCAATATCTTTTTCAAATAAACGCAACAAAATTTTACATAATTACATTATTGATGGACAGGTACTTAATAGGTCCACTTTTGCCAAAGACTTGGGTATACTCTTCCACGATAAACTTTCTTTTCGAACTCACTATCAACATATAATCTCGAAAGCCAACAAGCTCCTTGGTTTCGTTCTACGGACAACAAAAGGTTTCAAAAAAGCTCAAAGTGTGTTTTATCTTTACTATGCCCTGGTAAGAAGTACCTTGGAATATGGCTCTTCGATCTGGTCACCATATTATAGGGTGCACATTAACGACATAGAGCGTGTTTAAAGGAAATGCCTTTAAATTATTTGTTACCGCCAAAAATTTGGTCGTACGTACTTCAATTATGATCAGCGGCTGCAAAAATGGTAGGTCGTCGCAAATATTTTGATCTTGTTTATTTAAATAAAATAATTCATTCAATTATTGATTCACCCGAATTGCTTTCGCATATTTCTTTTAACATTCAATACAGTTTACATCGATCGAACCGTGTTAATCTCTTTGCCTTTCAAATTTATAAAATCAATATTTCTTATTACAATCCGCTGGTAAGAATGGCTAGACAATATTATAATGAACTAGAGAACGCCAGCAGCTACGCCTGATTTTTTTTTAATTTTACCCGTTTTGGCCGATCCCGTGGTAATTTCGGGAAATCCCTTCTTAGTGCACCCCTACGGTCCCCAAGGAACATACATGCCAAATTTCAGCTTCCTGCGCCCTATAGTTTCGGCTGTAGCGTGTCTGTCAGTCAGTCAGTAAAGCAAGGATTTTATATATTAAGAGTAGTTACAACTAATTTACAGTTAGACATTTTTCATCCTAGATTTTACACATTTTTAAATATTCTAAAGGATTTTCTATTCTATTCTCTATCCTAAATAGAAATAAAATAGTTAAATATTTATTTAAATATAGTTTTGTTGTTGTAGTGTTGTGAAATTAAACCTATATTTTCTTATATGTTTAATTTCGTAACATGTGTATGTTTGTACATATCTTCTGTCTGTTAAGAGGCCGTTCCAAAATTCACGGACTGCGTGAATAGGTATTTTACGCCAAGCGCGCGGGCAACGCGATCGAGGTGTCAATGTGTGCGTCTCGTCTGTGTAGCCCAACAAAATCTCCCTTGCAGTGAACTCACGGAGACAAAACAAATTGATACTTTGATGTTTAAATGTAATAATTCCAGGTAGATTCCATTGTTGCTGTTAAAAAACATCCGACTTCAAACAGTCGTAGAAACATGCAAAATCTCATTTACTTAGATTACAATAAATACTAATTCTAGTCATTCTGTTATAAAATCCAAAATACTGAACTGATTTCGGAAAACTTTCTATGGGACCAATCTGGAAGTAATATTATTACAGCCCATCCTATGAAATAAAAATAAATCCAAATCGGTCCATAAATGATGCATTAGTTAGGTAACAAACATTAAAAAAGATGAAAAAATAATACAACCGAATTGTGAACCGCCTCCGTTTTGAAGTCGGTTGAAAATATTAATACACAATATAAATGAGATTTGAGGCAGTGATAGCCTAGTGGAGATACCAACAGACTGCCATGCAGAGGGTATCGGGTTCGAATCTACGGCGCGCACCAATGACTTTTCGGAGTTATGTGCGTATTGAATTGTTAAAGCCATGTATTCACTAGGGGACAAAGTCGCTCGACTTATCGCGAACAGTCGCAGGACATTTACGTGCGACTGCCCGGCGACAGTGTCGACTGACATTTCGCTCGTCCACATACGGCCATTGTAATCAAGATGTCGCCTAAGTGTTAACACAGTTTCGTTGGTAGTGTGGACCAACCAAGTGTGCTATAATCGCGGGTAGTCGCGGAACAAATAGCAACACACGTCCTCACAAGTCAAATGCCGTCGGAAACTGTCGAGGGATACGAAGTCGCGCAAGGTCGACGCTACCGGAGCGTCGACAAGCGACTTGTGCCCCGACACGTAGATGTCACTTGCGATGTCGGGCGATGTCCCCCGCGACGTCGCTCAACACGTAGAATTCGTGTCGGGCGACAAGGTCGCGGGACAAATGTCCCCTAATGAATACGAGGCTTAATTATCGCTTGTCCCGTGCCTCGGAGAGCACGTTAAGCCATCGGTCCCGGTTGTCATGAAGATCTTTGACAGTCGTTACAGGGCGTCAGTACATAGTATAAAAAGAATAGTAGGATAGCTTCATACAAATCGGCCGCCGCCGGTTTGAATATACGCGTGAATCCCTGGCGCCGTGTACGCACGTACTTTTCATGCACACAATATCATAAACGAGCGCGGCGAGCGCGGATTCAGTACGGGATGCGCCGCGCGTCTGATCACGCGCATTCATGTAGGTACTACACTGCTCGCCCGCTCGAATTGTTTATGTACATTCAGTTTTGTAATAAACGTTATTAATATTGGCAGTTAGATAGTTATATAACGCTTAGGTAGTTAGTAGGTATTTGAAAAAATATATGCAAGCTTAAATTGTGAAGTATTCAGCGCGATCACTTAAAAAAGCAGCGAAAAAGCTCGCGCCGATAAAGCCGGCGCCGCGGTGTAAACAAGTGACAACCCGTGCGTCAACGCAAGAGTAGGCAATTAACTCGCCGAGCGGCCTTAGCTAACCTACTTTTCTTTTTTTACTTTGTTCAGTACCTTCTAAATAAAATTACACTAGTCTAAACCATGGAATATTATTGCTATCCCTTCTGGTTGCAGAGGTCAGTCAGGTGACACAGATCGACTGATCTGTGGAAAAGCTAATATTCAGCCAAATCCGGTTAGACTAGAAAGCGAAGGAAATACATAAAGGTGTCCCTGGATCTGCCACTTTGACCGCTACAAAGGGCCAGGCAATTCACATCCGAAGACTTAGTACTACAAATGTACGTGTTTATACTGAATTATATAGGCATTTGCCCAACCTATGAGTATGAAACCTTTTCTTGAAAGTCTCATTTTTCCCGGGACTTTCGAGACCGGGATGATTCTCGTTTCTTTTCCCGGGACTCGAAAATGCATCGAAACTGTAAGCCCTAGTCTGTGATATGTATTCCTAAGAGGTTTACATTAAGTATACAAATAAGTAACGTTGTATACAGTTTGTAAAACGACCCTTCACGAAAACTGAAATCCCATGTTGTACCAATCACTACGAACAAAATTTCACTTCAGCACCATACCTGGGAAATCACTGGTTCAGGAGATATTGAGGCTCAAAGTTAGTATGGAATTTTTCTAATTCGGTACAAAATCGATGCATTTACTCCGCCAATATGTTCTTTAGACGCCCTATGACTACATGGATAAGTAGGTATTTCGAGGATAGCATGCGCGCGCTTTTAATTGCGATTTAAAAAATGAAAACTTAAAATAAATTCGTTTCCCAGGTATCATTCTTGGTTAGTATGACTTAGCATGATGTACACAACCAGTAGACTTCGGCTTGGTGATGGGTCTTGTGGCACCCTGTATAATCTTAAAACATTTCTGCAGATAAGAGAGATGTTTTCCTAGCGTATTTTATGTCTATGGGATTTTCTTATCTACAAGAAAACAACTATGTTATCTAGAAGATCCAATTATCTTATTTAATCTATTAATTTTTATAAGCAATATATTATTGAATAATTTAATTACTTGTTCCAAAAAAGATGGACCTGGGATGGGATTATACTCATTTTGGCATGGCTTGCTGTAAAACAAATAATATTTCTTAGATATAAGTACTGAAGACATGTCATGTAAATATTACATGACATAGGTACATGTAATTTAAATAATCTTACCATCTAGCTTCTCTTTTGCGTTTCAACCGGTCGACTAGTACATTCTTCTTTCTTTTAACAACGCCAAATGCTCGGTTTTTATTTTTCCTACCCATGCTGAGTAATGTCTAAAGCGAATTATTAAACCGTACTATTGAAATCGTACTATTGGAATATTTATACCTTAAATAAATTAATCGTACGTGATTAAGACCCGCTAATTTATTTTGCGTGTGCGGCCGTATTCTGGCGACATCCGTATTCCAATATTTAAAAAACGCAAGCAAAACGTTTTAGCATCTCAATTCAATAATTGAGATATTGATATTTAAATTTATATATCATATTATTCCTAAACTATTATAATGATAATCAATCTGTTTGTACAATACAGGCATAGCGCAATTTTTGTTCTCATATTTGATGAAAGTAGGTAAATACCTACGTCAACGCTATTTGGTTAAATAAAATACCAAGAGTTCGGTTACAAATAACAATTTGTTTATTTCTATAAAATAATCTACTTAACCTTAGGCAAGTTACAGAAAATTAAACTGACTCTAAACAATTTTAACTCTAAACAAAAATAGAAGAGGGTCACGAAATTCGAATGTCTTAAAGGAACGTGTTTCCAGCGTCACACAGGGAAGAGAGACCACTTATCTTCTATGCGGCACAGCCGGTGAGAGCGACCGGTCACTCCTGCGCCACGGTACATATAGGTTGCTGGGGGGAAGACGAGCGGCCAGCCAAGAGCAGTGGCGGACGGCGTCAGCGACGAAGTTACATAATTTTAAACCTGTGCCCACCGCATCCGGTATAAAGCTGGGGGACTATGTATGAATGTTATATTATGTAAAACACGATATAAAGGGCAAACAATATATTTATATATCATTTACTAACGAAATACAGAGTTTACAGCTCATCAAAAGGTAGCTATCTGCTACCATCCGGCAGGTTTTCTTTATTCTCATCGAAAGTTACGGGCAGTATGTGAAGTGATGAGGCTTCAATACTTATTATTTGCAGTTGTTCACGAGGCACATTTTCATTTAATTTCCTTTAACGGCTTGGTATCAAAGAAACTTCAAGCACTGATGAAACATTTTCTCTCCATGAACGCGCAATGCCATCCCTCGAGCTTGACGAGAATCAACAATTACAGGTAGCAACCAATTCATATAAAACGCCACAAGCTTTTCTTTCATTTTCGTCTCCCAGAAAAACATATCTCTTTCTATAATTAATATTTTTAATGGTATACTTTCGCAACTCCACACAGCAAATAAACATGTTTGTTTGCGTGTAACGCCCCTGAATTTGGTAATACCAATTACAATTTTTATAGACTAATCAGTTCACTTTTAAATAGACTAGTCAGTTCACTTTCTTTCGCATGTTTCCATATTTGTATTTTATTTGCTATTATACTATTTTCCAGGCCATTCTTATAGGCAACTATAGGACATTTAATTTCCACACTCGTGTTTGGACCTATTAATCCATTTGGCGTGGCATCAATAAACGGATAATCATTGTCCACGAATAATCCGCAAGGCTCGATTGTTATATGTTCTTGCTTCGCCAGTTGTTGCAAAGCCAGTCGTTCATTTTCTGCTCCATATGCAACTCTTGTTACATTGCAAATATTTGATTTGTACAATATATTTTTAACTAAGTTGGCTTTACTGCTGTTATCTCTTTTTTGCCATTATACCAAAATTTGAAGCTGTCAACATATTCTTAAGCAATTCGAACCAGTCACTGCTATCTCCCTGTCCGTCACCAATAGCGGCATCACGTTCAGGTATTGCAGCTTTTTCCATAGATGAATGGCAGAAATTGAATGGCAGCTGCTTCCCATTTTTCATAGACAGTGTCCTGAAGTTCCGCAGCTATTTTTACACTAACACTATGTCTCTCTACATAATCTTCATTTGAGATAACAAATTCTTGTTTAAACATATTACATATAAATTTATATTTTGATAATAAAACATTTCTCGTTTCTCCTATCAGAGACATGTCTTTAAAATTACAGTTAAATTAAGAACTATGGCTGGATATATTTTGAAGCTGCTGAATAAAGTATGGTATGTTTACGACTCTTCGGCCTTGTATTGGTTCATATCGTACATCTTCTTAGGCTTCGATATAGTATGGTTCGCCTCCAATATTTTCTCTGAAAAAGAAAAGAAATGAGTAAGTGTATAATTATAACATTTATTTTACGCACCATAGTTTTTACAAGGTTCTAAATTATACACCAGAGGGGTCATAACTGAGTTTACCGCCTAGATAGAAAATGGAGTTGAAGGAGTAGCGGGCCCATCACGCTTCTCCTCCTTTTTATTAGAAATTAAATAAATATTGGATGTACTGAGACATACCTAATAGTATATGAATAATCAAAGTTTTACACGATGTACCTAAGAGGTTTATGTTCACAATACAATAATACAATATAAGTTACCGTTTGTGTGTGGACTACGGAGCGCCATTTTAGCGCTGTTTATTGTTCGTCGTGGCGACTTCTTAGCGCTCCAGGCGCTCTGACAAGCCAAAGAATTTGCAATGATAGGTGTATGTACATAAAATGATTCGATTTTATGATATTACTATTTCAAATATTGAAAACTGTGGCAGCTGTGTAGTGTGAGAATAATTTATATAATTATATTATGGATAATCGATAATCTATAACATAGTCAGTCATATAAGAGACTTATGAATATGAATAATTTGTGTAAAAATGTTACATATTTCATAGTCACTTGGCCACGGATGTATTTTTATTACGACGTTTTCTCATACAAATCCTTCGTAGTACTTTATTTCTCTTATTGCCTATTTTTATTCTTCTAATTATATATTATAAGCACAGAAACAATAACACATGAAACACAACAATAATATAAAATTAGATCCTACATTTTTGTGTCCATAGTCACATGAAAAGTCTATTTGATTCAAAGTATTCAGTCTATAACATAAAATTACGAACTCAAACCGGCGTATTACAATAACAAACAGGTTTACGTAAAATTTCGTGCAGCGGAGACGCAAGTGACATGACCTATCTCTTACAGGGCTCATAGCCGAATGATGAGGTCTGGGCGGGGCGTAAACTAGCAACCAACACTCAGTGCACCGCTTATACTAATAAGGTTTAAATTGCCGAGCGTCAAAATCATAGACGTTTTTTCAGATTTTATTGAATTTAAAAAAATATACCCAAATAATATGAAAATGAATAGGGTAATTCTTTAGTTCATTAGGTTTCCTACAATATTGTTAAATAAAATATGACAGTTTACGATCAAAATATTGCAAACAGTGAGACGAAAGATTATTTTCTGATTCGTTTTTGTGATTTTTTTACCGTGATTCTATTTTACATACATGAAATATTTTTTTAAAAGTCTCTTGTTCAGACTTTTGTCTTTAAGCTCTTTTTTTTGCTAGCTTGTAATATGTACCGTTATGGCTAGTTGCGCGAAGAAAAATTAGGAGTTTCACGGTTTCTGAGGTATAACAGCGCCTTAATTTTTTCGTTCCATTAGGTACTGATAGTTCAAACTAATACATCTATATCCTCCATCATCCCTTAGTTTATCCCCATGGGGTTGAATTTATCCAAATCTTATTTAAGCGGACGTCTTCATCATAGTAGCTCTAATCTTTCAAATTTCAGTTCAATCAGTCGAAAATCTAAGAAAATTTAAACAAACTTTTTTATCCCCTTCGGGGTGGAATTTATCAAAATCCTTTCTTAGGGGATGCCTACCTCATAGTAGCTATATGCATGCAAAGTCTTAGCATGATCGGTTTAAAATTGACAAAGTTTCATACAAATTTTCAGCCCCCATTTTATCCCTTTAAGGGTAGAATTTATCAAAATCCTTTCTTAGGGAATGCCTACATCATGGTAGCTATAGGCATGCAAAGTCTCAGCTGGATCAGTTTTAAATTGACAAAGTTTCATACAAACTTTCATCCCCTATTTTATCCCCTTGGGGGTAGAATTTATCAAAATACTTTCTTAGCGGATGCCTACGTCATAACATCTACCTCCATGCCAAATTTCAGTAAGATCCCTCCAGTGGTTTGGGCTGTGCGTTGATAGATCACTATGTCAGTCAGTCACCTTTGAGTTATGTATATATTTAGATACAATTTCTGATATTCATAAGAGTCACCTTAAGACCTAAGTGAATATAGTATTTTTGAATCTTGCAGTATTTATTTTATAAGAGATTTCGTTACCATTATTTTATTATACATTTTCAACAATAATAACTCTCATGAAGAAGGGTTGGTCGCGCTATAATTACAGTGGTGTTTACAAGGCACGCACACAGACGCAGTGACAACGGCAAGCGGCACACGTCTTGCCTCAATGAGCGCTCAGCGCGGTCTAAAGTTCTGTAGATGCGTAGAGGATTTATATAGCGATTTCTAGCTCCGTTTAAAATTAAAGGACCATGGGCAAAAATGTATGAAGCCTGGGCTCACCCACAAACAGAGATGAGACCACTTTGAATATACTTCTAAAGCACTAAATATAAAGATATAAACTCACTTTTGCGAAGAATCCATGGGGTTATTTTGCTATAAATATTTCTCTTCTTAAGTATAATCCTACAAAATAATGCTGTTATGGCATTGAAGATTTTGTTGTTTCACATCTTGAGCTAGTTTTAATTCCATGTGCAAAGAATACATAAAAAATAAAACAGCTGCTAACAGTTAAAAATATTTTTATTAACATTTCAATCAATATCAATAATTATATCGTTTAGGTAACTTGCCGGTGGATTAAATTGTATGTGCCGAGAGGTTACACGAAAACACACAGATAACATACATACATACATACATAGACTCACGCTTGTTTCCCGGAGGAGTAGGCAGAGACTACGGAACGCCATTTGCAACGATCTTGACATATCTCTCTTGCTTCATTCACTCACATCAGATTGCTCATGCATGCTCTTTGGTTAACGGTACTTCTAACCTGTCCTGTTTTTAAGACAAACAGATAACACCGTGAGAATCACGAGTCGACTGACTGAGAGCAAACGGGCGCCTGGGCAGGCGTCCGAGAAGTGTGAGAGGGAAGGAGAGTGTTGTAAATCACACGGGCGCAAGCGCATCTATTGTTTACTATTATTTTAAACAGTGGAGTAAGAAAAGAGAGGGTGCGGCGGGGGCGGTCCGCTCCGGATGTAACCCGCTGGGGTGCCACCCCAAACTCTACTTTAAAAACAATGTACAAACATATAAAAAAACACAGGCACTAGCTCAGCACTACGATTCGGGGGCAGTTAGCCCGTAATTGTTAGGTATCGTCTAAAAAAAGAAAAAGGTCGACCGCCAACTTCCGCCCCAGGTGCCACCCAAGCTAGCTACGCCACTGATTTTAATATATGAATATATTGTTACTATATATATATATATATATATATATATATATATATATATATATATATATATATATATATATATATATATATATATATATATTGTTTTATGACTAATAATAACTGTATTTTTCTATCAAATCTATTTAAGTGCATATCTTTTTTCTGCAATGGAATTGAAGGTGGTTCTAGTAGTAACAATTTTAGTACGAACGAAATCCTTTACAATGGCATATGTCATAACTCTGTTGGACAATGAGCCCAATTTGACGCATGGTCCTTTAAAATGTTTGTAAACACATTTAGAAGCTGATTTTTTATTTCTAGCAAGGTATTATATTAAATCTTATTAGAAACTATTTGTTTTTTTTTATTTCTTACTGTATTTTATGTGATAAAAAATAATCTATTTAGACGTAAACTGACAAATTAATGACATTTTACGTAACATTTTTTGGTTTATTTCTGAATGAAAGAAAAGTTTCTGGCACCATCATACCAAGGAGCAGGATGTTGTTATGTCGTATATGCATTTAAAAGTTAATTACTCACATAATTTTCGATGTCATGGACCATCGCGTAATGCTCATAAAATGATTCCTTCAAAACATGCTTTGCGGCAACTGGATTTTTCTGTTGTAGGTAATTAAACACTTACTTTTACTACCATAGTACCATAGTAGACTAAGTGATCTAATAGTATCATCGTTCATTTCTTAATTTATTTATATATCTAAGTCACAATCACGTATCTCCGCGCGTGTTAACCGCTAAAATGGCTTAAAAAACGGGAACGGCCTCTTAACTTGATGTTTAATTATTTCAATGTATGCACATGTGTTGAGTTGCAATCTAGATCTAAACATAAGCTTTGATTATTTTTAATTTATAATAGGATGGTAATTTATTTTGTGCAATAAAAAAATAATAAATAAATAAAAACTGTTACAAATTAGCCACATTCTTAACAGAATCCTAAACAGGGACACGAGGTTCACAAAAAAAAGAATTCTTTGATGCCAATTTTAGCAAAAAAGAGAAAAAGGATACCAAATAAAAATGCCTGTCGTTATTTTTATTCGGCAACATTCTATGTTAAAAAACATAATTTTAAAAGTGTACGCCGGGATGGTATTCGGTAGATATAACGTGAAAACGCCAGTAATTGAGTTTACATATTACATGTCTGACGCTTGGGCGTTTGGGTGATATAATATGCTTTAAATATATAAAGTTGGTTTATTTTTAATACGCTTTTTTATATTACACTTCTGATTTGAATTTATTTTTCGTGACATCTGAGCTTTTTAGATAATTATGACAAATACATGCCTGATAACAGTTTTAGCATAAATGTGATAAATGGTATTGAAATTGATTCTGTTGAGTTTATTTATAGTAAATTCTACAATTGCTGCTCTTTGTCCCACCAATGGCCACCAATCCCGCCAAAGCGCTTGTGACTCCACTGTTGTTCCTGCTCAGCTTCGTTGCGGCCTATTACTTAATATTTATTATTGCATTGAAATTAAACTACAGTTTACGGATTTTATCGCGTTGTATTGGTTTCACTTAGTTATTACATTTGAAACTAAAGATTTAAAAACTATATTTTTAATTTATTACTTATTATTGCAATCATTATTTTGCTTCTGGATTCGTGTGGAAAATTATTGCATTTGTCGTCTATCAGGGCAAACAAAACTGTGTTAAATTTTTAGGAGAGGTTAGTTGAGGGCTATCGATTTTTGTAAGCAGCCCCTTAACGACGGCAAGAGATAATTTCACACAGCTACACCTGCTTGAGTTGGCAGAGGATATCAATTTTTATAAACAAAACTGCTTCTGCACAACACTAATCTTAAACTAGAAGACGGTAGGGCTGCTAGATTCTAGGGATCCTCGATATCGTGGGGTTTTTCGTCAGCTTTTTCTGGTAACAGCGGCAACGTGTTATTTGTGATTAAAGGCAAACTATCGCTTCATATGAGTGCTTTGTCTGTTGGTTAAATGATTGTATTGTCTTTCACGATTCAAGTTTTATTCTTAGCTGGCTATTATATATTTTATTATATAGACAGAACATAAATCATCATTAAAATAACGTGGTGCACAAAGCATAGTCTCAACAGTTAGGTAGGTACCTAGATATGTATATATTTTTCTTACATACATATTATTTCACAAAAAAACATTGAACTCCAGATACAGCTGCAGTAGTAAGTTATAAACTGAATCACATCAAAAATTCAATCTCAAAACAAACTGTTCTTATTTGCTCGTTTCACGATCCAAAAACAGGCATAAAACTGCTGGTTTTGAAACATTGAACGTACATTCGTAAAGGATCGTAATTCAGACGTGAATTATTTAGTCGTTGTATTCTTAGCACCGGTGTGCGGAAGACTGATGGTTGGCAGTAACACTGAACACACTGGTTTGGTTTATAGATGTAGGTGACATAGACATACATACATAGACTCACGCCTGTTTCCCGAAGGGATAGGTAGAGACTACGGAACGCCATTTGCAAGGATCCTGATATATCTTTTGCTTCATTCACACCTATGAAATTTCTCATGCATGCTCTTCAGTTTAGGGCACTTCTGACCTGCCTTTTTTCTACATTGACATAGTAACACAAATTTATTAAAATTGTAACGGAAAAGTTGGGAAAGTACTTATAATATACATAAGTTATATAATTTTATTATATATTTTATCTTCTTATTTTTATAAAAAAGGTACAGAAATATAAAAACCCGCGCGACTACGATCAACCGCTGCGAGTGTTATGTTACATTTAACTGAGTTGTTTACAAATGGATAGCGACACGTTAGATGATATTTCACATAATCTTTATATCACAACTGGAATGACGGAGAGAAGTACTGAGTTGACAAGTAGCATGGAGGACGTGAATGAAGCGAGAGAATTTCGAGAGGAAGATACCCATGTGATTTTGTCTCAGTGGCACTCCGCGATAGATATGAATAATAAGAGGTATCGGGCGTTGGATAGCGACGAGGTGTGGACAACAGTCCAAAGGAGTGGGAAAAAGTTTGTTAGAGCGAGCGAGATAGATGACAGTATTAGAATACCAGAGGAAAGGATAGAGGTATGCGTCACGTCAATTAACGTATTACCGAAACAATTTAAATTGGCAAAATTCTTAAAAGAACAAAACATATGCGACATAACTCGTATTAAATACGTCAATCCGTACAAAGTTTTGCTTGTATTCAGAAAGAAGAGAGTTGTGACCGTTTGATTAGCTCGCAATATTTCGCAAGCGAAGGATATAAATGTCAACGAACTTTGGACATTGTTTAGTCTTATGGAATAGTCAAATCCATTGATCTGGACCTATCTGAAGAGGAAATTATGGAAGGGTTGACAATCGAAACTCAGATTATAGGAGTAAAGAGTCTGAAGCGCAGGAACAGTGTGGATGGGCGATGGGAACCATCTGAGTCGGTGTGTTTATGTTTTAAAGGGTCGAAGTTACCCTCGTATATATCCTCTATAGATATCCGGTAACGCAGTGTTCACGCTGCTAGAGATTTGGACATACAATCAAGATGTGCCCATCCAACAAATGTATATGTCCTAAATGCAGCGGTAATCATCCTAATTGCAACACAACGGTTTACAAGTGCAATAACTGTTCTGGGAAGCACATGGCTTTATCCAAGACTTGTTCTATATTTGTGAAGGAACAAAGAATAAGAGAACTTATGTCAGACTCAAACTGTTCTTATTAGCGGGCTCTAACTATGCTACACACTTTGACGGTAGAACATGCAGATCAACCCACTGTGAGAGATAATGAAAGCACATTGCGTGGCGATACTCGAAGGTCTAATGATATCCCTCCCATAATACCTGCACCTAGAAATAATGTCACCTACGCTGACGTAGTGAAAATTGATTCAGGTTTACCAACAAAAACAACTAATAAGGACAAGAAGAAAAAGAAAAAGAAGGCAAAGAAACCAAATGAGAAACAAAATTGGGCTGATATGTCAGAAGAAAGTGTACTAGCATCGGATACAAATTATCAAATGAATGTAGAAGAGGATAATAGTGATTCCAATATTGACAATGAAATACCATCGTCTAGTAGTCTATGGTGCAAATTAAGAGGGAAAATAGAGGATGCAAGATTATCGTGGGACCAAAGATGTAGAAGCTGTGCATCTTTAGTTTATGAATGGGTTATTACTTTTATTATGAAATATATCTCGGATATGCCTTTTGTTACATTTTTCAAACAATGTATCAACTAGTTAACAGAATTTCATTAATCAACATCCTGCAATGGAATGCCCAAAGCCTCCGACCTAAGGCTACAGAGTTTGAAGCGCTTTTAAGTCAAGAGAAAGTGCACATTGCAATCGTCAACGAAACTTGGTTTGATCCAGAAATTTTGTTTCGCATTAATGGATATAATATCTTCAGAGAAGACCGCGATGACGCATATGGTGGTATCGCAATATTTACCCACTGGTCTCTTAGAGCGAGGCAATGTAAAGCCATCATTATTAATAGAGGTATCCAAGTGCTACACGTAAAAATTTTAAATTGCCAACATCTAGGGAAATTTAATGGCCATCATCAGTGCACACTAGTAAAAGTGATTGGGATCAAGCAGGAAAAGGCTCTAATAGCCGGCGACTATAATGGGCATAACTTTTCTCGACTTAGCATTCAAAGGAGATGTACCATTTGGCCATACATTATGGGCCTGGCACGGCCAAACACAACACCATGTGTGTTTTGAAGATAAATGACTTCTCTTTTAACCTGTATAATTTCTTTTTAAATAACTTTTGGTGGAAATAAGATACGAGATATTTGAAATGGAAATTATTCCGCAACTAAATATACCCCAAAATTGAATTTTAACATAAATATAATACCTAAATGTCAATAAAAGTATGTCTTTGCGTCTTGAAGAACAAAAACTACATAAAGAGTGGCCAATAATAATGAATAATCACCTGTGTACTAGGGAACCTCGTACTATGTATACTCGTCCAAAAAAGCTAACCACAATCACAAACACCGCTGCATATTCTTAGCATGGGTAGAAGGTACTGATCATTATTATTGAATTTATATTCAACTAGCTGGTACCCGCGGCTTCGCACGCGGAGAAAAGTTAAGTTTTAAAAGTTCTCTTCCAAATCTAATCTTTATACAGCCGGTGACTTTCTAGATTTCAAGATGAATGACTCTTTGCTTTTATATATAATTATACAAAAATAAGTGTCATGACAACAGCGCAACCTACCGGGTCAAATTGGAGCCTATATGTAGCGCTATAAAGTGCTCTACTTTCCAGTTAAAGTCTCATTTGAATCGGTTCAGCTATTCCAGAGATTACCCCGGACCAACAGACAGACAGACAAAAATGTTAAAAAGGGTTGTTTTGGACTTAGAATCGTGTAACTAACTATATGCACTTGAAAATCCATAGTTATTTTGAAATCACAGACAGACACTTCAATTTTATTTATATGTATTGATGTATAGATGGGTTGAATAAGTAAAGACTTGTTATCGCGATAACAGCGCCAACTACCGGGTCAAATTGTAGCCTATATGTAGCGCTATAAAGTCCTCTACCTGGTAGTGAAAGTCTCATTTGAATCGGTTCAGCCGTTTCAGGGATTACCCCGGATAAACAGAAAGACAGACAGACAGACAGACAGACAGACAAAAATGTTAAAAAGGGTTGTTTTGGACTTAGAATCGTGTAACTAACTATATGCACTTGAAAATCCATAGTTATTTTGAAATCACAGACAGACACTTCAATTTTATTTATATGTATAGATGTATAGATGAGTTGAATAAGTAAAGACTTGTTATCGCGATAACAGCGCCAACTACCGGGTCAAATTGTAGCCTATATGAAGCGCTATAAAGTCCTCTACCTGGTAGTGAAAGTCTCATTTGAATCGGTTCAGCCGTTCCAGAGATTACCCCGGACAAACAGAAAGACAGACAGACAGACAGACAGACAGACAGACAGACAAAAATGTTAAAAAGGTTTGTTTTGGACTTAGAATCGTGTAACTAACTATATGCACTTGAAAATCCATAGTTATTTTGAAATCACAGACAGACACTTCAATTTTATTTATATGTATAGAAGATGTATAGATGAGTTGAATAAGTAAAGACTTGTTATCGCGATAACAGCGCCAACTACCGGGTCAAATTGTAGCCTATATGTAGCGCTATAAAGTCCTCTACCTGGTAGTGAAAGTCTCATCGCGATAACAGCGCCAACTACCGGGTCAAATTGTAGCCTATATGTAGCGCTATAAAGTCCTCTTTCTGGTAGTGAAAGTCTCATTTGAATCGGTTCAGCCGTTCCAGAGATTACCCCGGACAAACAGAAAGACAGACAGACAGACAGACAAAAATGTTAAAAACGGTTGTTATGGACTAAGAATCGTGTAACTAACTATATGCACTTGAAAATCCATAGTTATTTTGAAATCACAGACAGATGCTTCAATTTTATTTATATGTATAGATGAGTTGAATAAGTAAAGACTTGTTGTCGCAATAACAGCGCCAACTACCGGGTCAAATTGTAGCCTATATGTAGCGCTATAAAGTCCTCTACCTGGTAGTGAAAGTCTCATTTGAATCGGTTCAGCCGTTCCAGAGATTACCCCGGACAAACAGAAAGACAGACAGACAGACAGACAAAAATGTTAAAAAGGGTTGTTTTGGACTTAGAATCGTGTAACTAACTATATGCACTTGAAAATCCATAGTTATTTTGAAATCACAGACATACACTTCAATTTTATTTATATGTATTGATTACATTACATTAAAACCGTACGAAAACACCAATAAATCAGAGCAAAATATTTACGATACACAGTAGCAACACGAATGACATAACAGATAAATAAAGTGTTGCAAATGGTTTGAAAAATATTTCTACTATCGATTAAAAAACAAAACGATTTTTACCGATTAATAATTATGGAATGTATAATAAATTATATATTTCTTGATTCTTTTTACAAATATACTTATAAAGTATATAAAATATATTGTTTTCTAATATAGTAATAAAAATATTATTTCCTTAAAACAATTTCTGCCTACCATACTTCATTTTATTTTTAATGCTGGCAACATAAAACATTCATCCGCTATTACCATAGCTTATTCAAAATAATTAATCTTTAAAAACTAAATTCTTTCACCAATACTCTATCAAGAAACGAAAACGATGTAAAAATTTAAAAAATTATATGTTTAATTTCAACGATTCACAGCTTTCTGGCCGCTACAGGCCGTATTTGGTATTTCTCCTTTAACTGGCAAGTTATGAATGAAACCCTAGGAAGCGATCACCTTATTTTGCGAATAAAAACAGAAGTTAATTACGTACGCAGCTGCCACACTAAGAGAAACTTTACGGAAGCAGATTGGGCAAGATATAAACAGATTGTCGAACAGGAACTAAGCAACCAATTTATACATTCAGATAATCAAATAGCATATGACAATTTCATAAGGATAATGGATTCTGCAGCAGACGAAAGAATACCTGTAGTAAAACTATGCAACAGCCCTATGCGGCGGCTAAAAATTAAACCCAAGCCATATTGGAGTCGAGAATTGGCACGCGCGGTTGCGGAGCGACGGTTAGCGTTAGCTTTATTCAGGAAAAACTCAACACCACAGAATTTAGACAAGCTGAATGATAAAGTTAGAGTTGCCCAAAAACTTATACGAAAGAGCAAATACAATTCGTTCAGACAATTTTGTGACAGTTTGGATAACGAAATGTCAGCAACAGAGGTGTATAGGCGTATGAAGTGGCTGAAGGGTGATAGAGTAGCCAAAAATGCCGTGGATCAAGATCAAGTTGAGCAACTTCTCCGCAATTTGACGCCAGATTATGTGAGCCCGCCTTTGCCTAATTTTATGTCTGAGAATGAAAAATTGTCTAGTCATGTATCAATAAATGAACTTAATAATTGTATTAAGAAAAGGGATACGGCTCCCAGTGCAGTACAAATATCTTACTCAATGATAAGGCACCTTCCAGAACTGGGTAAAATAACTTTAGTATCTTTATATAACGGGTTTATCCACTCAGGGTTCGTTTCCAAGCAATGGCGAGTTATAAGTGTTGTGCTCATACCAAAGCCTGATCGGAACGTTAGAACTGTATCGGGTATCAGACGAATTTCACTATTATCTTGTCCTTGTAAAATATTACACACAATCATATGTCGAAGACGTGAATGGTTTCTTGAAAAAAATAACTGCTTTTCAAACCAAACAACTGGGTTCAGAAGGTCACGATCTTGTTCTGATAATCTAGCCAGATTGGTCTCATATATCCACATAGGATTTTCCAAGGGCATTAATACGCTGGGATGTTTTATTGACATTTATGGTGCCTATAACAACATTAATGTGAAGGCTCTACTAAATATGTTAGATGGTTTTGGGTGGGACGATTGCTGTGTATTTAATTTTTACATGAGAGACACTTGTCAATTCGAGCTAATGACAATAATACCATAGTACGAATTACTGGGACTGTTCTCGCTCAGGGGCATCAGCTATTGCCTTTATTGTTTAACGCTGCCACTTCAAAGATTTGTCACACAATAGCCGACGTGTCTGTATCACAGTACACCGACGACTTTGTTTTATATGGAGTAGACAGCATATTTCAGACTCAGTTATGGATATACAAAATTCACTAAATTTATTTAAGACTTCTAAAGAAGAACTAGGTGTAAATATAGCTTTTAATAAAACTTAAATATGTTTGTTTAGTAGGGGCAGAAATAGAAGAAACCTTACCGTAGCTTTTAATAACCTTAATATTCAACAAGTTGACACTGTAAAATATTTAGGCATGTGGTTAGACGGATCTTTGAAGTGGAAGAAACACATACACGAATTACAGAAAAAGTGCTCTAAATTACTTAATGTTTTTAAAATTCTAGCCGGTTCTAACTGGGGAATACATCCTATGCACCTAAGACGATTATATATTGCAATTATCAGAAGTAGGCTTGACTATTTCAGCTTTTTGTTTGAGACCCACACTAGCAGTCAATTGAGTAAGCTCGATAGGATGCAAAATTTATGCATGAGAATCATTGGAGGTTTTATTAAAACCACATTTAAATATACATATTATGGAAAACGAACTATAATGGATGGGTGTGGCTGACTTTATTCTCCAACAAGATGTTGCATGAGGAGACAGTACCCAAGGAATGGTGCAGCAGTTATCTAGTGCCCATTTTTAAAAATAAGGGAGATGTCCAAGAATGCAACAACTATCGGGGAATAAAGTTAATGCCGCATAGTATGAAAGTATGGGAGAGAGTAATTGAGCGAAGTTTGCGAGCAGAGAGTGAGATTTCACGTAACCAATTCGGTTTTATGCCTGGTCGAGGTACGGTGGATGCCATTTTTGCACTTCGCCAAATTTGTGAAAAATACAGGGAGGCGCATAAAAATCTGCATATGGTATTCGTTGACCTCGAAAAGGCATATGACCGGGTACCGCGTGAAGTCCTGTGGTGAGCCCTCAAGAAGAAAGGAGTGCCTGAAAAGTACCTGAAGTTGATCCAAGCTATGTATTCTGAATGCCACACGCAAGTCCGGTCCGTAGCTGGAATCACAACCAAATTCGATGTGGCTGTAGGCTTGCACCAAGGGTCGGCTCTTAGTCCTTACCTCTTCTTGTTGATTATGGATGCCCTATCATTGGACATACAGGAAGAGGCACCCTGGTGCATGCTATTTGCCGACGACATCGTCCTGGTAGCAGAAAGTGGACAGGAGGTGCAGAGCAAGCTGGAGGAGTGGCGGAAGAGACTGGAGAACGTAGGCCTTAAGATAAGCAGAACCAAAACCGAATACATGTTCTGTGACTTTAGCGGCCTGTATAGTTCAATCCCGGTTACACTCGGCGGTATACCCCTACCAGTATGCTCCGACTTTCGCTACCTCGGTTCACTTCTGCAACACGACGGCGAAATTGACCGGGATGTTCGGCAAAGGATCAACTCAGGATGGATGAAATGGCGACAGGTCTCGGACACAATATGCGATCCTAAAATGCCTCTGAAATTCAAGGGACCCATATATAAGGCGGTTATAAGGCCTGTCGTATTGTATGGAGCTGAGTGTTGGGCTACTAAGAAGATGGATGCAAAACGGTTGCATGTGGCAGAGATGAGAATGTTGCGATGGATGTGTGGAGTTACAAGAATGGATAAGATTAGGAATGAATACGTGAGAGGTAGTCTGAAAGTGGCGCCTATAGACGAGAAAGTGAAAGGAAGTCGTTTGGCTTGGTATGGACATATTATGCGAAGAGATGATATGTATGTAGATAAGCAAGTGATGAATATGAAGGTAGAGGGATGGCAAGGCAGAGGGAGGCCAAGAAAAAGATGGATGGACTGTGTGAGGATGGATATGAAACAGAAAGGGGTAAATGATCAGATGACGGGTGACAGAAAAGAATGGAAGTGAAGGACGTACTGCTCCGACCCCAAATAAATTGGGACCAGGGCAAGAAGATGATGATGATTATGGAAAACGAACTATGTTTACCGCCGCTACGTATTCGACGACGTTACTTAGCGGGCAAGTTTTGGCTCAGATCTAGATCTTTAGAAAATAATATCACCATCAATACTGTTAGTGAGTTGTCAAGTATGTGTGACGGCCAATATTGGAGAAATAAGAAAATCCCTTTGCTGGTAGAAACTCATAGATTGCTTGAAGACTCAGTCATTTATTCTAGCCCTATACTCCAAATATTCTCTTTGAATACGTGGCTGTCCAATATTGATTTGTCTAAAATCATTATTACTGAAATTGATTATGTAACTGCTCCAAAAAGGATGGCAAATATATGTGTATAATCTGTATTATCTAATTTACACCGACAGGAGCAGCTGTTTTTGATCCGCAGTTACATGTCGTTTAAGTTAAGAGTTAAGGCCAATATCTCTATAATGCACTGTGAGCTGATAGCGATTCTGGAGGCTTTGTCTTACGCGTCTAGTCTCATGGCAAATTATATTGTGATTCTTACAGACTGTAAAAGTACTATATTGCACCTGGCTCGGCTACCCTCGAAATATCGAGGTTCCCCGATAGCTATGGTTATAATCAACACTTTAAACGAGCTTTGTAGGTTGAACAAAACCATAATTTTACAGTAGTTTCCGTCCCACGTTGGTATCATGGGTAACGAAGAAGCAGATCGAGCAGCAAAATCAGTCTCGTCAGAAGGGATATTGTACAGATATCGACCCTTACCGAGCGACTTCGTAACGAATAAAATACTTATACATTTACCTTAGAATGTTTAGCTTACTCATGCCTTGCCGCATGTCATGACGCCAACGTAAGAAGTAAACTAACATTACAAAGAAAAAGTTCATTTATAATTAATAAATTACACGTTCTGCCATTTTATACAAAACAACTTCAAAACTAATATAAACATGCCACGTATTTCCGAAATATTTCATTACAAAGGTAGATTGTTTTCCACTACAATAAATTTTGCTTAAAGTAATGATCATTAATTTACCTGTATTGACCTTTTGCAGAAGTTAGTTTAATTGTTCATCTAAACTTGTTGTAATATATTTACTGAATATTTATGCTAATGCTGAGTCTGTATTTTTTGTTTGTTTCGTAACTTTTCTACGGTGCTACTTTTCTATTCGAGAAATAATTTTCCAATAATATGTGTCAATAGTGATTACGTTATGGCATCGATAGCCTAGTTGAGATATCAACAGACTGACTGTCTGTCTGTGACTATCGGGTTGAAATCCACGGCGCGCACCACTGACTTTTCGGAGTTATGTGCGTATTTAATTGTTAATAATTATCGCTTGTCCCGTGCCTCGAAAAGCATCTCTAAATAAAACTGATACTAGTTTATACCATGGAATATCGCTATCCCTTCGGGACCTTCGGGTTGCGGGGGTCAGACAGGCAGTCGCTCTGTGGAAAAGCTAATATTCAGCCAAATCCTTGCTTGAAGTGGAAATGTCTTGGATGTTACTGGAACAAGGCTAAGACGATGTAACTACTTTGTGCATTCTAGTAATTTGTCATTAAAATCTATCAGCATATTATTATATAAGCGAGACCTTATTTCCTTACGCTGATTTTAGAAACAACAGCCTATTCATACTATACAGCCTATAAATCTAAACAGCAGATCTAAATATTATAATATTTTTTTACTTATTTAATTTTTTACAGTCTTACGCTTTTCCCCGAAGGAGTAGACAGAAGTATAAATATTACACCCACATTTTGCTATGAATTTTAGGTCCCACGTAATAGGAGGCGAGCCTATTGACGTAATTACCGGGCACATCACCAGACTCCGGACTGCTACTGAGTATTCGAAAAAACCCAGTAACACTTTTGCCCGACCCGGGAATCGAACCCGGGACCTTCGATCAGCAGTTGCATACGCTATCCAATGGACCACGGAGGCAGTCAAATATTATAATCCCTTGACATAATAAAGTGGCTTGATGCTAATAGATAACAGTTTGATACATTCAAACGGTTATCTATTAGCATCGAGCCACGGCGATCGATTTTGTGTCGCATACATAGAACGGCGTCCGTCCACTTTAAATATATTGTCTTTCATTTATCGGAACCAGTAAAGCTTGACAAGCTGCGCTTTTTAGCTGCTGTTTACATACCTAGATTTTGTATAGCAATACATTTATTTTAAAAGCTAAATTAACTTCTGTTTTTGTAGTGCTCACAGTGTGACTTATCTTGCCGTTCGTAGAACACCGACAAAGGTAAGCATCACTTGCACAGGTCACTTGAATGGATGACTGCTCGTTGTGGCATTTACATCTAAGCATGGTAAATGTTTCAGAGAAAAAATCGATGGACCGTGTCGGAGGCCTTCAAGTGGCCTGTAAATGCCAACAATAGCTTTTTAGAGATTCCACTCATGCAAACCAAAAAAAAAAGAAAAAATTAAATACAGTTTTACAAATTGTAATCGGGATTTGGATAAGTGTTCTGATCCTGCCAAGATGAAATGGTCCTTGTTCCTTCATTACATGACTCACAAATCATTTCTAAGTTGCCAGAGTAACACACAACTTCTTGGCTTAAGACAAGAAGTTGCGTGTTGATGGGCATATAGGAGGCCATCGGATGGTCTATATACTCGGTCTTCAGAGCTTTGTACGTACTCATACAAAAACAAGAAATAAGAAGACTGTCAATATAACATAGAAACGATAAAATTCCCAACTCCTTATTAGCGTATACTTAATACATGCTTATTACTGAGAAGCTAACTAACTAAGTCTAAGCGTAACTTATTTGCATTAAATTTTCTATTTTTTTATTATTGAAATAATGGTTGCATTTTGCCGAACTTATGACATACTTGTTGCATTCAGCCACTAATGGTCTTAACTTGAACCGTTCTATGTCTTAAGGCACGCTAATCTCTTTTAACCGCAACGTTCTTAATCAAAAGGCTGTACTGACGCAAGGAATATATGCTTCAAATGCTATTGCGAACGCTTTGCAGACATTTTGCATTTGTTAGCTCGCTTTCTAAAGAAAATGTAAAGTGGCTGCTCTTTTATTATTTTAGATCAATCTGTAAGTAAATTCAAAACCTAAAAGATTTTTTTTACTTTCCTTGCAATAAATTAAATGTATGATAATGTATACAATTTTTATCATCTGAAATAAACGTGTTAACCCAGAACTAATTATTAAAAAACTAGAATAAGGAAAGTTTGTTAAATGTACGTTCTATCTCTTTATTTTGTTTATATGAAATTGAAAAACATCACCTTATCGATATGCCAAAAATCTATGATATTTTTTTTATCAAACAGTAGAAATTTAGACACTTACTACATTATAAAAAATAATATGATCAATTATTTGAATAACACTTTTTATGATTTCATTTTAGTTATTTTCAATATTTATAACCAAATCATTAATTGATGAAAATTTAAATCTTATTCCAGACCTGTATTCAAACGTAGCAATTGCACAAAATAAATAAACTATTACAGAATATGTTACTAAGTTGACTTTTATTTAAAATATTATGCAATAAAACGTATGTAAATAGTCAGGCCATTACATGAAATAAACACAAAAACGTTCAAGTAAAGCCCAAAATCGTAACATTTCACATTCCATAAAGTATAAACGTTATTTTTTAAACAAAATGTTTTCACCTGTTTTGAGTTGCCTTTTGAATCTGCCTCTAGGAAATATTCTGAAACGAGGTCAAAATGAGAGCCAGCGAGTGCAATTCAACAGCTTTATAAAACTGTGCCGTTAATCTGAGTGATGTATTTTATATATTTATGTTGTGTAATTAGGTGTAATGTACATGAAATGGTCTGCGTTCGGTTTAAATTTTTTTTTTGCATTTCATTTGAGGTATCTAAATACCATTGGCTATTCTTTTATACTTTGTAATATACTGGAGGATACCCGCAGCTACACCTGCACAATTTATTTTTATCTAGCCATTTGTGCGCCATTTCATGGGAATTTTGGGAAATCCCTTCTTAGTGTTGCGGTCTCCAAGAAATATACATGATAAGTTTCAGCTTCTTGCGCTCATTGTTTTGTCTATCAGTCAGTCAGTAACGCAAGAATTTAATATAAATATACAGAAGATGTAGGTAGATAGTGTTGATATCAGTAACTTTTAGCTTTTTTAGGAATTTAAGGCTCCACGATCATTAACTGCTATGCAAAGTATTTTTTCTATTTCTATTAAAAAAGACAACTCCCGCATTAGGACAAAATCCTGTGTCGCGGGGGACTTTACAAACATACAACTAACGGACACAATGAACACCCAGACTCGAAACAACAATTTATGAATCACACAAAGTGTTGTCTCGTGTGGGGATCGAACCCATAACACTTCGGCACAGTGTCAAGCGATGAGGCGGCTGCTTAAACCACTACGCCAATCGTGCAGTTACAAAGACAAAGACATTTCGTTATCAACGGACAAAGACATATAATCGCACAAAAACGTTATTATAATTCGTCTGTTTTTCTCTGACAATGCAGCCATTTACATCATGTTTCCTAAGCCTCCTTTTAAATTTGGTAAACGTAAATTGATAACATGTATTTTATCCACAGACAGAAACCCGGGCATTCAACGCCACGGGGGTTCTAATAACAAACAGCTCCTGTGATCCTCGGTCTTGCGTCATCAGCGTGAGGCCTGAAAGAGGAACTGCCAAGTATACCTGCGAAGTGTCCAGTGAAGGACCGAGGTTCGCGGTGGATAAGCGCTCAGCCAACATGACGTTAGCTGGTGAGTTTATGTTTAGGTATTATGGTTTTTGTAGACTAACAAAAAGTAGTGTAGGACACCCTCCAGCTAGGTGGAGTGACGATATACACATAGTGGCTGACAGCGGCAGGACACGAAAAGCCAAAAATCAGGCTCAGTGACGTGTTATAGGAGAGGCCTATATCCAGCAGTGGACTATGGAAGGCTGATGATGATGATGGTATTTGTAAATGACATTATAAATTGAAGTCGTGTTTGCCAGAGAAAACGAGGTATCGGAGAGGCTAGAAATCAGACGAATCATATGATTTTATTTTCAAATTTTCTTTCACTACGAATGATGTTGATAGATTTTTTGGCACACCAAGTAGGTAGAAGAATGATAACTTTTAAACACAGTTTTTATAGTAAAACCTGGTCTATTTTTAAGAACTAAAGCTAATCAACAACTAAAATAATCGTGAATACTTTTATAAATGAAATTCAATATTACAATATGGTAGTTAGTATAATAGTTTGTATACACTTATATTGGCATGTCTAACCAGACAGAACATGTTGAAACAAAAAACCTGTAACACCTTATGTACACATGTTGAGACTAATAAATATATCTTATCTTATCTTATCTTATGTTACCTTCTCTCAAATCCCTTCGATATTTCAACTATAATGCCTTTGCCTTGCTACAATTACCTTCAAATATATTTGAAACGAAAGTTAAAGCAACTTTGCTGAAGAAAGCGTACTATACAGTTAATGATTATTTAAATGACAAGACAAGTTGGTCGCTTAGTTGAACTGGAATGATATCTGCAAATAATAATTATGTACACAAATTATATTATTTTATTCTACTGTTATTTTCTTCTTTTTTGGTGTTTTGTTGAGAATCTTTATAATGTTATAATATTTAGTTAATTTTTTATGAACAATTTCAAAACTTTTTTATATAATTTAAATTTTTAACCATTGATAATGTAATTTATTATATTTATACCTACAATGTTTTTTTTTTTAATGTAAGTATTATTTATGTAATGATAATGACGTTCAAAAGTGCCAGGAAATGGTCTATTTGAAATAAAGAACTTTGATTTTGATTTTGATTTTGAATGAATTAACAAAATATTTCCAAATTTCGTCAAAACCCATGATATTCTTTTCATAAGCGCTGTCCATGAAATTGAATGAATATACATGAAAATGTCAATGATTGGGCATTAATTTTAAGCACAAAATCAATTAAATTGTAATCCGTGTAAAGCCATTAATGCGGAGCCATTTGCCGAATTCCAAATACCAAAACGTACCTCATTATGTAAACATAATTAGATCACTAATGTACCTGCCTAGGTATTCATATTTAATGTTATTGCACTAGTTTGTTTATAGCAATCTGTTACATTATATACTAAAATTATGCACCCGCACATTTTTTATTAATTTCACTGTTTCTGCCCGATCACGTGGAAATTTCAGAAAATCGCTTCTTAGAGCACCCCTAACGTTCCTAAGGAACATAATGCCAAATTTCAGCGTTCTTCGCCTAATAGTTTTGGCTGTAGTTTGTCTGTCAGGCAATCAGTAACGCAAGGATTTGATGTATACTGATTTCGTGAATTGAAATATTATTAATAACATTTTTTTGTGCAACATTGTATCATATTTTTGTGACAGCATGTTTTGCATTTTCTCTCGCACAGGTTGACCTTAGCCACGCCATCGTCTCTAGGTCCTCCAAGCGTAGCTTCTACTTACATAAAATCTACTAAAAGTGCCGCGCCGTGCCTTCGGCTACTGAACTATTGGTCATAGTATTCAATTGGCAGGACACACGAAATTTCGGGGAGATGGGCCTCGTTAGCCTTGGTTGGCAACCTATCTAGGTGAAGGAAAACTCTGAAATTAAACAAAACGTTCGGGGAGATGGGCCACGTTAGCCTTGGTTGGCAACCTGTCTAGGAGAAGGAAAACTCCGATATTAAACCAACTTTCAGGGAGCATACCCGACACAAAACCCCGATCTAAGGTGTAAACCGACCAGTGTCGAGAGATTCGTGGCCAGAGGGTAAGCTGGTCGCAAACGGAGGGTGCCTATGATGGTGGTCACAGGGCACATGTGATATTCCGCCTTACTCCCGTAAAGGACTCTATGGGGATAGACATTTAAAAACCCTAAATCTCGTGGGAACGCAATGAGAACAATAAATAATATTTCCTCACACGGCGGCGACGCGGTTCGCAACCCATCATGTTTCCTGCGAGGGCGAAAAGTGGCCTACGGAAATCAGGTTTGCAACATTGAATGTTGGAGGAGGAATGAACGGCAAATTGGGTGAAGTATGCCAGATCATGGACGATAGAAAGATTGATGTTCTTTGTGTGAATGAAACAAAAAGAAAAGGGTGTGACACCACCAAGCATGGCGCATTTACGGAGTATTAGTCTGGGGTAGATAGTACCACCATAGCCTGTAAGGGAGTTGGTATAATACTGTCTGCGCGAATGAATGAGTGCGTAAAAGAGTTTGAATGTGTAAATGCTAGGCTACTGTGGATGAGAATGAAAGTAGGACTTACTCGTCTCTTTTTTGTAACCGTGTACGTCCTGGTCAATATAGTTAAGTGTATGTCACAACATGAGCAAGACGAAAGGCAGGAGTTTTGGGAGAGTTTAAGAGAGATTTTGAGGAACTGCAAGGATGATGAAAGATTGATCTTGTTAGGGGATTTCAATGGATGGGTGGGAGTAAAGCGAGATGGATTTGAAAGGGTGTTAGGAATTTCAAACAACAATTTTAGGATCGCACTAATTGTCGGCCAGTTTGCCGTGTGGTTGACGGCATAGAATACAAGTGTCACCACCCCCTATCTTCCCGTGGGTGTCGTAAGAGGCGACTAAGGGATAACACGATGCAAATACCATCTTTGCGTAGAGAAGGAAAACTCGACATCAAACCCTATATGACTGCCTCGTTGGTCTCGCGGCATAAATGTGCGCGTGGGATCGGGAGGTCCCGGGTTCGATTCCTGGGTCGGGCAGTGTTATTGGGTTTTCCTGTCACGAAATTCTCAGTAGCAGCACGGAGTCTGGAAATGTGCCCGGTACGGCAATAGGCTCGCCCCTTATTACGTGGGACTAAACTATATCTGGCGAAAAGTGGGTGTAGAAATACACCTCTGCCTACCCCTTCGGGGATAAAAGGCGTGACGATATGTATGTATGTATGTGTAGTTTGAACGAAAATGGAAAAGCACTGCTTAAGATTTGTTTGGAGTGGAGCCTTTGTGTGACAAACACCATGTTTGATCATAAAGGGATACATATGTATACGCGAGAGGCAAAAAATGTTAGAAGAAGTATGATTGATTTTGTGATAGTAGATGAACGATTGAGAAAGAATGTGTTGGATACAAGAGTATATCGAGGGATCGGCATCCACACAGACCACTTCTTGGTGTTGAGCCGGATAAAAGGGCTCTTTAAAGGATGGCGACACCGAGAGCGTAATGAAAATAGGGTCTTGGAAGGAATAAAAGTAAAAAATCTACAAGAGAAAGATGTGAAAGATGAGTATAAACGAAGATTGATAGCAAGATTTGAGAGGTTCGATGGCATAAATGATATGGAAGAATTATGGCAGGCCTTTAAAGAAGAGGTAGTATGTGTAGCGTCTGAAGTATGTGGTGTGATCAAGAGAAGGAAAATACGAAAGGTTAAGAATACATGGTCGGACAAGGATATAAAGTCAGCAGTGTCAGAGAAGAAGAAAGCTTGGTCAGATTGGTTAGCTGCCAGAGCAAATGAAAGAATGGGAAAAGCAACGAGTGTAGAGTATAGATGAAGCAAGAAAGGAGTTTGTTAGGTCAAAAAGAATAGTGAAAGAAATGGTTAAAAGGAAAAAAGAGAAAAAGAAAGATGAGTTCGATAGCAGATTATCTGACGATTTCCAGAGGAACATTAAGTTTTTCTGGAAATCCGTTCGTGCAGTTCGAGGAAGAACTCAATCCTCAGAACACACATCCATCAGAGACGAGAATGAAAAGATAGTAAATGGTGAATCGTGCGTGCTGAAGAGATGGAAAGAGTATTTTGAAAGTTTATTTGAAAGAACGGCAATAAAGACACCGATAGCTGAAATGAATGGTAATGATAGCAATGATGAAAGCGTTATTGGCGTGTATGAGATCGTAAAGGCACTGGGAAGTATGAAAGTAGGTAAGGCTGCAGGATATGATAGGATTACAGTCGAAATGCTGATGGCTGGACAGGGCATCATAGTTGGTCAGTTGCTGCGGTTATATAACTTGTGCTGGAGCACCGGCCGAGTACCTAATGACTGGGCCACAGCTGTAGTTGTGCCTCTTTATAAAAGAAAAGGCTCGCAACAAGACTGCAAAAACTATAGAGGCATTAGCCTTCTCAGCATTGTTGGCAAATTGTTTGCAAAGGTACTTATTGAAAGAGTTATGGAAGTAACAGAGGATAAATGGGGCATACACTGACTGGTTTCCCATCGAGAGATGTGGTGGTGCGTTAGAGAGGAAAGGAATGAAAGTTGTAAGTAAAACGAAAGTGATGGTTTTTGAAAAGGAGGAATGCGTTACGGCTTGTAATGTTTTGATCGATGGACCATGAATGGAGCAAGTGAATGAGTTTGTATACTTAGGTACGTTGTTAACAAGAGATGGTAAGAATGAAGAAGATATTGGAAGAAGAGTTAATGCAGGTAATAGAGTGAATGGAGATCTGAAGGCGTTTATGAATAGCCAAAACGTGTCCAAAAAGGCACGTTTGGCTGTGCATAGAGGGGTATTAGTGCCTACTCTTATAGTACGGTAGTGAAAGTTGGGTATAGCAGAAGAGATTTGAAAGTAGAATAAATGCTGTAGAAATGAGAGCACTGAGAATTATGTGTGGTTGACCGACAGAGTAAAGAATTGTGTGATAAGAGAGTGTTGTGGGGTAAAAGAAGATGTAGTGACAAGCATTGAGAAAGGCATGTTAAGATGGTTTGGGCACATGGAGAGGATGGATGACGATAGACTGACAAAGAAGATATATAAGGCAATTGTGAATGAGACTGGACAAAGGGGAAGACCTAGGCGGACGTTCTCTGACCAGATTGGAGACATCCTGAAAAAAGGACAAGTCAGAAGTACCCTTAACAGAAGAGCATGCATGAGAAACTTGATGGGAGTGAGTGAAGCAAGAGAGGTATGTCAGGATCGTTGCAAATGGCGTTCCGTAGTCTCTGCCTACCCCTCCGAGTAAACAGGCGTGAGTCTATGTATGTATGTATGTACGAAATGCTCCTAACAGTCAGCATTATTCGACGGCAGCGGAACATTCGATCGAGTAAAGTTTCGCGCGATGTAACGCTTGTCGGAAGGTTAATATGTCATAGGATATTTAAAGAACACTACGAGCGTATTCAACTAAAGGTTTTGCGCGGTAGGTGGCCCAGGATGTTAGCGTAAGAAATTTCAAACACCAAAACTATTAGCTTACTCAGATTTCTTACGCTAACTCGTTCTTCACTTTAACATCATCATCAGCCACAAAGTCAATTGTTGTGGGTGAAAAATGCTGTAATGTTTTCAGAAAAGTATCTACGTTGCAATATTGCATATTTTTTATACTATAAGAAAAATGGCATATCTCGGAGGCAAAATATGAAACTTTGTTTATAACTTTTTCTTGGCACTGGGAATTAGAACTTGTTGCGTCCTGTCAAAATTTAGAGGTCTTTTAAGGAGCTAAAAAATGCATTCTTTACAAACTAGGCGACTGAGGTGTAATTGTAAAACGACTACCGCAAATAAGATTAGAATTGCATAAAAATAATGCTTATTGTATGGCAATTAAAATATTCAATCATCTGCCCAGTGAGTAGCTTGAAAGAATTATCTGTGACATTATTTAAGCGTAGGCTATTTGGCATATTATTGGAAAAAGATATTATGACATCCGTGAATATTTTAATGATCATTTGACATTTTAGTCAATAGAAATCTATAATTTGCATACTAACGACATTCATATAATTAATTATATAAATTTTAATTTATTATCACAATGACATCTGATGTTTGCAATAAATCTTAGGCAATTCAATACTGTAATTCTGCATGTGTAATACATTGATGATAATTCTAATATCTTATATAATTTTGTACACTTAGTTAATCTCATCTAATAATTTATTACTGTATAAAAGGTCATTGGGCACCTTAGTATGAAAACCATACCCATGGCGGACACAAACCAAATATAGCAGAGTGTATTCATCTATGGCTCTCATTTACTATGGTATTAGTCGCATTAATGTGAGCTACGGGAATCTCAAAAAATTCAAGTATTATCTATGTATATATCCATACTCTTTTTCTCTGAAACTACTGATCCGATTTGAAAATTTCTTTTTTCGTGTGATTCATGAGAAAGGTTATAGGCAACCTTTTTATCCTGATATTCCCGCGAGATCACTGCATGAGGTCGATGAAGTCGCAAGCGTCCGCTAATTAATTGATATAGGTAAGAAATATAAAATGCTAATTCATTAAAAAAAATATATTCTGTTTGACCGAAAACAATCATAAGTTCATTTAAAACGGCAGCGGGTGCGTCTGTTGCTTCCTGGTGCATACACCAGGAAGCAACAGGACCATAGCCCAAGACAGATAATAAACAATGCAAGCGATATGGGCGCACCTATTTTATGTGCGAAAAAAAACCTGTTCAATGTGCGAAAGAGACATCGTATAACATATCTCTAAACATTAGCTCACCTATGCACTACGCTGTACGGTTTCGATATTATTTTTATGCCTTTATAACATGAAATAAAAACCTTTCACACCGTTTGTTTTCTTTGTTAAAGGACCCTGTACATTTTTCTCGGACGATTTTTAATCAAACAATTGTATCCGATGAAAGGTCATACTATTCCCCTTTGTTTAAAACTATTTCGGTTAATATCCGCCACTGTTCGCAAAGCGGGTCAGATATGCCCAATGACCTTTGCTAATCAAAGTACCTATGATAGAATATGCTGTATTCTATACTAATGACTGTATCTACTTCTACCATATTCTTGCAAATAAAACACTTACTTACTTGTACTTGTTTGGACTCGTAAACTTTTGGTAGGACTCGGCATTGTTTGATTTTAAGTGCCAAGAGAAAACCTTAAACAAAGTTTCAACTTTTGCCGCCAAACTGTCATATTTACTGTTTTACTTCGTCTGTAGGCTAACTGTGGTACTTTACAACTATTTATTTTAACTCTAAATATTTATGAATACAGCAGAAATAAGAAAATCTCCTATTCAAGACTCAATTTACTTTTCTAAACCAATGAGTAACATCGAGATACAAAAAGCAACGCAGCCTTAAGAAAAGACTGATGATAATTAATACATTGAAAAGACGTTACAATTGCGAGTATTATATCCATCATTGCTCCATTTTGCTTGTAGTTCCGTTGGATCATTTTTTATAACTAGCTACATCAGTTGCGTGAGCCGCTAGCATTCATTCATTATTGTTCGACCATGTTGTCCTAGATTTATGATACACCCAACTATTAATTGCCGTACATTCAGTAACACTAAATATCGGCCGAAGCCTAATTGAATGTGTTGAACTAACCAAAAATATTGGAAAGCTCGATTGCCGAACAATAATAAATAACTAGTATTTCATGTAAAAATATTATTTTTATTTATTGTACGGAGAAGTATTTTTGCGGCTTAACGGAAGTCCTGTTTAGCAGTGAACATCTATAGTCTATACATATGATGATTGTGAAGTTCTTGTTTTACTGATTTTTATGTCGTGATCAGATTAAGCACTAAATCGGATCTTGAAAACAAAGCTTCCGTATCAATGAACTACTTACAGGTACTTTAATATGGCTAATAACATGGTCATGGGTAGCTTTTGTATCAAAATACATCGCGATGTCAAACTTCGGTAAATGCCAATATTATAAAGGTAAAATTTTGTACGTATGTAATGATATGATTTCACATCGTAACGATGGATTTGAATTTGATTCATAATCATTGCATAATATATTCGACCTTGAAGACGAACATAGGGTATCTTTTGTAACATAAATATAACTTGAAAGGCATGAAATAGGGGAGCAAAGTTTTATGGGTATTTTTGGATTAGAAACACAAACAATTTTAGCTTGTTTTTATATAATAACTAGCTTTTGCCCGCGGCTTCGCTCGCGTTAAGAAGTATTATTATTAATTAGGTATATTTTTGCGGCTTTGCTTTTGTTTAGCGTGTGTAAAAAAATAGGGCCTACAAAACTTCTTTGTACACAATATTCTTAACTAATCTGTCATAAGGCGCTAAAACTATTAAGTTATTGGGTGAATAGTCGTTAGATCCAGATTCTGTATATAAGAGACCGTTTCTATAAACTTCAAACCTAAATGGGAATATTAATCCTGCTGCTATTAACTCACAAAGTCCGCCATAAGTAGCATTTTTCATCATATCAGCAAAATATTCGTCAGGTGTTAAGAGGAAACACAACGGCCGTTTTTTCATACAAACGTAGTCTCCTGTTTTCTCCCTGGATAATGCCAGTAGAGCAATTTTTTTTCCAAAAGATGTATGGCCCTGATCGGAATGTCCCTGTGTTTTCCTTTTTTCATGAATTAAATATTAACCATCAAATACTTCAAAAACTGGCCAGATTTTCCGCTGTGTTTAAACATCCAAAAAACTAATTTGGCTAAATTATTTAAAAAAAGGAAAACATAGGAACACGGCCAAAGCTTTTCTTTAATTTAATATGAAAAAACTAGTTAAATCGATAAAGTTTTGGAGAAGGAATCAAGGGAATACAAAACGTTGATTTTGTGTACATTTAATAGGTATTTTTGGTCCAAGCTGCAGTTGTCTCTATCGCGCTCTGCGAGGGGAGGTTTGAGGTTGCGCGACAGCAATAGATTTACAAATACCTATTTTTCAATTCTCTCGCCCGTAGTGTTTCCTCTTAAGTAATTATTACCTTTCCTGTCGTGGGTCATAATTGAAAACTTGCTCCAATCATTAACCACATATCTGACAATGTCTGAACGCACGTCCATCGCTCTATCTTGTGTTACGTACATTAAATAAGAGAAAGCACGAAACAAACATGCACCGTCACCAACAATAGGGATGACAGTACATTCTTCAACTTCTCCATTAACGTTCAGATTTTCTTTAGCCATTTTAAGAAAGTCGAACCGACAAAACGTATGCTTAAATCAAACAATAACAAAACAAATGCGAAATTGAAAACCGAGTCTATAACCAAAACTACTAAACCGAAACAAAGCAAATGCAATGCCAAATATGCCGAGAAAAAAACAGCCAAAATCATAGGTATAGTAGGTACTATACAACAACCAAAACAATTTAACGACCACCAACATCCAACCAACTGCGTTCAACTAACCTACCTGACGACGAAAGTTAAATAATACTTGGAGTGGGTCATTAATCCGCGGAAAATCTTAACACCGCAATTCAGAAGAATGACGTAATGGCACAACGCCATCTATTGTCAACATTTAGAACTAAAATTATTTTGTTCGTCTTAATTTATTCGTTCCATTAGGTACTGATAGTTGAAACTAATACATTTACATCCTCCATCATCCCTTATTTTATCCCCATGGGGGTTGAATTTATCAAAATCCTATTTAAAAGGACGTCTTCATCATAGTAGCAATAATAATATAATCTTTAATTTCAGTTCAATCAGTCGAAAATCTAAGAAGATTTATACAATCTTTTTTATCCCTTAACGGGTGGAATTTATCAAAATCCTTTCTTAGGGGATGCCTACGTCATAGTAGCTATATGCATACAAAGTATCAGCCCGATAGGTTTAAAAATGACAAAGTTTCATACAAACTTTCATCCCCTATTTTATCCCGTTGAGGGTAGAATTTATCAAAATCCTTTCTTAGCGGATGCCTACGTCATAACATATACCTGCATGCCAAATTTCAGCCCGATCCCTCCGGTGATTTGGGCTGTGTGTTGATAGATCACTATGTCAGTCAGTCACCTTTGAGTTTTTTTTATATATAGTAATAGGCGGCAAACGAGCAGACGGATCGCCTGATGGTAAGCAATTACCGCCGCCCATGGACACAAGCAACACCACAGGAGTCACAAGTGCGTTGCCGCCCCTTGGGGTTGGGAAAACGGAAAGGATGAGGGAGAAGGAAAGGGGATAGGGCCTCCGGCACTCTCACTCACTGAACGAAACGCAACAGTTTAGGTACTGTTACTTTACGCCGATTTTCTGTGAGAGGGTAGTACTTCCCGGTCGAGCCGGCCCATTCATGCTGAAATCAGCAAGGCTCTATAGACCAGGGTAGATAATTTTTGAAGTAGAATAAAATTACAATAGGATGAAACCCATTGGATAAGGAAGAGAATATAGCGATCATTAAAGGAAAAATAAATTACGGGCGATCTGAGGTCGGAAACTGGATGGGGTTGCGATTTTAAGGGTAAAAAAGGGTTTATCTCGATTGCCAGCAAAACTACAAGTCCTACGGGAAAAACGTCAATAGGCGGGTCCACACAGACCGAGCAGCCTCGCGCGGAAAATGCTTCGCGAGGCTGCGCGCTCTGTGTGGACGTGGCTCGGTCGAGGAAATGGCACGGCAGCCGCGGCCGGGCGCCCGCGTGCGCGCGAGCTACCGAATTAGACACGTCCACACAGAGCGCGCAGCCTCGCGAGGAATTGGCGCGCGAGGCTGCGCGCTCTGTGTGGACGCGCCCCGGCCGAGGCAAGCGCGTGTGCCGCCGCGGGCGAGCGACCGAGCGGCCGAGCCATCGAGTTCGGATTTTTGTTTTGCCGCGGTCTGGACGCTATTTCGTGCCTCGCTCGAACATAGTAATCCCTACTAATAATATAAATTCGAAAGTATGTATGTATGTTGAACATTTTTAAACGGTTTTATTTAGCTTGACCTGTTTATTTGTTTATTTGTTTGTTTGGGTCAAATTTAGTAATTGGAATTTTACCCCCTTCCTGATGACAGATTGATCTGATATTTGGTACACCCTCTTAATCTTGATAACAATACAACATAATATATTCTTTATGACTGTAAATCCAAGATGGCCACATATTACTTCACAACAGCCTCAATATGGGTACCAAATGAAAGGGCTTGATTGGTAGAATAGAGCTCACTATAAAAAATCCAAGATGGCCGCTGATACAAAATGGCGGATGACATATTTCTTCACAACAACCTCAATATGGGTATCAAATGAAAAGGCTTGATTGGTAGACTAGAGCTCACTATGAAAAATCTAAGATGGCCGCCACCACAAAATGGCGGATTACATATTTTCCACAAATACCTCAATGTGGGTATCAAATGAAAGGGCTTGATTGGTAGAATAGAGCTCACTATGAAAAATCTAAGATGGCCGCCTCTACAAAATGGCGGATTACATATTTTCCACAAATACCTCAATATGGGTATCAAATGAAAGGGCTTGATTGGTAAAATAGAGCTCACTATGAAAAATCTAAGATGGCCGACACCACAAAATGGCGGATAACATATTATCCACAAATACCTCAATATGGGTATCAAATGAAAGGGCTTGATTGGTAGAATAGAGCTCACTACGAAAAATCTAAGATGGCCGCCTCTACAAAATGGCGGATGACATATTTCTTCACAACAACCTCAATATGGGTATCAAATGAAAAGGCTTGATTGGTAGAATAGAGCTCAATATGAAAAATCAAAGATGGCCGCCACCACAAAATGGTGGATTACATATTTTCCACAAATGCCTCAATGTGGGTATCAAATGAAAGGGCTTGATTGGTAGAATAGAGTTCACTATGAAAAATCTAAGATGGCCGCCTCTACAAAATGGCGGATTACATATTTTTCACAAATACCTCAATATGGGTATCAAATGAAAGGGCTTGATTGGTAAAATAGAGCTCACCATGAAAAATCTAAGATGGCCGCCACCACAAAATGGCAGATTACATATTTTCCTCAAATACCTCAATATGGGTATCAAATGAAAGGGCTTGATTGGTAGAATAGAGCTCACTATGAAAAATCTAAGATGGCCGCAACCACAAAATGGCGGATTACATATTATCCACAAATACCTCAATATGGGTATCAAATGAAAGGGCTTAATTGGTAGAATAGAGCTCATTATGAAAAATCCAAGATGGCTGCCGCCACAAAATAGTGGATCACATATTTTACACAAATACCTCAATATGATTATCTAATGAAACCACTTGATTAGTAGAATAGGGCTCACTATGAACTAACAACAGAACTAAAAACTTGAAAATAAAATAAAAACATTTTTAAGTTAAACGGTTTTATTACAATAAAAACATGTACTTAGGTTTATTATTAAAATAATTCGGTAAGTCCTAGCTACCATATTGCACCAATCTTGTCATCAATATAGGTATTGTTCAGATAAATATAAAATCGTTGGGCGCAGGGTATCCAGAGCAAACATTTTGATCGAAATTTCACGCGCCAAACGATTTTATATTTATCTGATCAGTACGCCATATTGATGACAAGATTGGTGCGATCTGGTAGCTAGGACTTACCGAATTATTTTTTAGCTTATTGTAGGTACATAATCTAACTATATATTTTTATTGTAATAAAACCGTTTAACTTAAAAATGTTTTTATTTTATTTTCAAGTTTTTAGTTCTGTTGTTAGTTCATAGTTAGCCCTATTCTACTAATCTAGTCGTTTCATTAGATAATCATATTGAGGTATTTGTGAAAAATATGTAATCCGCCATTTTGTGGTGGCGACCATCTTAGATCACATAAACTTATGAATTTTAAGACACAAGTTCCTTCAAGTAAGCGTGTCAAAAACCCGTCAAAATCTTCCAAAACGGACAGAAAGCTTCCGTTCTGAACATTTATCAAACAAATTACGCGATCCATTCAAACCGACCTGTTGTGCTATAATAATTTTAATTTCTCCTTCGTATTATTCCCTAACGATTTTCTTTTCATGGCCGGTATCGGTAGCCCCTTTTGTCAGTTTGTTCTAAAAGCCGCACATTTGATTTTGTATAAAAAAATATCTTGCCATCTTGATGATATATTTTTGAGGTGTTAGAACATCTTTGTTGGAAGGAATTGAGGCGAAGTCAGCACTGTTTATATGTACATAATTTATGTTGAGTACATACTTCAAGAGGTCCTTTCGCTTGAGGGAACTATAAGATAGTCTTTACTACACATAAACAGGGAAGTACTTGGGGCTAGTGATCGATATTTGGGTCTAGAGTATATTTCCGTTTATTAGGAAATTCTTGGTAGTGACCTTGCTTAGTACATAGCTAGTACAAATACAAAGTCTAAATTGCCTTTTAGCTTACTTGTAAAAATTTATCTGTTTATAAAGCGTAGTAATTTAAATATTTATTAAAAGAGGATTTTGTTTGTTATAAACACCTATGTGAAAGTAGAAACATAGTTTAAGCAGTAATGATTTTCGTATTTGATTCGGTTGACCTTGATTTTACAGCACTGTTTGATCTAACAGCGCTGCTGCCTGGCGAAAAATACAGATAAAAGCTTGTAGTTAAACATACATAACTAAAAGCTTTATTTTGTTCAATTATGTAGTACAAAATCTTCAACTAAAACGCGCCAAACGTTTTGTATAATACATTTTAAACGTGACGTAGACATTTTTAACGATCCAGTCCGTCGTTCACACTTAACAAGAACCATAAATCGTCCAACTAAATAGCAATATCCTTCCGAAAACGTTCATTGTACTGATAAGGCTCAGGACTCAACAGAGATGTGAGAGTTAAGCGGAGTTTAAGGAAAACAATTAAGAATAATATCAGTTCGTTGTCCTAATTTCGCTTAGAGCGAGTATTTCTGGCACTGTGTCATCATCATCGCCCCACCGTTAACCCGGTTGTATCCAAGACTTTTAGTCTTTGTGCCCGTAGTCCGTTTACTAGTCCAACGAAGACAAAATAATATTAGCTTTTCCACGCAGTGACTGCCGTCTGACTTCCGCAATTTAAAGGATAAAAGTGCGATATGCCATAGTTTAAACTGTTGCCAGTTTATCCAGTGTTATTGGGTACCTATAACGATTCTCAAAGATCTGTATAACAACTGGGACTGACCGGACTAGCAACGTGTACAATTGTTTGAATATTTATGGCGTTTGTAACGGATATATCATCAGAAATAACAGATACTCGAAACAAAGTTACGTGTAACATATCCCAAAAGGTAATTTAATAGAATGAATTTGAATTGGCTCTCAAGTACCTCGAGTTTACGTCTCATCTTTTGCCACGCGTAATATTAAAGAGACATAAAAAAAAAAACAAAAAATCCTCTTGTTTCTATCGCTAACTTTTCCGCAAACACCGGTCAGTAAAGTTGCCTAACACATTTTCGATGGGTTACGCGCCCTTAGGGCGTCCTTCGTTCGGAAGTCGACTATTAGCTGCTTGATTGACAGTTTTGATATAACATCTTTGGAAACGAGGCTACGGGTGGTCTTATTATAATGGCCAAACATTGTCAGCAACAATCTCTCTATGCTTATATGTAGTATAGACACAAATTGACAATCTATGAAATCCATATTGTAAATTGCAATCTTGGGATACAAATGATTAAGTTGATTGGAAGTATGATGTTGTGGTTTAAATGAATATTAACGAAATGTTATTGACGATGCTTTCTGAATTCACGCTATTTTCAGTAGCAGAAAGTAGTCTGACAATATGCCCGGTAATGGCAATTATAGGCTCACTCCCTACTATTGTGGCACCAAAAAATATTTACATGGCGAAATGTGGGTGTAATATTTCACATCTGTCTACCCCTTCGGAAATGCAAGGATGAGTTTAAAAAAAATATATAGTAGCAGTATAACTGTACGGTTTCATTACCGTACATATGTATTTGTTGACGCGGCAATCCTCGAACGGCCCCGCATACCTATTTTTATGCTTTATATAAAACAACGTAATTAGCATTTTACTTCGAGTACACCTTTAACTGTGCAACTGTACGTACCAAGAGAAAGAAACATTATCTATTTTTAACTGTGTAACATTGAACTCTAATATATACTTTACTTTAACTCAACTTGTGCTTCTTTCTGTGTGCTCCAATAACTATAACTCAACTTAACTCTTACTACAAGTGTAGGGTGCTAACTGGCTCCTACATTCATGGTCCTTCGGCAATTTGTGTGACTTTTTTTTGAGTGTTGAGTTTGTGTGTGCAATTTGTGAGTGTGTTCGGTTTTTTCGTTGTGTCAGCGAATCGGTTTAGCTGGTCTCCCAGAAGAGGGTCGCCCCAGTTGAATTGAGAAGGCGCGCATACCACACGAGATTACAGGTACACTAAGTTTACCAGCGACCGTAACAACAACAACCACTCAAACTAACATAACTACTAGAAGATTCCTCAACTACTAGAAGAGTTTTCAACTAGGTAGATATGGAGAAGCTTCAACTGCAATCAACTTGCTTTGAAAGCATCAAAAGCCTGTGTACAAACTATAAAAAGGATAGCATGTCCCGCAAGAACCTTGAGTACTTGAAGAAACGTCTGGAGTCTTTGGAGAATCAGTGGAGTGACTTTGCAGCAAGACATGACATTCTTGTGCAAGAATTTGAAGACAAAAACATCAAGTACTTTAGTGAAGACATTTTCGGCGTTACAAAAACGATGTACGAGTCCACGAAAAAGGATATCTTATCCTTGCAACTGCACTTTCAACAACAACAATTGAGTGAAGTAAAATTTGATTTATCTGATTTGAGCGAAAATGCTGACGATTACATCAAGCGTATGATAGTGCGCCAGGAATGTAATTTTAAGGCTATCGATCGCGCTATGTCGAAGATAGATGTTGCGCATATGAACGAGAAGTGGGAACTTGAAGACCATCTTTCGGTGCTGAAATCAAAATGGGACACTATCGACAGACTGCATTGGGAATTAGAGGCTTCCCTGAAGGGTAACAACGAAAGCTACTACGCTATGTTCCTTGACATTGAACATAAATATGACGAAATGAGAAGACAACTCAATAGCAAGATTTGGTCTACGACGCACTATCAAAAATCTGCCCCGAGAATTGAAATACCCGAATTCTCGGGCAGTTACACTCAGTGGATATCCTTCAAGGATCTTTTTCAAGAGACTATCCACAACAACCCTACCATAAACAAGGCGCAAAAGATGCAGCATCTTAAGACGAAGTTGAGAGGTGAAGCTGAGCGGCTGGTGCAGCACTTAACCATTTGCGCTGAAAACTAAAACGCATGTTGGGAAATCCTAATTCAACGTTACGACAATCGACGTCTGCAATTCACGTCCTACATGAATACTATGCTCAACTTACCCGTCATCCAACAACCGGATGCATTCAACCTAAAAAGAATGCATGACGTAATTACTGAGTACTTGAACGGGTTGTCGAACATTGGACTAGATACATCAACCTGGGGTCCGATGATTGTGCATGTTATGTCACCGAAGTTGGATAGTACTACCTTTGCTGAGTACATCAAAGAGCTTCAAGACCACAGGGAATTGCCGAACTTGCAAGAGTTTATCTACTTCCTTGAAACTAAGTTTATGGCATATGAATCCATGAAGAACCCCAAGAAAGATAGCTTCAGCTCCCAGAAACAAACAGCTGCAAAATCAGGCAACAAAAACCATTTTTCAATGAATAAATATAACAACGATTACAAGAAAAACTATTCGAAAACATATCACACTGGATACGGACAATGCCCTCATTGCAACGGAGGTCACGTGTTGATGCAATGTGCAAAGTTCGTGGACATGAACGCAACGCAGCGAAATGCGTTAGTCGCCAAATTACGTTTATGTAAAAACTGCTTATTTAGCCATGGCAACAAAGAATGTAATTCTACAAAGGTGTGCAAAGAATGCAGTTTGAAACACCATACATTATTACACGATTCTAAGAAAACAAACGTAAATACATCGAATCAACTAGCTTCAGCATCAACGCAGCAGCCCAGTACCAACCATCTGTATACCAATGAGACGGAGGTCCTGCTGACTACAGCCCTACTGAAAGTGAAGTCGAATGATGGAACTTTTGTAACTTTGCGAGCGCTTTTAGATCAAGGCTCGCAAGTTAATTTGATCACGGAGAATGCTGCACAACTGTTACGACTGCCTAGAAAAAAACTGTACGCTGCTGTATCGGGTATCGGAGCGGTATCTGGCGACTGCAAAGGAAGCTTGCAACTTACATGTAGCTCAATTAACTCAGACTACACCTTCGAAACGCAAGCCTTGATAATGCGAAAGCTAACAAGCAAGCTGCCTAACCGTACTTTCGAAAAAATATCTTGGTCTCACTTGGACAACGTCAAACTCGCAGATCCTGATTACAACATCTCTCGCCCTGTTAACATGTTGCTCGGTGCGGATATATACTCGGAAATATTACAAGATGGAGTATTGAGAGGTCAGCCGAACTGCCCAATCGCACAACAGACACGTTTGGGCTGGATATTATGTGGCAAATTGAAAACTTTCAATTGTCATGTAACCTTTGTCGACCTAGATCAACTAACTAAGTTTTGGGAGACTGAAGACATTTCTTTGCCAAGCCAGGATATCAGCCGTAATGATGAATGTGAAGAGTATTACCAGAAAACCGTACAAAGAGACGCGAACAACAAATATATCGTCAGCATGCCTTTCACTGCAGATTTTCCAAACAAGCTCGGTAAATCAAGATCAATAGCCATTTCTCAATTTATTCAGTTGGAAAAACGGCTAGAGAAAAATAAGAAGCTCGCACTCATGTACCGAGAATTCATCAAGGAATACAGAGAACTAGAACACATGAAACCATCTTCTCCGATGTCAACTTCCGGTGTCGAATGTTATCTGCCACATCACGGCGTGTTACGAGAGCACTCAACTACGACGAAGCTAAGGGTGGTATTTAACGCCTCGCAGAAAACCACCTCTGGATACAGCTTGAATAGCTTACTAGAAAAAGGCCCCAACTTGCAACAAGATATTCAAGCGCTCATACTGAAGTGGAGGTCGTACAGATACGCCTTCACTGCTGACATCGAAAAAATGTACCGGTGCATTGGAATAGCTGAAAACCAACGACCACTCCAGAAAATAATATGGCGTGATTCGCCGACTGAAGATTTGCAAGAATTCGAGCTTTGTACTGTTACTTTCGGTCTAAAAAGCTCCCCATGGCTTGCAAAAAGAACTTTGAAGCAGTTAGCGCTCGATGACGGTTACAAGAATCCTGCGGCCGCTAACGTGCTAATGAGCGAGTGTTATGTCGATGACGTCATCAGTGGGCACCACACGGTCAGCGAAACTCGAGAATTGCAAACTGCGCTTCTCAATTTGACCTCAGGAAGTGGCATGAACTTGAGAAAATGGTCAGCCAACCATCCTGCCCTCCTCGAGCATCTCACTGACGATCAAATCTCAAACAACAGACAATTTGAGTTCAAGCCTGATGAATCGACAAAAACCTTGGGACTCGGTTGGAACCCTAACGAAGATACATTCATCTTTAACTGGTGTCTGGAAGAAAAATCTACACGCCGTACAACGAAGAGGAGCCTGCTATCGGAGATTTCCAAACTATACGATCCTTTAGGCTGGCTTGCCCCCATAACTGTTCGCGCTAAGCTATTGTTTCAAACGGTATGGACCAGCAAAATAGCATGGGATGCGGATCTACCATCTGAAATTCTAAACCATTGGCTCAAACTAAAGGCGGAAATTCCATACATTAAGAAAATAAAACTAAACCGATGGATTGGGTCAAAACGATCAATCGAACTTATTGGATTTTGTGATGCCAGCGAACGAGCATATTCATGCGTAATATACAGCCGAGTTCAAGATAAAAATGCAACAACAGTAACTTTACTTGTGGCAAAAACTAGGGTTGCCCCGTTAGCTCAACAAATTACGCTGCCGCGACTGGAACTGAACGGTGCCTTACTGCTATCAAAACTTATGGAAAAAACTAAAGAAGCTTTAGGCGGATACGATCTATCAGTGCAGGCATGGTGTGACTCTCAAGTGGTTATAGCGTGGCTACAGGGAGACGCATCAAGATGGGATAAATACGTTGCCAATCGAGTTCGCAAGATAAAACGAATTATCCCGGCCGACAGTTGGCGCTACGTGCCGTCTGAACAAAACCCCGCAGATTGTGCGTCCAGAGGAATGTTGCCGTCCAAGCTTGCAAGCTACGAGCTATGGTGGAAAGGTCCTGAGTTCCTGCGAAAAAACGAAAATCAAGACCAGATGGAAAACATGACTTCTTGTCTGTTTACGACAAATGTCGATAGCGTGAAGATAGCAAAAACATCGCACACATCGAAAAATAATGAACATTTTATTAATAGCCTTTTAAATAAACACAGTTCATTGACGCAAGTAATTCGAGTAACGGCTCTCGTGTTGCGCTTTATCGAAGCGGCACGCTCCAGGATGCAACCTGAAACTGACTACCTAACTACGAATGAAATAACAAAGGCGACCGAACAAATAATAATTTATGTGCAGCGAATAGAATATGAAGACGAATATAAACAACAAAAGTTGTTTATAACCAACCAAAATATGTAGCCAACAAAACGTTATCTAACAAGAGCTCTTTATACAAACTGAACCCCTTTTTGGACAAGAAAGGGATGATACGCGTTGGTGGGCGATTGAGCAACTCCAATTTGCCGTTAGAGATGAGACATCCCATTATTCTCCCTCGAAACGGGCGCCTGACACAGCTCCTAATTGACCAAGCACACTTAACAACTCTTCATGGTGGTGCTCGGTTGACCTTGGCTCACATCCGTCAACGTTACTGGATTGTCGGCGGTAACAGAGCAGTGAAGACACAACTTCGGCGTTGCGTCCGATGCCATCGTTACAGACCCAACGATAACCATCAACTTATGTCAGATTTACCTCAACCGAGAGCTACTCCTTCTCGACCCTTTACCCATACGGGTGTCGACTTCACCGGCCACGTGGAGGTGAAATTAAACAAAGGACGAGGAGTGAAGACAACGAAGGGATATATCGCTATTTTTGTATGTATGGCCACCAAGGCTGTACACATTGAACTTGTGCCAGATTTGAGCACTGAAATGTTTATCGCCGCCTTTCAGCGAATGTGTGCCAGGCGAGGCACGCCTAAACATGTATATTCAGATTGTGGGACAAACTTTATCGGAGCTTCAAAAATACTACGCAAGGAATTCGAACACTTTGAACAACAACTATCGCCAGAATTCTTCACAGAAATCGGAAAACTGGAAGTCGAATGGCATTTCAACGCACCTGCATGGCCATCAGCAGGTGGACTGTGGGAAGCGGCCGTAAAGTCATTGAAATACCATCTTCATCGCGTGCTGGGTGCCCAAAAACTAACATACGAAGAGTTCGCTACGCTGTTAGCAAAGATAGAGGCATGTATGAACTCCAGACCTCTTTGCGCCCTTACCGAAGATCCTGAAGAATTCCAGAACTACTTAACGCCAGGTCACTTTCTAACTGGCAGTCCTACGATGTCACTACCAATCTCTAGCTACAATGATATTCGTAACGTCGATTTGCGTCAACGCTGGCAGCTGACGGAGCATATGATGCATCAATTCTGGAAGACTTGGTCGAACGAATATCTTACCCAACTACAAACCAGGTGTAAATGGAACAAGCCGAAAAGAAATCTCCAGGAAGGCGATATTGTGTTGATTAAGGACAATAACTTGCCGCCAGGAAAATGGGCAATGGGACGCGTACTTGAACTTCACCCGGGTTCGGATGGACATGTCCGTGTGACTACCTTGAAAACCCAGTCTGGCATCATCAAACGTCCTGTTGTGAAGCTTGCACCCCTCCCCATCGAAGACAGCATCCAGAATCAAACAAAAACAGAACATGTACCATTCAAACAAAGGAAAGGCGGCAAGAAATGTTTGTTTACATTCCTAACAACATTATTAACTTTGTTCATATTTATACCTGGATCACATAGCGAAGCGACAACATCAAGCGTTCGTATTACAAACATAGAACCTGATCGGCCGATATATTATGACACAATAGGAAGCGTTCAAGTAATTCACGATGAATGGACGCTACTAATGTACTATAATTTGTCTAATTACTGGGACGGAGTTCGACGCCTGGAAACTTACCTTAGTGGATTGAACAATTTATGCCAAAAAACAGATCCAAAATATTGCAACACAACATTAGAGCAGCTGAATCACGAAATGGAAATGTTGAATCACTACAATACCATGCTACTTAGCCCTCATAAGCACTTGAGTGAACGGAAGAAACGGGGACTGATTGATGGCGTTGGATTCGTCGCAAACAGCCTATTCGGCATTTTGGATTAGCGGTTCGCAGACAAATACCAAGACGACATACAAACTATCCAAACCAATGAAAATTATCTACTGGCATTATTGAAAAACCAAACCTCAATTGTGGAGCTCGAAAACAGTGTCTTGAAACGGAATGAACAGAATCTCAGGCGACAGTTTGATCAACTGAACGAGTTCATGAAGCAAACGGACACACAGTTGGCCAAAGTCGAGTCAGAAATGGAAATTGTGATGGCCACTAGCTACTTCAGCTCGATGTCCCTTGGTGTATACTTGATTATTAACAACCTCAACAAACTTCAAGAAATGTTGTTTGAGACACTAACGGACGTCTACAAAGGACACATAGATGTCCATCTGATTACGCCCGTTAACCTGGTCAAACAGCTGACTGAAATCTCGGGTAGACTCCCAAGCACCTCATCGTTGCCTGTTCGAAATATAAGGGAAGATGTCAAGGACATTTACAAACTGCTGTACGTGAAGGCACGGATTACATCCAACTATTTTCTGTTCGAGATACATATTCCTTTGACATCTGACGAAGATTTCACTTTGTACAGAGCTTATTCGTTACCCATACAAACAAGCACTGGAACAGTCATAGCAAAACTAGCCTCGCAGTACATCGCCGTTAACTTCAGGAAGAACACTTATGTATCTCTGAAGGAAGATGACATGAAGCTGTGTATTTATCTGTCGCCGGGTCATCTGATTTGCAATAAGAACTTGCCTATTTATAACCTGCATAACAACAAAGCGCCGTGCGAAGCAAAATTATTAAGTCATCGAACGACCTCGCCTTGTGACGTAACAAGAGCGTCATGTAACGATGAATGGATTCCGTTACATACAAAGAATACCTGGCTAGCGATTTGTTGCGGCACCTGTACGTCTCGTATCGTATGTGAAAATAACGTCACATCACACTCTATGACTACTGGAATTGTCGCCTTGGCACAAGGATGTCTACTGCAATCACTGGAATTGAATATCTACTCGCATAATCAATACAAGAGCAACATGAAGATGGACTTTAAAATGGACCTGCCATCACTCAATTCTATGGTCAACAATATTGTGAACAGGAGTCATCATAATATGAGACAATTGACTCTTTCAGAAGGTCCAAGCATGAACAAGATTGATGAACAGTTGGCAAACTTGAAAGAACGAGAAGACCGCTTGCCGTCAACTCTTACTGCTCACGATGTTCATCAATACGCCATCTCCTATACTATTGTGGCTGTACTTATTGTTGTCACTGTCTTGCTGTTTCTGAAGAGATATGGAAAACCTTGTTGCTGTAAACAGAATAGGAAGAACCCAGTACACCACAATCAGCTTGAGGAGATAGAACTGCAGTCTATACCTCGCAGAAGCTGTAAGGAAAAGACACCATCTACAGGACAGCAGCCGAACCAAGAAGAAGATCGTTCTCGTCCAGGATTCCTTACAGCGGACAACATCGCGTTCAATTTAGATTAACCATTCTTTGCTTTGTAATAATGTATCTTCTCTTGGTCGGGCTTAAATTAGGGTTTCTTCTGGGGTTGCCAAGATGTACGGTTTCATTACCGTACATATGTATTTGTTGACGCGGCAATCCTCGAACGGCCCCGCATACCTATTTTTATGCTTTATATAAAACAACGTAATTAGCATTTTACTTCGAGTACACCTTTAACTGTGCAACTGTACGTACCAAGAGAAAGAAACATTATCTATTTTTAACTGTGTAACATTGAACTCTAATATATACTTTACTTTAACTCAACTTGTGCTTCTTTCTGTGTGCTCCAATAACTATAACTCAACTTAACTCTTACTACAAGTGTAGGGTGCTAACTGGCTCCTACAATAACTGAACAGAAACAAATGTCTAAGATTCATCCATAATGCTCTCGAAAGATGTGTAGTCTTTCAACTTTTTTTTTTTTTTTTTTTTTGACTCATGGTGGAAACCAAACAATTTACGGGCTAACCCCCCTAGGCTGGGCCCCTAAAGGGGCTCAGTCCAGGGAGAGTGTGGTGACTCCCCGACGAGAAGCGCCGGGACTACCCACTAAAACCACCATGGTGTTCCTCTATCCGATCCCATTGAATGACAGGGTCACGGGAACTACGTTTGTATAACTGCCGCGACCCCACCTGAGCTGGCCCGCCGAAGCAGGCCCCGTCCCTCGCATACATCCATCTGCATACATCATAATTTGTCCTCATACATCCTCTTTCATACTACGAGCGGAAAACAACGACGTAGTCTACTAACGCTACGAGAGGCGCACGCGGAACACGTGCGCCGCCTCTCGGGCCTCGCGGACGGCGGGCAGTCAAAAACAGGCCCGACGCCCGCTGGCGTGTACTCACGGTGGCCGGAGATCGTTGAGCGCCCTCCGGCGACGACGCCCGGTTCTGCGGGTGGAGACCGGTCGAGAACGAGCCCAAGGTACTTCAAGCTCGTCCCGATGCCGATGCGGACCCCTCCTACCATTATGTTGGCCCCCGCAGGTGGCCTGTTCCGAGGCCCATGAAACGAAATGGCCTCGGATTTCGACAGGGCCACCTCAAGGCCCAACTGCCGGATGCGACTCACTACGAGTGCAACCCCAGCTGTCGCCAGTATGGCCGCCGCCCGGTGCGTCTTACCCTTGGCTGTGACCAACGTATCGTCGGCATAACAGACTATGCCGACGCCGTGGAGGAGCGCAGTAGTCTTTCAACCTGCACTTGGCAACCGTCATGCACTTTTGCCTAATCACCGATTATTTTAAAGGAAAAGGTTCTCAATTAATCGGAATATTTTTTTTAATGTATTATAAAGAATAGAGACCAGTGCCCAGTTGTGGAGATATTCTTATGTAGGGCTGATGATGAATACTTACTATATTACCTACTTATGCTTGATTAAAGTATGCATATTTCCGTAGCAAGTACGGGGTATTGGAGATAGATACATACAGGCTTAAAATGTGTCAAGAACTTATTGCACAAACGGTCGCTATCATGTATTTTTTGCCCTTTTCAGCTTTACCCGGTTCAGTGTGGCCAAGAGCGTAGTGCCGTCCGATCGCTATGAATAGACGGCGTTTCTTGTTTCTATGCAAAAAGGTACTGAAAACGGCAAATCGCTGATTTTAGAAGAGAAAGATAGATAGGTTTTATTGATTCTGTGGTATTTTGCTGACCCACGCTCATGTTAAAGGAAAACTAACTTGTTTTGTGTCGTTTCTTGTCCTCATATTGGAGATACAAAGCCGTAATTTGTGTAGTCAACAGGAACCCTACTTTTTCTAGTTACCTTGACGTCTTGCGCCATGCAACGACGAATTGTTGATTTATTTACTTAACAGCAACGCTGCTAACCAACAAGGTGGCTGTTAAGTATACTTTGAACCTCAACTTCCTGCATGTCAGACGTTTCTATCTTAAATTATTTCTTTCGTAAAGCAACTGTCAAAGCGGGGGTTGTTTAACCACTTTGAATTTATTATTGAATTATCTTAACAGCTTTCCGCTAAGTCAATTTGGCAGGCGGAAAATTGGTCAAATTCTAAACGTAAAGCTATTAATTTTGTTGGTCAGCTGTAAGAAAAACCGTTAATTTGGATACTATTTGAAGACTAATAGACAAATTTATTTAACGTTTAAGCAGTAATCTGGGGCTTAAGATTAATTAATTGGGCGCTGTATCTTCCTCATCGCCTTTTTGGTTACTAAGAACTATCTTCATTACTTTCTGCTCCACACACACCATAGTCTATTATTGACTGGGTGTGGCTTCGTAGCCTTCTCTTGTCTCATAAGAACATTATGAAGAATGCCCAGATATGCACGTTTCCTCACAATGTTTTGCTTTACATTTATTGCTTCACCAATAAATTGTTAGGTGTCGCTTGTTAAACAAGCAGTATTAAACGATTATCGTTTGTTAAATAAGCGTTAGTTATTAATTGATTAATTAAGCACATAACTGAAAGAAAACATAACTGCAAAGTCAGCGTTTTCCATCTTCAGTACATAAAAGTCTGAAAATTCATCAACGGGCAAAGTATTATTAAGCTTCTTCTGTTGCTATGAAGGTATGTTGCCACTTGCCAGTCTTAGGGCGTCGTTTAACTTCACCAAGTTTTTTTTGAGAGATTTCAATGCAATTAATATTGATACAGGTGCAAGTTCTTGGAACGTGCAAATTTGAATAATTAAGTACCAAAAGCTTTGCAAGGTGGAAAACCGCTTGGAAATTAAAGTGCTTATTATGAAGATTAATGTTGGGTAATAACAGTGATCTTGTTGAATCGAGGGTACAGAATATATTTAATTTTTTTTATTATGGCTTAAACGAGCGTATTATTAATATGCAGCTACACCAATTGCACTATCAGTAACTTGCTCTCGTATCTTTAGGGAAAAAAGGACACTAGAACAGACGTAACATTAGTTCAGTCAAAATAAGTTCGAGTTGTGTTGTTTGTATTTTCCTTGTTTTACCAAAACTTAATCTACGGCGTTTGACCCGACTTAGCAGAGTTGTTATACGCTAAAGTAGACTATTGATAGATATATTAAGGGACAAGTATGTGACCTTTTAGTTACTATTAATAATAAGAAGTGGTTTAATACTGACTGCATGATTGGCGTAGTGGTTTAAGCGGTCGCCTCATCATTTAGAACTGCACCGAATGCTGTGGCCTAGATCGTACTGTTACTAACTCCTTTTGAACCCTAAAACGCTAACATAGTTGCCCAACCTATACTGCTCAGCATAAACCCCTTCCAACGCCTAAATCTCCGTGTCAGCACTTTTGCCTTCCTTATCCACTCAGTCCCTTTCAACCTCAGTCTGCATCCATCATCTAACGCGAACAGTTCTACCATATCCTTAGTGTGCCAGTCTCAGTACTTTCTAAATCTTTATACCAGTGCTAAGTTCTATTCCTAAGTCTAGTAAATACTATATCTAATATTACGTGTGTGTACCGTGTTCCAATAAATAATTTCAGCTAGTTCAAACATCTTTTTTTAAAAGACACTTTCCCGGTCCCGCGTAACATTTGGTGGCAGCGGTGGGATTCCTCAGAAATCCCCGGTCCGTCTCCGTATCTCGCTCCGGTAATACTCCGCCGTCTCGCATTCGTCTCTGCATCACATTTGCAGTAGTTCGAGAATTACAACATTAAAAGGTTACATACGTCAAAATCGTTACTGTTTACTTATTACGCTCCGTCTTAATATTGTTTTAAAAATAAAAGACCAATTTTCCCTATAATCTAAAGCAGTGAGTTTGTGTACAGTGACACAATAAAGAACTGAAAGTGTTGGCAGTGAGTTTTAATCATTAAAATTAAATATAATCTTAAATTAAACCTTACGAACTAACTGGACTCACTTGAAACTACCCTTGGTTAATATAAAAATACAGTGATCTCAGGTTACAGACATTGTTGGTGCTGACCGGTGTAAGTGGTGTTTGGAGTGGTGTCAGTGGCTGAATGTTTCAAAACCCCCGCGCGTCGTCGAAACAGTGAAAACCTTAAACGAAAGCCTTTTCACAAAACATAGCACAGCGCCATCTCTGTGTTCGCGTCTGAACTGTGGCAAGCATTGGCAGTGTGTCATCGCGGTACAGCGGTACGCCATCTCTGAATAAACACGCGCCCTATTAGATCACGGTCAATCATAGCAACTGCTAAGCATGTCTAAGTCCTGCGGCCGCTGCCGGCGCTTTCTGTCGCCGGGTGAGTCTGCAAGATGTCGCCACTGCAACGCTTACTTCCATCTGAGATGTGTATCGCTGCCTCCAGCAGGCAATATTTCTCCATCCTGGCAATGCCCGGGCTGTATTCAAGCAAAAAGCTCCATAAAAAGACCAGAAAAATCGACAGCCGCTAGCGAATCTGGCTTGCCGCCTACTGACCTGAATCGCGATGTTCCTGTAAGTGTCAGTTCTCCTATGAACTCAACATTCGAGTCCACTCAGGAACTCACCAATGACATTATGGAGGAGCTAAAGACCTTCCGTGACCACATTCGTTCGGTCAATAAAGACCTGCAGATATTCAGGGACGAGTTGGCAGACATAAAATCATGTATGGAAAAATACAAAAACAAAGTAGACACCTTGGAAGAGAGAGTCGACGCACTAGAAAAACAGCTGCCAACACAGACGGGTGACGTTGATAGCGTGATCACCCAGCTCAGGCAGGACCTCCACGAGCGTGACCAGGAACTGTTGGCCTATGACGTCGAGGTGGCTAATTTTCCAGAGGTGAGCGGAGAGAATCCTGTCCATGTAGTGATGCAAATCGCTGCGAAAGTAGGTGTCACTTTAACAGAAACGCAAATAGCGAGCGCTGAGAGAGTTGGCGGACGACGTATCGTAGCGATCGACGCCTCGGGACCCGAGGCGCGTCCACGGGCTTTAGCGGTGTCTTTCACGCACAGGGCCGTGAGGGACGCATTGCTGCACAGCGCGCGAGTTCGGCGAGGGGTGACGTCGGCCGACCTGGTCCCGGGAGCGCCCAGGCGCTTCTATATTAATGAGCGGCTCACGAAGGCGAACCGTCAATTGTTTCGCTTGGCGCGAGATGCCGGCCAGCGCTCGGGGTGGAAGTTTGTGTGGGTCAAACGGGGCCGCATCCTTGCACGGCACAAGCCAGGAGACAAGGTCTGTTCAATCAAATGTGAGTCGGACATCCAACTGGTTTTTGGCTCCAACACAACATAATTGTCATTTAGCAATAGTAATTAGTCGTAAGCAATATAGAAAATCGCACTTAAAGAACATAATTAAGATGGGTTGTATTGATAAAATAAGTTATTATATATTTATAATCATATATATTTATTCTTTATACAAATTTATACAATATATTAGTTATTATATATTTTTATTTAGTATATTACTTAATACACACATGCTTGATATTACTACTTTCAATTACACATCAATTATATATATTTACATATCAAATGCACACAATAAAGACATGGTATTACTACAAATATTAATTACACTACTTTTACTACTACTACTTTACAATTACAAAACAGTACAGTGGAAACTGAAGATTAAAAAGTATCGCCTATTACTTATATTCAAAAACGGTATATTCCTTCATCTAAATTATACTTTATATTGTATAGTATTCAATACAGTAATATTTTTAAACTTTAATAATGCCTAAGAGCAAATATTTGAAAGTAGGATTATTCAACGCTGGTTCGCTAGGAACACGCCATGACGAATTTTTGTTGGCTATGGATGAACTTGCAGTGGATATAATGGCAATAAACGAAACTTGGTTGCGGGACGGAGAGGAAGGCAAGGCGCCTTTAGTCCCCAATTATCGCCTTAAACACGTACCGCGGCCGGTGAGTGTGCGGGGTGGCCGGGGTGGGGGCGTTGGCTTCTATGTGCGCCGTGACCTCAGGGTTCGAACCATCACACATCCAGTCACACCAAATGTTGAACAAATGTGGCTTAGACTCACCGTCAACGCGCTAAATGTTATCGTCGGTACGGCATATAGACCACCATGGTTAGACATTAATACCTTCCTAGATGCATTGACAGATTCTTTGATGTCATTCAGCAATACTGATAAAATTATAATTTTGGGCGATTTTAATATAAATTGTCTAGGGACTAATAGCAGTACTACATTATTAAATAATTTCCTACACTACATGAGTCTTAACCAAATTATCCAGCAGCCAACACACTTTACTGATCACAGTGAGACACTGATTGATATTGTGTGCACTGATGTTCAAGTCAACAACATTGTCGTTCAACATAAACCGGAATTAGGGCAACATGCTATTATATCTGTGAATTTCCTATTTAAAATTAATAAGCCTACCCCACAGTGGATCCATTATAGACCAATAAACGATATAATGCCCGATATGTTTCAGAATGACCTCGGCAAATTAGACTGGTCTTATATTACCACTCTGGAGAATGTGAGTGACATGGTGTCAATACTTAATACTTTCATCACTACCCTTTTCGATTTACATGCTCCAATTAAAAGAATTTTAGTAAAAGAAAGGTCTTATCCGTGGATTACGGACACAATCAAAGATATGGTGAAATTGCGTGACAGGTACCAAACACGCTACAAACAAAGTAAAAGTGATATACATAAAAGTAGTTATAAGTACTTGAAAAATATTATAGTGAATGCAATTGACAGTGAAAAAAGAGCTTATTTTGAGTCATACGTAAATGGACATATACAAAACCCAAAAAAGCTTTGGTATAACTTAAAATCTACCATTAACATAGGCAAACAAAAGAGGCATGAATTGCCTCACTTGTTTAACAATCCAGAAGACATAAATAAACATTTCATGAACATACCTGGGAATGATACTGTCACTTTAACAGATTTAATATATTTTGAAACAAACAGGTTTCACTCAAACACATTCAGTCTTGAGCCAATTAGTGAGGAAGAGGTTCGCTTGCACATTAGCAGTCTTAAATCTAATGCCCTTGGCATTGACAACATTTCACTAGAAATGTTGATGATGACACTTCCTCATAGCCTTCCGTACATCACAGCAATAATAAATAAGTCTATCACCTCCTCTACCTTTCCTGATGTGTGGAAAACTGCTATTGTCAAGCCCATACCCAAAATAGCCAATCCGGTTACAGCCAAAGATCTTAGACCCATCAGCTTACTTCCTTGTCTATCTAAGGTGCTGGAGAAGGTGGTGTGCAGTCAGTTGAGGAAATACCTTGAAAATTATAATATTATACCTCATAGACAATCTGGATTTCGCAAAGGTCATAGTACGGCCACCGCCCTCCTAGATGTTGTTGATGACATTTTGGAGGCGAGGGATAAGGGCATGGGTACTTTGCTTACCCTACTTGATTTTTCGCGGGCTTTTGAAACAATTAATATTTCTCTTCTTCTTGCCAAACTTTCCTACTACGGATGTGAGTCAGCAACTGTAAAGTGGTTCCATAGTTATCTGACTGACAGATCTCAATTCGTGCAACTGGATAATGCCAGGGAGGGTAATAAGGCCAATTCTTCTTGCTGTCAGGTGACTCGGGGCGTCCCACAGGGATCAGTTCTCGGCCCTCTCCTCTTCATATTGTACAGTGCCGATGTTACCAACCACATCAGAAATGCCCAGTTTCACATATATGCTGATGACCTCCAACTTTATATATCATTTCACCCAAATGATTGTCACGAATCTGTAAAGAGATTGAATGAGGATTTAGACAACATATCAGATTGGGCAAGACAAAATTCCTTGGTGCTAAACCCTACTAAATCCAAGTATTTAATATTAGGCTCAAAGGAATGCATCAAAAGAATAGAAGACCTTAATCCTGTAGTGATTGTTGATAATTGTCCCATAGACCGAGTTAGTGAGGCTCGCAATCTGGGATTAGTTGTAGATGGTGAACTGCATTTTGAGACGCATGTACTTGAAGCTGTTAAAAACTGTTTTTACCGTCTCAAACTGCTATACCGAATTCGCCGGCATCTGAGTACCGACATGCGGATTGTGCTTTGCGAAACTCTAGTCCTATCCAAACTTAATTATGCAGACACTGTATTCGGGTCATGTTTACTGAAAAGAACAGAGAAGGTAATTCAACGTGTACAAAATGCATGTGCTCGGTTCTGCTATAATATTCCACCACGTACACATGTCACTCCATTCCTAAATAGTGGGAACCTCTTAAAGATGGCTGCGCGCAGGCATTTACATTTAGCAACCTTGCTCTTTGGAATAGCTAAATATCAAAAGCCGAATTACCTTTATAAAAAGTTGACATGGTCCAGGGATGTAAATCAATACAGCACAAGAGCCGCATCTTATCTGTTGGTTGTTTCAAAACACAAATCAGCCTCGTTCGAAAATGGTTTTAAATTTTCGGCAGCCAAAATATGGAATGACCTCCCACCGCCTATACGTAGCCTGAAATCGGTATATTCTTTTAAAAATAAGTATAGGCAAATTTTATTAATCAAACAAAAATCGACTTTCGTATAACCACCTACCTGTACGCCACTCATTGTTTGGAAGGAATTTCATATGGCTGTCAACGTTACTCAGTTTCTTGTCTTGTTTATCTGTTATTACGCAGTACTCTCAACAGCGCCAGCGCAGCGTTGCCTTGTTTTTATTTTATTTTTTTATTGATGTTTTGATTATTTGGTACCGTACCGGCTTCAGCCGGCTAGCGCAATGATATCTTGCGTGACAGCTGACACTTTTGACGGAACAATCGAACAATCACTCAAGTAGTGACAATAGACTTATAGACCATAAGGATGACCGAAAGCGTTCGGAAACGCGCTATAAAGTTAAGATTGCCTGTCTGATACACAGTACATGTCAACCAAATGTCTTTAGTATTAATATTTTTTATAATAATATAATATAAAATGTATGCGTATATATTATAGGGTCGTATATATTTTAAATAGCATTTAATTAGTAATAATAATTATTTAAGTATATACATATAATTATTAAAATTATATCCTCTGGTCCTGCGAGAATATCAGCGTTGCAGTTCTTCTGCAACAATAGCTGACGCAGGTTCCTATTTGTACCCTCCTCAAAATGTACTCTACATGTTTAGTTTTAAGGGTTATTATGTATGGAGATACAAATAAAATATTTCTTTTCTTTTTTTTTTTTTTTCTTAATCGCGCTATCTCTCGAACCGTCCATCCGCCGCATACTGCGCGGTGAACAACACCCGAGTTCCCGAGTTCCAGTCCCCGAGTGGCCCGCAGACCGGCCGCCGTGCTCCAGGTTCCTAGGAAGGGACATACTAACTCTACACGAGGTGACCATGTTCATTCTCCTCATCATCGTCGCCAGCGTCCTGTAAGTGCAAACATTTTTATCCAGTGCAGTGCTATATTATTCCATTTCAAAATCGAAAGTGCCCAAATTCATAAAGTGAACAAAGTCCACACAGTGCGTTACAATCCCATATTCTCAGTACTACATCGTTATCAGTTCCGGCCGCCCGACCGTCGCCGCATTGAGCTACAACAAACTCCATTGTTACTTACATTGTAACACTATACCAAATCTTAGTCAAGCTTTGTACTATCTAAGTAACCCTTTGTTCTAATTCTTACTATAAATTCTATATCTTTCCATTGCCTTTGTGTATTTCTGTGTTTCTTTGTACTATTTTTAGCTGTGAACAATGACAACAAAGAAGGAAGAAACCGTTCTCCTTGACCGTATCGATATTAATACACTATTCAAATTCATTAAACCCTACGATGGGTCTCGCGATAAACTAAATTCCTTTATAAATAACTGCGAAAACGCATATCGATTAGCTTCAACAACTCAAAAACCAATCCTTTTAAATTTCATACTTTGCCGGCTTGAGGGCAAAGCTTAATCCGCTGCTTCAATAAAAGACTTCGACAGTTGGGAGTCACTTAGCTCTTTCTTACAATCGCAATTCGGCGAGCGTAAACATTACGTTCACTTACTCAGTGAATTACAAGAAACTCACCAATCGCCGGGTGAGTCGGTCAGCCAATACTCAATCAAAATTGAAACGTGTTTCGCTCAAATTCTTACAGAAATCACTCTTTCAAATAAGAAAAAAGCAGAGCTGTCAGGGAAGACTTCCGCTATGGAAGATCTAGCCTTACACTCTTTCCTAATGGGTCTTATACCCAAAATCGGCAACCTAGTTCGCATGAAAAGTCCTTCTACGCTCAACGAAGCTATTAACTATGCTTTATCCGAGGAAAAAATACAAATGCTACTATCAAAACGTAACCCTTATCAAAATCGATACTCACAAAAACCTTCTAATTCCCAAGATCGTCCTAAACCAATAGTTCACAACGTTGGTCAGTCGTCCAACTCTATGCCACCTACATGTCGATATTGTAAGAACGTAGGGCATACCATAGACCTCTGTCGGAAGCGCGAATACAACAACAACAATATCTAACCCGAACACGACTCGTCCTCCCCAACGTCCAAACTTCCAAAATCGAGTCCACTACACCCAAGACGACTCTACCTACGAGGAAGACCTTCCTTTAAACGAATAGAGGGCTCACGACGGTGTCTCGTGAGACCCCAAAACTATTCAAAATCGTCTCAATCCTTTCATAATGACACCCTTTCTAAATCCACTGTACCATGAGCTACACCACAGGGTAACCAGCCCCAAAAGGGAAGCTCAATCATTTCTAAATCCACTGTATCAAGAGCTACACCACAAGGTAACCAGCCCAAAAAGGGAAGCTCAGTCACTGTATCTACTAAATCCTCTGTATCCAGAGCTACACCGCAGGGTAACAAGCCCCAAAAGGGAAGCTCAGTCACTGTATCTACTAAATCCTCTGTATCCAGAGCTACACCGCAGGGTAACCAGCCTCAAAAGGGAAGCTCATTCACTGTATCTACTAAATCCTCTGTATCCAGAGCTACACCGCAGGTTAACCAGCCCCATAAGGAAAGCTCTATCTCTGAATCCTCTGTATCCGCTGTTCCTACTAAATCCTACGCATCCGCCGTATCAGGAGTTCGACCGCGAATCTCTACCACTGCACCTCTGTATCCACTGCATCCCGAGATAGTCTAACTAGATCCTCTAAACCTTCTATATCCACTGTATCCTCTGTATCTCATAAAATACTTACCAAATCCTCTACATCCGCTGTGCCCCATACATCCACTGCATCCTCTGAATCCACTGCATCCCGAGATAATCCTACCAAATTTCCTAGACCTCCTACATCCACTGTATTCTCTGCTCCCTCTGTATCCTATAAAATACCTACCAGATCCTCTGCATCCACTGTGCCTCGTACATCCGCTGTATCCTCTGTCCCCGCTGCATCCTCTACGACTCGTTATATACATACCAGATTCACTGTTCCCACTGCATCCGCTGTATCCTCAAAACCTTACCATTCACTTACCAAGTCCACTGAATCTTGCTTTATACCTGCTTAACCTCCAATTACCAATAGACCTACCAAATCCGTTGCGACTACCAACTCCTCTAAATTCACTGCATCTACTACATCCTCTGTACCTCCTAATTCAGCCAATTCCATTCCAACCCCTACTATATACGAAATCAGCTCTAATAAACGATACCTACCTCACGACAATATCCGAACCCAAGTCAATAACTGCGACCTCTCGTTCTTGGTCGACACCGGTTCCTGTATCAGTCTAGTCAAACGATCTTCAATGAACGTGATGCCAGGTCTGAAAAATGAAACCATTCAATTAAAAGGTATTTATACCAGTGACGAAAACGTGTCTACTATAGGCCACTTCCAATTAAAATTATTCATAGATGCTCATTCCGATCTTACTTATAAATTCCACGTAATTGAAGAAATAGACTTGAAATACGATGGCATCATCGGCACCGATCTTCTCAATGACTTAGATGGCATTTTTGATTACAATTCCTGTACATTACAAATCAGACATTTCGTGGTTAGATTAAAATATTACGAGCTAACCTACAAAATTCCACCTCGCACCGAAACAATAATTGAATGTGCAGTTACTAACCCCGAATATCGTGTAGGACTCATTCTAGATCAACATATCTCCGACTCTCTCCTAATTGCTAATTCCCTTGTCACTGTAAAAGACAACAACAGAGTAAACGTATCTGTATAAAATACATCTGAAGACACAGTCGAAATCAATTCCGATATTTAAATAAATCTCCAACCCTTCAATGCTAATTCCTCCTTTATCTATAACTCCGAACCCTATAATACTAAATCTTCTACATCCCGCAGAAATCAAGTCCTAAACATGCTTAGGACAGAACATTTAAACGACGAAGGAAAATCTCGACTCCTCGACATATGTTCCCAATATTCAGACATATTCCAATTACCTAACGACAAACTTACTACCACCGACTTACTAGAGCATGAGATAAATACTAATCCCTCTGAGCCTATCAACGTCAAATCCTACAGATTCCCAGAAATCCACAAAAAGGAAGTTGAAACCCAAATCTCCAAAATGCTATCTCAAGACATTATCCAACCTTCTACTTCTCCATGGTCATTCCCTATATGGGTAGTCCCAAAGAAAATTGACTCTTCCGGCCAAAAAAAATGGCGCATCGTTATAGACTACAGAAAGCTTAACGATATTAAGTATTATATAATACATCGGGGAAAGTTACCCAATTCCACAAATTCACGAAATCCTAGACCAATTAGGTCAAAGCAATTACTTTTCCACTCTCGATCTCTGTTCTGGTTTTCACCAAATTTCCATATCAAAAAAGGACGCTCCTAAAACTGCATTCACCGTTCCGCAAGGACATTTCGAGTTCAAACGCATGCCGTTCGGACTTAAAAATGCTCCCGCGACTTTCCAACGTCTTATGAACACAGCCCTAGCCGGCCTTCAAGGCATTCACTGCTACATTTACCTCGACAATATTGTTATCTATTCACACGAACTCCCTAATCACTGCGAAAAGCTCTTTAAAATCTTCGAAAGATTACGTAAACATAACCTCAAACTCCAGCCCGACAAATGCGAATTTCTACGCAAGGAAGTCGGCTATCTTGGTCACATTATTAGTGACAAAGGCATAAGCCCAAATCCAGACAAAATCAAAGCTGTAACACAGTTTCCTATTCCTAAATGTCCAAAAGATACCAAATCCTTCCTAGGTCTAGTCTCTTACTATCGTCGTTTTATCCCTGAATTCTTCAAAATCGCCAAACCCCTAACTGCTTTACTAAAAAAGGACATCACTTTCTCATGGTCAAACGAGCAACAACAAGCGTTTGACGAACTCAAAGAAAAACTCGTTTCTGCTCCTATCCTTATTTACCCTGATTTCACTGAACCTTTTGTCCTAACCTGCGACGCGTCTAACTATGCTATCTCCGCTATCCTATCTCAAGGGGATATAGGTAAAGACCGCCCTATAGCTTATGCTTCGAGAACACTAAATAAAGCCGAAACTAACTATTCCACAACCGAAAAAGAATGCTTAGCCATCGTATTCGGAACAAAAACCTTCCGTCCCTATCTATATTGTCATAAATTCACTATTGCCACTGATCATAGGCCATTAAAATGGCTTTTCAATTGTAAAGACCCAGGTTCCCGTTTAGTCAGATGGCGTCTAAAACTAGAAAAGTTTAATTACAAAATCGAATACATGAAAGGCGTAATCAACAGCAACGCTGATCCTCTATCCAGATTCCCAGTGAATCCTGTACAACCAACTCAAGACTCAATAGAAAATCCATACGATAATCCTATTCCTTCTACCTCCCGTCAAGATATTCAATATCCATCACCTGCGTTTAGCCCTATAACTCTTGACGACCTCGATATCCAGATACCCTCTGTTCCTCTAGGCTCTAACGAAGTCCCTTCGATAGACCTGTTAGAAAACGACGACGCTTTATCAGATATCCTAAATCCTGAAAGCAATAATCACTCAACTGATAATTCCAATCCTCTGCTTCCTCCCGCCGAATCCGCTGATCCCGCTGAATCCACTGAACCCGTTCTAAATCCTCAACTACCTTCTGATTCCACTGCTTCTCCTGCTAATCTCGCTCTTCCTTCTGATGAAAACTACAGCAAATTCCTGAAAATCATGTCAGAAAAACAATTTAATAGTAATACTAAAATCTTCGAATTTAACGAAAGTATTCTTAAAACTCCTAGCAAACACATCGTTATTCCTACCTCAATCGACCTAGATACTTCTAACCCGTATATCGAAGAAATCCTAAGCAACATCCCAGATCCTAGCGAATTCCTAAAAAGGGAAAGAACCCTATATACGTTTATATACTTTGAGCACAAAGGATCCACTATATACTTCCTATTTACCAATGTATACCATTTCGACAACTGCTCTTATGAATCTATTTACAAAAGCCTAATCTACCTTAAAAATCAATTCCTTGCTATGTCCTTATCTCTAACCAACGCAAGCTTAGAAATAGCTATCACTGATTCCCGCGACCCTCTCGATAAACATATTTGGTCAAGAATATACAATATGTTCTGCTATATCTTTAATAACACTAACATAAGCATCAACGTCTATCACAATACTCTCATATTTCCAACCCTCTCAGAAATACCTAAAATCCTTCGTGAAAATCATGATATCCCTATTGCTGGTCATCTTGGCACAGCCCGAATGCTAAATCGAATTAAAGAAAAATACTATTGGAAAAACATGCGTTCAGATATCGAGACCTTTATAAAAATCTGCACACTGTGTCAAAGCAATAAAGCCCCCAGACTAACTAATAGAGCTCCTATGCTCCCGTTTAGTCAGATGGCGTCTAAAACTAGAAAAGTTTAATTACAAAATCGAATACATGAAAGGCGTAATCAACAGCAACGCTGATCCTCTATCCAGATTCCCAGTGAATCCTGTACAACCAACTCAAGACTCAATAGAAAATCCATACGATAATCCTATTCCTTCTACCTCCCGTCAAGATATTCAATATCCATCACCTGCGTTTAGCCCTATAACTCTTGACGACCTCGATATCCAGATACCCTCTGTTCCTCTAGGCTCTAACGAAGTCCCTTCGATAGACCTGTTAGAAAACGACGACGCTTTATCAGATATCCTAAATCCTGAAAGCAATAATCACTCAACTGATAATTCCAATCCTCTGCTTCCTCCCGCCGAATCCGCTGATCCCGCTGAATCCACTGAACCCGTTCTAAATCCTCAACTACCTTCTGATTCCACTGCTTCTCCTGCTAATCTCGCTCTTCCTTCTGATGAAAACTACAGCAAATTCCTGAAAATCATGTCAGAAAAACAATTTAATAGTAATACTAAAATCTTCGAATTTAACGAAAGTATTCTTAAAACTCCTAGCAAACACATCGTTATTCCTACCTCAATCGACCTAGATACTTCTAACCCGTATATCGAAGAAATCCTAAGCAACATCCCAGATCCTAGCAAATTCCTAAAAAGGGAAAGAACCCTATATACGTTTATATACTTTGAGCACAAAGGATCCACTATATACTTCCTATTTACCAAAGTATACCATTTCGACAACTGCTCTTATGAATCTATTTACAAAAGCCTAATCTACCTTAAAAATCAATTCCTTGCTATGTCCTTATCTCTAACCAACGCAAGCTTAGAAATAGCTATCACTGATTCCCGCGACCCTCTCGATAAACATATTTGGTCAAGAATATACAATATGTTCTGCTATATCTTTAATAACACTAACATAAGCATCAACGTCTATCACAATACTCTCATATTTCCAACCCTCTCAGAAATACCTAAAATCCTTCGTGAAAATCATGATATCCCTATTGCTGGTCATCTTGGCACAGCCCGAATGCTAAATCGAATTAAAGAAAAATACTATTGGAAAAACATGCGTTCAGATATCGAGACCAATATAAAAATCTGCACACTGTGTCAAAGCAATAAAGCCCTCAGACTAACTAATAGAGCTCCTATGCAAATAACTACCACTTCTACCAAACCCTTTGATCGCCTTAGCATGAATCTCGTAGGCCCTCTGCCAGAAGCAGGGTTCAAACAATTAAAATTCATACTCACTATGCAAGATGACCTTACCAAATTCTCATTTGCCTATCCTATCGCTAATGCTACCTCAGAAGACACATGCGAGTGCCTAGTACACTTTATTTCTCTATTCGGCATCCCTAAAACTATCCTAACCGACCAAGGTACCAACTTTACCGCAGAGATGTTCAAGAGAACCTGCGAATTTCTCAAAATCAAACAAATATGGTCATCCCCGTAACATCCTCAAACTCAGGGCGCCTTAGAGCGTAGTCATTCTACCCTTAAGGAGTACCTCAAATCCTACGTCAATGAGAACCATACCGATTGGCACAAATTCGTCTTCACGGCAATGTTAGCCTATAATACCTCTGTTCATGCGTCAACCAATTTTACCCCTTACGAACTCCTATTCGGCCACAAAGCCTTCATCCCTGACTCTATCTACGAACTACGTCCAGAACTAACATACCCCGAATATGTAAAATTCCTACATCATAGACTCAAACTCTCAAGAGACAAAGCTCACGAAAATATTCAAAAGTCAAAAGAAAGATCCAAGGAATATTATGACAATCACTCACGTCCCATTCAATATAAAGTAGGCGATTACGTTTACCTGAAAAATCATGTAAGACTGCGCAAAGCCCTATCGCCAGTGTAGAAAGGCCCTTACAAAGTCGTGAAGATAAACGGCAGAAATACACTTACCCTTCTAATAAACCGTAGGCACGTCACCCATCACTATGATGAGGTGAAACTCGCTTCTAGATCTAGTACTGAAGATTAATTCATCATTCATCTATATCATTATTCTATTCTCTTACAGCAACCCTTCAACGGCCCAAGAATTCGTCGAAACCCTGACAAACAGTTCAGGATTATATTTCGACCCCTAAGGATCGTTAAATTTAGTTGATAGTTACCTTAGCGTAGTTATACCAGTAGATATATCTTACCTGTTCCCACATATAGATAATTTATAATACATTCTCAACATTTCTAAATCACTTTGTGAAAATGATAATGCATTAGATAACGTAGAATGTTTCAATCTCTTTCAACGACACCCATGGGATGATACGGGGTGGTGACATTTCGTATTCTTAACCCATTCACAGTCCCATGAGCCACATGTGGCTCATAACAATTGAATTTCAATTGTGTCTGCGGTCGGACATTGAAAGTGTTAATCTGTCACCACACGAACAGTAGTATTTTGCACACCCAAACTAAATTAAATGGCATATTCCGAATATTCCCAACTGTAATATCGGATTAAAATTATCGTAATTTCGTTCGAAATATTGAATTCGTGCCCAATTTGTAAACACAAATAGGATGTGATGTTCGGAATAAGGATGGTTTGGACTTTAGAAATCTAATTTATTTAAGGCAAACAAGTTCAACGCAAAGTTACAACCGTTTACCAAAGTTATGTTATTTTGGTTTCTTATTTTACTTTGTCTTTGGAAGGTTGTCGACTAATTGCCGCGCCACTTGAGTTCAGATCTAATCTATTCGGTAATTAAATTAAACGAAATAATTAAGACGCAGTTTGTGTATTAAACCAATGGGAACAAAATAAAAGTAAAGTAATTTATACAAATTTATTTTAATAATAGCTTATTTATAAGGTTTTTGAATGTTTGGGAAGTAATTGGAGGGAAAAGTAGAAAAAGTCAAATACCTTTTTCCGCTTCAACTTTAAATGCGAAAATATTTATTTAATCATTATGCTTCTACGGCATTGCCGCTTAAACATAGCAACAAATATAAAACAGAATCTAAGCTTTTTTTATAGTCTACAACAAGGGTTTGTTCGATATCGCGATTCGCACACTTGTCGAGACATACATGATTAATTTCAAACGAGTTTGAGACATGACTCTATTTATCAGAATAAAGTCAAAACAATTTGGTTTCTCTAAACCAAATCTCATTACAAATTCATTTGCAGCTGTAGTTGGCAAAACTATTTCTGCTGTATTTGGCTTCATAAACTAAACAGATTTACTTTTGTTGCACAATTTAAATGGAATCGTTCTGTTAAAAATAGACTGCGCTTTGTTTGTTAAGAGAGCTTCTATTTATTTGATTGTACTTAATTCTGTATGTAGCTCTTACAAAGCTATTTCAAAGAGCAATTTTACATCTTTGGTTGATGACTAGTTTCTATTTTGGTTAATATTGTAGACAAAATTGGAGGCAGCTTTGAATTTATTTTAGTAAAAGAGAATTTGGTCATGAGGACGAGTTTACTATAACGGTTTAAAAGGTACATTGGAATGCTTTTTTTAAATTAACTGTTATCTTTTTTCGATATCTATCCGTTGTCAATATTAGTAAAGAAATGTTAAAGACTTTTATGTCTATAAGAACAACCAGTAGGTATAGAAATAAAGATCTACTTGTATTGATATCTGTCTACTTAGATAAAACGAGTTATCAACGACGACAAAAGAGATATAACTCGCCAAATAATAAGTGACTAACAACTAGATGCCAGTGCTATCAACCAGGCGATCATGAGGTGTAGTCAGACCAAGATAAGAAAAGCCGTCGCAATAAACTAAAATATACTAAACTATACGAATATTTAGAAATGGCAACACAAGATACAAACTAGGTGAAATAAATTGTAGACCAAAAGAAGTGTTTGTTTCGTGTAGAGAAGACATCTTGATTACTAGTGATCTGGTGATAATATACGACTACGTAATATGTGCATCAAAGTCAAAGACAAAAATCATTTGTTCATTAAGGCCACAACGTGATGCTTATGAACGTCAAAATTTAAGTTAATTACAAGATGATTCTACATTTAGGTACATTTAAATCCACAAATTTATTTTTCCTACACTAATGGCATGATATTTTTTTTCCAACCTTCATAAAATGTTATCCGCCTTTGATAAAATAAATGCTAGAACCATTTTTAAGACCATACCTTTTATTTTGTTAGAGGCGTAGGTGATTATTCTAGAATTAATATCAAAGCTTATATAAAATTCTTCTTGCCAAATGGAGAAAAAAGGCTTTCAATTTAGTTTTTGTTTAGGCAGGGTATATTTTAACCGTTTCTTTCTACATGTCGGTGTTTTATTTTGGAACAAGTTTAAACGTTTTATAAACTAGAATGTCAAGGAAAATCAAATAATTACCTAAATAAAATTTCTTTTGTTGTTTAAGAGCTGATTTTTCAAACATCAGATAAAAAATATACTTAAGAAAACATCAAACATCAGATAAAAAATATACTTAAGAAAAAACAAAAACACTCCAAATCCAAAATTATTTAAATAAAGTGGATCACTTTGTTTTACTTCCCCATTCAGGTAACACTTTATTGGTGGAATATTTTCCATGTGACATTTAAAAAATCAGCCCATAATAACTTCTAATAAAGGACACATCCCACTTCTTACTCAGCAATGCAAATTGCAAAACGCCCTTGCATAAAAAGAACTACCGGGCAATAATATATTCAATATTAAAGACATACAGTTCTCTTGTTTACTGCGTGCGGAACACTTTCATAAACATGCACTTTACTCTGCCGCCCATTTCAAGTACTTCATTTTTTACAGCCGATGTGAATATAAATTTAATATACCACTTTCCACCCGTAGTCTCTTAGACCCGGTGCACATCAAACAAACTATTATCAACATTGTTTTCATTTCAAGTAATGTCGAAAATAAACAAACAAAATAATGCTAACAACACAGACTCACACACGAGCAATTGTTACGTGATAATTAGTTTTGGACTATTTCGAGTTTGACAGTGAAAATGCTTTCGGCCGCGCTTCATTGTATGGGCGCCGGACCTTAGTACGTTAATAAAACTAGCATTGATATTATGCTTGTGAAGAACATTACTAATTAGAATGTTAATGGAAAACTGCAGCGTATAATGGATGTTTTTTATTTTCCCGTTTTCTAAATCATAGATTTTTTATTAATTTTAAACTGCATTCGAAAAATATTACTGTATTGTACAGTACATTTTTACAATATTTCAATAAGTGTAATATTGCGCATTTTTTGCATAGAACTGATGAACTCTGGTTGATTTTTAGGGTTCCGTAGTCCACAAGGAACCCTTATAGTTTCGTCATGTCCGTCCGTCTGTCTATCCGCAGCAGCATATTTATGTAGGTTTTCTTATGAAAACTGCTAGTATGTACGATTTGTCACCATCGAAGCAAACTTCCAAAAGAACGTTCGAGAAAACGTTCATTTAAAAAGACTAGCAAATGTCTGGTATATATTTTCTTTGAACTTTCTAGAAAATCCTGATATAGACGCTTCATCCGTCATCGTTAGTGGTTTTTTGTTATTCAGCTTTTATAAAGAGGCTAATGTATTCTAATAAAAGTCTTACGAGGAGTGTATCAATCTCTATATTGTACATATATTAGCACCGAGACGTTTCTTTTATAAGTATCAACGTGCCTTTACGGAATAATCTTTGCATAGCAACAATGTGATCAAATATCTATAGGCGTGTACACAAACGGAGATTGAATGGGGCTTGTATGGTTGTCAAGTGCAGCGTATGCATTTTGACACTCAGTAAACTGTTCAAAGGAATAATGTGACCAAAATATTGTATTGTTGTTTTATGCGACAAAAATGAAATGCAGAAAATTGCGTGGGATTGGGTTTTGATAGATAAAATAGAGAGCCAAATATTATTTTTCTCTTCTTAGTCGTTGTGGTTTTGACAATTGCAAAATGAACAGACAACGGAACCATAATATAAACGAATAGTTACTTGACAATGTTTTTCTTTAAATATGGTCGATATTTACACTGTAAATTATTTGTCATCGGGATATGTACCAAATACACACCTGCAATAACAATCATGTTTATAACAGCCCAAAATGTCGGTAGGTTCTTGAAAATAAATGGTACATATCCCAAAATTCATTTAAATTATTCAGTACGTTACGATTTACTTACGCGTCTGACCTTAAGTTTAACTAGTAGGTAGTGTATAATTATTCAATTATAATCCTCGCATTCGGCATTATATAGTTTCTCATAGCTAGTATTATGCAAAACCTTGCCTCTAAATTACAACACTTATTAATATTACTTCAAAGAACGAGTATAATAAGCTTAGTACTGTGGGAAGTCTGAGTTTATCTGATCCACTTTCAGGTACAAAACTTAAGTAAAGTTTTGATTATTATTTGAGTTCTTATTGGTTTTTCTAATAATTAGAGCGCTCTCTCGGCATTCAACAAAATTGCCGTATAAAATCTTGGAAACTTGTGCCTTTAAGTATTTTATTTAAGCGTAAAACTAAGTATTTTACCTGAGCGTAATTGAAATTTCTTGAGAAGTTGTAATAAAATGAAGACTTACTTAATGAAAAATGATAAAATTAGAACGATTCAATATTTTTATGAAACCCAATCAGAGAATACGAAAAAATTTCATCAAAACATTTCCAAAACATTGTTCACCCAAAAATGTGCATATCCTCCAATATTTTTACTCCCAATTTTAAGGTGAATTCCACCATCCGTCAATATAATATTTTTAATAGAAAAAACACCTGATCATGAAAAAATCTCATTAATTTCGTGAGCCTTTTGTACTTGCGGATTATAGCGATGGCGGTTCAATAAAGGAAATTAAACCTTTACTGTGAAACGATTACGATGGATTACCATTTTCGTGTTCAAAGTTATGGCAAAATTGTGTTTAATTATTGAAATGAACTGGAAACCATTAAATTTACGACCTTTGAATGATGGCTTTAATGATTCGTTTTAAATGTCGGACGCTGGTTGGTCCAGGCGTCACACTAAACGTTTAAGTAATTTTTCTTTCTGAAGATTTGGGTATCGAATGACTTGTATCCCATAACATTGCACGTTTGGATCAGTGGTTAAACTACACACAACAGAGAGAAGCAATCTGTCAAGTATTGTTACACGGGCAAAGTATTAGGTATGTATTCCACAAACGTATTATACAGAATCTAATTGTTTTGTGTATTATATTCGTTGGTTATAATTATGTTTGTAAGAAAACTTGGTCTACAACATCTATAACTTGCATAATATATACATAATATATTTGCTTGAAAAAAATAATATATTTTGTGGTAGGATCATAATTATTTTATAAGGTATTTATATACACTGTGTATTATAAGTCAGTATTTTCCCGAAAAGTGAGTACTTTAGTGTTCCTATTTCTGCTTATTTCAGCAGTTATTACTTAGGCATTCTCTATATATCAATTGTGTAGTTCGGCGAAACGGTTACCGTTTCACGTTGAAACTGTTACATGAGCAAGTTATTCCACAGCTCAATTACCTTCAAAGACGTGTGTCGACGAACTGACGTGGGTTCTAAGTAATATGTTGCATATGAACATTACCACGTAAATGGTTAACATTGATGATAAACATGTTTTGTGACTATGCATATAATAATATGTATTTCAATGGTTATTTGTTTTGATTTTCATGTGAGTGTGTGGCCAACTCTAGTGTCGGAGTTTTCAGACCGTTTTTTGTTTGTATTGATGGTTGGGTTTTTGAGGAATAGAAACTGGTGAAGACACTGGGGATTAACATCACCGTGGTTCTTTTCATCATAATATTTTATCAGTAGTTTATAATTAATTACGATCCAGAGTTTTGTAAATATACAGTAGTGTAAGTATACAAGCTTATTTTAAAGTAATATTATTCCTGTTACCTATGGCTGAAATAGTTTAAAACTAACTGGTTAAACATTACGTTAAAATAAAAAAAAATTTGGAAATTTTATTAACCTAAAGCGTAGTTTAAATTTCAGTTACAATATACAAGCAAATAAAAGAATTTAGAACTGCGTTGAGTGTGGTGTGATTCAATTCTAGTGAGGGAGTCTTCATAAACTATAACGGACGTAATAATACCACATACCTTTCCACTGACCTTAAATTCGTTACCTCATTCCACCTATGTCCAACTCTACAAACTTTTAACAATATCTCTTCATACAAAACTTCGGTAAAATATCACCTAAACTTCCCCACAAGCACCGAGATTACAATAATACAACCTTATAAACTAACAAACTATATCCCTACACATGAGTAAAAAGTTTAGCTGAGTTTGTACTAAACTTCATATATTGTATACAAGTTTGCCAGTACACTAGTTAAATTCTCCAGTTGTTATTTGACTACAGTAATTGGAGTTTACTCAGTAGAAGTTTTGGTTATAAAATGGTTGAATTTATGGTGTTTATTGCCATATAAATTACTAGAGGACGCCAGCAGCTACGCCTGCATTTTTTTTTAAATTTACCCGTTTTGGCCGATTCCGTGGGAGCTTCGGGAAATCCCTTCTTAGTGCACCCCTACGGTCCCCAAGGAACATACATGCCAAATTTCAGCTTCCTGCGCCCAATAGTTTCGGCTGTAGCGTGTCTGTCAGTCAGTCAGTAACGCAAGGATTTTATATATTAAGATAACTTTAAACTATTTAAGGGTTATTGAGCCGTTAAGTTTTATTGAATCGCCATAACTATACTTAATTACTGTTTCTTTCGGTATTTTTTATATAGGCTTTTCTATTACTTTTAATTATCAATAGCTGTCAGCAAATTATTGTTCTATATTCTGATATACTACATTTTCATATTTTTGTATAGTGACAGTTTGTTACTTCATTTTTTTTAATAGACTCACGCCTGTATCCCCGAAGGGGTATGCAGAGGCATATTACACCCACTTCTGTTACTTCAATTCTGTGTTAAAAATCAAACACTTGCATACTCGTATCTGCGAATAATAGACTTTACCATTATAAAAGAGTGCTTTATCAAATTACCCAAACCAGCACATTCCTCTTTAAACACTCACATGAGTCACAAAAAATGTCCTTTTACTAAAAGATTTATTTAAATAAAAGTCAAGGGCATGTCTGATCGGTGGTAGCCGTTGTGGATCCGAACGAACTCCGGATCCATTTCTCGCCACCGTATCAGGAGAAATACTATGGGTTTATTCAACTCACGACTCACTTCAATTTGAAGGGCGTTCTATACTCTGATTCACTGTTGGTTTCAAAGCGGACCAATTAGGGCATCTGAATCCGATAGCTACTAGGTGCGTTTTGATGCGGCTTAACCCGTGGTAACCCCCGGATCTGATACCGACACAGACAGACAACAACTCGTTCCACAGATAAGAACTGAATGAAAAACCTCTTACTTTATGAGATAAATTTAAAAATCCAGCTCTAGAGAATCTAATTCAAAGAAATTTTATGCTAATTGAATTTGTTCGACATCGGTTCTTATGTCATGCTCGTGAACGGCTGGGTTGGATTTCAAAAGGTATCAACTCACTTTTCAATGGTATAAAATTTCTTGTAGCTTTTATATAAATATTTTAATACCCGTATTAAAAATATTTAAGTACTGATTTAGAAATGGCACAAATAACATGTGCGAGGTATTAAATATTTCTTAAACCTGTCTGTTATTTTGTACTGGTGATAACATCGTTCAAAAGATCATTGTGACTTTGTCAGGTGGTATAATAACAGGTTCATTTTTTATCATTTGCTGTTTATTCAGTACATCGGCTTGTGTGGCTTGCGCCTATGGTTTTTTTTTGCCTTCAAACGCGTATGTGCTACAGGATTACTTGTATATACGTTTATATGTATATACGTAGATGTAAACACTTGTATCCTGAAAAAATTACCTTAATCACGTGAAAAGCTTCTGATTTCTCCTAGAAGACAAGAAATTGACTGTCTCGAGTTCATCTAAATACTAACGGGGGCAGTGACATTATTCACAAACAATATTGCTTTTAATTTCTTACACAGCTGTTAGCTAGAGCCTGTCGGTCACTGTCAGTGCATGTTGCTTATTTGCACTGACTTTACATGTTCGTCAACATTTCCGAGCTTGTATCAGACAAATAAGTGCTTGTACGGTGCATATGAGAGCCAGATTTATTTGCTTACAGCAAAGCTATTTACCTTAATTTCGGCCCGCAACTCTACAGTACATGCGTGATCGTGTTGCTTGCAACAGTACCAAAATATCTGATACTCAAAACAAAATTACGTAGTATATATCCCGAAAATATTGTCTTTCGGGATATATACTCGTATGTATAAAACTAACGCTAAAGACCAAGGAAGTTTAAATTCATCAATAGCTTAGCTATTGCCGTCAAACTGATATCTAAATCCTGATATTATTAAGCATAATAGTATTGAAGTTAATCTGCATACAAAACACAAACCACCGAAATGTGTAAACAATAGCACCTACTCCGGTACCCAAAGTTCTGTCACCAAATGCGAAGAGGGATGACGCCACGTCGCCGAGTTGTCCAACAAAGTGTCTCGATGTATGGATCACATTTTATTTGCATATAAGGGAGTGCGAAGTCGGAATACTAATGATTCCCTTCGAGGGATCGGTGAAAAGGTACCTGGATCGCAAACATTGTTTGAACATCATAGTAAGTGGCTTGGGAAGCGTTTATTTTTGCTGTTAGGCTTAGGGAGTGGGTATCGGAATTTGTACGGTAAATAACCTGGGCTGGCATCAGCGGATTATAGGTATTATAACTTTCAATCATTAGTGAATTATATGTTTGTTTGTCATTACTAGTCAAACCCAATAGAAGTCGCCATGACTTTATACTTTTACCTTTTTTATTTTTACTTGACTTTTTCAATCGACAAGTATGTAGTTTAATTTAAATTACTAATTACAATGTATTATTCCCTTTAAAAAAGAAAAGTGAGTTCAATATTATGTATTCCTGAAGTAGTCAGATTAAAAAAACTCACTAACTCTACCGTAAACTAACTCTACCGTAATAAATACTCATCAACTCACATTCACACAGTACTAATAAGGTACAGTATAGTAACCGTACAAAATTAACGGTTTTGTTAAGTTTCTTAAATATACAACCTACGGACACAATACAACCTACGGACACAACAAATATCAAGAAATAGCAAATATCACGAAATAGCCAGGGCTAAGAAAAATAATTTTCAGCTTTTTATCTTCCTACAACAGTTGTTAGCAATTCGTACATTGTTTTAGAGCCCCATATAGCCTAACTAGAGGACGCCAGCAGCTACGCCTGCATTTTTATTAAATTTACCCGTTTTGGCCGATCCCGTGGGAATTTCGGGAAATCCCTTCTTAGTGCACCCCTACGGTCCCCAAGGCACATACACGCCAAATTTCAGCTTCCTGCGCCCAATAGTTTCGGCTGTAGCGTGTCTGTCAGTCAGTCAGTATCGCAAGGATTTTATATATTAAGATGATGATTGTTCTGAAACAAGAATTGAGTGTTATGTCCTCTTCTAAACATGGTTGCGCTCTTATTTAAATGGCACAACAATCGATCACCCATCCAAGTGGTGACCTCTGCCAGATCACCACTAGCATGGGTGCTTTATTTTCTCAATTTGTTACGTACAGTAGTCGAGACACGCCCGGAGCACTATCACTAACGTTTAGAGAATCATATTATTTATTTTATCTAAAAAATAAATAATATTGTTCTCTACAAAAAAAAATTGAATCGAAAAGCATGTTGTTCTCACATACATCTTGTATTAGAGATAGTAATTCATTTGCGACATTGAATGTTGGTGGAGGAATGAACGGCAAATTTGATGAAGTATGTCAGATGATGGATGACAGAAAGATTGATGTTCTTTGTGTGAATGAAACAAAAAGAAAAGGGTGTGACACCACCAAGCATGTGCATATACGGCGTATTGGTCTGGGGTAGATAGTACCAGCAGAGCCTGTAAGGGAGTTGGTGTAGTACTGTCTGCGCGAATGAATGAGTGCGTAAAAGAGTTTGAATGTGTAAATGCTAGGCTACTGTGGATGAGAATGAAAGTAGGACTTACTCGTCTCTTTATTGTGGGGGTGTACGCCCCGGTCAATATAATTACGGGTATGTCACAACATGAGCAAGACGAAAGGCAGGAGTTTTGGGAGAGTTTAAGAGAGATTTTGAGGAGCTGCAAGGATAATGAAAGATTGATCTTGTTAGGGGATTTCAATGGATGGGTGGGAGTAAAGCGAGATGGATTTGAAAGGGTGTTAGGTGCATTTGGTGATGAGAGTGTGAACGAAAATGGAAAAGCACTGCTTGAGATTTGTTTGGAGTGGAGCCTTTGTGTGACAAACACCATGTTTGATCATAAAAGGATACATATGTATACGCGAGAGGCGAAAAATGTTAGAAGAAGTATGATTGATTTTGTGATAGTAGATGAACGATTGAGAAAGAATGTGTTGGATACAAGAGTATATCGAGGGATCGGCATCCACACAGACCACTTCTTGGTGTTGAGCCGGATAAGTGGGCTCTTTAAAGGATGGCGACACCGAGAGCATAATGAAAATAGGGTCTTGGAAAGAATAAAAGTTGAAAATCTACAAGAGAAAGATGTGAAAGATGAGTATAAACGAAGATTGATAGCAAGATTTGAGAGATTCGATGGCATAAATGATATGGAAGAATTATGGCAGGCCTTTAAAGAAGAGGTAGTATGTGTAGCGTCTGAAGTATGTGGTATGATCAAGAGAAGGAAAATACGAAAGGTTAAGAATACATGGTGGGACAAGGATGTACAATCAGCAGTGTCAGAGAAGAAGAAAGCTTGGTCAGATTGGTTGGCTGCCAGAGCAAATGAAAGAATGGGAAAAGCAACGAGTGTAGACATAGATGAAGCAAAAAAGGAGTTTGTTAGGTCAAAAAGAATAGTGAAAGAAATTGTTAAAAAGAAAAAAGAGGAAAAGAAAGATGAGTTTGATAGCAGATTATCTGACGATTTCCAGAGGAACATTAAGTTTTTCTGGAAATCCGTTCGTGCAGTTCGAGGAAGAACTCAATCCTCAGAACACACATCCATCAGAGACGAGAATGGAAGTATAGTAAATGGTGAATTGTGCGTGTTGAAGAGATGGAAAGAGTATTTTGAAAGTTTATTCGAAAGAACGGCGATAGAGACACCGATAGCTGAAGTGAATTGTAATGATAGCAATGATGAAAGCGTTATTGGCGTGGATGAGATCGTGAAGGCACTGGGAAGTATGAAAGTAGGTAAGGCTGCAGGATATGATAGGATTACAGTCGAAATGCTGAAGGCTGGACAGGGCATCATAGTTGGTCAGTTGCAGCGGTTATATAACTTGTGTTGGAACACCGGCCGAGTACCTAATGACTGGACCACAGCTGTAGTTGTGCCTCTTTATAAAGGAAAAGGCTCGCAACAAGACTGCAAAAACTATAGAGGCATTAGCCTTCTCAGCATTGTTGGCAAATTGTATGCAAAGGTACTTATTGAAAGAGTTATGGAAGTAACCGACAAGAAAATATGGGATGTACAAGCGGGATTCCGAAAGGGTATGGGATGTACGGATCAGGTTTTTTCCTTGCGAAGCATAGCGGGAAAATTTTTGGCCAAAGGTCAAAAGGTCTATTGCGCATTCGTGGATTTGGAAAAGGCTTACGATAAAGTGGTGAGGAATGAAATGTGGTCGGTGCTGTCAATGAATGGGGTGGACAGCAGCCTCATTCGAGCTCTGAAATCCCTTTATGAGGATTCTAGAGCTTGTGTGAGGATAAACGGGGCATACACTGACTGGTTTACCATCGATAAAGGTGTTAGACAGGGATGTGTAGCGTCGCCGTGGCTGTTTAACCTCTTCATGGACAGTTGTTTGCAAGATTTAAAACATAGTGACTGCGGATTAAGGATGAATGGGTTACTCGTCAAATGCCTCCTTTATGCTGATGATCAGGTTATACTTGCATCTTCAACGGAGGAGTTGCAGGAGATGGTAACAATCATGCATCGTGCGTTAGAAAGGAAAGGAATGAAAGTGAATGTAAGTAAAACGAAAGTTATGGTTTTTGAAAAGGAGGAATGCGTTACGGCTTGTAATGTTTTGATCGATGGACAGCGAGTGGAACAAGTGAATGAGTTTGTTTACTTAGGAACGTTGTTTAAAAGAGATGGTAAGAATGAAGAAGATATTGAAAGAAGAGTTAATGTAGGTAATAGTGTGAATGGAGCTCTGAAGGCGTTTATGAACAGTCAAAACGTGTCCAAAAAGGCACGTTTGGCTGTACATAGAGGTGTGTAAGTGCCTACCCTTATGTATGGTAGTGAAAGTTGGGTATAGCAGAAGAGATTTGAAAGTAGAATAAATGCTGTAGAAATGAGAGCACTGAGAAGTATGTGTGGTGTGTCTTTGACCGACAGAGTAAAGAATTGTGTGATACGAGAGTGGTGTGGGGTAAAAGAAGATGTAGTGACAAGCATTGAGAAAGGCATGTTAAGATGGTTTGGGCACATGGAGAGGATGGATGACGATAGACTGACAAAGAAGATATATCTGGCTAGTGTGAATGGGACAGGACAAAGGGGAAGACCTAGGAGAACGTTTTCTGACCAGATTGGAGACATCCTGAAAAAAGGACAAGTCAGAAGTACCTTTAACAGAAGAGCATGCATGAGAAACTTGATGGGAGTGAGTGAAGCAAGTGAGGTATGTCAGGATCGTTGCAAATGGCGTTCCGCAGTCTCTGCCTACCCCTCCGGGAAACAGGCGTGAGTCTATGTATGTATGTATGTATGTAATTCAAATAAATTAAATTATATGAAATTCAAATTACAAAGCTATTACTTAGACACACGTACAGGAATCAAAAGTAACTCGCATAAATCGTAATTGAAAGAGGCAAATAATTGTAAATATAAATCCTGTTACTGCGGAGACGAAATTGCTGATATTCCTAATCCAATCTTAATTAGCAAAACGACGAAACAAAATGAAATTTCTGAGAACTCTGTAATTGGTTATTCTTTTATTTATTCTCGAAGATTGTTGCTTTATCTGCGAAGGTAAGAAGATTTGTGAATAAATCAATTAATCAATAAATTATTCTGTAAGCGAATAACGTAATAAGTTGACTTTTGTTTTAAGATTGTTTACTTTTGTCTATTTAGATTACTGGTTACTACTAGATGTATATCTTTATTAGTAATGTGGCTAAAACTGTAATGCACATTGTATTAATAAAGGTACAATTCCGAGTTGGCCTGTAGATTGCAACCGCAGGCGACACTGCGGCTAGTGGATGCGGTCGACCGCAGTGCTGCCTGCGGTCGCAGTTGCTTCTATTCCAAGCGCGGCGGCATGTCGCGACTGCACGTGTTATTGAACCATGCCTCCGTCACTCCAGTGCCTTACCTATTACTTTCCACACTTTGTGTTTTACCGAATTATTGGGATAATTCGGATTGGATGTATCATAAATGACTTTATGAATAGCAAAAATGTTAACTAATTACTCTTCATCACCTTGCGAAAAATTAGTCGTTTTTGTAAATCTGAATTTTCTGCCGACCGCAACATCACCTGTGCGGTTGCTTGCGGGCGCTGCGTGCCGCGGCCGCAGGCGGCACGTAGCGACTGCAGGCCGCAGTGTTGCCACGCTTGGAATCAATTTCATAGAGATTCATAGAAACTAGTGGTGGCGCTTGCAGTCTGCGGTTGTAGTTTGCGGTCTGCAGCCCATCACGAACTTTCACCTTAAGATGGCAAGTAAACTGTGACTATGAGGTTTGCTTAATAGTTTGCCATAATGTTGATTAAGAACATATCTTAAATTATTATGCCGTACCTTAAGGGTAAGATAGGGGATAAAAAGGGTACCGCTAAAATAAAACAGCGGCAAGAAGGAGACTTCCACTGTCTTGTGATTCCGTCAGTCGAGTAAGAAAACTGCAATCAGTAAAGACTCAAAGTGAACAACGGTAAATTGTTTACTTCATTTTCGGTATACTATTCACAATTTTAACAAAGTAACTGATTCTCTGCATTGAGATCCTTAAAACAAACACAGTACGTTAATAAAAGCAAAATTATATAATTCTCTCGGTAAACATAAGTACTCAGATAATTACACACCTGAAAGTAAACTAAGTACCTACGGGTACAAAACTTTGACATACCCTGTTACTTCTTAAATTAATGACTTTGAATCAGAGCGGAGGAAATGGTGTGTAGCTACTCGTTACCACAGTATGGATTGTTTATAACGGTCAGGCCACGATCTATCGCGACAGTCAACGCGACACGCGACGTGTTGCAACTTGTTTTATTTTCTTTTTTTTTTTTAAAGACAGCTCCCGCACTAGGTAGAAATTCCTGTGTCGCGGGGGACTTTACAAACATTCAATCAACGGACACAAAGAACACCCAGACTCGAGACAACAATTTGTAGATCACACAAAGTGTTGCCTCGTGTGGGAATCGAACCCACGACACGCGGCGACCGCTTAAACCACTACGCCAACCGTGCAGTCACGTAAAATACTGTCTTACTATCTTTACCCATGACTCCGCCCAAGTGGATCGCAAGAAAGGTAGTGATAAAGTAAAAGTAGCCCTTATGTGGTGTGTAGCAGTTATGGATGTCCAGCCCTACTCCGCAACGAAAATATAAAAGAAGATGGAATTATAGGTGAAATGTGTATTATGTAATAGAATCTAAGCTAACTGATTTAACAATCTTCCAAGGGTCGTAGCGTAATGAAAATTGGCAGCTGTATGTCGTTCTGATGACAATACAATAATATGGTACTGTGGATCTGATTTGATGATGAAGCCGGAAGAAATGAACTGGAACTCGACATGTATCTAACTATGTAATGGAATCTAAGGTAACTAATTTAACCATCTTCCAAGAGACTTACCGTAATGAAAATTGGCAGCTATATGTAGTTCTCATGACAATACAATAATATGGTACTGTCAAACAGATCTGATGATGGAGCCGGAAGATATGAACTGGAACTTCAAGACGGAAAATCATATCATAGCTGTTTTGAATTTCTTAGAAAAGTCTTGTTATGAACTTTGACCACGATTAGGTTTCAATGTCTGATGATGAAGCCGGAAGATAGGCACTGGCATTCCATTATGGCATATCGTATCATAGTCGTGTTTGCACTTGTGAGAAAGGCCACGTAATGAACTTTGAACAAGATCAGGTTTCAAGGTTATAACAAACCAATTATATATTGTAGATCACGCAGTGGTGTATGTATTTTTGTACATAGTATGTGACAATAAATTAATAGTTTAAAAACACTAGAAAATCACGCTAAATGCACGTAAATACAAAAAATAAATTATGGATCCTTGAAGTGGTCTCTATTTCTGGGCTGAAGTGTAAACTATGTGCTTTTAATTATAATATTTGATTGTTAAAGCGTGGGCGCTGGAACAGGAAGTACTTTACTCTTAACAAATACTAATACCAACTTGACTAAAGCTGCATGATGTTGCACAAGAGCATAACATTTTTGTCGCCAAAGGGTTACCAAAGGGAACCAAAGATATCTAGTCCACGAACAAGAAATCTACATTTTGCCACTGATGAATTACCATTATGTACTTAATTTCCTGAAAGAACAGGCGTTAAAAATGTCTGTGAATGTCGTCTCTCTTCGCTGCTGGCGTATGTTTTGTCTGAGTTCGACATACGGGAACAGACTGTTTAATGTAGAGCCACCTACTAGTCGTGCTGCAACTCCAGTTAGAGCGCCAATCTACGTAGCCTGCTTCCCGTAAAATCTATTCACTTGATTTTGACGATCGGTTGGCGCAGCGGGAGTGTAAGCGACTTCTACGCCGAAAGTCGCGGGTTCGATTCCCGCTCAAGTCAAACATTTGTGTGCATGAACATGGATGTTTGTCTTGGTCTGGGTGTTTCTATGTATATTTATTTATTATTTATTAATTTATAGTCTCACACAATATGTATCCCCGAAGGGGTAGGCAGAGGTGTAAATATTACACCCACTTTTCGCCATGAATTTTTAGGTCCCACGTAATAGGGGGCGAGCCTAGAACAAATATTTACCGAAAAAATGCATCGTTATGTTTAATTTGACACAAAATTTTCATTTATGAACCGATTCGTATGAAACAAACATTAAATGTTAAGTGAAACTTACCGCAATATATCAGTGAAAACCGCATTCAAATCCGATTAGCCGTTTCTGAAATTAGCGTGCACAAACGCACAGACAAACAGATAAACAGACAAACGGACAAACGGACAGGCGGACAGACGGACAGATGGACAGACGGACAGACGAACAGACGGACAGACGGACAGACGGAAAAATAATATACAGGGTGTTTCATAACCCTCCGTCTGATCAATGATCAATTCCCTTCCCCTCGGATCACGAAAGTGTTTGGACGTGTGCATCCACGCAATTTATTTTTCTCAAAAAATCAAATTTAAAGTTATAAAATTCAACGAAATTAATCATAAAGTACCAGGCGCGCATAAGATACAAGATACACACAGGAGTGAAGGAGATACCAACACTTGAGACGGAGCTAGCTGCCACAGGTACGCCACTCATCTGTCATCTGTCATCCGAATGCAAGCTGTCATCTGTCATCCATTTGTCACCTGTCATCTATCATTCATTTGTCACCCGTTATCTGTCAGCCATTTGTGACCTGTCATCTGTCAGACGACTATTAACTGACACCGGATTTGTACAGTGTTGCCATAGTCCGAAAGCTAAGTCAAATTAGTAGAAAACAAATACATATATTGCGCTAACGGACAAGCGCCAAACTGCACAGTAAACTCCACATCGCATAACAGTCTTGTAGTTCTGTACCAAGTTATTCGTCCAACATGCCACTTCGGCCGCCTAACTCACTTGCCTCAGCGACTGAATCCACGCGCTCTAAAGTAACTATTAGTGCGGCCGAGACTTATGAATCAGATACAGCTTCTGAGAGAAGCGGCAGCGGCAACGTCACTATGCGCCATAAACGTAGACGTGACGATGATGATCTTAAGGATCTCAAACGCCAGATCTCGTCCCTAACATCGAAGGTAGACCAAAACTTTCTTGAAATCAAGCAATCTAATATGGAGCTTAAGGAAAGCCTTCAATTTATCTCCGATAAATATGATTCAATATTAAAGGCATTTGAAAACCTACAAAAGGAGAGAGCAGAAGATAAGAAAATTATAAATAATTTGCAAGAGAAGATAGAAGTTCTTGAGCGTAAAAGTAGGTCTGCGAGCCTGGAGATACGAAATGTGCCTATTCACTTACAAGCTAACCGAAAATTTGAATCGAAAGAAGACACGAGCACAATAGTGAAAACCCTATCAAATACTGTTAATGTTGACATACACGACAGTGATATTAAGGATATTTACCGAATTCCGACTCACAGAGAAGGCGCTAAACCGATCATGATTGAGCTAAACAGTGTATTAAAAAAGGAAAAACTGATACAGGCTGTCAAAATGTACAACAAAAACAAAGCAAATGGTGATAAATTGAATACTGGGCACCTGAACATACCTGGACCAAACAAACCGGTTTACATATCCGAAGCTCTAACTCCCAGCGCTCAGAAACTCTTTTATGCAGCTCGACAATTCGCACGGGAAAATAACTACGCTTACTGTTGGACCTCGCGAGGCGTGATATACCTACGTAAAGCTGAAGGTGAGCCTCAAAGTCGAATAGAGTCTGAATTATGTCTTAAAAGCCTTGGCAAGAAATGACTATCCTACGTAAGTTCACGTTTATTAACACTACACTACTCTGTTATAATTAAGTGTTTATTTTTTAATATTACTTTTATATTAAGTTATTGCCTTAGTTACTCACAGTTTGCTTTTATGGCATACCAAAATTGTATAGTAATCTATTTAGTTACTACTCATTGTTTATATATTATAAAGATTTGTTCCATTGAAATAATTATGCTTAATGATCCGCTGTTAACTTATTGTACCAATATGAACCATTTTAAAATGAGTAACCTCTTGCCTAAAAAGGCTACTTTTATCAATAATTTTGTCTCATTACCTCAATTACAATTACACAACCCACACATACACACTAAACACTACCACACACACAAGTTCCTTGACACAAACTCGTTGTACACCATTAATCCCAGCTTCCATATCAATGCATGTAAACTTATTCAACTAATGCATTATGGCACCAAACTTACTTTGGTCATTACTACATAAAAATAAAATTCGATAAAAACAATTTAAATCAATTTATGGATTCTGTAGAGTCCCTCAATGTTTCACGTTCATGTGTATGTTTACCAAACCAGTGTTTAAAGCATATAAAATCACCCAACCCAACATTCAACACATTGCATGTTAATATCAGAAGTATAAATTGCAATTTTGACGGTCTCGAAGTTTTGTTGCATTCCATAGATGTCGTATGTGATATAATAGTACTCTCTGAGTGTTGGTTGAGCAAGGTTTCAGACTTACCAGCGCTATCTGGTTTCGTGCCAACTAGGTCTTCATTTAGTAATCAGAATGATGGTGTAGTAGTCTATGTTAGTACTGCACTAACTCATAAGACAGTTAAACCGATATTCAATGACGCTAATTGTCTTGTTGTGAGGTTGGGTCTTGATACGGCTATTGTAGCAATTTACCGTACACCTTCGGTTAGGAATATAGACAATTTTCTCCATTCCTTGAACGATACCCTTGAGTCTTTGTCATCAATACCGACTGTCATAGTAATTGGAGACATGAACATAAATATAAGACCGGGTAATGATGATACTAACTCGGAGAATTATTTAAATGCAATGGCTTTTCATGGACTCCTACCTGCTCATACACTTCCTACTCGTGTCGGCAACTGCTTGGATCATGTTTTTCTAAAAACTAATAAACCTTCAACTACTTTGGTTCTAGAATCATATTTTACAGATCACGCACCTATCTTATTTTGTGTTGAACAAAAACCACTTCAATCTTTAAAACCTAAACGTGTGATACGACATATTAATCTTCCTCGTGTCGTTACTTTTTTGGAAAACTCTGATTACTCGAATGTGTTAACTTGTACAAATCCTAATCAAAGTGTGGAACTGCTTACTAATATGATATCAAATGCAATAAACCAGCACAGCACTAATAAAATAATCCCTCATCGAAAGAGAATCATTAAACCATGGGTGACGCCTGGTCTTTTACGATGTGTAAGAAATAGAGACCAGCTTCATAAAAAGGCAAAATTAAACACTAATGACTCTACTGCAGCATTAATATATTCTAGATATCGTAATTATTGTAACAATTTGTTGAAGAGTATTAAACGAGAATACGACAAAAAAATGCTAATCAAAGCAAATGGGAATCCTAAAGCAACATGGGATATAATTAAGACTATCAGCTACAGAAACACCTCATCCATGGATAAGTCGAGTGAACTTCTTAAAATTGCACCCGATCCAAAAGCTTCTGTAAATGCTGTTAATAATTATTTCGCAAATGTTGGACCTAATCTTGCTCGACAGGTTGCGCAAGGACCGCGTGATAGACGCTCAGACTTTCAATTTAACTGCATAATTAATCCTCTGGGTAACTCATTTGTATTACTCGAAACGAATCCCTTGGAAGTGGAAAGCATAATAACAGAATTAAAGTATAACTGTGCGGTTGGCCATGATGGAATTCCAGCTTCTATTATCAAATCTGCCAAGCATGCTCTAATTCCAGCTATTACGCATGTCTGTAACCTGTGTATCAGTAAAGGCACATTCCCTAGCACCTTTAAAATGGCGTTAGTGACACCTGTATTTAAGGGTGGGGATAGGGATCGTGTCGAGAACTATAGACCCATATCTGTACTTACTACATTATCTAAAATTATGGAAAAGATTGTGAATAAAAGATTGCTTAGCTATCTTGAACAAAACAATATCATAGCATCAAACCAATACGGCTTCAGAAGAGGTGTATCAACAGAGGAAGCTGTTCTTGAATTGACTAATCAAATAGCTAAGAATCTAGATGCTAGGACTAAAACCATAGGTATATTCCTTGATTTAGCCAAAGCTTTCGACACGGTTTCTGTCCCCATCCTTTTAGGCGTCTTGGAGAGCTTTGGTATAAGAGATATTACTCTAAACCTTTTTCGAGACTATCTCACTAACCGTCGCCAATGTGTGAAAGTAGATAACTTTACTAGTGATGAAGTTAGTCTAACTCATGGCGTGCCGCAAGGTAGTGTATTGGGTCCAACCCTCTTTCTGTTGTACATAAATAAATTGTGCCAGTTGTCAATTCCAAACTGCAAAATAGTCGTCTACGCAGATGACACTGCGCTTATAGTGAGTGCTGAAACTTGGGACGCCGCCCATCGTATAGCTGAACACGCTCTTGGCATAGTTATGAACTGGCTTTCAGACAATTTGCTTACACTAAATGTATCTAAAACCCAGTATGTTGCTTTTTCTGCCAGTTCTGCCACACAACCTATTATGCCGGACATTAGAATTCATAGCTTCCACTCATCCAATTTCGATTGCAATTGCCCTACTATACACAGAAGCTCTTGTATTAAATATCTAGGAGTATACATTGACAATACTTTGGGCTGGCAGAAACATATTGATGTAACGGTATCAAGGGTTCGCAAAATTATGTTACCTATGAAGAAATTAAGAAGTATTGCTGATGGTCCACTATTAAAAACGGTTTACTTTGCTTTAGCTCAGTCACTCCTCACCTATTGCATATCTGCGTGGGGTAGTACGTTTAGATCCTATTTACTTCGGCTAGAAAGGGCGCAAAGAGCCGTCTTAAAGGTTATGCTTCATAGACCTTATCGTTATCCAACCGCCCAGCTATTCAAAGACGTGTCTGTTCTCACTGTCCGTCAACTCTGCGCGCTAAATATCACCCTACGTGTTCACTCATCATTAACCTATGACCCGACGTTACTACAGAATAAACGCCGTAAATATGTTGTTTGCTCGCCTGTTGCTGCTAAAACAGCTTTAGCCAGCAGAAGCTATCCAAGTGTCAGCAGCCACCTCTACAACTCCATTAACAAAACATGCAATATATATCCTTTAACCAGAGTTAAATGTAAAAGTGTAGTTAACACTTATCTCCAAAAGTTATCTTACGAGGAAACAGAGCAACTCTTTGCAAAAAAATATTCATAAATGGTGTCGCAACACCAACATCACACACACTTACATGTACAAACTCATACACATTTATCTCCAATTAATTATTAAGCATCTACAACATGCACACTTCTTTCTTAAGTATATAATACAGTCACATAATTCATTCGGCCCTCCACTCGATTTGTATTTAATTTTTTTAAGCTATGTAAAAGTATTAAATTCAATTATTTTGTAGCTGCAGCATGTATTGCTTAAGTAGGTACGTAAACCAACTGGTGTCAAATTAATTGTAAGAGGAAGGCGCCAGTGTCTGTAACACAGTTGATACTAGCACAGACACTGACGTTCACTCTATCTCATTAAATGTTCATAGCGTTGTACCTAATTACTGTGCTTTTATGTTTACTTGAGATGGACAAATTGTATTGGCTTTTTGAAAATAAATTATTATTATTATTATTATTATTATTAATGAAGGGGTTGTAGAGTAGCGTAAAATGATATGGTATTTGTCATTATTTCCTGGAAATTCAAGATAAAATTTTCCCATGTAAATTTCATTAATTTTAAATAATATCATATCAGATTACCCATGGCAACACTGAAGACTCATAAATCGTAAAAGCTAGGTATCTACCTAAAGTTCATAAAGCTCAAAAGCAGCGCCTTTGAGTGCATAGGCCACCCGACCGCCTCCTTTGACAAAAGCCGCCGTCGCGAGTCATCGTCCTTTACACGTGCCAAGTATTATTTTAGGTATAACAGATTTTATGCGCTTGATGCAACAGCTTATCGATGGTTTAGGTAAAACAAAACGCAGTATTTAGGTTGTCTGTTGGTTTCGTGCGAGTGCGTGGCCAAATCTGATGTCAGTGTTTTCAGACTGCCCGAAGGCCTACGACATGGCCTAACGATTCTTGGATTTGGCTTTACGTGCCGTCGGAAATCCGGTAGCGCTCTCATGTAATGTCACACGCGGTCACCCATCTAAGAGTAGACTTTTGCAAGTGTTGCTAACTTTGCCGACCTATTAGGATCGGTAAGCCAAGTCGCGCTATGGCTGTGACGCGACGGTACTTACCTATGTTAATAACAACTTTTTAATTGGTTAAATCTTACGTAAGTAGGTGCCTACCTTAAATTGATAAAAATATCAACTTGCTGTAAGTTGCGACGGCCATTCTCCGCATGTCCTCCGCTCACGTCCAGACACTTACGGCACCTTTGCAACATCTATGAACACACACTACTTAACACTCCTGGGCTTAACACTCCTGGCACTTTGAAAAGCTGCAACGATGTGAGCACCGCATTGAAGCCGTTGAAACGCGCATTCCAACGGCACGGATAGACCCCGTGGTCTAACATACCGTTCCTCGTACTCCCTACGAGCTCCTGCATAATTACATTCACTCCTACCTAAACACATCAACATGTTAAAATATTCAGGGTTTGAATACGACATATCTAAAGAATTTACTATTTCACAATTTAAAGAGATCCGGCAGTCTAAACAAAAGGAATGCTCGCGAAAGACTGAGAGGTCAAGTAGGCAAATTGTTAATTTGTAAATTAAATAGGTAAATAATTAGAGATGTAACCAATGATATTCATTGAAGTAATGTTTTCATCGATATTTTATGTTATTGTTTACCTGATACAATATCGGTGGGCAAATCCCTAAAATGTTAGCTTTGTAAAATTGCATGTTTTTACGTACTGATATTCAATAAAAACATTCCATGGTTAAGACCAGTATCAGTTTATTTGAGGGTACTGACTCCCCGTAACGACTGTCAAGGATCTTCATGACTGTTGGTCCGACGGTTTGACGTCCTCTTCCGAGACACGGGGCAAACGTTTATTAACAATTTATTACGCACGTAACTTCGAAAAGACTTATTAACTTATCATGTATTATTATTATTATTGATACGCACCGTGGAGTCGAACCCGATACCCTCTGCATGGCAGTCCGTTGGTATCGCCACTAGGCTATTGTTACCAGTTTGTAACATTTCACGTTTAATTTAAATAAATCGATATTATCTGTTGATCGTAAACATTACTAGAGCGGTCCCTTTGTGTACGGCGGCTCGCTTGACGGTAAAATTGCACTATTTTAAGACTGTTTTCACAGCTGTCCGGGAGACCCGCATGGGCAGTCCGTGCGCGGAAGGCCCGTACGGATCACGCCCGCAGCACTCTGAAACGTGGAATCATTGAGTACGATACGGTTGCTAACGGGAGACAGTCGCTTAAAAATATGAATGCAAAAAATGACTGTACAGAGTACTCCCGGAGCACGGCCGTTCCGTATCGCTGTGAAACGATGAATGAGCAGCGACGAGATCGCGGCAGGGTGCGGGCGGAATCGGGCGCGGGACGCGGGTGGCTTTGTACGGGCTCTCCCCGGAGCGGGTCACGTGCGCACCAATCCGCGTCGCTGTGAAACGATGTTCTAGCTCCTCATGTGCGCTCCCGCTCCGGGCGCCCGTAGTAGCAGCCCGTACGGGTCTCCCGGACAGCTGTGAAAACAGCCTAAAAAGGTGGCATGCCCTTGGATACGGAAAGCGGCAAAAGCCGACGATATTTTAATAGAATTAATATTTAAATATATCAAAAAAATTATATTATAATTTCGGGGTAATGTTTCTCCATAGTATTGTGCTAAGGAAATAAATTCTGATGTTTTATGATGAGATAGATTTTTTTTATTATTTTTCCTGGTATGCCTGAGAAGTCAGTAATATGTCCTTTCGGGATCGGACAGGGGGTTATGAAACACACTGTATATGCCACCTTTGTACCTCAAGTACTTTTATTTCAATTATTTTTATTCCGTATATGCCGGCGACACAAGATCGATGTGATGTTGCCTATGTGCAGACGTAGACAGCTTTTCCCTGAGATAATGATGATTAAGATGAATTCCGGATACTTACTGATGTAAAGTATTGTAATTAATCAATCTGTTATTTTGATGAAAGCGTGACTTAGAAGGTGCTCAGCATTGAACTTCCTAAGATATTGCTAATATAGAGTATGTGCTACGGATTTATGTCTATAAGCATTCTCAAAATTCAAAAATTCAAATCATTTATTTGCGTAATATGGGTTACAGGGATCTTAAATTATCAATACAGGGTATCACCATATCGTGCAGGCTTTAATATTTCCCATAATCGACTATGGTGATGTGTGCTATTATAACCAGAATGCAGAACATCTCAATAAGTACGACGGACTTCTCAATAACTGCATTCGATTCATTTACAATCTTCGTAAGTATGACCACGTCTCTACTTATCGTTCCGAACCTAGATGGTTACCAATTCGTCAACGCCGGTGTTTGCGTGCTCTTACTACACTCTTCTCTATTCTCAAGTCCCCATCCCCTCCAACTTATCTCACCTCATACTTCCAATATCTATATTCTATCCATGAGAGAGATCTTCGTTCTTCTCATAATCTTCTTCTTTCTTGCCCCAGTCACACTACTGGGTTCATTAACTCTTCTTTTGTTGTGCAGTCTATTATTTTATGGAATACACTCCCTCCTGAAATCAGATTGTCCACCAACCGTTATGCTTTCAAAATGAAAGTTCGAGAGCTTCTTTTTGAGAGATTGAAGGAATCAGCACATCAATCTCATCCATTATTATAAGTATTTATGTATATATTGTATGTATGTATATTTAGGTGTATATAGATTTATGTTTATGTATGTATTTATAGAAATATATAATATATTGTATGTATTTTATCCCTATTATGTATATACCTATTTTATTGTTTTTCCTTATAACTAGTATTTAAATTTATACTTATTAAAATATATGCACCTACCACTGTTATCTCTGCACCACCTTAAGGTTGACAGGTAGAGAATGCCTTATGGCATTATGTCCACCTTTGTACACCATGATTGTGCATAAAGAAATAAATAAATAAATACTCAGCTTTTAAGCATGCAAAATTTCATATTTAACATTATTAGGTATGTATTTATTTAAAACATTATTGGATACAAGTATGACAACACTTGTGATCGGAGTAGGTAGATTGAAATGACGTAATTGATCCGAAACGTATATATTAATATGGACATTCCTCCGGAATTGGTTCATTATTAAAAAAAAAACGGAACTTAGGTAGGAATTGTATTCTTGCGGATTCAAAGGGTTGCGGAATATACGAAAAGTTACCGCGGCCTTGGAACGCAAAGTTCACTTGTTGGAACACGGGTGGGTTTTAGGCACTAAGAGTCTGACACTCCCTTCAAAAAATAATGATATGAATTGTATTAAAATGAGCAATATTATATTCTTCATATTTTTTTAACGGTACTCAGTCACGATTTGTCAAAACCCAACTACCAATCAGAACAAAGGATTATGGGTTGCACTAACCGGTTATCAAAACAATGCGTACGGCCGCCGACGACATGCCGGGTAGCTCACTCGTTTACTTTGGTTCGTAGAGTGCGCTACTTTGTTTGTTACTGTGTTGTGAAAACCGTCTATCTCTGCTTGTGATAGTCGTATAAGACTGATGAACTCTGTTCATATTACAAAGGAGGACGTGCTTCGTAAAATACGGTTATTGGACTGCAACAAAGGGGCTGGCCAGGATAGCATCCCACCTCATTTCAGCAAAATGTGTGGTGATGAGTTGTGTGTACCCTTATCGATTATATTTTCCAAATCTTTACGTTCTGGTGTATTTCTGGCTAGATGGAAAATTGCACATATAGTCCCCATACACAAATCCGGTGACAAATCAAACTGTGAAAACTATAGGCCGATCAGCATTTTGTCCTGTATTGCCAAAATCTTTGAGTCGGTCGTATACGATTCATTATACTACCAGCCAAGTCCATCTATTTCACCAAGTCAGCATGGTTTCGTAAAGAATAGGTCTACTCTCTCTAATCTTTTAATCTATAAAAATTACTTATGTAGTGCATTTGGCGCGAGACATCAGGTCGATTCCATCTATGCCGATTTTTCGAAGGCATTCGGACAAGGTGAACCACTCTTTACTATATACCAAGTTATCAAACCACGGAATACACGGGAACGTACTTCGCTGGGTCGAGTCGTATCTTAGCAAAAGAAGTCAACTTGTATCTATCAAAGGCGACCTTTCACTACCGGTGATTACCACCTCCGGCGTGCCACAAGAATCCCATTTAGGTCCTTTGTTCTTTTTAATCTTCATTAATGACCTCGTGGAGAAGCTAAAGTGTTCATGTCTTTTGTACGCTGATGATCTTAAAATTTACTCTGTTATAAATAATGTGCGCGATGCGGAAGCCCTTCAGATGGACCTTGAGACCGTTAGTGACTGGTGCCGAGATAATTTTATGCATCTTAATACTGACAAGTGCTGTGTTATATCTTTCACTCATAAAACACATAAAATCCTCTTCAACTATAATTTGAATGGCCAGAGCCTCGATACAAAGTATGTTGTCAAGGATCTGGGTATAATATTTGATGAGAAGCTATCATTTCGCCCCCATTATGACCACATTATTAGTAAAAGCACTAGTCTTCTTGGTTTCATTCTCAGAATAACCAAAGATTTTAAAAAGCCACAAAGCCTACTCTATTTATTCCAATCTTTAATTCGTAGTGTGTTAGAATTTAACTCGCCTATCGGGTCACCTTTTTACGATGTTCACATAAACAGAATCGAACAGATATAAAGAAAGTGTTTAAGAATAGTTTGTTATAGATTTAATCTTAATCAAGAATTACAAACATACAACGACAGGCTTAATAAGTTCATAATGTTGTCTTTGGAATCTCGGCGTGCAAGCACTGACCTATTGTGTCTCCATAAAATAATTCATGCCGCATTGGATTGCCCTGATTTGTTAGCTCGAATTAATTTAAATACTAAATTTAGATCACGACACCCCCACCTTAAAAGTTTTATTTTAAACGTGCATATTAACAACACGTCGTATTACAACCCGATAGTACGGATGTGTCGACTGTACAATGATTTATTATCAGAACACCACAAGTCTTTGGACATTTTCAATAACCGATTTGTGAAGTTTAAACGAAACGTTAGGCATATTATGTCTAATCACTAATCAGTCTAATGTAGCTATAGGAATATAATGTTGGAGTACTGTTGAAATAATTCTATTTAATTCGTCTTGAGTAGGTAGGTACCGTTTGCTGTTTTGTTTTTCTTTGTTTACCTCATTTACTTTGATTTTACCCCGTTTTGTTTCCAAATTCTATTTTTTATTTTTTCACTAAATGAGCAATACAGTCTATTGTGATCATGCAGTGTACACATAGTTAGGAACTTAGTTTAGAACTCAACTGTAACTTTTATATTTTAACCAACTTGTACTATGTTCTGTTTTGTGTACCTAAATTATATAAATAAATAAAAAAACGTTACTTGACCTTGGCTTGTGTATATACTGACTTCTGGAATCTGCTCAAAACCACGATTTGGCTCGAATATACGGACTTAGATCTTCACTATTGAATTGGATCTATATAAACTAAGCTTTGGTAAGTAATATTTTACTTAGAATATTTTTAGTATTGTGTTTGTTTGCTTAAGCTGTTGAACATACCATGAGTCTTAAGATTGTAAAATATTTAATAGAGTATGAAACAGTGACCTTAGTGCGAAACAAAAATATGATATTCTAGTACTGTAGTCGCAATTCAGCCAACTTCAATGAGTTAGGTGATTTTTTTTACTAGAAAGTGGAATCCTTATATAATTTGGGTGCCATGTATCCTACTTGCAAGGTATTGGTAAAACAAATTTCAATAGGTTTTCTCAACAAAATATTCATGCTCATATTGTAAATTAATAACTAGGTTTTTATTGCAAAATTTTATCCGTTGTGCTTAAATTATATATAGTATTCTTAGGACGTAATTATTTTATTGTTAAATTAAATTAACTTTCTCATAATGTTTTAAACTGCAGTTTCTGAACTACAATTTTGGATCACGTTTTCAAGCCAAAGTAGAACACATGATAATTTACTATGTAATATGCTCAGCCATACAGAAATATGTTAATTTTAGAGTTTGCGATGTAAATCACAGAAAGCAAATCTGTCCTTTTTTCAGTCGAGTCACGATACATTAAAAAAACAACAACTACTAAATAAAACATAATTTTTTAATGTCTTTGTTTTAGGTGATATACAAGGTTCCATCTCTTCAACAGAATTCAGATATGGCAAACGTCAAGGCTGAAACTGTAGAAAAATGGATGAAACGGTCATCCCGATATACGATCACGCTAGTGGTACAATATACTGTTCAAAATGTGAAAGCCATTTGAAAACTATAAATAAAGGAAACATTAAAAGACATATGGAAGGAGCAGTACACCAGGGAAAGTTTAAGCGGCCCGAAGAGGAATTTTATTTCGATCTTATAAAATTTCTCATTTTGTGCAATATTCCGTGGTCTCAGATGAAAAACACCACTTTTCAAGATTTCTTTAAAAAATATATGTGTAGTACCTGTTGTTTTTCGTGTAGTAATCGTAAACTGCCAGATGAATCACAGTTACGGAAAGTTTACTTGGACAAGTTTTATAAGGATAAAATCGATTCAATTCGGCAAAATTATAAAAACGAGAAACTATGGATATCATTAGATGAAACTACAGACTTTTTAGGTCGCTATATAGTCCATTTTTTAAAAAAACCATTGCATCCTAGCAATTTGACCAGACCTTATTTGGTAGCGTATAAAATGCTAACTGTAGTTAATGGACAAACAATCACGCAATTTGTCTTGGAATGTTTGGAAAATTTTTGTGAAGATTCTTTTGAATCCAATGTAGGTAACGTTCTTGCCCTCTGCACTGATAGCGTTGCATACATGCTGTCTGCAGGATGAAATTTAAAAGGATACTTACCTATAATGAAGCACGTAACATGTTTGGCGCACTCTCTTTATCGCGTATCTGAGCAAATTAGGTTAGAATATCACGATGTCAACATTTTAATAGCAAATGTTAAAAAGGTTTTTTTGAAAGCTCCAAGCAGAGTCAAAATTTTAAAAGAAAAATATCCAGATTTGCCGCTACCTCCCCAACCAGTTGTTACCAGATGGGGCACTTGGTTAGAGGCAGCGTTTTATTACGCTCAATACTTTGATAAAATAAAAGACGTATTATCTTGTTTAAGCAGCTCTGATACGGTATCTATCCGAGACGCAAAAAATATTATAGAAAAAGAAAATTTTAAACAAAATTTAAATTACATCAAAGACAATAATTTTATAATTCTAATTTCTTTAAAAGAATTGCAAAAGAATAATTTATCCTTGACAGATTCACTTTTAGCATTTGACCAAGTCAGAGAGGCTATAAATCATTGCAATTTTGCATTCAGAAAATATAAAAAATAAAATAGAGCGTGTTATGGAACGAAATCCGGATTTAGACACACTTAGAGAATATAGTGTGGCTATTGAAAAAAATGAAGCACATAATTTAATACCTTTTTTTTTAATTTGCTCCTTTGACATCGTCAGATGTAGAACGGACTTTTTCCATTTATAAACGGACTTTAGATGTTAAAAGAAATAGGTTGAAAATAGAAAATATAGAGAAACTGACAGTTATATATTTTAATTGTAAAGATTACCAGGATAGTAACGTTGTAATCGACGAAGATTAAATACATTAATTTTATTTTTGATACGAAAATGATGTGAAATGTACATATTTAACAATAAACAATGTTGATTTTTATTCTTTTTATTTATTTTACCTTTGTAAATTACCATGGTCACTATGAAAGTATTGAAATTTAAGTGCAACAATTAAAAGAAGTTGTGGCCGTATAAAGGCTAAAAATTAAAAAATATTAAAGCTTCGATCGGAATTTGATTGTTTGTTTATTATTCAATAGATAAATAATAAATTAATTTAGTTTTGATACCTTCCTTTAAAATTTGAATTGAGTAGTAATAATATCACTACCAACATTAACTATATTTAATTGAATCCGGAAATACCGGAATTACTTTCCGGAAAAATGGCTTTTCCATGTTATTCTTTCGGTATGCATTTATGACTCAAGTACCAAAAATCAATCTACCTACTCCGATCATTCGGATGATATAACTTATGAATAAATATTAAATAGTAACAAGGGATGTCAGAATTAATGAGTATAATATAAAGTAAAATCAAATCCAAACATGTCATACAATTTAAATAATGTCAAAGTCATGTTTTTATAAACATCTATCTGTTAGATATTCCTTGACAGAATAGTAAGCAGTCATTTTTTTACACCATGCTTAGATATAATAAAATTCGTAATATTTAACAGTTCCTTTGGCAAGTGGTTATAAATGCGTGGTGCCATACATAATATGCTTTTGTTCACTTGTGCAGTGTTGCTAGCAGGGATGTGTATTTTCATATTGCGTCTTCGACTGTTCAGTTTCTCAAATTTATTCATATTTTTCCTCACAAACAAGACAATTTCGAAAATATATATACAAGGTAGCGTTAGTAGCTTTAATAGTAGAAAATAAGGTTTGCAGGCGATAGGTCTGCGAATAAAATAGTTTTATTGTTTGTAAATTTCGGTAAATCATTAATATATATATATATATATATATATATATATATATAATGGACCCAACACACTTCCTTGTGGAACAGAAAAGATTGTCTTTTTACCTTCTGATAAATAATTAATGACTTTTTTAGTTTTTGGACATAACCTAGTAATTTGCGTTAGCTGTATTCTGTCACTAATGTATGATTTTATGAGATCCAGGACATTTCCCCTAATGCCGTATGCGTACAATTTATTAATTAATATTTCATGATCTACATGGTCGAAGACTTTTGTACGGTCCATTAACAGTGCACATGACTGGTAACCTTTATACATGTTACAAAAAATTGTATAAAGAAAGTCGTAAATAGCCATATTTATGCATTTATTTTTTCTGAATCCGAGTTGTTCTTCGCAAAATAACTGATTCATTACAAAGAAATTGCAAAAAATACACTATCATAGCTACATACCTTTTCAAATATTTTAGAAAGTACAGGTACTAGTGCAATGGGACGGTAGCAACTCATGTCTTTTCTGTCTTTTTTTTAAACAACGGTTTTATTAATGTAATCTTCATCCATTCCATCCATCCAGTGCACATGACTGGTGACCTTTATACATGTTACAAAAAATTGTATAAAGAAAGTCGTAAATAGCCATATTTATGCATTTATTTTTTCTGAATCCGAGTTGTTCTTCGCAAAATAACTGATTCATTACAAAGAAATTGCAAAAAATACACTATCATAGCTACATACCTTTTCAAATATTTTAGAAAGTACAGGTACTAGTGCAATGGGACGGTAGCAGCTCATGTCTTTTCTGTCTTTTTTTTAAACAACGGTTTTATTAATGTAATCTTCATCCATTCTATAAATCAACTTATGTTACAAGCCAATATATAGTATAAAGTAGCTGACCCGGCAAACGTTGTTTGGCAAATTTTTTTTTTTTTTGAAAAATAGATGTTGGCCGATTCTCATAGATACCGGATAAGCACAAAAAATTTCATCAAAATCGGTCAAGCCATTTTGGAGGAGTATAAGAATGAAAACTGTGACACGAGAATTTTATATATTAGATACCTAATAGATTTCGTACAAAGAATCGTCAAACTTGCCTCTTAAACAACAGTAGATTAGCAAATTGTTCCAACCCATCCCTCCTAACACACACACATAAAAAAACCATGCAAACCAAAGCAACCCTACAAACTCGTATAATCAAGCCTTCGAGGAAAATCAACAGAAACTACCCACAATGGTATAACTCAATCACTTCTATTTGCTGAGAGAAATGGCGGTCAAGAATGATTCGCTACGCAAGTTAGCCGGCGAAACTTTTAACAGATGAAATTGTCCGTAAGTGCACAGTTTGTTGACAAACAAACTAACATTCACTTCGTAGTATTAGCTACTTTTGATTCAGAAATTATTAATTTACGGACACTCGTACGACAAAGTATTGATTTAATGCCATAGGCAGGTATTATACTGTTGGCATCTTGTGTAGTGCTGTAAAAAATAATTAGACTCAATCAAAAACAAATGTAAAAAATAATTTGACGCAATCAATGGTTATAAACCATTGATTGCAGAATGTAAATGTACTTAATTTAATTCGTAATACTAGAATGAACTTGGTAAAACATGTATAACACTTCCAACAAAAATCATAACATAAAATAAAGATTGTAAAATACAGCAATGTATAATAAAATTATAGTCATAACTTAAAACTCACTATAGCCTGAACTTTCTAAATTCTACACCACAGCGATTGTTTGTTAACCCCATCTCCCCCGTCTTCCCAAAGCTACTATTTGCTTCGTGTATTCTTTTAATTCGTCGCTTTGACGTCATGGGACTTTGTATTCTTAATCAGTCATCACACAGCCGGTATATCGTATCTCATTGAAATCAAGTTCTTTCACTATTTGCCCACTTGATATATAAATAGGTATATCAAAAGTATGTAGTACACTTTATACTAGAATTACATTCAATGTCTAACATTATTACGCATCTCATAGCATGTAAGACATGCACTTTGGTTTGAAAGAGCGCTTGCTATCTCAGTTGAATCGCTTTTAAGTACAGTCTAGAGACAGTAGTCTACAGTGAGATTTCTTCTGTCTATGACGTCATATTGTGAACAAGACGAGTCAAATAAATAAACTCAGCAACGTAATTATATTGAAAGTTATAGCAACTATTTTATACGTAACTAGCGACCTGCCCCGGCTTCGCTATGGTGCAAAATTATATATATAAGCATATCTCTTGAATCACTTTATCTATTAAAAAAACGCTTCAAAATCCGTTGCGTAGTTTTTAAGATTTAAGGACAGACAGACGGCAGACAGACTTCGTTTTATACTTAGATTAGACTTATTTAGTGATGATAAATACGTAAGGTTATTATTTAATTGGTTGGATGTGGCTCAAGATCTGTCTATGTGAAGAGCCTTGGGGTGAGTGGTCGTCTCTAGGCTGTCATGATGATGATAAAGGTTATTTTGAGATTCAGTTTTAACTAGAGCAGTAGGGCAGCAGACTTTACAACCCATTTGACATAGAAGGTATCAAATTCAACTCATGGAGCGCATCATTTTTGGCGTAACATGCGTATTACAATTCTTAATTATCATTTGCCCTACGCCTCAAAGAGCACGTTAAGTTTTTGGCCTCGGCCGTCATGAAGATCTTTGGAAGTCTCCTTTGATATACTGACACTGGTCTCAGCTATTGAATATTGCTATCCCTTGGTGTTGCTTACGCCATGGAATATTGCTATACTGCGGAGGTTTGCGTTGCGGGGGTCAGGCGGCAGTTACTCTGTGGAAAAGCTGATATATTGCCTAGCTATGTATCAAACACAGTGAAAAACTCTAAACTGCTTCAGACTATTTTTGAACAGTCCACTTTACCAGCTCTTCTCACACCATTGAAACAGTCAGTAAACATTTGAATGTTGAAAATATTCCTTTTTTTGTTCCCAGGATCCACTAATAACCGGTAAAACACACATCTCGGGCGCAGACGGCGACGGTCTGCAAGCATCATGGCGGACGCTGCACGTCTTCCCTGACGACTACCCAACGCACCGAGGATATCTATCCCTACGGTGTCGTGCCACGCTAGCGACGCGGCCACCGCACGTGCGCTCCATGTCCGTGCGCCTGTATGTGGCCGCGAGGCCGCATATATCCTCGTATATGTTTAGTAAAAATAGTGAGTATGTTTTATTTTATAGAAGCATGTAGAATCACAATCATGGGCAATCGCTATCCCTTTGGGTTGTCGAGGTCAAACGGTAGTCGCTGTGTGGAAAAGCTGATATGCTATCATATCTGGTTAGACTAGTAAGTAGACCCCGGGCTCCTAGGCCTGTAAGTCTTGGATGCAACCAGGATAACGCTAGTACGATGATGTTTTTTTTTATATAATAATAGGCGGAAAACGAGCAGACGGATCGCCTGATGGTAAGGAATTACCACCCTTGGACACAAAAACACCACAGGAGTGACAAGTGCGTTGCCGCACCTTGGGTTTGGAAAAAGGATAAGAGAAGGAGTGAGATAAGGGAGATGGAATAGGGGATGGGGCCTCCGGCACTCTCACTCACCTAACAAAACGCAACAGTTTAGGTAATGTTACTTTACGTCGATTTTCTGTGAGAGGGTAGTACTTCCCCTGTCGAGCCGGCCTATTCATGCTGAAATCAGCAAGGCTCTACTACCTACAAAAATCAATGCTGTGGTGATGGTGATCTAGAATCACATACATACATACACATACATACATAACATCACGCCTTTTATCCCCGAAGGGGTAGGCAGAGGTGTATTTCTACACCCACTTTTCGCCAGATATACTTTAGTCCCACGTAATAAGGGGCGAGCCTATTGCCGTACCGGGCACATTTCCAGACTCCGTGCTGCTACTGAGAATTTCGTGACAGAAAAACCCAATAACACTGCCCGACCCAGGAATCGAACCCGGGACCTCCCGATCCCACGCGCACATTTATGCCGCGAGACCAACGAGGCAGTCGTATAGGGTTTGATGTCGAGTTTTCCGTCTCTACGCAAAGATGGTATTTGCATCGTGTTATCCCTTAGTCGCCTCTTACGACACCCACGGGAAGATAGGGGGTGGTGACACTTGTGTTCTATGCCGTCAACCACACGGAATCAATGCTGGGTATATAACACAGATTTACTGAAGAGTTTTAAAGCTATAGGGTAACACATTAGTCCAGTCAAAATAGACGAAACTAAGCCATAACCTGGACATAATTCGCATAAAGCTGAAAAAAAAATCCTCATTGATCCTACTTCTGCAATTTTTTTTATCCAAGATCAAACATAAAAAATTTAGGACTTTTTTTTTTTTTCTTGAAAACGGTGAATTTTATCGTGAAAGTAGGTCAGACAAAGTTGTAGATCATACAATTTTGTACAAAAATGGTATTGAAACTTTTTTTCGTACGACTCACCATTCGTGAGATATCGTGGTTTTAACAATTACAATAACCCCAAAAAATCCAAACCCAAAAGCCAAAATGATTTATATAACTTAATCCAAACCAAAATAATAAGTCTTATTAACACAGATAAACGTAAACTGAATAGCGACATTCCAAATCAGATTTTCCGAATGACTGAGTGAAACATTTTAAAAAGGACTTTTTACAAAACAAGTGTGCCCAATTCTGTCTATCTAGCTGACAGGAGGATCTCAAAAATGAAAAAAAGGCCCGATTGTAGCCGCAGGCAGGCACGACTGAGTGGCATCGTCTATCGACAGACTTGACTTATTTTAACAGAACTTAAACAAAAGATGACGTAGCGTGAGACTTCTTTTTTTATATTTTTGGCCACTGGTGCTTTGACAACAATACGTACACTATGTGTGAGCGCAGAAGGCTCTCAAACCGTTTATAAGTAAACTAGACGGCGCGAAAATAATATCAGCTCTGGGTTATCAACTGTCCTACTGCTGGCATATGCATCTTGTCGGTATGAAAACAGTTACGCTATAATCCCACCGCGCTGGATAAGAACTGTTTTTTAACAAGGCTGTGTACTAACACAGCCTTGTTAAAAATCAGAATCTAAATCTTGTCGAGAAAATAGGAAATGCTATACGTCAACTTATTACGCTCTCTAAGGTCCTGTGCAAACCACGTTTTTTAAAAGCGCCGTCGACGTGCGTTTCAAAAACGCGCGTCGACTTATCCTACAGAGCAGTTTGTTGTCGTTTGTATCGATACAAACGCGCCGCACTGCGCGTCTGTATCGATACACACGCGCGTTAGTATAGCGTTTGCTCAGATTATTAGAACAAAAGGCAGGTGGAGCGCATTCATCAAAGTGAGGCACGTTGACAGCTATGTGTGCGTGACATTTGGCAACTGCATTGTACGGACACGAGCATCTATGTGCGTGTAAAGTTGCCAGATTATAAATAATCTCCCACTCATCATCATCAGCCTTTAACAGTCCATGGCTGGACTAAGACTCTCCTTTGAAAGGAGGAATTGGCCTACTTTACCACGCTGGCCAAACGGGTTGGTGTAGGGTTTGTATCAAGTTTTCCTTCTCTTACAGTGCTGTTCTCTGCATAATATGCTCCCTCCGTCGGCTCTTACGACACCCATGGGATGATATGGGATGGTGACATTCCGTATTCTTAATCCGTCACCCAATCTCCCACTATTTTGCACATAGTTTTGTAATGTTTTTATGGAAGTTATATACTGACATTAGTTTGCGGTCTTGAATAATTTACTGTATAACTGTAAAAGATTTCATTATGTATAATATTCATGCACCGGAGACAGTGAACATTAAAGAAAGCGACATACACTATACAGGTGAATATAGATCAATTCTCTCACCCTTGTAAAGGTATTCATAAACGAGCGAAATTTTGTCAAGTACACAATAAAGTATAAATATTATGATTTGTAGACAACACTAATAATACTATTAAAAATTTTAAATATTAGAAGCGCAAACTCATGGATATGCATGTTTATTCTGACCATTCCAACGTACAGTTCTCAAACCTGGTCACCTACCCAGCTTCACAGGTCACGCCTAGGGGTCTGCCAAAGAGCCATAGAGCGCTGCATCCTGGATCTTAAACTTAAAGACAGGATACGGAACACCGAGCTGCATTCTAGAACAGGCATCAAAAACGTGGGAAGAAAGGCTGCTTGTCTCAAATGGAACTGGGCCAGCAGCGTCAGCCGTATGTACGAGGCTCGTTGGGCAAGAGTTTCAACACTGTGGGTACCAGAGGATAGACGACGTCGCCGAGGCCAGCCACGAAACAGATGGCGAAATGACCTAGACGCCTACCACAAGAGCTGGCTTGAGATTACGTGCGACAAGCATACCTGGAAAGATTTAGGGGAAGCCTTTGCCCAGGAGTGGGACAATGTAAGCTATTAAAAAAATGAATGCCTGCAATCAATTATTTCTGTTTCTACACATTAAGTACATGAATATTTAGATCGTATAGGGATCGAACCCAAAACAATGTATACATATTGGAAAACCTATAACAATATCTGCTAATCAAGATATATCTAAAATATAGTTTTATAATATGTTAATATATTTTTCACTAATATGACAATTCTTATTACATATTACATAAATCAATTGACAGGTGCATTTTCCATAATAGAGGGAAAACGGCGTCGACGTAAACTGGCAACACTTACACATTTTTTTGCAGAAATACGAATTTTATCGAAATTAAATTATGAAACAGACAAATAATCCATAGATAACTGTGAAAACATATTCTATCTTTCTGTTTTTGCTTTTGGAAACAACTTTTACAATGTTTAAAAACGCATGACGGCATTTTATGAATTTAAAAGTTGAGTTGATCGGGGCGCGTGTACGATGCTTCGTTTCGCACTGAGCTGGATTTGTATTCACTCTTCAATTTGTATTTGCTTTAGTGGCCTCACGCAACTGTTCCGCACGCTCCATCTGATTCTTGTTCTATAATCTGAGAGCGTCTGTATCGCTACACACGCGCGTGTGCATCGCGTCTGTATCGCTACACACGCGCGTTTGAATTTATACAGGTGTGCAAAGTTCTACAGGCTGCGTCTGACTTGCGTGCGCATCGTGTTTGTATCGCTACAAACGCGCGTCGACGGCGCGTTTAAAAAACGTGGTTTGCATAGGCCCTAAGAGTAAACGAAAGTTCAAAGATTTTTAATATAAATATTTAGGGCTTAAAAATCTCGTTTATCCCTAAGCTCGTTTCTTTTTACGAAATCCAAAGAATCCCTTTTACACTTTGTGGAATTAAGAAAAAATATAATTCAATAAGGTAAACTTTGGCATTATTTAGAGTTGACTTGAAAAAATATTTGAGGTAACGCTTATTTTCATCATAATAACAGTTGTGAAATGCCTGAATGCCTTTTATCCGACAAAATGGAGGACTTAGGCTGGATAATTTTTGCCTTTTAGAATTGATGTACAAAATTTATAGCCATCTTCATTTTATTTTAAGGGACATCTGGGAGAGGAAGAATTAATTACGTGATGGAAATGTTATTTGATTCTCTGTATACAGATTAAAATAATAGCGTTTTTCACTCGGTCTTATTTGAATATTTTATTTAAATTATACGGCTTTGATCAATTCACATAATTAAATCTACTAAAATTAAAAAATGTACAGCTGTGTCATTGATACTAGGTAAATCTTCATTTTTTAAATTCCGGAACGTAAGTTAAGGAAAACACATCAGTCGGTCAGTTATACCGAAGACCAAGTTTATCTCTAGGTTGTCTTCTTTTTTGTCGTGTCAATGGCGATTTCAATTATGTGTGAGCTGGAGTCTGAACGAGCTGAAACTTTATACATTCTGTTCATGTTTCCAAATCACAAAGTAAAATTAGCATGTGACAGAGTTGCTGTTATTGGTTTATTTCACAGGTTTATCTAATGATACAATATCGTTAGATAACCTTTGAAAGACATTAAAGAGTTTATAAGAAAATACTTTTCTATTAAGAGACAGCATTATATGTATATAGTATTAACTACGTGTTTTTTAGAAACTAAACAGTAGTACATATTTGAGTGTGTGTACATTATTTTTAATTAGTGATTTACACATTTTAGTTATGAGGAAAATAATGAAGTGATTTTTTGACAAACGGGTAAAATTCAAGACAAACGACTAAACTAGCCTTATTTTTGCTGTTGAAATACTGTGACTGGGTCTTTCCAGGGCAACATATAAGAGCAACTCCGAAACCCATTATTGTATGTAACCCAATACCGTAACCATCCTTGTCAGATTTTTAATACGAGATAAAATGTTATAACTGACACTTTTTTGTGCGTCTATATTTATACATCCATTACACATGGAAACATTAATAAAGGTAGGCCTTTATTAACCCATAAAAACACATCCCAATGTAACAGAAATAAAATGAAGTTTTTCATTTTAATTATCAAGATATAAAAATCGTTTAAGCAACACGCAACACGGAATTTGTTATGTAAACGAGTTGAGTTGGTGCGATCGTTTCGCTTCTCTGGGTATGACGTGAATCATATATTAAGCTTTTTATACACATATCTGTTAAGAAACTTAATATATGATTCACGTAACCCGCCAAATAACCCGGCAAATCTTATGATTTGCCGTGTTATTATATACACGTTCTGTATAGGCACCATTTTCTGAGGTCTATTTTTGTGACGGCAACTCCACCTTGTCAATATGTCGTGGGGACTTTATAAATGTAGAAATTATGGACACGGTTCATCTTCACTTTGAGCTTTGACTTAGCTTTTTCACGATAAGCACAAGACACTTAATTCTGCAGGCATATGTACGACTGCTGGGCCTGCGTTATTAAAGTATGTCACATTTATTGACACTTTCTGACAGTTATCACACTGCGCCATTGCAAATTTCTTGGGACAGAATTGAAACTTCACTGTCTGCATAATCAATCATAGCTCTTTCATTAGTTAAAACGATCTGTTGACATTAATATTTATAATATAAACGGTCTGATGTGCTTGCCTATGCACGGGGCAACTGATAATTAACAATTTTATACTCACTTAACTTCGAAAAGTCAGTGGTGCGCGCCGTGGATTCGAACCCGATACCTTCTGCATGGCAGTCTGTTGGTATATCCACTCGCCTATCCCTGCCTTAAATCTGTAAATCATATATTATATACAAATTTTATTTAATGTACGCCATGGAACAATATGTACCACTGAACTTTGAATTACCTAATTGAATAACGAGTAACACGCGAAATTGATTTAGTTAAAACGATCTGTTGACATTAATATTTATAATATAAATAACACTATGTAAATCACAATGTCATATGCATTCATATTAATAACCTGTTAATATCTCGTAAAATATTGTATTTTATATACAACATTTCTCAATTACTTATTTTTATGTTTACAATGATGCGCATATTTTTCGGTGAAGAAAGAAATAAGTTAGTCCGTAAACTTGCAATACTTGTTCTGCCTCGCCGCTGTGTAAATTAAAGTTAACTAAAACACGAGACACAAATTCGATATTCTAGACTAAACTGTGAATACATTTTGCATACACAAATGACAAGTTGTGTGTAAAGTTCCACTTTAATAAATTCGTGAATCTCCTAGAATGATATGGGACTTACAATGTTAAAATAACGACCGGTTCATTCTCTTTCTGATTCAGGGTCCGACTTAGAAATAACTTCTATAACTTATTTTACCATCTATAATATGGGAAATTAAAAAAACTTGTAATAATACGACTGCACGGTTGGCGTAGTGGTTTAAGCGGCCGCCTCGCCGTTTGACACTGCGCCGAGTGTTGTGGGTTCGATCCCCACACGAGGCAACACTTTATGTAATTCACAAATTGTTGTTTCGAGTCTGGGGGTTCATTGTGTCTGTTAGTTGTATGTTTGTAAAGTCCCTCGCGACACAGGATTTAGTCCTAATGCGGGAGTAGTCTGTTAAAAAAAAATATATATATTTTTAAATCATACTTAACTTCGACCGCGTGAATTATAAACCAAAACCTGCCTCAGCAATTATACTATTTTTTGGTGATAACTGTGTTAAATCCGTTCGATACTTTGTGATATTATCGCGATCCTACAGACAGTCAGGACGGCTGAGAGGCTTCATTTTATAATATGTATGTATTGAATTCGATGTTACTTTGTACGTCATGTAGGTATGTGGAATCCTATCTCTTGGGATTAGTAAGATACATAAAATATTACTTATTTCTCACATAAATTGGAACGTCAGTCAAGGCAATGTTGGCAGAGAGGAGAGGGAGAAACCTATATCTAGCAGTGGACTAATGGCAGGCTGGCAATGATGACAAATTCTAAATTCAGTACCTCAAAAGTAATGTATAATGTTGCTCAGCTTTATGTAGGCAGCGATAGTCTAGTTACTAACAAGCTGTAACGCAGAGAATCTCGCGTTCAAAACCATGGTATGGAACAATGACTTCTTGAAGTTAAGTGCACATATTGTGTTAATATTGTTAATGTTATCTCTTGCTACACGGTGAAGTAAAACATCGTGAGGGAACCTGCATGTCTGAGAGTTCTTCATGACATGACATGACATCTGAAGTCCGCCAAACCGCACTTGGCTAGTATAGAAGACTTGCCCTACCCTTCTCATTATGTGTACAGGTCTGTAATGTCGGTGATGATATCGATGATTACATTTACTTTTATTGAAAACTCGATACCACTTATTGCCTTCTAATGTTCTTAAGAACCCTAATGTTATCACCTTTTAATTATAAGTAATGTGATTAATACCTCCTGCTAAACGAAATGCTATTAGAGAGGGATATAACTTAATCAATGAGCTTATGATATCCTTCAAAATATTATTATAAAGACGTATATTTTATTCATCAATTACCTGTTTATCGAAAATTAAATAACGATCAATTAAAATAAGCTCAAAAATCAGTTCGTAAGTTAACGTTAAATAAAAAGATAAAGAGTTACAAAAAATATTTTTCTTGTGTGAGTATGAAGCCCTCTCTGGTGTTGCCCGATGACCTACGAAATGACGCAACGACTCTTGTCCTATAAAAAAAAACGGTTTTACTCGCCACAGCAAGCGGTCACCTATCCAAATTGTGACCTGTGTAAACGTTGCTTTACGTTTCAGATCTATTACAAACGGCAAGTCAATACACGCTATGTACGCTACGCAATGTAATGATTTTATTAAATTATATCTTTGTCCACAGATGCAGTAGCGAGCAGTAGTTCGCGAATTCGCCTAGACGCCGCAGTATGGACGTTACTATTGTTAGTAAGAAGACAAGTGCCTTCACTAGTTAAATAAAAAGTGCTAGTGTATAGTGAGACGTTTTAAACAAATAAACCGAAGCAATGAGTGGTGACCATCATGTTGCGGAATGTTGAACATAATAATATAAAGAATTGCATAGTGTGGATTGAAGTTACAAATAACATAACATAACTTTACGCCTTTACCTCCGAAGATGTAGGCATACTTATGCCTACATCTTCGGGGTAAAAAAAAACAGTATTATAGTTTGAAATAATAGTAATAAAAAATATATTACAGAGAAAATAAAAACGAGGTAATTATGTTCTCCAGTGATCCACAGTAGGTAGCCTGGTCCTGTGGGTGTCTTGATAAGTTTAACACATAGGTATTTACATAATCGACATCGTCAAAACGATGATCGATTTAAGACAGATTGAACAAACGTAAACAAAGATAAAGATCATGAAATTAAAATATTATGCGAAATTCCAGGTTTAGTATCTATGGAAATCGAATACTTAATACCTAACCTACAGCTTGAGCAATGTAATAACAATAGGAAACAGTTGCCAAGCCAACTTCCATTAAAATACTGAGAACCATCAGACTATCAGGTTACACTCAATTTACGATATTTCGCATCGCAAAGGGGTCTGTATTGACTCCATTTCTATTACAAATGTCGATGTCAACCCTAGGGAGTATGACCACAGAATAAACAGTACTTACGTAGTATGACTTCGACGTCTCAGCCTTTATTGTACGATAAATATCTACCCAGTATCGTCAAGTTCAATTCATAAAACCGTATTGATTGAAAAAGAAGAGGGAATGTAATCGGATGGCATCGGGACCGAAGATAAAATTAATAAATACGCGAAATTTGATACAGATATTACATTTTCCTGTAGAAAATATCTTTATTGCAGATATGCTTTTAAAGACACGATTCGCGATTGGAATGACGTAACACGCGTTCTTTGATTTCAGATTTCGAAGCTTTAAATCATAGAGTACAAGTTTTGTTTTTTCAATTCACACGTAGATCGATTACGTGCTATTATTGTCTATTGTTTTTTTTTAATCTAAACGCATACTGTAACATAACTGCGGCTAACATAACTTAATTTTAACGCACGTGATTGCCTAGTTTCACGTAAAAAAGGTCGTACATTTTTATGAAAGCATTGCAAAATCTATACTGGTGGGCTATTGTGCCTAAAAACATGGATATATTTTTGAAATGTTCAAATATTTTTCTGACAATTTCATGTAACAGTATTATTTGGGTTCCTCTCACGTACTGTAAAATGCACGGAAGGTCAAGGAAATTTAAAAGGTTAAACAAACCGCGATACGTAAAATTAATTACCGGATCCGTTTCATCAAAACAACAACAGAATACAAATGTATTTTCGTGTTTTTAAATAAGAAAAGGCTTAGGCAGGTATATGGTTTAGTTGTGTTGGGTGACAGCGATATTTGTATTTCAACTTATTGATGGGAAAAGAAAATTGGTGAGGTCTTAGGAACGATTTATACAAACAAAACTTATAGCTTTCCGAGTTATCGGTAAGAGGCTGTTTTATAATTTTATTTCGGTGTCGTAGACGTGGGCAAAATAAAATTAAATAAAATTTAATTCAGTATCCGAAATTTGCCTATGGATGGTCGCAAAGCCATGCTAAACTAAAATGGTTCCTCTTAGTTTACAATAAAACCCTCAAAAGTGAGATACACAGTGTTCCACTTCTGGTGGTCAATTAAAGTAAATGTGGTCAAGGAGACTTCTTGGAAGCTACTAAACTCTTGATGCTGCGAGGCTTTACATAATACGTTGAACAGAATCCAAGGAAAGTAAGAAAAATACTTATTTTCAAATAGTTGAACTTCAATCCACACAACGCAATGACATATAAAATCTTATGTACCAGAAAAACATGTATATACTGCTGTAAAATATTACGTTATTATGTAAAGAAATAATATATTTTCGTCAAGCTAAGGATACACATGACTAACTTCGTTTATATGAGCACGCGATCATTCATTCTAAATTAGATTAATTATATAACATGTCCTTTGCTCAATATTATTATACTTATGAATTATTTTTGGAGGCTAACATTGCTTTCATTGTGTGTCACTAACACGCTTATGCGAAATTAGCGTCTACATTTTTATTACCATAAAATTGCGTATCGTCGAGGCTAATGCATAGACGCGTAACTTGCATCAGCGTTTCAAAATACAGTCTTGGCCTATTTAAACTTAAAGTACAAAATGTTTTACTACTTGTTTAGATGTTTTGTGCTCTCCTCGGCGATATGTATGTATGTTAATCCGTTGCACACAATTTATCATGCTAAAATATTCACAAATTTCTATGATCTTGAAACATTTTAAACGAAAAGTATTATTAAATTTAATGCTAGTATTGCTACTACTTTTACGAGCTCTATTTTTTTATCTTTCTTTTAACTTTTATGTAATAATTTTCTTTAACTTTATTTGCCATTCCATCCCAGTACCATAAAGAACGTGCTATAGAGACCGCCTTTACAAATAAATTTACGGTGCTCTTTGATGATATGCACAAAACGTGGGCTGATGAAATTCTGAAAATTTATAGCGTTAAAAGGCCTTTGAAAGTTTGTAGTACCCCTTACACAGACTATAATAAGGCCAGACATTCAGCATCAGCACAATCATGTTAAAATACAACTTAGAGCGGGACAAATTTTTATTAAAGCATTATAAGTATACATATCTTTTTCATTGTTACTATCGTTGGAGAGTTACCAGTACATTTGCTCCAAATACGAGGCTTTTTGTTACTCTGCCAGTTTCTAGCCTTCACTCATGTTATTAATGTATCATAACAAGGTTATCTAGTAGATAATCATAATCGTTTTTGCGAAAGACTACTTCATTTTAAACTTTCGCGATTTGTATACATCATACAATATTATTTAGCGGGTCTTAGTCGCAATAATTTATTTATTTCAAGGCCTCCGCGGCCACAACCGTTGCAAGCCGGTAGAAACGTAGGAGAATAACAGAGGTATTTTATTATGCCTTGAAATAAATAAATTATCGCGACTAAGACTCGCTAAATAATATTGTATGATGAGACTACTTCATGCCAAATTAAATAACCGTTTGGTGTATTATTTAACATTTCCTTACGGGATCCTGGTGGAAATATGAGGGTGAGGTTGATCGGATCAGAGATATGAAGCGGAGTTTTATCTTATAGTTCAAGTGGAAGCAATAGTTTGATTTTACTTTTCTAAGGGCGACCTGCGGGACAAGTTTCTCAGTATACAGAAAGAAATAATGCGGAACTGGGACACCAACCTTTAACAATAAAATTAGAATATGAGTTGACTGATCTATTAAATATGTGTAACTTTACTTTTTTGAGATTTATAACAATACAATATGAATTGATGCTTGATATTGTATAATTTATAACAAAATTTTATTGGTATCCATTTATTAATATTTACATTGTTGGCATCGAAATATTGTCCAAGGTTACAAAAAAGACAAAGAAAAATCTTATGGTAATACATTTGTCCATTTCATTAAAGAAATTGAAAATTTTTTTCAGTAACTGATAAACGTGACTTCTCAAAGCAAATTTATCTAAAGATAAATAAGACTTCGTTCGTATTATTTCGCTTTCAAGAAAACGTCAACTCAAGCTGTCTTAACCTCCTGTTAAGAGGAAACCGGTTACGTCCGAGCACTTCGAAGTTATTTTCCAACGGTCAGTATTTTACTCACCGTAATATGATAAGGTGGTCTTCAGCGCAAAACGTAATATCCTTTTAGAAGACGTATCCTCAACGAACAGCGAGTATTTCACTGGACTCTGAAATTCAAGATCGATTTCTGTTCCGCACTTTAAATTCTCTCATTCCGTCGGTTTCAATACACCTATCACGCTATCCTCTAGCATTGTGGCTTTTAAAAGGCGAGCTTGTCGTCAAACGTGACACGACTATACTGAGAGCAGTGTTAGCCTTTGTAAAGCCACCCGACTCAGAGTCGCCTCTATATAATGTATTTGTAAATAACAACCTCTAGATTGTACATCGAAAACAAAATTAAACTACAGAGAAAGTCTATTGCATTCCATTGCGTATTTCGATTATTCTACTCATAATTCCCACTAACAAAAAACGCAATGTACTGCGCAATTTTATTTGTAACCCTTTCCAAGCTATCTCAGAAGTTTCATTATTAAATATATTTCGTTAACAGAGTAAGCTATAAATAAATACTTAAGATATTAAGGTCAACGCAAACTGAACCGTTTGTGGTCGTCATTGACGGCAATATATGATAAAAGTCAGTTTAGATTTCGTCGTTTGTGGCCAAGTTATGTTGCTTTAAGTCCTTAAGCCTCATTAGAAGCACCTTACCGTTAAACATTACCACAATGCAATGTAAGGTGGCCACAAATGCCCTGAAGTTAAAAAAGTGTCTGGTAGAAAGTTGTCGCTTGAATCAAAATTTTATTTAATTTCAAATTTATTCATTTTTATGGTAATATTGCCAATCATAAGTAATAAGGTTTAAAACTAAAAATATTTGAAGATATATTGAGATTATTCCCGAAGTCAAATTGTATAAATAATTTATTATTATGAATGACGTAAGCGACCTTTCTATCGTACACCTTTATATAAATACGATACAGTGTGATAAAAAAGATGTATATTTTATTTGTAAATATAATTAAGTGGACGTGCCAATTTGTTAATAAGCTACAAATCACGTTAATATTGTTTAAATCCATTTATTTATTGATGTTTTCATATTTTGCATAAATGTTGTCAATTTTAAATCGGTCTGCGTACTCCCGCGGTTTAGTGTAAACATGCCTTAACGTTAAATTAAATAAAGGTTATTGAAAATTAATTAACATTCAAGATTGCCGATGTTAATAATACCTGTGTTATTTAATGGTTTACAGATTTCAATTTAAGCGAGCATATTGTAAATGATTTACCATAAGAGTCTTGATTTTGACTACGAATATTATTATAAACTTAATTATAATTTTGTATAGATATTGATTCTGTCTAGCGCATCTGTAATTTTTTTATGATGTATGTTTTCTGTTCCTTGAATATTTTATGATGGAGCGTCTAGACAGAGAATGTCGAGATTCGAAACATTACGTGTACCAATTGTGTTAATGCCAAAGAAAATTAATTATTGAAGTCAGTTATTTGGATAATAGATGCATATTTAATTAAAGTAAATTGAATCAGTGAAGTGCAGAAACAGACGTAGTCTAAATTAGACTATATTTTTTAAACCCGCAATCAAAAAGGTTTTCTTTTATTTTAATTTGAGTTGTGATCTAAGTCATTTTAATTTGTAGCTGCTGCACAAAACTTTACCGTAGTCTATGTATAATAATTTTTACATTGTTATAGGCCTTCAAACAATATTGTGCCTCTGTTTTATTTGTTAATGATTATTCTGCAAGTTAATTTCAGCAGCACATAATCTGCAAAAGTGCCTAGAGCGGCAATTCACTCGACATATATATAACTACATAATAATTATATAGACTTAACTGACTCAAAACTTAGCCAAATTGTATAGAGTGCATAATATCTGCTACTAAAAAGTTGTCTTTTTGTCGCTCGTTTCTGTCTTTTTTCTTTTCAATTTAAGGGTTTTGCTCTTGTCGGTGGTGCATACGCCATATATGTCGATCTTCGGCGGCCAGTATCTTGAACTCTTTATATGTCATCAGTGATGACATATAAAGAGTTCAAGATACTGGCCGTCATCACCTTTGCATTTTCTTTCATTTAATAATACACAATTCTCTTCTGGGTCGACCTCTTCCTCTCTTCCCTTCTATTTTACCTTCCAGTTACTTTTTGATAAAGTCATCATATCTTTCCGCTTCTTCTATCTACTATTAGACCATAAATAAATTATACTACCGTACCCCAAAAGCGAAACAGCGTAATGTTCTTATAATCAGCCTTCTACTTTTCATGTGACTGTCAGTTTCCAGCAGTCAGTAGTAGTGCAATACGCAAACTAGACATTTACCGGACTGTTTATAAAATTCGTAGGTATTTCTGAGAATGTTTCGAAATTACTTCTAGCCGAATTTCTAATTATCGGGATATACGAGTATATGCAAAAGTGCTAGTCAAGTGTATTAAACCTATCTTTAAATTGATATTAGAATTTATCCACATCGCACCAAAAATGTATGTAATTAAACGTAGTATTTTGAGCGATGAATGAATGTAGAGGAAGCGCGTGAGGTTTGTAAGGATAAATGCAAGTGGCGTGCCGTTGTCTCTGCCTACCCCAACGGGAAAAAGGCGTGAGTATATGTATGTATGCATTTTGAGCGAGTGGATTGCCGTTTGATAGACTCATTTTCAGAATCTTTGTTGTTAAAATAGCATTTTATCATTTCAGGCATCTTACTCGGCACTTGATCCTTGGAACCTATATCTAAGTATAAGCAAAAATTTAACTTACGAATAGACGATGAAAGTAATTTATTTTATATTGTTTTTTTATTTAACTAACGTATATTTTCGTGTCAATTATTATATTAATTTATGTACATACACCCCTAAAATTATATTTAATATAATAAATAATATTAAGTCATGTTTCAAATATCGCTGAGAGTACGCGAAACGCTATAAAGATACGTTGTATATTGTACAGAATAAATCGAAATGTCTCAATGTCATTAATAAAACGATTACGATAATGTGATTCGATTTTTTTTAACCCCGTAGAACACCATTGACCTATAAAACAGGATTTCCCAAGATGTTTTCCTAACGAAACCACCATTACTCTGAATGAACAAAAAATAACACTGTTATGATGGTTACTCGTCTCTGTCCGTGAGGTGACGGATTAAGAATACGGAATGTCACCATCCCATATCATCCCATGGATGTCGTAAGAGCCGACAGAGGGAGCATATTATGCAGAGAACAACACTTTAAAAGAAGGAAAACTTGATACAAACCCTATACCAACCCGTTTGACCAGCGTGTTATAGTAGGCCAATTCCTCCTTTCAAAGAAGAGGCCTAGTCCAGCAGTGGACTGTAAAAGGCTGATCATGATGAAGATGGTTACTGTTTGTGGAATGTTTCACTTATAATAACTAATAGTCTACCTTGAGGTCAAAATCAGATAAAACATGTTTCCTTTTTAAAGTCGCACATTTATTATTAACAGTGTATTGATATTTTTCTGATATTAAAATATTCGGTTAGAAATGCAATGGAAAACTCAGTCATGACTTACTTAGTAGTTTTGCATGATATTTTAGTCTACGTTGCATTTCGAACTAGGGAGAAAACGTAAATATAAAATCATTAATCAATGTACTAACTTATAATTTGGCGATCATAAGCGTCACATTGTTTTATATTTGTATGAATGATTTTTGACTTCGAGTCTTCAATCGAGTCATTGACTCGAAGCAAAGCGAAGAAAACATATGATGTACTATAATCGTCAACCCTATCGACACTAAACTCTAGAAGATCTCAATGGTTAATAATATTCGAGACTTATCTAGGTTACTTAAAAAATTATATAATTAGACCCAAAAATGTAATAAAATTTTCATCGGATTGATCTGTCAAGAAAACATTCCCTTTCAACATTCAAAATGGCGATGGCGGTACGAAAGCATAGTTAAAACCAGGTGGTAAGTAGCTCTCATCCCCTAAGTCTAGTGGCTTTGATTTTTAAAGAGTCAGCAGCATGGCAAAGCAGGAGTAGATGGAAAACTAACATGCTATCAAGGCTTTCAAGGGCTTCATTTAGAAAAAAGAGATGCAAAGGTAAGTTACTCAATCCGATATTCTCAGACATTAATGTCTGAACTATCACAACTCGATCAAAAAAAAATACAAACGTGACATGCAAACATACATAATATAATTCTAGTTATGTACATACATAAAATTATTGTAAAACATGATCACACCTTCGGTTACATATAAGGTAGTAAAGTTTTAACGTACAAAACAGCATCAGCACTTTGTGTTGTAATAGTTAAGTAGAGTGGTTCTAATTTGTTACATTGTCTGAGTGCACATGGAAGTGCTTTTACAGTTAAGTACACAGAAAATACTAGACAAAACAATTATATACTTGCTTCTTTTTATTCTTACCAATTTTCATTTACATTTGTAGCTAGCGTGTGTATGTTGGAACGACTGATACGTTATCATCTGATACCACACTAACTTATAAGCATTCAATATATAAAATATTTCTAAATTAATACAGTCATGAAAGTGATGCAGAAAGAGGTTCAAGAATCTCAATACAACGCATGACCCATGATCAAGAAATACATAAATATTATGTTATACCATACCAACACAAATGCATCCACACCGTAGTAAAATATCAGAATAAACATTCTATATTGCTTGATTGCTACTAAAAGTTTTTGACTATTACCGTGTTTCTAAATATTACGCAAAAAAAAGTTGTTGCCTATACCTTTATATATGATCATAACTAACATCCACAAACGGTATAATAATTACAATCAAATCATCACGCAAAGATTTGTCTGGATTGAGAATCGAACCCACGAAATCCGACGGAGCAATTTAGCTAACTAACTACTTAAGCTATCTGATAAAAATAAATAAGCGCTGTCAAATGTTATGAAGTATTAATACCCAATGATTTGTGCCTGCGATATGAAAACTGGACCTCACTCCTTCTTTCTTTTTTTTTTTTCTTTTCCGTATGATTTGAGTATGCTAACTCTAGCGACAGCGTTTTCAAACCGCCCAAAGGCGTACCCTACGAAGCACGATAGCGCTTTGATGTAAATGCCTCACGCGGTCACCCATCCAAGTGGCAATCAGGGGCTTATTCACTATGACCATTTTGAAGTCTTAACGTGTTTTAACGTGCTGGTTACCCACGTCGGCACGTTATTGGCATAAACGGTATTCACTATGCCAATTTCAAGTTTGTCAAGCACGGTAGCGCACGTTTCGGACACGGTTTTAGTTGTCAAAATTCCGTGAGCTAAGAGATCACGTAACGCGTTTATTGTAAAACGATAAAGGATAAATAAGTACTAAGTTTATTTGTTTTATATTATTTTCAGTGTCCGTTAGTGGTTAAATACTAAGTTTATTTGCTTTTTTATTTACCAGTGTCCGTGTCAAAGTTGTTTAATTAAATATTTTGTTTAATGAAAATTGACTGGCGCCACCGTCTCACTCGTTTTCGGATAAATAATAAATCCATTATGATTTATTAGATTCTGTTAGAATTGGGCTATTTGCTGCACTAACCACACTTATATTTTTTTATATTGAAGCGCGACTGCAACTCTCATGTCTGTCATCAATGTCATCATATAACCACTAACTATGTTATCGTTCAAAAATTGTCTTAAGTAGGTAGGTACAAAAGATGAAATAAACTTTTAAGATATTTTTTTTTATTTTGAGATTGTTCCTGGCGAAATTGAATTAAAATAATATAATTTAAGTTTTATTAATCTTATTTATTTGTACTGTAGTTTATAGTGAAACTTACAAGTTAGTAAAATAATATTTATAAAATCGAAATTCAGCCGGCAAACCGGCATTAAGATTTATGAACGAATGTTGTGAAATTGATAACTAGGCATAGACAAGCTGTCGTATGGCATACTGAATACAATATTTTGATTGTCGTGGTACGTCACGTTACTGAATCACGTTTACGTCTAGTGCACGTCACGACGACACACGTCTTGAACATGGTATTTCAGTGGTCATAGTGAATAAGCCCCCAGCACTACTGACTGCAGAAACATGGATTTACGAAGCGGTTCTTCGGAGACACTCTTCTTACCTTGAAAATACAGGTTAGTGCATGCATTTCGTATAGTCAAAATTTACGGTAATAAGTCTACATACCTATACTACCATAAATTATTTTTAATGTCAGCCACTAACTTAATATGTATATGTAATTACATAAGGCTCTATGATCATTCCGAAAATAAACTTTTGCAATTCACACCGTACAATAAGAGTTATAATTAAATTAATTTATAGTAAATGCTTTAAGATCAATTAAATAAACTCCGATGATTGGTAAAATCATCTTTTCATCTTATCTTCAGGCAAATCTAACATATCTTCAGACCCATACCTATAATTCATGTAACTGGTCGTAAACCGCCTTATCCTTAGTACTCACTATTATATATCTAGGTATGAAGGACGCAAAGGTGAAACATTAATAATATAATATTCTCGATTAACAACCACAGACAGCTGAACGCATATAGGCGCTAGATATATTACTCTCGCGTGATATACAGATGATTTAGATTAAATACCCCGAAAGATAATGGTAAAACATCACCCGTTCAAAATGAATATGAGGATGGGCAATAAATTTAATAAACTAAACTTGAGATTTACCGCGACCTGCTTGCATTGGATTCTGAACGAATTGTGAATAGATTTTAATGCATTCGCAATTGGTATTCTTCTACACTTAAAGTCATTATTGTCTCATTTGACACATGTGTAGATAGACGTTAACTAATAGTTACACACTTTGTTCAATTTTCGATTCGTAAGACGAAATGTTAACTTATGAAAGGTTAGCACCAGTTTTACTGCTAACTTCTTAAACCTTAATTTAACACTTGTATGGTAAAATGTATCTCCGAAATAACTGTTGAATAAACCAATTTCGATGGCTAAATTAATCTATTTATCAATTGAAATAACAATTCTGATAATGATTCTTTGCAATGCATTTAAGTTCATTTCTTAGTTGCATGTGACGGCGGTATGCAATTAAATCAGCGATGAATCATTCTCTTCATAATTTGAAACGCTTTACAGAATTTACATTCATCATATCAGCCGAAAGACGTCCACTGTAAGACATAGGCCACTCCCAAGGCTCTCCATATTGACTGATCTTAAGACACCCGTATCCATCCGCTGCTCGCAAGTCCAACAAAACTATTCACTATATTTTGGCATATTCACGAGAAACATAACACAATACAATTATTGATTCTTCATATTTGCGAAGACGGAACACATCTCGAGGCGTTAGCGCCTCGTCTTGAATTTTATATGAAATTCTGTCGCACAAATAACGCCTCTTTTAAAGTGCTGCAATATTTTTTAAAAAGAGAATGGAGTATTCTAGATACACTTGAGAAAATATTTTAACGTTGGATCAGGTTGCCACTGAAATATTCAGTTTATTGATGGCGCTGGTGATTGAAGAAGATAGTTGGCTATGAGCCAACATTTACTCTTTGAACTACATTTCGTGGTATAGGTGTGACTTAATTGCCATTATCATGAGCCTTGGCATTTACCCGGAGCGTGTGGAATTTCGTTCGTCTGCTGAAATATTTAGCACTTATGAACCGGTCAATGATTTTAGTTGAGATATATCGCCTGGTTTAATAAACAAAAATGGTTTGTGTAGCTTATATACAACAGTGTGTACCTATTATAAGTACGAGATATTGGAAATAGAAACACGGAGGCATAATTTGTTATTTGCTATTTTTATTAGAAAATCTTAAGTAGATACGCTCTTTAAAAACCTTGTACACATGGCATGTAATCCAACGATAAGCTAGTGAGGAGTTGGAGTAACTAGCAGACTGCTACGCAAAGAATTTCGGGTTCGGGTTCAAAACTACGACACGCACCCTTGGAAGATATTTGCGTAATAATTGGTTTAAAATCGCTTGTTAAATGTTTTTCTTTCTTATTTTTAAAAGAGAACTCCCGCATAAGTACTAAATCCTGTGTCGCGGGGGACTTAACAAACATACAACTAACGGACACAGTGCACACCCAGACTCGAAACAACAATTTGTGAATCACACAAAGTGTTGCCTCATGTGGGGATCGAACCCACAACACTCGGCGCAGCAGTGTCAAACGGCGAGGCAGCCGCTTAAACCACTACGCCAACCGTGCAGTCAGTTATCCTTCATGTCCTCGAATTGCCTGACTGTAAGGTTAACCAGCACTTTACCAGCATGGTGGCTTATGGTCTTACCATTCTCATAGTGAAAATATGCTCGTGGAATACTTAATATACGGGACTGATAAGACGATGATGATGATATGGTAGGTACTTTTTAGCATCGGTATTGCTTTCCTTACAACTGGGGCAAGTTCGAATTATCTTAATATATAAAATCCTTGCGTTACTGACTGACTGACAGACACACTACAGCCGAAACTATTGGGCACAGGAAGCTGAAATTTGGCATGTATGTTCCTTGGGGACCGTAGGGGTGCACTAAGAAGGGATTTCCCGAAATTCCCACGAGATCGGCCAAAACGGGTAAATTAAAAAAAATGCAGGTGTAGCTGCTGGCGTCCTCTAGTACTTTATAAAATCCAATATTGCAAGTACAGCTTATGATATAGTATACTCCTCGTATGAAGGTATGTTATGATAATACACTAATTAACGAAGTAGACAGTACAAAATTTCTTGGGCTGATTATAGATAAAAAATTGAATTGGAAAGAACAAATTGAAAATCTCAGTAATAGATTGAGTAGAGCCTCCTACGCCCTGTACAAACTAGCTCCGACGGTAAATTTAGATACACTTCTCACGGCATATCATGGCTTAGTAGGTTCCATTTTAAGATATGGGGTAATTTTCTGGGTCAACTCTAAGGACAAAAATATAATATTTAAACTCCAAAAAAGATGTATCCGCGCTATGTTTGGCTTGCAATTCACTGACAGTTGTTAACCTTACTTCAAAAATCATAACATCCTAACACTGCCATCGTTATACATTCTAGAAACATGTGTTTTTGTAAAAACTAATCCGTCACTATTCCCAAGACTGTCAGATACTGTCCAACGCAACAGACGAGACAATGATCGGTTACGTATACACTGCGCCAAAACTACTCATTTGCGTAACAGTATATTTTGTATTGGCACCGAATTTTTTTAATAAGCTCCCAAAAGAACTCAAATCATTAAATATAAAAATATTTAGGAACAAAGTTAAAGAAATGTTAGCAAAAAAATGTTACTACAGTATTAACGACTTTTTGGATGACACATTTTAATCGAACTATTAATGCACCAGTGACTTATGATATGATTTTTATAATTATTTTATTATATTCTTTTTTATTTTATAATATTGACATTCTAAATATATGGACATTATTTTATGACATTTCATTAGCTGACATTATATTTAGCATTTAATTTAGTAGGTATTTTAATGCTTGACTTTTAATGTAATGAATTTATCACTATTAACAATTTCTTCTTTAATTAATATTTGAATCAATTCTTATAATTGCTTACATTATAGTCATTACTTATCATAATTTATATTAATTACATTTGTACGCCGTCATGGCAAAACATGTTGATACTCGCACTAATAAAAAGAACTAATGTAAAGGATATGTCCTGTATATACTACACATGAACTCATAGCACTTTGTAGTCTTAAACAATACAATAGTATCACTAATAAGAATGGGCGTGTCTTAGACTTAGTTATTTCGAATTTAGATACCATCACTGTCGGCGATACACTTCCCCTAAATTTAATTGATAAACACCATCCAGCTCTTACAATTGGCGTTATATTGCCCTATAAAGCAAAAGGACTTGCTAAATGTACTCGCCAAGTATTAATGTTTTCCAAATGTAATTTAGACCGCATTAAGATCGAACTAGATTCGATGCCTTGGCATGAACTCTTGTCTTCGGATGATGTTGACATATGTACTGACATTTTCTATAAAAAGCTGTTCGACATAATAAATAAACATACACCCATGAGAAAGCTTAAAAGTCAAACTTACCCATGTTGGTACAGTAAAAGTTTAATCAAATGTAACCAAGAAAAGAAAAAATACCACAAGCTATTTAAAAAGTATAATAACCCTCGTGACTACGATACCTTCTCTTTACTTCGCTCTAGATGTCATAGACTAGCTGATGAGTGTTACAAACAATATTTATCTTCCAAGGAAGACTCTATAAATAAGAATATTAAATCGTTTTGGAGATTTGTTAATAATAGAAAGGGCAACCAAACTTCCATGCCACGAGTAATGTCAATGGGTGATTCTTCTTTCGCATCAGGGGGCCAGGGTATTTGCGAACTATTTTCTGCTTATTTTGGATCTGTTTTTGACACATCTAACTGTGATAATCCATCCTCGTCATCGGAAAATGATTTTGATTTTAATGTCGCAAACTGTAATGTAGGTACTGTATTGTCTTCCATCTCATTTACTAATAAAGAAGTTTTACAAAAAATACAACAATTAGACATAAGCAAGGGCGCAGGCCCCGATCGCCTTCCTCCTTCTTTTATTAAGTCATGTGCTAAACAGTTATCGAGTCCTCTTTGTATAATATTTAATAAATCACTTTGTAACGGTATTTTTCCACAACATTGGAAAGTAGCCTATATCACTCCTATATTCAAGAACGGCGACAAATCACGATGTGAAAATTATAGACCAATAAGCAAACTATCTTGTTTTGCCAAATTATTTGAGTCACTAGTGTATAATTATCTGTATAATCACGTTAAGCCCTTTATTACAGAAAAACAGCATGGTTTTGTCAAAGACAGATCCACAGTCACCAATCTCTTGGAATACAAAAACTATCTTTGCAAGGGATTTGCAGTGGGTGGGCAAATAGATGCTATTTACACCGACTTTTCTAAAGCCTTTGACAAAGTGAGCCATATTCTGCTTTGTGAGAAACTTGGATGCTATGGCATTCAGGGCAACCTACTTCGTTGGATATCTTCTTACCTTAGTAACCGAAGTCAACTAGTAGCTTTAAAAGGATATCTTTCTTTACCAGTGGTAGTATCTTCGGGCGTCCCGCAAGGGTCTCATTTGGGTCCCTTGTTTTTTGTTTTATTTGTGAATGATCTGGTCGAGCGTCTGTCTTGTCAATGCCTCTTGTACGCCGACGACTTAAAAATATTTACTAGGATAATGACGCTTAATGATTGTTTACAATTGCAGAAAGACTTGCATACTGTTTCGGATTGGTGCAATGCAAACAAAATGTACTTGAATGTTAGTAAGTGTTTCATTATATCATTTTCAAATAAACGCAACAAAATAGTAAACAATTATACAATCAATGGACAGGTCCTGAAAAGATCCACAGTCGCCAAGGACTTGGGTATTTTGTTCGACAACAGGCTCTCTTTTAGACCTCATTATGAATATATTATTACAAAGGCTAACAAACTGCTTGGTTTTGTTCTAAGATCCACTAAAGGTTTTAAAAAACCTCGTAGCACACTTTATCCGTACTTTGCTCTAGTACGTAGTATTTTAGAATACGGTTCCCCAATTTGGTCTCCATACTATAAAGTTCATATCGGCAATATAGAACGCGTTCAAAGGAAGTGCCTAAGAGTTTTGTGTTATCGGCAACAAATGGTTCGCACATGCCCTGACTACGACCAGAGATTGTTTAAATTTAAAATCCAGTCACTGGAAATACGCCGCAAGTACTTTGACTTCGTTTACTTGTATAAAATAATACATTCTATTATTGACTCCCCTGTACTGCTTTCTGATATTTCGATAAATACCAGATATAGTGAACGTAGATCAAATAATGTTAATCTCTTTGCATTACAAATTTACAAAAACAATATTTCCTGTTTCAACCCCCTAGTAAGGATGGCACGTCAATATAACGAGCTGGCGACAAGTAATTTACATTTAGATATTTTTAATCCCAGATTCCTATCATATATAAAAATTGTCAAAGATATCCTCCATTCAAAACCACAACCTTCTCAAGAGTTATAATACTCAAATGTTGTATGACCGACACTTAATATTGTAAAATACACATAATTTACTTATATTGTTTTCTCCCTATTTTTGTTAATCTTGTATGTACACAGTAACTCATGCCGAAATGTATACTTAGTCACGTGAAACTATTATGTTTTTGTGTATGCACATATTGCTGAGTTACAATTTAGAACTAAGTTAGTAATAAGCTTTATATGTTTACTTAAAAATTGTAACTTGTTTTGTGCATGAAATAAATAAATAAATAAAGAAATAAATAAATAAATAAATAAATAAATAAATAAATAAATAAATAAATAAATAAATAAATAAATAAATAAATAAATAAATAAATAAATAAATAAATAAATAAATAAATAAATAAATAAATAAATAAATAAATAAATAAATAAATAAATAAATAAACATGTTTAATGCAAATAAATTTATCTTTATATTTATCTTATCTTTATCTTTATCTTTATCTTTATCTTTATCTTTATCTTTATCTTTATCTTTATCTTTATCTTTATCTTTATCTTTATCTTTATCTTTATCTTTATCTTTATCTTTATCTTTATCTTTATCTTTATCTTTATCTTTATCTTTATCTTTATCTTTATCTTTATCTTTATCTTTATCTTTATCTTTATCTTTATCTTTATCTTTATCTTTATCTTTATCTTTATCTTTATCTTTATCTTTATCTTTATCTTTATCTTTATCTTTATCTTTATCTTTATCTTTATCTTTATCTTTATCTTTATCTTTATCTTTATCTTTATCTTTATCTTTATCTTTATCTTTATCTTTATCTTTATCTTTATCTTTATCTTTATCTTTATCTTTATCTTTATCTTTATCTTTATCTTTATCTTTATCTTTATCTTTATCTTTATCTTTATCTTTATCTTTATCTTTATCTTTATCTTTATCTTTATCTTTATCTTTATCTTTATCTTTATCTTTATCTTTATCTTTATCTTTATCTTTATCTTTATCTTTATCTTTATCTTTATCTTTATCTTTATCTTTATCTTTATCTTTATCTTTATCTTTATCTTTATCTTTATCTTTATCTTTATCTTTATCTTTATCTTTATCTTTATCTTTATCTTTATCTTTATCTTTATCTTTATCTTTATCTTTATCTTTATCTTTATCTTTATCTTTATCTTTATCTTTATCTTTATCTTTATCTTTATCTTTATCTTTATCTTTATCTTTATCTTTATCTTTATCTTTATCTTTATCTTTATCTTTATCTTTATCAGTTTACACCCTTCGTCTGGCGCCGCCATTTCGATCATTTACGCAGATCTGGCGCGCTCCCGCTCTGGGAAAGAAAATAAAAGAGTAAATATGGCGGAAGCCATTTTGCAAATTATACCACATCTGGCAAAGCCTAGGAATGACAATTTAAACTAGTCTTCGATGTTTAGAAAAACTTAAATTTTACTGCTTTTCTGTAGTAGGTATATGTGTAATAAAATATAGCATTTCAGATTTTTGATTAAGTACGCTATCATATTGCATACGGTAAATATGTATAAAGTGTGAAATTAAAACAATATCGTAAAGTAAAGATAGGGTCAGGGCATTTTTTCCATTTTTCGATACATTATCTACCATAATTCATAAATTATACTTTTTCTCGTTAATATTTGTGTTTTATTTACAAAACTATACCCTAATTTAAAACATACAGTCATAAAATCACTTTACTCCATATTTTTTTTTAGCAGTAGGAACATTAATAAATGTAGGCCTTATCAGGCCCCGCCGTCCTGCCGGTGTTATGAAGTGACTCATGTTTCAAGATTTGTTCTGAGAGAGACGTGGCTCAAGTGGCTCATGCTTTTTTGTTTATTCGTAAGTTCAGTTCATATAGTAAGCCTAAAAAAAGTAAGAAATATGTTAATAGTTATACAATAATTAGTTTTTCACAATGTTTTACACAAAAGTATCATAAATAGCCAACAAGAAATAGTTTTTTTGGCGGGACTAACACGATTGCAAAGTGGGAGTGGTTGACGAAATAAGCATTTTTTTTTAAAAAGCCTTGAATCCACACAAAAAATTACTTATATGAAGTATATTACTTACCCACCCATCCTTTCCTAATGAAGTTTAGGCCGAAACACAACAAAATATACTTAAAATTCACAAAATACGCGGACGTTCGTTGTAAACAAACACTAGCACACGGAACACTGCAGGAACAATGAACATTCATGGAATTATATGCCTTGTTGAGTTTCTGTTGGACTGTATTTCTATCTTTTTTCGTCAGTATATGTTAAAGCAGTGCGAAATGCATATTAGGCGCCTAAATTCACGTTTTTAAAAACACTTAGCTAATCTCCCGGAGCGGGACGGCGCCATATGCGCCAAATAATTTTCTCTCCCGGAGCGGGAATTTGCCAGATGTGGGCTAATTTAAAAAATGGCGGATGCCAGATATTCTAATTGTCTTTTTCTCCCGGAGCAGGAAATCGCCAGACGAAGGGATTACTGTAAGTGAACAGCACGTACATACATTGATTCAAAGGTTTTATATATTTATATATATTTGATACTTCATTTTAAAATACGAATCGTGAATGGTTGCACACATGCGTTGATAGTAAAGAATTCAAAATAATAGACAGAGCAAGCAGCGACAACTTTCGACATCAAAAGATAATTCTAAATCGCTTAATTGCATTGAAATGAACCAGTGAATCTTGAAGAAAGCGTGCCAAAAGATTGTAACGCTAAAACACTCCTCCACTGTTCCGATCCATTACTCAATTGACACAGTAATGAGAGAATTCTGTATCCCATCTATCAATAGCTGAGATGAAATGTGAATCCAATACTGTAATCTAAGGTGTTCATTTGGTTGGCTAATCCTTGAGAGCTAGCTGATATGCTAGCTACCCGAACCACTTTTTAAAATTTATTGATATTTTTCATAAATATTTTCAAAGGAACTTCCTAGGAGAGAAAATGCTTTGGCAATATCTGTTTATAATTAATTTATTAAATATAGAATTTTATACAATTATGTTTTGTCATGTGTCTGCATAAATATAAAACGGCGTATTTATATACAGAACTATGCAAGGTCAATGCACTTTTTGAAATTGACAGAACTTGAATTTATTTTATGTTTTCCATAATGGGTAATGATTGTACGCATCAAATTAAATATAATAATATAGAAATATGAAATTACCCAATAAATATTGAAATATCCTCCTTTTCACAAATTAATGTCTTTATGAGTCTGTTCATAAAAAATCTTCCTAATTATTTTTTTTAAGGCAACACAACATATCAGCAGTTTTCGGTTTCAGATATCACAGTGCTACTAAGAATAAACTCCTACAGCGAGAGACCTAATAACATTTACAAACGAAACTTATCGATAAAGAACTTAGCGATAGTCGGCCAAGTTTTGTACTGAATTATTCACGGTGCACTTTTTAGTTTTTCCTTCGAGTGCAAAGCATTTTGGAAGGCAGGCTTAAATCCGAACGGGAGTAGTGATCCGAACGCGCTTAGTGACTAAACATTTATGGTTATATGACGATATAATTTAATTTAAACCATTGATAAATAGTCGCTGCAGAATGATGCCCTATCGTCGCATTTCGTTTGGTCAGTGACAGTGCTGGAGGCCTATACTAAAGAGCGCCGACGCACTTCTGACTCTTTCGTAACCAAGATTTCTGGAAATGAATCAAAACGTTAAATTATAATAATTAATGTTGTTTCTAGTACAGACAGACAAATTGTTAATTACACAAACTGTTATCTTTTTTGTTATTGCAGGCTATGAAAATGACTACATGCCGCCTGATCTTAAATAGTCAGTGAGTCCCACAGCAAAATTTCGTGTGGTAATCGAATCCCAACACTCGACCTCGTGCTAAATGGCGAGGCGACCACTTAGACTACTACGACATCACATCTTTCTTATCCCACAGGAGTTTAGAAACTACTTCCTAAAACACGTTAATCTTTTACCGTATATAATTCTTTCCAACATTATAAACTGCCAGAGCGTACAATATTTTCCAACTACCAAGCTCAACTTTTCTTTTATCCGGGAAACTACGTCGACAATTTTAACTTTATCCTTAACCTGCAACCTGTATTTTCTTTACCTGTTTTATATAAAAACGAGTTTATTGGTAATTACATTATTGCTACAAATTAGCCGGTGTTTACGTCCAGTCGTGTTCTTATCGTGTGTCATCATCCTCTTAGCGTTATCCCAGTTTCAATCTAGGATCCGCTTACTAGTCTAACCGGATTTGGCTGAATATTAGCTTTTCCACAGAGCGACTGCCTGTCTGACCTCCGCAACCCGAAGGGATATCGATATTCCATGGTTTAGACTAGTGTCCGTTTATTTAGAAGGCACTGACGACCTGTAACGACTGTCAAAGATCTTCATGACAACCTGGACCAACGGCTTAACGTGCTCTCCGAGGCACGGGACAAGCGATAATTAACAATTCAATACGCACATAACTCCGAAAAGTCATTGGTGCGCGCCGTGGATTCAAACCCGATACCCTCTGCATGGCAGTCTGTTGGTATATCCACTCGGCTATCGCGGCCTGCCGGCCTGTTCTTATCGTGTGTAAAATCTGTAAAAGGAAAGCTATAGGCATTTTAAATATATTTGTTATCATGGCCCTTTTCTCAAATTTATAATGTGATATTATTTGATGCTAAGATTAACAAAAATATATTTTTCACTTTTAAAACAATTCAAGTTCAGAATTTTACATAATATCAAGGCAATAATTTACTTCGGTTTCGTATTTAAAAGAAATGAGATTGAAGAAATAATATTTTAAATACAGCGAGCTTTCTCGATGGACTTTTTTGAATAAAACATATTGAACTAAATACAGTAAAAAAAACGTTTTAGTGTAGATCCAGTATAAATTATTCAACATTTTCTGCATTTCTAAAGCTATGTTAAAGACTTGACAAAGTTTGTCTCCCACAAGATTCTAAATTATCTTGTTTTTAATTTAAATATAAATGTTAAAAATTATTTAAAACATAAAGTATATCGATATACGCTTGAACACACTTGAAATTGAGTGGCATAAAAACACCAAACCTTTACACTGTCGCTCTGAAATAAAATAATCATCATAGAAAATGTTTATTGTTTTACGCGTAGCATCATTCATCGTAGCATATAGAGCGTAGCGTACCCTAAGCAGTAGTAGCAAACAGATGTACTCGTAGCATGATAATCACGTAGCAAGATAGTAGGCGTAAGGAAGCCTAAACACGCCCCAGCTAACGCAGAAGTTTGGCATATTTATCCAGCTTGATTGAAAACATTATCTGAACAGAAGTATGCAACACTTCGTATTTAAGTTCTCAAATGGACGTTAAGGTCATAAAGTATTAACTTAAATTTTCAACACAAATGACATCAAATTTAATTCAGTATTTCCTACATATGTTAGCGTTTTCATTAAATTATGCCTAGTTTTATTTATTTATACCGAATCAAGCCAAAACAAATTAAATATGTGTAACAGGCAACAAAAATAACAGCTGCAGTGGCTAAATATAAGCATTATAATATCTGTCATTCATCAAGCTTATCAAGTTAAACTGCTACTGTGTAACCAGCCTAATTTAAGTATGTGTACATTCGTAGCGCGTCGACACATGCCATGTAGTTGCAACTACGTTAAGTGTAAAGTACAAACGCATATTAGCATATCGCGCGGAGAAAATGTATTATGTTAATACCTACTTTGAATAATTCGTGGAGCATCGATAATGGAAGTGTTTATTAGGTGGTGCGTTCTACATACTTGTAATGAAGTGGATTCAGTTAAGTACTACTTACTGTACGCAACAACACAGTGAAAATGCAATTAGTAAAATATTTCTAAAGAAATTGCTTTTTAATATTATTCGTTTTTCTCTTGAATTATTTAAAATATTCCAAATTTCAAACAAAGCGACTTGCGTGTCCAACGAAAGCACAATATTAAAAATGCTTGTGAATATTAGTACTGGTAACATGAGGACAACAAGCAAAGTAGGTATGGATCTTATTTCACACAATATAAACAAACAGTATCTGAGGCTGCAATAGCTCCGTGGAGATACCAATAGACTGACATGGGATTCAAATCCGCAGCGTGCACCACTGACTTTTCGAAGTAATTTGCATTGTGCGTTCCTATATTTTTCTTATTATCATTTTAGTACCTATTTTATTATCGCTTGGCCCTTGCTTTGCTAGAGCACGTTGACCACGAAGATCTTCGACAGTCGTTATGGAGAAGCTGTCCACTTGAATCTATGATCTGCGACGATGCAAAGCTATAAAGTAAACAAGAATATTTTCCCATATTACTACATATAAATATTTCGCACAAAAATTTACTGTTTTTGTTCTATTTAAGTAAAATACGAGGATATGGTTACAAAAAGAGAACAGTTTTATAATTAATTTAAATTGTAGAGCAGGCATTAAATCTCATAATTAATGCTGTTTTTGGCTTTTAAGGATTGTCTGTCCAGATAATTAATATATGAAATATGTTCTTTAAATTAATTTATTTTTTCGTTTTATAGTTACCGTAATAATGCATTTGCTGTGGTTATAAAAGAGCAGTTAAATACTATCAAAATATTGTAATACTGCTATTAGCTTCAGCCCCCGATGTAAGTCGCATGGAGGCTGTTATTGCGGCAAATGTGTATATACTGGGCTGATGTATAACATCAAAATTAGTGAAAGACTAACGTACATCCATACATTACATCCATAACAGAAGTAAGATCAAGAATATTTTTAATAACAAACGTATTTTATGGAGTCTCTTAAAGGCTGTAGTCTAAAAACTAATTTACATACATTTAAAGGTATTGAAATATGCATATTCTATACGATTTTAGTCCGTGAGAGTCGGTTATCGCGGTGAAAAGCCTAACTTATTCTCCCGTCTCGCTACGTTCACTCTCAAAAATCAAACCATAATATTTCTCTTTTGCGATATGAAAGAAAGACAAACAAACACACGCATTTCGCATTAAGTAATAATATGTGTATGGACTTATAACGCAACGATGCACGCAAGTTTAATATACTTCTACTCAGTTGTAAATAACTTTAGTTACATTTAAACTGCAAAGATGCGAGGAACAAAATATTTAAGTGAAAGCGGTGTGAATCATAAAAGTTTAGCTCCCGCGTAACGAATCGATGTAAATAATTTAAGCTGCATTTAAACTGTGATGCGAGAAAGAGAGAGAAGATGCGAGGAAATGTTAAAGTAGAAGTGGAATGAGTCATAATGGTATTAGCTCTCGCGGACTGGTTTTAATAACCTCCTTAACCTATGTTCTAGAGTACCTAGTTTATTATACCCCAGAAACCGGCCTCAAGAGTTTTGATCAAAAGAAGTTATTACCTATATGCCTGGTGCTTGATTTAATAACTAGCAATTCAAACGTACCTCAACTACGCCATACTACCATACCCCAATCACATCGCAACCGCACCACGTGAGCGGCCACTAATTTGTATGACAGTAAAATTAATAGGACAAACTACCTTATGCAGTCATAATCGACTGCGTATGTGAAAAACGTACTTAGTAGTCGAGTCGCAGCGATATCGCAACTACGAAGTTAATACACTATCACCTATACCTTGATTTTAAGTTGGCCGCTGAAATAATATGATCAAGTAAGTAATCCTTTATCCTTTACAAAAAGGCGCCCAATCTGAGCTTAATTATTTCAACAACAGTTTGTGGATCACACAAAGTGGCCCTGTATTTAAACTGTCCCATTGCTGGGCACGGGCCTCTTTTCACTATGAAAAGGGTAAAGGCCATAGTCTTCCACGCTGGCCAAATGCGGCTTGGTAGACTGCACATGTCTTTCGAATATTATGGAGAACTCTCAGGCATGCAGGTTTCCTCACGATGTTTTCCTCACCACTTAGCAAGCGATAATTAAGAATTTAATACGCACATAACTTCGAAAAGTCCTTGGTGCGCGCGTAGCATTCGAACCCGAGACCATCTGCGTAGCAGTCCGTTGGTCTCTCCGCTAATCTATCGCTTCTAAAATATAATATGATAAAATATCTAACATTCATTTTATACATAATTAATGTTTATTTCGGTTAAAATACAGAAATTATAAAAATAAAACACTGTAACGAAAAATCGTACAGCTTTCCTCTACATGTTTAATCCAAACCCGCACCAACCACTGCTGTTGTAAAATCGGTATAAGTTTTAATTAATTACAACGTATGAAAAATCGTGCATAGCAGCCACCAAATAGCTGTAGACCGACGATAATTTTTCCAACGAATATTAAAACTAGGAAATATATAAAGTCATAAATTGCGGGGTCGTTGTCCAGCCAGCCGGTTCTAGTGATAACGGCACCGGACACAAGCCGGACACCGTCCGGTTCGCCAGCGGTCACACTGCTAGTGGACACTGATGGCAGGTTGGGTATCGGGTGCACGGGGAGCTGTTATCCTTACAAACGTATTCAACATGACCGTAGCAAACTACTAGAGAAATGACAAATCGTTCCTCCCGAAATAGAACGATAACTCTGAAAGTGATAAACTGTGTCTAAACAGCTGAGTTCAACTACAGAGATTTGATTATATATTATTTCTATATATTTCATTTAAATGTATCGTCAAGATATTTTATTTTTGTTGGTTGAGAAAATTATGACGTTATAAGATGTCAATGTTAGGCATGGTTTCTCAATGACAAACGCAACTGGAATCTTAATTTTTGCCGTCATTTAAACATTGAGAGATTTTTCAACAATTTACGAAAGTAAAATAAGGTAGGCCACCTTCGAACAGGCCATTCAGTTTCAAATAATTTATAGCAAAAGATGTAAAAACAAAGATATATAAAAATATATGTTGTAATAAACTACATGAATCCATGGAATAAAAATATTATTTTCCGTTGTTAACCATGCAACACAGGTAATATTCTACGAACAGTTCTTGTTGAATCTTATTTTTCAGGAAGCCCATTAACACGCTCACTAAGTAAAGCAATACTACCCTCAGGTGGCGGAAAATGTTTTACAAATTTAATTTAAATGTTATCAGGTGGCCATATAACAGAGAAAAATATAAATTAAAGAAAAACAATGTTGGTTTTGCTGGAAATGCAAAGGTGAATTCAGGGAACAAGCTGTGACATATTTTTTATTTCGCCTGGTAAATTGATTTTCTCCGTCGTGCAGGGGATAGCGTATACTTCTGCTGATCGGGATCTGGTTTGGGTACCGCTACTGAGAATTGGGAAAAACTCAGTGACATTTTTGCTCTACTCAGGAATCGAACCCGGTACCCAAACCAGATCCCGATCAGCAGAAGTATACGCTATCCCCTGCACGACGGAGAAAATCAATTTACCAGGCGAAATAAAAAATAGGAACACAACTAGGTATTGCTTTAGCATACCTAGTTGTGTTTAACAAACCCTATAATGCGCGTCGAAAATTATTATACATTTTTAGTCTCTTTACCGTCACTCTCTGTTAGCTACCCTTGAAACCCCAGAAAACAATTTGATAATAAATAATACGTTTGATTCGAATATAGTCATTCATCAATCTATGAAAAAAGTAAGTTAATTATCGCTCGCTTAACAATGTTCCCGGTAGATGGCAGTAGGCTCGCCCCCCCCCCAAATGTAATACATTGGGACCGAAACATAACTGGCCAGGAGTAGGTGTGTAATACACATCTGCCTACCCCTTCGGGGATAAAGGCATGAAGTAATGTTATGTTATTATGTTTATCAATCTATTTTTAAAACTACACATACCCCACAAATATTTCTCTAAGCGTGATCACTTTACGGACTAATCCCCAACCTCTTTCCCAGAATAAAATGTAGGTATTATTTTAAAACGCCCGGCACTCCATATTGCCGCATTTAAATCTATTTGAAAATGTTGTACAGATGTAATCTAGGTTGTGAACATACACACTAAGGGCATGTGTACTTGCTCGCCAATTTAAAGAAAGTAATACGAACTTCAATTTTTAGATGCTGTTTTGCAAATGGGTTGTTTGGATAAATTATTATATTCCTTTTTTAGGAATGTTCGTTGTGTCTGAAATTTAAAAATTAAGATTTCAGCATGGTACTGTAATTTCAGCTTCAACTGTAACTATCAAGTCCATTTGGACTTGAAAGTTACAGTATGATTTAGCAACAAGTTTTTACGTTAGTCCCATCACAATCACTTTTCATATAAATATGGCTATTAATATTCTCATATTATCCTTAGCTTTGTTACTAAAGTACACAGAGAATGCTTGTATTAGGTTTTATTCCCGCGGGCCTCGCAACATGGGTCATATTTGGGCTATATAATTAAATAATGACCTCTGCGTTACGCTCTAAATTTACATTTAGTGCTAAAATTGATTAGGTTAATACTCTTGTAGAAATTAAATGAAAATAAGAAAAGAGTAAAAATAGTCGAAATGCACATTGTAGCAAAGCACCTCAAATTTCAAACCCTATTTTAAGTAGCAATTTGCAATAGTCCAATTGAGCAATCTTTCATGCTTAGTCAAATAACAAGATCCTGAAAAGAGCGCCCTGGGAATTCTCTTTGTCAAAGCGCAATTTTAGGGATCCCTTGCTAGAATATAGAGTTTGGAAATACGCAGTAATGATCACCAGTAGTATAAGTAGGTAACTGTATCGTAACAGATTTTCCATCTTACAAGGACACATTTCATTATGATATAAAGCTTTATTAACAAGGCATTGAGAGTTTACAATGAAATACGATAAAACTTAATTAAATTAGATGAGACATCTAGAAAAATAAGTCGGTAGAGTATTAAATTGCTGCAGCCACTAGCCCTTAACTTGTTAAGCAGATTCATCCAATTACAGTAGTTAAACTGTTGAAATATCGCTTGCCTTATTGAACGTATCAAACTACTTCGAGTGGCCGCTGTGCAAGGGGCAACTCATCACTTCACCTTATGAAACTTGGCGGTGCTTGAAAATTCCACTGTAGTAGCGATATTACAAACTGTATCAACTCAGGTTGCCTTTTAAGTAAACCTGACTTCGTCTGTTGTTTGATGATTATGAGCAAAAGATCGATGGAAAGGTTAAATTTCACAAAATGAAAAAGTAAGGTGTTTATAATTTTTATGCAAATTAATTGAATTATAAATTGAAATTGATTGGTTTATTTATGAGTTTACATGAACAATGCACAAAAACAAATAAGAAAAAATTGTTTAGTACTTTCTTTAAGGTTTATTCGTTTTTTAGGATTTGCCCACATATTAAGGCATCTTTTTAATTTTACGCGATACAACGCACCATTTGAAGACCTATACCTACAAAAGCCGCCACTCAATTAAGCATACAACCATCTCATTTAAAAATATTGACGCCAAAATACCTGAAGAAAAAATCAATTATAACTAAAAGTGACATAACCTTTTATTTTTATGTTAGTTTTGTAGAATTTGTCTGAGCCTTATATAATTAAAAATATGCTAACAAAATAGCAAGCATTGCTCAAATTCACTCACACATATATAACAAAGTAACTGCTTTTCACAGTTCTGAGTAGCACTATCCACGTCCTATCGCCCGAGTTGAGAGGCTCCACCATTTATTTCCTAGTCTAGCTACATGTTTCCTAGAAATAAACTAATGGCTACTTTACACTGTTACAATTTCCAACCTCTGCTATAGAGCTTACAGACTATTTTGGTTTCATTCAGTCTCCCAACTTCAACGAAACATTTTGATAACATAATTGCCATTACCAAGAAGTAATCAATTCAGAACGTAAGCCACAATATTCATTCGCAAATGTAAATTCCATTTTAAGTCGGAGACAATACTGTAGCTCTTCATGGGTCCATTTTCTCAACATCCTGGTTGAGTTCTCAATTCATCATTCAAATGTCTTGCGGCCGATAAGGGCCGTCTGTTTGGAGACGCCCTGCTGAGACTGCAAGATGGATACAATTATTAACAAGCCCAATCGTTGCTGCGACCCTCACTTAAAGGAGTTTGTACAATGGAAAATATTATTTATTGATATTTGAGATGGAGGATATTCATTTGAATTAAACTCCATTTTGTGATATAATTTGGTTGGCCTTTTAAATTAATTACTCTTAACTACGTTTTTCCTCGTTAATATTCAAAGATATAATTTTTTCTTTAAATTTGCTCCATATATAACCAACCTAACTAAATCCGCACAACTGACATTTATAAATATCACTGCATGTAAGGCTAATTACGATATCTACATGATCCATCAAATTCAAGAATAAAAGTTAATATAAACTACAACAATTGCAGCCACAAAAAGGGTTTCACAGCAAAATATTATAAAACGATCCATCTATACAATACAAAATAAATCGTTTAGATACAATCAAGTACGAATTATTTTTGTTACAAAAGCTGTTAAGAATTTTCTATTATAGTATTCAGTTTGAGCTACTATCCTAGAATATAGACAAGAATTGTAACGTTACGAAAGTATAAACATGACACCATTTTTTTTTTTAATTTTATATACGCAGCGTATACAGGCGGACTTAGTGCCATGGGCATTATCTCCCAGTCTACCTTTGAATGGTGCAGAGAAAAAAGAAGTAGGCGCTATATTTATACCTATAATGAAAAGAACCTTGAGTTTGAACTTACATAGCTATATAGAGTATATATTTATGTATAATAGATATGATATATACATATAAGATTTTTGAACTTAAATGTGCACTTGGTCCTGGCCATCCTGATCTCAAGAGGAAGGCCATTCCAGAGAAGGATTGATTGTACAGTAAAAGAAGAGTGAAGAAAATTAGAACTGTGAGTGGGAACCATGAGAAGCAGGTTATTAGAAGAGCGAAGGTTACGAGCATGGTTAGACCCTAGGCACTGGAAGAGGGGCGTTAAATACTCAGGGGGAGTAGGAGACGTAAGAATACTATAGAGAGTTGTGAGAGCACGCAAGCTACGGCGTTGACGAATGGGAAGCCAATTCAATTGAGAACGATAAGTGGACACATGGTCAAACTTGCGAAGATTGAAAATGAATCGAATGCAGTTATTTAGAAGACGGTCAAGTTTGTTTAGGAGATCTGCATTCAGGTCAAAGTAACATACATCACCATAGTCGATTAGAGGGAAAATTAAAGTTTGCACAAGAATTGTTTTAGTCTCGGGCGGGAGAAAGTTTTTTAGACGGTAGAGAGCGCGTAGAGTACCAGTGACTTTCTGACTCACATGGTTTACTTGCGTTTGCCAATTTAGCGTGCTATCCATATGCAGGCCAAGATTTTTTACTGTTGTATGCAGATTAACAGTAGTACCGCCAAATGTAATGACTGGAAAATATGTGTAGTCCAGTCTCTTTAAAATCCTTTGACTACCTAAGATAATAGCTTGCATCTTACTAGGATTGACAGCTAATCCAAACTTGTCCGACCAGGTGAGTATAGCTGCTAAATCGCTATTTATCTTGTCTATGGCTTCAACTACGCATTCCACATTAACATGTGTATAGATCTGCAAGTCGTCGGCATACAAATGGTAAGCACACTGAAGATTTTGAGTCAAGAGGTTTATAAAAATAGAAAACAACAAGGGAGAAATGATACCGCCTTGAGGAACACCAGAAGTAGTGTCAGACCACTCCGATGATGAATCATTGAGGCGGACAGACTGCTGACGCCCTCGAAGATAAGAAGAGAACCAATCCAGAGCTCCAGCCGAGACCCTGAAATGAGATAGGGTAGATAAAAGGATATCGTGACTGACGGTATTGAAGGCGTTTGAAAAATCAATCAACACCAGTACGGTGATTTTGGTGTTTCCCATGGCCTCTCAAATATCGCCAGTCACTTTAAGGAGGGCGGTGGTAGTGCTATGCCCAGGCCTGAATCCAGATTGTAAAGGACTCAACAATCTGTTACTGTGAACAAACCGAGCTAATTGTTTGTGGACACAGGCCTCTAGCACTTTGGACAGAAAAGGTAGGATAGAAATCGGACGGAAGTGGTTAGGAATAGAAGGGTTTTGAGTTTTGGGCAGGGGAATTATGTAGGCTTTACGCCATAGGGAGGGGAAGGTACCGGAAGTAAGGGAAAAGTTAATGATATGGGATATTGCAGGCAGGAGGTGGTCTAAGATTGTCGTTATCTTACGACGGCTGATGTTGTCACACCCCACAGCATTGGAAGTGATGGAGAGGATTGACCTTTAGATCTCGCCTAAAGACTCTGGAGAAAACTGGAATAATTTAACATTGGGTTGAGGCAAGCCCGCTAAGTAACTAAATTTTACATAATATGGCGATTTATTTTGCAGATTATGCAATCGCAAGCGATAAATTTTATCGCTATTGTCCTGAAACTTGCAGTTATTTGCGCTCTATTTGGTATTTAGGTTAAACTTTTGTGAGATTGTTACTTTTTACCTCTTTCGTACAAAATAGGGGTTGTTTGCATGCGGAACTTTTGTTCCTCGTGAATTCATTCATAGACAAGATTTAAAAGCCTGGGCACTGATAATAATAACCGATTTGACATCGAACCGAAATTAAAAGTACGACAGGAATTTTAGATGTATAGATAATAGGCTTTATTGAACAACAAAAAACAAATAACCTACATTTATAAAGTTACTTTGTAATACTATTAAGAACTAAACATTCAAGCCAAATTTAAATCAAAGAAGTACCTTGCGGATTTGGGACTGAATTCTATTCGACTCATTTTTCAAGCATTCATTAGAAGCAAAAGCTATAATACCCAGCCATCAGTTTATGCCCTGCCTCATCTACAAGAGAATTTTTCAATCCAATCAGTTCGTTCCAATTTTCAAAAATAGCTTGCGGTACTGCATGTAGAGTCATTTCAGACCTGCTTTAATCGATGAACCTGAAATGTAAGCTTACCCTGAGGAAAGCTTGTCACTAAATTTTGATCTTTATTGTAGTATTTAGGTATGCATAATAGCCGAAATTAAGCCTGTATGTTCTTTGGGGACCGTAGGCTTGCACTAAGAAGAGATTGCCCGCAATTCCGACGGGATCGGGAAGAAATGGTTTTTAAATAAAATGAGTGGGTGCAGCTGCGGGCATTATCTAGTATTATATAGAATAGTATAACAGCTTACTTTCCACGGACGTCAACCACAATTCCCACATAACACACTCATAAGCAAGTTCATGTTACTCTCGAGAATAAAAGTGTAATTCTTTAAAAAAGTTTTAGCACAGTTCTAAGTGTCGAATCGAATGTATCGAATGGATGCAATTTTTAACTGAAAGCGTAGTACCTGACTGCGATGCAAACTTGTGTGAAGTTTTTTCAGACCGCTGTTTGTGTTTCTAGCGGTACGATGGTACAATGGAGTGCTTCATAACAAAAACATAGAAGTTATAGCTTTGATATTTACTAACATAGAGTATAGAGAAAAAGAAACTTCATGTCATGCATATTAATAATAAAAATGCGAGAGTTTGTCCGTCTGTCTGTTATGCTTTCATGGCTATGCCGCTGAACTAGTTCTGATCAAATCGAGCATAGATATAGATGAAGATATGAGATCAACAATGGGTAAAAAAAAACTAAACTCTTTGGACTGATATAGGCCATGAAAGTAAATACGTTTTGGTGTCAGCTGCATTAGCCATGGGCACTGAATTATTGGAGAATGAAATTTCGTTCATTTTAAAATACATTGAATACTCGGTTCAGTTATTAATGACAAAATAATTTTCTTTCATTTTCTCTCCGATATTTCGGCACTTCCATGTACGTAAGAGATGATTTGCCAGAGTTTCTGACAGTTTATGCTATAACCGAATGACTGATAGAATTATCACTTTAAATGGCAATGCCTATTTTGCAAGCAAATCTTAATAGTAATCATTATAATATCTTTTATATACTTAAATCATATTCAGACAAAGGTGAGTTTTATCTACATTGCGACAGCTCTGTTCAGCTCCCTATTGTTCGCCTATTGACCTACATTTCAAGCCTTGTAAGCAACAGAGATATCTTATCCTACAACTCACATATACCTCGTTTTGAACTGGGGCAAATTTGGTTAACGAAATGTTACGAAATATTATGTTTGTTCTACAGGAAACCCGAGTCAAACTTGCTGTGTTGTATTTCAGCGATGAGAAAGGCCTATAAACTTTAAAAAGAAATGCTATCTATTTAATCGAATATGTAATGTTGTAAGAAATAATAAATAATATTTGAAAATGATGATCTCATAAAAAATTTCGTGGGTATATTATGAATGTTATTATTTAACTTCTCAGACACTAAAATAATTTGAGACACTATTGAAGAGGTAATATTTTGTTTTGAATCAGATAATTATATTCTAACTTAGGGAACAAAGCAAATTTCATCAAAATTGGTTCGGAAGTTTTTGTGCTGTTACGAGTGATACGAACGGATTAAAAAGTAGGAAATAAAACTTAAATAGTTTTAGAGCAGTTTGCTATGACCAAAACAACAATTTTAATTTAACCTCGTTTGTGCAAGTATCTTTATAACAAAACAGCTATGAAGGCTGGCTATGAATTATGATCCAACTGAAACGTTGCGGATTGGTCGCTTAACAAAACAACAGATACAATCCGTCTATATTGACCCACAGTGGACGGTCAATTCCGACTAAATCACATTCAAAGATTTGTACCAAGGTCCCGGTAATTTGATTTATGTATCTGCCTTAGTTATCATGACTGATGGACTCACGAAGTTTACGTAGGCTCAAGGTGTTACCGAGAAACGTGCTTTCGTCTTCTTCGAAATTCGACCTTGCGCCATACTAAGAATGTAACACTAGCCCTTTTTAGGCAGGTCTTGCTTGGCACCAACCTCTATTCACTACCAAAACGATTAGACTTTATGGCAATTACCTAAATCAAAGAATGTCGCTATCCCTTTGGGTTGCGCAGGTCAGTCGTAATCGCTCTGTAGCTCATATTATGTCATCTGGTTACACTAAAAAGCGGACTCGCTCTCCACGACTATCAATATCTTGTATGCCACTGAGATAACGCTAGGAAGATTATGATTGACGGTTAAAATAGATAATCACACAAACAACACATAAACAAGTGGAGATTGGCAAACTTAATGTCAACATTATGGAGAATGCTCAGATAACCTGCTTATCTGAAAGATCTTTCGATGTTTGCCTTCACAATGTAACAAGTGATAATTAACAATTTAATACGCACCTTGAACTCATATGATAATATGTCTGTACTTGTTGTATTAATAATGTGAAGCCGTCAACTCTCGCGTTTTTGTTGAATGTCAAGTTGAGATCAAGGTGATGCCATAATAGAAGAATTAAAGAGGTGTCGTACATAAAGAGCTTTTATTGCATTTGCCTATATTATCTATGTATGTACGAAATTAGATACACCTGAATAAATTGTTATGTTAATGATAGAAAACACAGTCGTATAAATAATCTTAGTTTTTTAGTTAGGATTGAATTAAAATGGCCAGCCTAATAGCGGCCGACTAAACGTAGAACTATTTTTTGTCCTTCAAAATTTGTTAGTCTCGTTATGATTAAAAATTATACCAACAGCATAGTGGTTACAGCGGTCGCCTCGTCGTAAAAAGAAACACGGGACAACACTTTGTGACACATATTTTTTATTTCGAATCTTAGTGCTCTTTGGATCTTTTGCTTGAAAGTTATAAAGCGAAAAATACTTATTCCTTGTTGCCTTCAAAAAGAAAATATAAAATATTTTTATAACCATCGCGTCATCGCTGGAAGATGGTGTACTCTCCTGATTGCAAGCAGTCACTCATTCACATGGTACTGTAATATTTTAGAAAGAATTGCAAACGACAAGCGACTACACAAATGCTACGAGGTACGTTGATATTGCTGGTGATTCTGTTGTGTGGTATTAAAGTTAATGTAGCCTATTTCCCTCTTGATCACTTCGATAAAACTAAAAAGAGATGGAACTGAGTATGATTCATATTTATTCTTGGGTTTAATTTAAAAAAATAAGATTTTAGGTGACTTCTCGAACACTGCAATCATTAAAGTGCGTGCAACCTTAATGATCACCGAATAGGTACGTTTAATTTGACGTATCTAAAATATCACCTTACTTTTACACATCTCATATAGAAATTTTTTAAATGGCAGCAGTAGATTGCCTAAACTTTAGCTAGTCTGACAAGAAAACAACATTAGTGAAAATACCAAAAGTGCTATCGCAAACTAAAATTATATAATATAGCAGCTATCGATACCATCACAAAACTTTACTGGTACATAATCCTCTAGACGGCCATCGAATGTTCTCGAACTTACAGTACAATGCTTGAAACGGTTGAAGTGGTCAGAGTTTACCGCAGTTTACATCTGTCTCATGCATACCTTATTAGCTCTCTGAGCAGTCAAAGAGCGTCCTAACTAGACTCCAAACAACACGATAACAAGTAGAAATTTTCAGTAACTGTGCAATACATTGATACTTATCGCAGTTACGGCTACAACTACACTTCTAGAGCAAAAGACGTCAATATTTGGATGGATGTAGTAATTTTCTTTCCAATAGTTTCTTCTAAAAATCCCTTTCAAAAGTATTGAAAAAGATATTCATTACCTACCTATAGGATTGAAGAGGCTTATAATATCCAGGAGTGGACTATCATATGGCAGGCTGATGATGATGTTGATGATGATGACCTATAGGATTTGCCCGTGGTTTTTTCTATATTGCATTGATAGGGTAGTGTAGATATTTTATTTTTATTTTATTCTACTGTCTATTAGTTTTACGTTTTATTTCGGTTTGACGTCGACTAGTTTTAATAATAGCCATGCTTAGTTAATTTAAAAATCATCACAGACGTTTAACCGTGAAAGCGTGCCAGACAGACTTTCGCACGCCCGCACTTTTTATTTTAATTTAACTGTTTCTCCTATATATGTTTTGTATATATGTTTGCCGTGTGGTTGACGGCATAGAATACAAGTGTCACCACCCCTTATCATCCCGTGGGTATCGTAAGAGGCGACTAAGAGATAACACGATGCAAAGACCATCTTTGCGTAGAGACGGAAAACTCGACATCAAACCCTATACGACTGCCTCGTTGGTCTCGCGGCATAAATGTGCGCGTGAGATCGGGAGGTCCCGGGTTCGATTCCTGGGTCGGGCAGTGTTATTGGGTTTTTCTGCAGCACGGAGTCTGGAAATGTGCCCGGTACGGCAATAGGCTCGCCCCTTATTAGGTGTAGTAATACACCTCTGCCTACCCCTTCGGGGATAAAAGGCGTGACGTTATGTATGTATGTATGTTTCTCCTATAATATCTTGCGTCTAATAGATTTAACTGTACGTTATCTGTCAGTCAGTCAGTAACGCAACAGTTTAATATACACAAATGATAATTTACTAAAAAGTTTCATTTTATTTTGGTGTCCAGTATCAAGTAGAAACCATGAATGATTTTTTTATCCTAAACTCCGTTCCCCAAACAGCCAGCTGTTCTGTGCAAAATATTATAAAAGAACCTCTATTTAGTCCACCGGTACACGAGGTGGTCTTGCTCGAGCGTTTAAACAAAATACAATGGTGTTTGTTCATGGGTACAAAACACTCGGTTTTGTTTGTTTGGCCTTTCTGGCATATTTTATTTTCACTCTGTTTCAAGCTTTCGCCGTTCTTTTTTAAGTTTACCTCGTTAAGTTTGCTGTTGCTAGGTTGATAACTACATTTTTGTGCTAATTCAACATTTTTGTAATGTTTGTAGTAACTAGAAATTGAGTTTCAGTTCGCCTAATTACGTATATCTAAACGTGGTACGTATATCTAAACGCGGTACAAGACATTATAATGAAATTATCTCTTAAAGATTTTTCTTGGATCAAATTCACGACCAACGTAGTAGTCAGTTGCTTAGCACCAGTCAAACAGGTTAGTCATTGATTGAACAGCTGCTCTTTTATGCGCATTACTTGGCTCGTCTTGGCACCACCGTACTCCCATATATATATAGGATAGGAAGAAGTTAAACTTGGTTCTTCCATTATCCTAATGAAGAAGCAGAAACTCGAATACGCTATGACGATAGTAAAATATTCGAATCGTAACTCAAGACAGAGGGGGTGTGATGCTTTAGGCAGGAGAAGGAGGGAGATGGATAAATAAAATTTATTGCCGCTCGGAAGAAATTCCCTAGTTTTATTACTGAATTTCGATTCAGACCGTGAAATAAGTGTCGTTTTATTAAGATGAAGCCCTTTTCACTCATTTCAATGTTATTTGTTAAATTCTTTAAATGCAATTTTAAATTATTGTCATTGGGATATTTTATAGCGAATTTAGTAACGGTGCAATTTCGTCATACAATTTTGCACAATGGAATATTTTATATCAAGTTTGGGCAGCATGCGATATCATCATATTATTTTGTTGCAGTATCTCATCTGTAAGTACCTAACTATTAAAAACTGCGTGGCATGTCTGGGTTTCAAAGTTGGCCCTCAAGCATTTCTCAAATACCTATTCTCTTTTCTATGAGTAATATATTATTTAATTTATTTGTATCAAAACATGACAATTCACGCACTAGAAATAAGTCCTGAATCGCGGGTGAATTTAAAAACATTCAATCAACACTCACACTAAATAACCAGAATTCAAACAAATATTTGTAGACCACACAAAGTCCATCTCAAAACCATAACTCAGTTGAGTTATGAACAATCTCTCCTGAATTATTTTATTAAAATAATTCACTAATTCTTCTCTTGTGCGTAAAAAAGAACTCAAGAGCTCTCACTCGTCAAGAGAAATGCAAAAGCAAGAATGAAATCCTAAAAGGCACTATGACATCATTGTACGTAATAATATTGATGAAATCCAGTTTACCTCAATACTGTCACACGGTTAATAACAATAGCATAAGTCCAAAATAAATTCTCTTGTAGAATATTTTAAATTCTTCATAAATATTATTTTCATAATGAGCTTTTAAGGCAGTCTCATACGGCGACTTCTTACAGCAATGCAGCGGCAATGCAAAATGGCTGCCACACGTTTACGATTGTATTATTGACAGTTACTTATACAAGTTAAAAACACGATCCTGAATCGCTACAAAAGTAATGCTTCGCTTCAGTAGTGATACAGGTGCGGTGAAACATGACTTTCACGGTGTTAATTGCATCATCATCATCATCAGCCTGCCATAGAACAATGCTATAATTATATAGGTCTCTCCAATGGCACGCCACTGAGCTTTTTAATTGCATAGAAAAGTATATTTTTATGTGTGCGCTATAGTTACAACAAAGGAGAAACAGATTTTAGAAAAGCAGCTATAATTTAGAGTTTGAAAATATTCTCATAATTTGTTAGTACTTTAAACATTATAATACACCATATTTTATAATGTTTAAAGAACTAACAAATTACGAGAATATTTTCAAACACAGGTGATATAATAGGAACCAAGCATATAAGTATCAATACAGAAGCGATGCAGTGACACTTTTGTACCTGTTCAGAATAATAAGCACTACGAAAGCTATTTTTCAATTAACGCAACGTTCATATTCTCATAGGTCTAAAAGACAACGTGCGTTACAATCGCGACAGAAGCGGCACATAAAACTCTCTACCACCCTACTGAAAAATGTCACTGTGTGCGACGCCCTTTAAGCATAATATTCATGATTCGGTAGAAGAACTACCAAAAGCTTGCAAAAGTATTTATACAAAACGGTCGAGACATGGAATGGTACACGAGATTATTAACCAACATCGGGCCCTGCTTTATTTAATAATTGTTGAATTAAAATAACTATTTATTAATCCCAGTAGGTGAAAATGTTACTTGTGGATAATTAAATCACTAGCTTGGGCGGAAATATGGAAGTCGAAATGTAGAGACGTGGATCGTAAGTACGAAAATACAATTAAACGTTTTGTGTCAAGCGTGCAAGTTGCCTGAAATCAATAGGGTTGTTTCCAACTAGTCAAATCAAGCACTTTTAATGAAATGGCAAAAACAACCTTAGCCAAGGGTTTTGTATGAAATATGACGTAGTGACGTCATAGTGTTTTGCTGTCAAGTAAAATACTTATTATCACTAAATTGACGATAAAAATGTTAAAAAAAGTTTTAACATTAATCTGATGAATGAATCTACTATTATTTTAAAATGTTTCACTAGATAAAAATAGTTGTATAATTTATTTCACTTGCAGGAAACTTCCCTAGTGATTGACATTATGGACATTATGTTGAATTTGTTAATTCTCTAACTACATACATTCTTAAGGAAATGTCTAACGGCTCATCCCGTTATTTGATTTATCCATGGATTCGGCTACTGGAGATAAAATTTGACAAAAACTCTATGCACATCTTGCCAATAAGTATTTCTAGAAGCTAAATCTATGGATATATCAAATATTAAGACGGGCCGCAAAACAAATATGTGACACCTCTAACAGACTTATATTTATCTGTCTAGCTGCAAATATTGTCGTTTAACGTTGACTTTCTCCGAAGAAAATTTTAACTACACAATGTGAAAAAAAAATACTATCAATATCCAAATCACATTCCAATATAACCTCCCAAAATAATATACGACATAGAATTCTTCTTATCATTTGGCATGCCCTTAAACAACTTGTTATCAAGCTTGCCTGGCACTCATTGGCAATCCCGTACAACTTTCTGCTACTTTCGCGTTATCTACGTTGACTTTATGTTACTTTTACAGGTAGAGCCTTATTGGCGACCCTATAGATACTCGTTCCGACGTTTTAAGTAGCCTCTTTTCTTTCCTTATTAAATGCTGTAACCGTAGTTCAGTTCAAAGTCAAAAGTCAAAGTCGAAATCATTTATTCTGAGAGGGTAGTTAAAAAACACCTGTTTTAGAATCAGCTGTTATAAAAGTTTTTAAATAAAATACTTTAAGTATATAAAATATAATTTAAATGTTTAATAAGTATAGGTAATATCTAATACCTGCCAGTCAAGTGTTATCTCCACTTTACAACAACAAGAGTAGCACAACACATTCACTAGCACTGCACCTTTATGATGGAGACCTCAATAATCAACATGCAGCAGTATTTTGAGGAGCGGATGGCCAAATTTGAAGCAGATCTCAATAAGAAGCCTTCTAGTTCCAGCAGCTTGGCAGAGGAATTTGCGGCATTCAAAGACTTCATTCTGCAATCGTTAAAGTCCTTTTCCCAGCAGTTAGAGTCTGTCGCCCGCCAAGTGGACAGTATGGAGATGCGCAGCCGCCGTAAAATGATCCTGCTGCACGGTGTTGAGGAGGGGAAGAACGAAGAGACAGCTCAAGTGGTCACACAAGTCATCAAACAGGATCTCAAGTTGGACTCTTTCACAGCGTCAGACATCAAACGATGCCATAGAATGGGGCGGCAGCTATCCGGTAAGAAGCCCAGACCCATCCTCATTAAGCTCCATAGCGTTGCGGTACGGGACACCATTTGGTTTTCTAAAACCAAGTTAAAAGGAGCGGGTCTTACGCTGTCCGAATTTCTGACTCGATCGCGACATGCAATTTTCATGGCAGCGCGAGAGAAGTTTGGTGTCGCGAAGTGCTGGACCAGGGAGGGCTCCGTGTTCGTTATAGACGCCAATGGTCATCGACATCGGATTTCATCCACGGGAGATCTCGACAAGATCAAGGGCTTGGACCCGGAGAAACCTGCGACGAAGGCGACCGCAACGAAAACCAAACGAGCTCCAGCACCAAAAAAATAGGGTTTTTATGTTCTTTCGTGTTTGTTTACATGACCGGGTGAATTACTTTTCGTTTTACTTATTTACTACCTTCTTTCTTATTATATTTTCGAAGCTATACCTTATTTTATAAATCTCACTTTTTCACTGTTGACATAATATTATTACTTTTAACACTTCTCATCTGACAGCTGTCATACCATAGATTTCTACCTATTTGAAACTCAGGCTTTTAATACTTGTTTATCTTTTTTACGGAGTACCGAAATTTTAATTCACCTGGTCTAGTTCTTCCAACTGTCTTTTATTTTATTATTGTTTTTTTTTTTTTTTGTATATTTTCACTTATTTGCATCTTGATATGTTCAGATATCTGTTTGTTCTGTTTTTGTTACTCGGGAGATACTTCATTGTTTATTTATGTAACACGTAACTGGCGGGTGGAGTTAACGACTATACTATACATATATTTATATATACATTTTTTTTTTTTCTTCAATATAAGATATATATTATTTTTATATTATATTAATTTATTTATTTTTATATTAATTATTTGTATTATATTTTATTTTATTATGTTACATGACTATTTTAGTAGTGATAGTGACAGTTTCCACTCTGTTAGTAGTCATAATGATAGTTTTGTAAGCATTCCTCCTCTACCTGAAATACTTCAATCAGAGTTTGCCGATGTACCCCATAACTTGAATGTCGTTCACATCAACGCCCAGAGTATTCCTGCCCACTTCCAGGATATGCTGACTACTTTCGACTGTAAAAATATCCATGCTATTCTTATTTCCGAATCATGGCTGAAACCATGTCTCGCTTCTGTTTCTTACACTTTACCTGATTTCCGTTTAGTAAGAAATGACCGTACTGTTGGCGGTGGTGGCGGTGTTGCCATTTATCTCCGTAATCACATTCCTTACAGTGTTATTGATATGTCAGCACAGCCACCTCCGCTTAATGCAGGTGAGCATCTCTTTTTAGAATTAAGTCTCGCTCATACGAAGGTTCTGCTTGGTGTCTATTACTCGCCTAACTGCCATATAAATTATTTTTCATCTTTCGAGCGTATTTTAGAAACTCTATCAACTTCTTACACTCACACAATAATCATGGGCGATTTTAACACTTGTCTGTTAAAGCATGATTCTCGCTCTTCTTCCTTATGTAGAATAGTGGAATCCTGTAACCTAACTATTCTTCCTCTAAATGCTACACATAACTTTCCGAATTCAACTCCTTCTCTTCTTGATCTTATCTTTGTTTCTTCACCTTCTCTTGTCGTCAAGCATGGTCAATTTTCAGCTGATGCATTCTCCTACCACGACTTAATTTTTCTCTCGTATAAACTTCGTCCTCCTAAGCCTAACACTAAAATTCTTCTGCAACGTAATTTTGGTGGCATGAATGTGGAGAGTCTCCGTAGTGACGCTCGCAACAATAACTGGGAATCTGTGGAAAGCGCTCAATCCATCGACGAAAAAGTTGAAAAACTCAATAGTGCAATTATTCGACTATTCGATATTCATGCTCCTGTCCGTGCAATAAGAGTCAAGCACTTGCCTTCGCCGTGGCTAACTGAAGAAATAAAACATCTGCTATCAAAGAAAGCAATGGCTAAAACCAAATATAAATGTCGACCGACTTCTCGCAATTGGGAAAGCTATATTGCGATTAGAAATCACTGCAGCAAGGTGTGTAGGAAAGCACAACGCCAACACATCCATAAATCTGTTGAGAACGAAGACCCAGCTAAAGTCTGGAAATTTCTAAGATCACTGGGAGTTGGAAAGTCAACACATGACCACAGTTCCAATAATATTGACATCGATTTACTAAATCAGCATTTCACTTCTTCGCCGCAATTTGATGCGACTACTAAAGCTAAGACTTTACACGATCTTTCCACGCTTCCAACTCCAAATTATCCACATTTCGTCTTTAATCAAGTTTCTGAGTGTGATGTTAAAAGGTGCGTATTATCGATTTCTTCCAATGCTGTCGGTAATGATTGCGTCAGTCGTAAGATGATTCTTCCTATCTTAGACGAAATCCTTCCCATCCTTTGTCATATACTTAATTATTCCTTATCCTGGGGCGTATTTCCAACTGCTTGGAAAGATGCCTAAATTATTCCTTTGCCCAAAAAATCGAAACCTACTTCCTATTCTGATTATCGTCCTATTTCCGTGTTACCTTTCCTTTCTAAAGTGCTCGAGCGCCTAGTCCATGTCCAACTCACTACTTTCCTTAACAAAAACCTCCTATTCAATCCTCTACAATCCGGATTCCGTCCTGGTCACAGCACCGTTACGGCACTGACCAACATTACCGACGACATTAGGTTCGGTATGGAGAAAGGCAATTTAACGGTACTTTGTTTACTGGACTTTAGTAACGCCTTTAATACCGTTGATTTCCACACTCTACTCGGTATATTACGCTCTATTAACATATCTCCACCAGTGATTGATTGGTTTCATAGTTACCTGTTTGGTCGTCGGCAGCGTATACGGGTCGAAGACTCTTGCTCTTCGTGGTGTAATACGACAGCCGGCGTTCCACAGGGTGGCGTTCTCTCTCCATTACTCTTCTCAATTTTCATAAATTCCATCTCCTATCAACTTCAGTCATCCTACCACCTTTATGCAGATGATCTTCAAATTTACACACAGGCACCGGCGCATGAGCTGTTTGAAGCATTTCGCATCATGAACTCTGATTTAGAACGGATATCTGCTTGGAGCCTGAGATTTGGTTTGCAGATCAACCCTGTGAAAACACAGATTATCGTTGTTGGTAGTCCCAGGATGATCTCTCGCATCGACTGAAATCTGCTACCCCAAATTACTTTTGGTGGTATCCCAATACCTATAAGTGACTGTGTGAAGGACTTAGGTGTTTATATTGACAAAACTCTATCTTGGGGACCACAAATCACTGAAGTTAGTCGCAAGTTGTTTGCTGCGGCGGGGACTTTGCGAAAACTGCGGAACTTTCTGCCGATTGCCACTAAGATTGCACTTGCAAACTCTCTTCTATTACCTATCCTTGACTATGCCGATGTCAGCTATCTAGATCTCACTGAGGAGCAACTTGATAAGCTTGAGCGTCTTCAAAACTTCTGTATTAGGTTCATATTTGGATTACGTAAATATGATCACGTTTCTAATTTCCGCAATAAGCTCAAGTGGCTGCCAATTCGCCTTCGGCGGAATACTCACATTCTTTCCTTACTCTATAATATTCTTTTCAATCCTTCTACTCCATCTTATTTGAAAGAACGCTTCAAGTTCCTTAGTGACTCTCATTCAAGATCGGGTCTTAGGTCATCGGTAAATTTGAGATTGGAAATTCCAATGCATTCCACTACTTTTTACGATAAATCCTTTACTGTACAAGCGGCAAGGTTGTGGAATGCATTGCCTGTATCCATCAAACTGGCTCAAAGTATCACATCTTTCAAAAACTTAGTGAAAAACCACTACTTAACTTTTTAACTTTCAATAATATTGTCAAACTCACACTTTCTTCCTTTTTTTACTATTGTCTACTCCCATTACTTAATTTATTATATTATTGTTTGTATGTATGTATGTATATATATTATAGTATATATATTAGTGTATTTGTATACTATAGTGTGTATTCGTATTTTGTTTGGTATAATTTCATTACTACGCCAAAACTGCCCTATGTCTGGCTCCTTACTTCTCTTTTCCTTATGGGTTGCCTGTAAGAGATTGCTTTTTAGCGATAAGGCCGCCGTTTGTGCAATATATACTTATATGTTGTAATTCCTATGTCAAATTTAAATTTGGTGTACAATAAAGATTATTATTATTATTATTATTATTCATCTAGGTCACAAGGTGACGCTTATGGACCTCAATTTTAGAATTAAATTACTTAATGCTTAATGCTTCTGCATTTACATTTACTGCCTCGTTAGCAAAGCAATAGGTAGAACCACGAGAAAGAACGGGCAATAAAACTCGTGGCCACTCTCTTCAATCGCCACTATTATGGTACATATTTTTATTTTTGTAAATTGTTAAAATAATCTTAAGGTAACTGTGAGTACGGGTGGATTTCGCGTTCATCTATACTTCTATACTATCTTAATATATAAAATCCTTGCGTTACTGACTGACTGTCAGACACGCTACAGCCGAAACTATTGGGCGCAGGAAGCTGAAATTTGGCATGTATGTTCCTTGGGGACCGTATGGGTGCACTAAGAAGGGATTTCCCGCAATTCCCACGGGATCGGCCAAAAACAGTTTTAACAATGTTCTTCTACTTTATACAACATTAAACATTCTCTGAGATGAAATAATAAAAAAAAGAAAAATCAAGGAATCTCGTCTCTTTACCTTTGTCTTTGATTACTTTCAACAAAATGCATAAAAGACAAGAAGCTAAGTAAAATAAATTTAAGGTAAGCACATTTCTGTTTTATAAAAGTTTTAGTTTTACCCTTCGTACTATAAGGCCACATAATTACTCTACAGAATATAATATTTCGTCGAATCCCCGTTTGTCTTACCATTGCTCTATCAAAAATTATATGGCAAAGAACAATCCTATTCACATCAATCACACAAACAATCACAGCATCATACATCAATCTAAAAATATCTCATATACCTAAATAATTGCAACTTTACCAAAACTATACAATGCATACAATGCTTATCAAAGACTTCTTAACATAAAATTCCAACACGAAAAAGCAACACATAGTAATTTCAAAACAGATAAGAATGACGTAGATAGATTTAAAGACTTAAAAAAAGACTTCACACAAGTATGCCATGTCAGCAAAATTCAGGGTAAACTTTAATAATACGACGAGACCTGCGTATACGAATTCTTTAAAAATACATTGTAATATTTACTTCAAGTATCGTTAACTCCAGAGCTGATATACATTATTTGAGTATTGAATGACATGCTATATTCGTGACTGGAATTTTGAAGGGTTATTCACAAAAGTTGAGTACATTGAGATTGATTTAGGAGCTATGGTCAATATAAAGTTCGGAACTAAACATAGGGCGGGCTTTATCTTATGAAAAATTACTGAACGCAATAAATTCCTATACAATAAAAAGAAGTTTTGTAAAAAATTATACGAACCTGATTAGCATTAAAAAAAATAATGTCAGCTGAAATATAAACGTAGCTTGTCTAAAACACTTTTAAACTGAATTAGATCGTACTGACAATTATTTTTTAACTTAATTATTCTATAACAAACTTAAGATCGAACATTGAGACATCGTAACTAAAACCTTTGGTTCATTACACACAATTATAAATTTGGCGCCTTTGAAAGAGAGGCCATGAAGTTTATTGACCATTAATTTTCATTTTTCTACACTTGTGATGTGCAAACGATAATTGATTTAAAATGTAAACGCAGTATCATTAAGTAATTATTTTTTTAATTTTACGTTTCTTAGCGTCACGTTGAAACCGAAGTGGTAGGTGTACTAATGGAGTAGGTCTCGTGCTGGTAGAGTCACACATACCCCCACTATCTGCCTCAAAGGTGGGGGATGAGCCCATTATTTGGGTTACCACTGTGAAGACAAAAAATACAAATATAAGTGAATATTTTTCAATTCTAACAATACCACATACATACGTGGAAAATAAAAAAAAGCTCTTTGAAATCGGTAACATTTAACCTCTTTACTATTCCTAACACTCACTGCGACTGGAATGGACTCGGCATCAACATCAACGGCGAGTACATCACTCACCTTCGATTCGCAGATGATATCGTAGTCATGGCTGAGACCATGGAAGACCTGGGCACAATGCTCGATGGCCTCTGTAGAGTCTCCCAACAAGTAGGTCTTAAGGTGAACATGGACAAGACGAAAATCATGTCGAACGTCCATGTTGTACCTGCTCCTATTCAGGTTGGGAACTCTATGCTCGAAGATGTCGACAAGTATATCTACCTGGGACAAGTAGTCCAATTAGGTAGGTCCAACTTCGAGGAGGAGGTTAATCGTCGAATCCAACTCGGTTGGGCAGCGTTCGGGAAGCTACGACATATCTTCTCGTCAGATATCCCGCAGTGTCTCAAGACGAAAGTCTTTGACCAGTGTGTGTTGCCAGTGATGACTTACGGATCAGAGACGTGGTCGCTCACTATGGGCCTTATCAGAAGGCTCAAGGTCACTCAGAGGGCGATGGAGAGAGCTATGCTTGGAGTTTCCCTGCGAGATCGAATCAGAAATGAGGAGATCCGCAGTAGAACCAAAGTCACCGACATAGCTCTCCGGATAGCCAAGCTGAAGTGGCAGTTGGTAGGGCACATAGCTCGAAGAACCGATGGCCGTTGGGGCAGAAAGGTTCTGGAGTGGCGGCCACGTACCGGACGACGCAGCAGGAGTAGGCCCCCCGCAAGGTGGACCGACGATCTCGTCAAGATCGCGGGAGACGGTTGGATACGGGCGGCTCAAGCCCGGTCTGTGTGGAGAACCTTGGGGGAGGCCTATGTCCAGCAGTGAACGTCGTTTGGCTGACATGATGACATAAACTTGGAAAGAATACGCAAATCGCTGACAAAGACACGTTGCATGCCAAGAGATATTGTAGGTGATAAATTTTTGGATATAGACTGAAATTCTGAATATGGTACGGAAAGTATTGTCTCGCGAAAAATATAAAAAATATGCAAAGGTCAACAGTCGATTAATGTGTTAAATAGTTGACGAGTTAGTTTACGATATTTCTTAACAATTTTTATTGACAGCTCACGAACTAGCTGTAAACCCTGTGTCGTAGGGTACTTAAAAATATACCTGGACGACACCAAGTACACCTGGACTTAAAACAACAATTTGTGGTTACACAAATTTGTCTCATATAGGGATAGAACCCACAAGAATCAGCCCAGAGTGTCTAGCGGCGAAGACGCCGCTTAAACCACTACGCCAGCCAGGCAGTTATGAAAATATAAACAGCGTAGTATGTTCAGGCTCTGCCTATCAGAATCAGATGACTGATGATGATTGTTTGTCTTTACTGACTGCGTGTAAATGTCACAATTGTAATGGCATAATGTGATAATTAATCATCAAAATAAATTCCCCTGGTCGAGAAAATGGATGTTGTTATTTTAATCGGGCATCTACAAAACTAGAGTTATACAATGGGAGATTGCATTTTTAATATAATCACATTTATTACAGCCAACGGAAAATGTTCCAACCTCATTACAGCAAAGTTCTTAAAATACTAAACATATTTCTTCATCCACAATTGTTTAAGTATATTTGCGTATCCAACTTATTTAAATACATGCATTTAATTCAAAGACAAAACCAAGTAATAAGTTTTATTTGGCAAACTCAAACTTTGAAATAGTTTATAGTAATAAACACTATCTAGCAGCCACTTAAACTCAAGAACAAAGGAATAACCCGCCGGCAAGTTTAAATTAGTTAAGTCTATAATGAGTATAGCTCTGACTTCAAATCTTAAAAAAGGGAAAGTAATTTTTCGTTATATTTGTAAAAAAATATATTATTTGTACTATTGAGAGAGTCTACAAAAAATATTTTAATCAATCTTATACACATGTCGACTAGCTCTAATGGTGTAATGGTTCGGTACAGTCTTGAGCGGCCACACTACCCTGAGTTCAATCCCAATACAAGACAACACTTTGTGTTATACACAAATTAATGTTTAGAGGCTATGTACTCGTATTCTGTCTGTCAGTTTATCAAATAGTTATAAACTTTGAATAGTTAATCTTTTTTAAGCTTTGCTGTTGTTTTTCTTAACACTAGAAGAAGAATAAATAATATTTGTATAAGAAAAAGTTAATCGATAGAGCTAGATAAAATCAATTCTATAAAGGGCCTCGTCAGTTACAGTTAATTTTACACTATGCACTAAAATCCAAGAACATTGTAGCGCGAACTTAGGAAATGGAAAGAATTTAGTTAATTTAAACTCGACAGCATTTGCTATAAAGAAAGCGACTACAAGTTTCCCCGAAACATTTTTGTCATCGAAACCTGTCGTCCAATTCGAACGTATCTAATTTGGGTGATTTGTGCTTGCCTAGAAGCTCGTTTGCGGGCGCGCGGAGCTGCACGCGTCTTCAGGGCGATTTCAGATTAGCGTTTTATACGGGCGTATAAGCTCGTTTTTGGAAGCGCATGTAGGCGCGTATAGACTTTTGGCACACGCGTAACTCGTAAGACGTTGACGCGCTTCTAAGCTCGTATAAGCGTGAGCCGTCAGAATCCATGTTGACACTTACACGATGTCACTACCGTTTCGAGCGAACACGGCGAAATATGCCCGTTTATGCGAGTCCGGTTTTCTGAAGCGCGTGGTGTAGCGCTCGTGTAAGCGCGTATGCTGAAACGACCGTATACGCGCAGAAAAATACACTAATCTGAAACCACGTGTCCGCAGTGAAGCGCGCTGCGCGTCTGCGGGTGCCGTGTTCAGTGTTTGTCAAATACAATACGCATGAAGAAGAATTATTGTTACTAGAAAATTCTTAGTAGAAATAGATGTTGAAAATAATGTTTAATTCTACATTGTAAAAGTTCATACGTTCCTTTAAATATAATAATAACTTTATGCCCATGAAATTGTAATTTTACTTTATTTCAGGGTGCATAGGGTTCCCACCAAGAACTTAAGGTCCCAAGCCAACCTCACCTGCAAGTGGTGCACCTGCCGATCAACGGACGAGGCTCTGGCAAACAAAATATCCCGATAAGCGCCAATAGGCTCGCCACCTATTACGTGGGATCAAAACACTGGCGAAAAGTGGGAGTTTAATATGCCTCTGCCTACCCCTTCGGGGAAACAGGCGTGAGTCTATGTATGTATGTATGTACTTTATTTCAAAGTCTTGAGATAACATTTTTCTTTTATGTCACTTATATGTTTAAAATTCATAGTGTAGGGCGTAATTAATGGCCCCTGAGATACAAGTATATTTTTACTTAGTTTAGGGGTCAGTTGTCCATTTCGTATTGACTAGTTGTTTGTACAACTTATTTGCCCATGTATTTCTGTTTTTGTCTGATACTTGTTTTAAATTTACAATAAACTTTATTATTATTATTAAAAAAACGAAAACAAATTAATTGCGCTAATAAATTTTTCAACATTCAAAATAATTTCAAATCAGATGATGCTAACAGAAAGCAGTAAGGTCAGAAATGTTTGAGATCCCCGCGCTCCGCGTTGTTTCCCGCTTGCCGTCTTTCTGTCTGGGCAACCTTTTTATAATGCTAACACGTGGCATTCTTCTCATCCTTTTGGAAAAATTCCCAAGTAACCAGGCTCAAGAAACTCTTAAAATAATACATTTCAGAGGTCTGTACCTGTCTGTACGTACCTACTTTCTTAGAAAAGTATATTTCATATTAATGCTAGCTAACGTGCAAGCAAATCGACTCTAGCCTCAAGTGCGCATAAAAGTAACATACTTTAATAATGACTTATTTTAGCTCTATATAATGTTTTACATATTTAAAATATAGTAACTAGGCTTCATAGTGGTGTAATTACCATGAGAATCGGTTCAGTAGTTTAGTAAATATGGTATTCAACATAAAAATTGTAAAAAAAAACATTGGAAATGCATACAACTTCACAGTACGAGGTCATGATTTATAAAATGAAACAAAATGTGTACAGCAGATTAATTTATTGTTTTCAATATTTGGTATTTCCTCCTCTTGCCTTGATCACTGCTCTCATGCGATTCTTCATGGCCCTAATCAACTCTTTCACCGATGATTGAGGTATTCGACCCACTCTTCAACCAACGCTGTCTTGAGCTCGTTTATGTTCTCAGGAGCTGGATTTCTCGCTATAACCTTTCTTTTGAGCTCGTCCTTTATGTGCTCAATGGGATTTAAATCGGGACTCAGCGCTGGCCAATCCATTGTGGCTATACCGACTTCGTTCAGGAAATCACGTGTGGCCCGAGCGGTGTGACATCGGGCATTGCCATGCATCAGAATGAAATCATCCCCAATAAAACCTTGATAAGGGACAACTTGATCCAGTAGAATATCTTCTATGTAACAGTCACTAGTCAGACCTCCTCCTCGGCCACCCCCAGGAACAAAACCAAGATCTGTTTTTCCTTCTAGGGAAATGCCAGCCCACAGCATGGAAGAACCGCCACCGTACGACACGGTTTCAGTAAAACAGCACTCACTCACAGCAAGACAACAACTTGAGCGGCTTCTTCAGGTGTAGTGTCCATATTAAGGGGTAAGGTCCATTTATAAGGGGTTGGGTCGCGAAAGTTGTGTAGAGAGCGCAGAGCGAATTATACGAATGTTGCATTCAATTGTATTCTAAAGAAAAGAGTTTAGTTAATTATTGAAATAATGCTATCATTTTAAATTCAAGTACTAGGCCTTAAAACAATAAATAGTGCTAAAATAAGTCATTACTAAGATATATTGCTTTTTAAGCGCACTTCAGCCTTGAGTCGATTTACTTGCTCGCGAGTGTAGTATACACAACTATCTTTAATTAGTACAAAAAATTTAACCGGGCACTAAGTATCTTTAACTGATCATATTTATGTAGTTAAAAAATAAAAACACTTAGTCCCAAAACTATCCACAAAAATACGTAATAATTGGTTAATGCATAACTAAGACTATGACCGACTCTTGTACTATTAGTTGTAAACTATTCCATTGATAAATTCTCCCCTGTCCCACTGCACGCGCGCCGCGCTCGGATGCCACAAACAATGCTAAATTGCTAGCGGACGAGAGCGTACCTATCGATTTTTTCGCTGCAATTTGTTTGTCTACGTTTTCCCGACGCGATGGCTTATCAGTTCATAATATCACGGGAGTATGTAGCTATGCTTCGTGCGTACTTTTTGAGTGGAGGAATCGCGAGTGCAGCTGTGTACCCATGGACATCATTTTGTCAGTGTACAAAAGTAAGCCGGCTAGTGTCTAACAATTAAAACATCGCATATTGGACGCTTTTGACGAAGTGAAAAGACTGTGATCTGTGTATTGACAATCGTGGTGGGCATTTCGAAGGACAATGGAACTACTTGTAAGTTTAGTAAATAATACCTACTTAAGTAAATAGTAATTTGAGGCGGGCGGCTCAAAATCGGTCTGTGTGGAGAACCTTGAGGGAAGCCTATGTCCAGCAGTGGTCGTCTCTAGGCTAACATGATGATGATAAAATAATTTGTAAATAACAGATGATTCTAACTTCATAAATACGCTAAAATTACAGTTTTCTTTATTACAGAATACGTTATTTTATTTTGATATATGTTTGCTTTCTAATTACATACCTTCGTATTTAATTACTTGTAAAACGGTAAATTTTGCCGGTCCTAAGCCCGGATAAACTATGAATGAGAGGGTAGAATTAAGAAAATTAAAAAGTATCTACCACACTGATTATTTTGCTTCATTTTATTGTCTAAGGTTACCTACATTATAAGTGCGACGGAAAGAATGCGTAAGACTAGGACGGAAAATAAAAACTATCAATGAAGTAGTGAATGGATTGTAAAATATGTCTATGATTTTGGTGAGATTTTCCACAAAAAACAAATGATAATAACTTGGCTATTTATAGATATTATGAAATTCTTATGTCACATACATGATAATAATGCCTTCGCTAATATGTCCTTAAAGTTTTTGTACTAATAAAAAAATGGTGGTATATAAATCTCACAACAATAGCAGATTACAATTTTATTTTCTATGCGAGAAAACGACAGAGCCGTTCAGCGATCATATTTGTGACTTAACTTAAAACGTTGTTCTGTGGTGGTACAGTCAACAGCAAAAGTAGATGATCAAAATCAGAAATTCTATACTAATGAACGGAGTTCGCGTCAGAACTATGTGGCGTCGAAGGGATTCAAAAGTATGTGATTGTAAATTATACCAATCATTTACTACTAGTACAGCTGCCATATATTCGTGATCAGTTTTGACTCCAAAAGTTATAAACTCAATTCACATCAGAACTAAGAAGTGAAAAAATGTTCAAAACTAGTCAACAGTTAAAATCAAATATAAATTATGAAATTGAGCCCACGTAATCACGAGGCAAATATTTATCCATACTTATTTTTTAATTACCCCAGTAATTTAATTTGTTATGTTTTACGGAAAAACAGCTGAATTGGATAAAAAATTGCATATTTAATATACATTTTTTTATAGATTCACGGCTTTATCCCCGAAGGGGTAGGTAGAGGTGTAATATTACACTCACATTTCAACATGAACTTTAGGTCCCAAATAATAGGGGGCGAGCCTATTACCGCTACCGGTCACATCACCAGACTCCGTGCTGCTACTGAGAATTTGGAAAAACACAGTAACACTTTTGCCCGACCCGGGAACTGAACCCGAGGCTTCCGATCAGCAGACGCATACGCTATCCACTGGACCACGGAGTCAGTCACTGGACCACAGAGGCAGTCTTTGTATATTTAATATAATTATGCCAAATTTCATCTCTCATGTATTTTGTTTTTTGTAACTTCTGTCAAATGTTTAAAAGTAACTGATGTGATACAAAACGATAATTCAATAAATATTATTATCTTTGCATGTTTGTGCATTTATGTCAATGTTCAAAAGTAGCTGATGCGATACAAAATTATAACTCAATGATTGCTTTTGCCACAGAGTACTTTGAGTATATATGAAAGCTTTTGCCTAGTCGTCTACAATATATCTGTCACAGTACACAGTGTACCTATCTGTCATAGTCTAATGCTATGCCTTGCGTTTTGTTTCTTTTTTTTATGTTGTACTTTTTTGTGTCTGTGACAAATAAATAGTTTTTCTATATGTATAATATGTATGTATTTACAAAAAAAAAAGTATATGAGTATGTCATCCATCCATATCCATGATCTAGTACCCATATCACAAGCTCTGCTTAGCTTGGGACTAGATGGTGATGTGTGTATGTGGTAGAATATTATTATTATATGTATAAAAACAGGAAAGTAGATTGATAATTTTATCTTTAGAGCATTATTAATATTGACTTCGCGCTTTTGTCACACTGTTAGCAAGAGTTCTGTTGGAATAGTGCAAGAATCCAAGTATCGAAACTCTTTTGTAAATCTGTAATTCGGATGTCACGTACAATAGAATATAAATTTGAATTTAGAATACAACATTGATGAATTTTACTGATCACGAATATATGGCAGCTGTCCTAGTAGTAAATGATTGGTATAATTTACAATCACATACTTTTGAATCACTTCGACGCCACATAGTTCTGACGCGAACTCCGTTCATTAGTATTGAATTTCTGATTTTGATCATCTACTTTTGCTGTTGACTGTACTTTCGTCCCGCTACTTTTTATTGACCTATGTCATGACCAATATTTTTATCCATCAAGTCTTTTAATTACAACTGAAAGCAAAGTTTTCTTTATTTCACTTAGAGATAATATAATAATATCGCATGAGAGCCGGACAATTGGATAGATCGCCCGCAAACTAAACCATTATTATTACACAAGATAACATTTTGTGTGATTTATAAATGATTTTCTTCAGTCTGGGTGTTCATTGTAGTTATATGTTTGTATAGCCCTCCGCGACACAGAATTTAGTATTATTACGAGAGTTACCATTTTTGATAAAAATAAACTAAAATAAAGAATTTATGTCAATATTATGCAATAACAGGTTACATTGCTTGAAGTAAAAGTCATTATAAGAAATAAAAGAGTCATTATAAGAAATGGCGCAGATGGCAGAACTATTGGTCGTAAATTCCCTTATCTTTAAAGTGCACAGTCCAGACGGTTAATAAAAATAATGGCTTAAGATAATAATGCCATAAATCAGTACTGTAATTGGACATTTCTCTGTAGGACACAATAAAAGTCAGTGACTCGAATCAACATTATAAGATGAGAGATGACGAAAGGAATGGCCATAACTTAAAAAATAAGTAAGTAAAAGCTTAGTTCTCTTCTGAATAGCAGCCAAATGATCATCGTTCCAGCGCTATTCGGTTGCATTCAGTAAAGACCAAGTGATCATTAATAATTTAATACGCACGTAAAATCTAATAATCAGTGAAGCACGCCGTAGGTTCATACCCAATATCCTCTATGGCAGACTGCTTGTGTCTCTACTAGTCTAATACAGAAAGCTAATGTCGTTATTATAATTATATAGTTATATTTAACCGAAACGAATTACACCGGAGAAAATCACAATCTCAAGAGAAAGTCAAAGCATGTCTTAGACAATTAAATACGAAAGAATATAAGTAGTGCTAGTTTATTATATCTTGGTAATATTCAACAGGGCTACTTGATAAATGGCACAGCGCTGACTGTATTCTCACGCTGTATAATAGACATTTCACAGTCCGTAGAGTGATGTATTGTTATTGTCTGTTACCGTGCGCCCTAAGTGCGAAGATAAATATATTTATGATATAAAAAATCGACTAGCTTTTTGTTGATTTTCTGGAAGAAGCGTAGGCGCAATTGTCCTAGGTGATTTTGAGTAAGATTGGATAAAATACTATTAGGGAAAATTATAGTTTATCTATTTATGTAAATTAATGGTAAACGAGCCATCGAATCACAATAAGCGATAACATCGACTGGCTGCATTCTGCACTAAAGAGTACCCTAAGCTCCAAGGCGTGTCGCCTTGGATCGCAACCAGGCAGTGATGATGAGTGGGGTGGAACTGCATTCTATTTCGAGAAAATAACTAGGGTGAAAAAGAACTGGAAGAGTTAATCGACGTTGAATTCTATGTAATAGTAACAATACTCCAAATAATCCACTTTATTAGCGCGCAGCACAAGTGATAATAGTGCCAAATATTTTAGTTCACACATACTCAACAATACGATAAGTTCTAAGATAAATTTTATATTAGCCGATTTACTAGCATACGTTTAGTACTATTGTTGTACCTACAGCTAAAGGTTACTTCAGAAGTAACTGTGGGATGGCGTTATATTGTTTAAAATACAAAAAAATCCTAGCCCCATGATCTAAACTTATCGTCTTCACGGCAAAAGTCAATGTGAAATGAAATTCAAACCAATTAGTAACAATTACACACAAATAGATTAGCCCAGCTGATACAGAAGCCAAAGTGGGGCCACTAATCATAGATTCAGTTATCAGGTCGGGCAAAATTCCCCAATTTTCCCTCCTGTACTTTTAGTAACATTCTCGAGTAGCGTATGTGAATTTATGCGATCAGGCTCTAGGTATTCTGTATGTATGAAGCGCGTAGATCGAATTTTCTTTCAATACAAAGGAAAGTCTGAAGAAAAATGTTGCGTCAAAGCTTTCAAAATATAAGTATATGAAAATTACTTGAATATTTTAAAGAATATACTCAGCATTTAGTTCTATAAAAATATTTGAATAATTTATTATTAGACTTCGCCCTCGGCTATTTAGCCTCTTGAGGTGGAAATTTCCAAAAAACATTCAGCTTGTTGCGTTTGTCTGTGTGTTGCCCGTCAGTCAGTCAGTAACGCAAGCATTTTATATATACAGATAATTTAGTAAAATAACTTCCTGGGACAATTCACACACGGTAATCTGATTCTAAATTTGGCATATCTTGTTATAGAGTAATCAAATAAGTAATAAACGAAGCGATCTGATAGAAATGTAACAACTAATGGTCTGCTATCCAAGTCCTGATCTTTCAAAACGTTGCTTAACTTACGTACGGCTAGTTAAAGCTAAACTCATACTTGCTTTTGAAACATGTGTCCCAGATCCAATATTCAAACCCTGAGCTTATGGCTTCCACGAAATAAAATATAGTCTATTCCAATATTATGATTATTTCATTTAAATACAAACGTGGGTTAAGTAGTTAAAACATGGTCCTGCTACTTCCTGAATCAATAAATTAAAGTCCGATTACACGGTGGAAACAAGTAGTTTGAATTTATATTGTTTACTCACGCAAGGTGGCCATGACCACAAATTTGTAACCTATCAGGATGCGACACATATTTATATACATACCACAACATAACTACAACACGCAGAGAGAACCTAATCTTTATATTATTTAAAATTCTTCCGTTACTTAATTTGTTCACAGACAATGCACAGCCTAAACAATTAGCGCAAAAACACGAAATTTGTCATGTATGTTCTTTCGATACTGTAAGGGTGCACTAAGAAGGGATTTCCCAAAATTCCTAAGGATTCGGGCAGAAACAGTTAAATTAAAATAAATTGTAGAGGGCACCTCTACTTCGTATCAAAATTGTAAATTTAATTCACATGGACTATATTTTGTCATCATTATCATTAGATAGCGGGTGCGATACCAGCCACATCGCAGATATGTCGCTACCACCAGTGATAACATGAACTAGAGGCGGGCCACATTCCAATAACAGCATTGTGTCGGTGCGACAATGCGTACACACCTGTTCCAAAACTGTCTGTACCTTACGCAACAACATGGCAACCACTAGCAATAACGCAACCACATCCACATTGTTAGATACCACAACGCAAGCGCAAGAAGCTACAGTGAAACTATCCAAAGTTAACACCAGATTGACCACTTTTTGTAGCGGCACGACAGTGTGGTTGTCGTGTGAAATAAGTTAAGGGTTAAGTATGTCAGTATCCTTGACTTCAGTTATACACGAAAATGTTCACTATAAGAAGTTTTGTTCTTAAGAGAGATATAAGATGACTTTGTTATGAGTGTATAAGAATTTATGTATTTATTACAACAGAATACGTACATTTGAATTATAATCTTATATGTTTATATTTAATTAGAAATATCACGTGGAAAAAATACTTTGGTTCATACTAATTAATGGGATACGGAGTGCTAGGTGTCTAGATAATTTGAAGAGCGGATTTACTATATATATGTACTTAAAGGAGGCTTTTCATGAACGTTATGTCAGTTCACCAACAACACAAAATCACAACTACGATCAATCTGATCTATTACATCAAAGCTAATAACGCAACAACAAAACAGATTAATCTGCATCGATGATTGTCATTCGAAATAGTTAGACAATAATTTATCGTGCTACAAAGCATTTTGTTCGTTGTTGAATGTTGATCGAATATCGGTTCACGCGAGACTGTTATTATCGAATGATAAGCTTGTGACTAGTAGGTAAGTATTTTTTTATGGTATTAGGCGGCAAACGAGCAGACGGATTGCCTGATGGTAAGCAATTACCGCCGCCCATAGACACAAGCAACATCACAGGAGTCACAAGAGCTTTGCCGCCCCTTGGAGATGGGAAAGGGGATAGGATGAGGAGTGGGATCAGGGAGGAGGAATAGGGAATAGGGCCTCCGGCACTCTCACTCACCAAACGAAATGCAACAGTTTAGGTACTGTTACTTTACGTCGATTTTCTGTGAGAGGGTAGTACTTCCCCGGTCGAGCCGGCCTATTCATGCTGAAATCAGCAAGGCTCTTCTTTCTTGCCTTCTTCTACCTAATTTTTATAATAGATTTCTTTTTGTTATTACTAGTTTCATACTTTAATTGCTATTGACTGCCAAGCGCTGAAGGCAAACATCACGAGGAAACCTAAATGTCTGAGAGGTCACCATAATATTCTTGAAAGATATGTCATGTCTGCCAGCCCACACTCCATGTCTGCCAACCCACACTCAGCCATTGCGGTGGCCTTTACTTGACTCTTAGTGAGAATATACAAGTTCTTAGCAGTGAAACAGTTGGTGATGTTTGATATTGAGGCTGTACATGGGCGACGGTAATTGCTTACCATCAGGCGATCCGTCTGCTCGTTTCCCTCTTTTAATTATCATAAAAACAATAGATGTAATGATCATGGTTATTTTTTGTATGGATAGATGGGAACCACACGTGAGAAGACACAGCTAAAGTATAGTAGGTATAATTATTTAATTTGTATAAAACGATTAATATTTCGCTTCTTTATGACGTAACATTGATATTTCCAAGCTTGGACAGTTCGAAACAAACTAGGAAGTGTCACAAGGTCAATACAAAATCCCTTCAGTTCACCCACGCTAACACACACATTCTTGCGTGACACAACTTTGCTTGTCACAAACATATTTCATATGCCATGTGTTTACATCACCCATTACAGTTCGGAACTTAATAATCATGTAACGGTAGTATTCATTAAGTTTTAAGTATGTGTTTATTATGCCTCAACGGACGGTTTACTTTAAAAATAATGTATTTACTAGGATTAGTATAACGGTTTATATATTTTTTTATGTCTTAATAAATAGGAAATAAAAATAAAACAACATTTTTGTGGTTACACAATAGTGTTACAACAAAATTTTTTTAGGTTTAATTCAATTCCATTACTCCAAAATGTATTACACTAATATTGGAGTTTAAAAGGCAATTACAACAACGCCAAAATATCTTGAAACAAGTACTTGATACATAATAATATACCAAAAGACAATTTGAAATTATAATTCACTTAAAATTCTTAGGCATGTTATATATTATAAACATCTTAAACTAGAACTCACTCTAAATTCTTCAAAACATTTAAACAAATGTTCTAAGTTGACACTGAACCCTTGCTAAATCGAGCCACCCTAAAATTTCTTTAAACAAACATTATTCCTCTTCATTTAATAAACTCTAAAATCATACCGGGCATGAATCTTACACTGTCCCAAACCGCAGCTTTACAAATAAAGACTTACAAAGATAAAGTCAACTTGACATCGCTTTGTGTCCAAAACTGACAGTTAAAAAGGATCCAGAGACAGTTCCCTTTGTGATCTTCTATAAACACAAAGGCGTATCATGCGTCTATTTTATAGAATATAATGCTTTAAACCCAATGTAAAATATGCCCGAAGCGGTCAAGATAAATAAACAGCAATAAACTCAAAAGCTACTCTATTTTTAGGCAGTAGAGTTCCAATTTGGTCAACTCGTTTTGTATAGATGAATTATCGTGTGTGGGATTTAAAATCCATTCGATATGTACTGTAGGAAATGTATGATATTCTTTTGTATGCCCTCGACGGATTTGAAGGCGATCGTTGATCTTAGGAGCACATAAAATATGTTGTTTGGAATTGTATGTAAATGACTTGTATGGAAAGGTAATTGGATAAAAGTTTTCTGCAACCAATATGCGCGCCTATCGACAGAATAGAATGCGTGGGATTATGTTTTTACGCCAAAATTCTGTGGGAGGATGCGATGGACATTTAATCCTAAAACCAGCAGTCATACATCAAGACAATGTAATATATATATCAAGAATGCACCGAGTGTCTTTTTTTTTAATCTTGATATATGACCTTACTTTGAAGCCCGACAGAATATAAACATATTCTTTACATTTAAACACCTGAAAGAGTTTGTGACATCTTAGAGTTCCGTTGCACGTTAGGCTGAATAATATCGCGTGAATGTTGGAAAGCAGCGTGATGCGAGACACAAAAACTGTCGAATTATATTATCTAAGACTAATACATAAAGCTGAAGAGTTTGTTTATTTGTTTGCTTGAACGCGTTAATCTCAGGAACTACTGATCCGATTAGAAAAATCTTGTTAGATAGCCCAAGTATCAAGGAAGGATATATGATATATAACATCACGCTATGAGCCACGGGAGCGGAGCAGTAACACTAAATAATGCGGGCGTACCTTGAGCTCATCTAGTTATTACATAATGCTATTAACATTGGCCTGCGGCTTTACCCACGTAGGAGACTTTTATCAGAGAAAACTAGCTCATGTGTTATCTTGATGACATCAAAAAACACATGAGCTATTTTAAAGCTATTTTACGTAAATTATATTATAGCACGGTTTCATCAAAATCCGTTAAGTAGCTTTTGCGTGAAAGAGTAACTCACAAACTTTCGCATTTATTACATAAACTATTAAAGTAAACAATAAAGAATCAGAAGCAGGGCTTTTCTTCACCTATCGAATCATATGGCGTTGATATTTTAAGACTTTCAATTATCTATGTATGCTCTAACGATTTTTTGTGTTCTTGTGCACTTATTATAATGGTAGCTGTTTTAATATGAAACGCTTTGTAATATTGCCTATCATTCTTACGAAGTTCTAAGGTTCTAAGTCCTCGTCGACAACCTACAAACTAATGAAGCTAACTAACGGAGTGATTATTCTAAACCAATATCCAATACCACAATCAAATTTTAACTGATAAATCTTGTGACGAGATTAAACAATTTAATTGGCCTTTGACATTTCGTACGGAACCCATATCAAAAGGATACCGGCAATTAAGATGGCCCTAAATTTGTAAACGATGTTTGAACGCTGTATTGATTTTTCTAAATCCATAACCGCGTGCATTTTGAAATGGATTGGAAGTAAATTGGCAAGGGTATTTATGATTGCCAATTTTACATTTAAGCAATTTTAACTTAATATCGCACCGAAAACAGAAGTTTTATTTGCATGCTTTTTAAAGTCTATTCATTTGTAAAAATGAGTAAGCCATTTTTGCTGTAATTGTACGCCCAAAAGGTAAGTAAGTTGACGTTAAGTTATAGTTTGACGCAGGCCAATTAGGTTATACCATTTAGCACAATGCAGTTTTGTGTAAGAAATATTTAGAAGAGCCGATACAGCGGCAAGAGTTCAGGCAACAGATGTGCGTGTCGTACACACTGGCGAAGCATGGGATTCTGTGCGCAGACAACAAGTGTGCTTGTGGTTTTGTTTAATTTTGTTGTTGATCGACTTAATTCGTCATAATCATTTAAACGTTAATCAGCCGGATTACATTTGAGTGATAATGAAGAAAAAAACATTCAACATTTTTGTCAAAAAACCCAAATTCCATTTTACATTAGGATATAAGTTTGTCTATAGTTTGACTGCCGTCTCACAGCTAAAAATTCTTATTGTATGGAGTACCTTCGGGCCATATTTGAGGGTACTGACTCGCCGTTACGACTATCATAGATCTTAAAACAGCTCGCACTGACAGCTTTACGTGCACACCGAAGCCAAAAAGTCACGATATATAAGCAGTTCAAAACTTTGTCGTGTCACACAGGTTTATGTTCTATGCCGCTTATTTCTATTTTATATTTGATTTCTAGTACGAAAGGATATTTTTAAAAAAATAATCATTTTCTTATCAGCAATAGTTTTATCAGTATAAAAGTAAAATTCGATTTCAAAAGCTCTTAATATAAGTGGCACACATAATAAAATAGCTTTGACTAATTAAATTGAAATAGGTTAACTTTGACTTAATATATGTCTTAATTAGTTTTGCTGGACAAATAAAATGAAATAGAGGTTATTTACAGGCTTCAGGCTAAATAAAGCTTAACAAAATTATATGTTCATTAATGAAGTTTGAATTATATTTAGTAAAATAAGAAGAGCCTGTGAGTAGAAGTCATAGTATAATATTTAGTACTAAAGTTTTGATCAAATATTCTTAAGCGCTATATTTGGATTATAGTCGAGATAATCCCTTACAGATTGACTTTAAGAAAACTCTATTTAACAATAAGACTTTAATACGATTAATTAAATGAAGATTAACAATTAGACGTATTTTGGTGTATGGAGGAGTAAAGCTGGCTCCTGGAAACGAGTAGACGAGCGCCAAACAACGGTTGTGTGGTTACTACAGTTTTGTTGCCGGGCTGTAGCACGACAGGTGATTAATCACTCCACTTGGTCTTCGGTTAGTTATACACAATACTGCACGCGCTACGGGCGTGTTCCTCACGAGCGTCGCTAAGCAAGTATCGACGAGTGAGTGTTATCTTTAATAGCGCTTGTATCTCAGCGAGATAAGAAGGATTGAGTCTTCATCATAGCAATTGTTTATTAATAGGTATAATTCCAATTATAAAATATATCCATATTTTTTGTCCAGAAAGAATGTAAATCTATAGTTATTCGTGTTCGACCGAAACGATATGATCACTTCTTCGCCAGCAGTGCGTCAACCGCCTAAGAACCATATGATGAGCTATGTATATATACTGTCCCACTGCTGGGCACGAGCCTCTTCTCACTGTAAGATGGGGTAAAGCCATAATCCACCAAGCTGGCTAAGTGCGGGTTAGCAGACTTCACGTATCTTGAGAACATTATATAGAACTCCAGTCATGGTGTTTTCCTGACGATGTTTTCTTTCACCATTTAGCAAGCTATAATAAGCAATTTATTACGCACTTAACTTCGAAAAGTCATTGGTACGTGCCGTCAATTCGAACCCGAAACCGTCTGCAAAGCAATCTGTCTGCCTTCACACTAGGGTTTCGCTACCACTAACTAAGTATCATAACAAGTAATATTTGTAAAGAGTCCATTGATCTCAAACCACACTTCACTATAAGTTACGTTATATCCATTAATACGTCGTAGAAGTTAGGTTTCTTTCAATTAAACCCACTTTGGGTCAGCCACCGCACTACCCTTGTCAGAATGTTTATAAATTAAATTTTACCCGCAGGAGTACCTACATCGATTATTTTGCAAGATACGACTAGCGTCTGTAGATTTAAAAACGAATCTGTAGTTGTACCAGTAGTTACATTTCTAGCTCAGTATCAGTAATAATAATGATGGGTCTCAAAAGAATTCAAACTAAGTACTTTGAACCTCGTTGTACATCTGAACTAGATAACAGTCAGCATCGTAAGAAGTTACACCAGCTATTTTGTGAGTTCTGTATATAAACAGGAACTTACGTAAATAAAGCAATAGGTATTTTGAGTATCAAAGGCAAACACCCCCTTACTCTCATTAGGGTCACAGCCGCATCTTTACAAAGTAATGGTCTGCGCTAGATTCACTGTCACATCCCACAGTGCTATCTTCATTTTAGTCTTAGAAGATTATATTTTTGTAATTATTTGGTTTGTGTCATATACCTTTTTAATCTTGATTTGGCTTTCTACGAGAATAAGTATCGGCTATAGGAAACCATAGGTCACTTGCTTAATAGAGCCCCCACTGCCCTCGCTAATTGAATATATCTTTCCACTTTTACTGTATCACTAAGATCAAAAGTGTGTGTAAGATGTACAATACTGCCAATCAGATAATAAAAAATGAAACATCAGAATTTCTGTGACATAACTTAGCAAAAAATAAATAATGATGACTTCTTCTAAGTTCATTATCATCATCTTAGCTTTTTATCCTATACTTTCGTTGGTTGGTTGTATCCTATACTTTCGTCTTAGAGCCTAGGGTCCGCTTTCTAGTCTAAGCACATTTTACAATTCTGTCAAAGTCCAATATAAAGACCCCACTGTATCAAGCAATAACCAAATTCGCTCTTTATTCTTTATAAACGTACTAGAGGATTAACAGTTTCTGCCCGAACCCGTGAGAATTTCGGGAAATCCCTTCTTAGTGCACTTCTATACTCCCCAAAGAACATGCCAAATTTCAGCTTCCTGCCCTCAATAGTTTTGGCCGTGCGTTGTCTGTTAGTCGGTTAGTAACGCAAGCATTTTATACACCAGTATTTTTTAATTAGTACAAAAAATTTAACAGAGCACTAAGTATCTTTAACTGATCATATTTATGTAGTTTAAAAATAAAAACACTAAGTCCCAAAACTGTCTCAAAACTGTCCACAAAAATACGTGATAATTGGTAAAAGCATAACTAATACTATGACCGACCCGCGTACTATCATAGTAAAATGACCCATTGATAAATTTATAACACCCCCCCACCGCCCCTCTGCGTCTGCGCCACGCCCCGGCGATGCGACAAACAGTGCTAAATTGCTAGCGAAAGTGAGCGTATCTAATTTCGTTGCAAAAGTTCATTGTTTATCTACGTTTGCCCTACGCGATAGCCTATCATATCAGTTCATATCACGGAAGTATGTAGCTATGCTTTGTGCATACTTTTTGAGTGGAAAAATCGCGAGTGCAGCTGTGTACCCATGGACATCTTATTGTGAGTGTACAAAAGTGAGGCTGTCAGTGTCAAAAAATTAAAACAGTGCATATTGGATGCTTTTGACAACGGTGGTGGACATTTCGAAGGACAATGGAAATACTTGTAAGTTTAGTAAATAATACGTACTTAAGTAAATAATAATTTGATGCGGGCGGCTCAAAATCGGTCTGTGTTCTCCACACACCTTGAGGAAGGCCTATGTCTATGCTGACATGATGATGGTAAAATAATATTTGTAAATAGCAGATGATTCTAACTTCATAAATACGCCAAAATTACCCTTTTCTTTTAGTCCAGAACACCATCTTTTATTTTGATATTTGTTTGCTTTTTAACATACCTCCGTATTTAGTTACTTGTTAAACGATAAATTTTACCGGTGCTAAGCCCGAATGAAGTATGAAGGAGAGGGTAGAATTAACAAAATTAAAAAATAACTACCTATATTTATTATTTTTCTTCATTTTATTTTCTATGGCTACCTACATCATAAGTGCGACGGAGAGAATGCGAATGAGCAGGATGGAATATTATCAATGAATTAGTGAATGGATTGTAAAATATGACTGTGATTTAAGTGAGATTTTCTACAATAAACAAATGATAATAACTTTGTTTTTTATTGATATTATGAAATTCTTACGTCACATATATGATAATAATATCTTCGCTAATCTGTCCTTAAAGATTTTGTACTAATTAAAAATAGTGGTGTATATACGGACAGAAGATTCCTTACGTTTAGCGCAGAAATGACAGTACTAATCAAGAAACTCCCGTACAAAGTCAACAGGCACAATTTCAAGTTGTTCAACCAATTAAAATTCAGTACGGATAACTGAAATTATCAAACACCGTCTCTGGATTTTGGACGTAGATTTACATAAAATTGCATAGCCCTGATTTTTATTTATTTATTTATTTATTTCAAAATCAATTACTCTCTCCACTTACAGTTTCCCAACACGTAGAGAGAGTCAGGAATAACAATTAATAAAATTATTATATGGTTGCTTAACGCTAAACCGATAACTACATTACATTAAAATTAAATTAGTAAATAATTAATTATAAATTCGTATCAATAAATTACTACCAATGCTATTCGAATTTCACTTAAAATTTTATAATATGTTTTCATTAAATATAATTTCACAATAATTTCATAATAATAAAAATACATACCTATAAATTATTAAAATAAAAATGTCTAGATCGACATAAAAAATCGTAGCAGTGTTTTTGGAAGTCTCCCATTGGATTGAAAAATATGTCTACATCAAACTGGTGAGCAATCAGAGCATTAAGTGCAGAAATGGCACGACAAGTAGGGGCAAATTGTGCCGTGCATGTGCGAACCTGCGGTGCCGCAAGCAGGCGGCGCGAGCGCAGCCGCACGTACTGATTTGGTGCGGATAATCCACAACGTGACAACGCTTCTGAGTTGTCTATTTTGCCATTAAGCACTAAAAAATAATGAGCCAGAAGCGCCCATTTGCGCCTAAATTCCAGAGTATTAATACCTACCATACCTGACACGAACAGAGACGGATATAAATACGGATAATACCCGTACATTTTTTTATAAAGAAACCGCGCGAATTTACGCTGCACTCGTTCCACTAACATTTTATACTTTGCCTCGTGTGGGTCCCAAATAATGGAGTTGTACTCTAGCTTGGAACGTACGAATGCAAAATACAACGCCATGATTATATCTCTGTCACTAAATCGAGCAGCCTGTCTCATAACAAAGCCTAGCGACTTATAGGCTTGATTACATATCGTGGTTATATGGGTATTAAAGGTTAACCTAGCGTCTATATACAAACCAAGATCGCGGATTTCCGTTACGCGCTCCAGCGGGACACCGGATAATTTATAAGCATAAGTGAGGGGTGCGTGTGACCGTGTAAGAGTGATAACTTTGCACTTAGAAATATTAAACTCAAGCTGGTTATGCTCACTCCAAGCTACGACATTATCGATATCACGCTGGAGCGCGTCACAGTCCTCTACGCTCTTAACCCCCAGAAACAGCTTCAAATCGTCAGCGAACATAAGGCACCTTGCCGTCTCCAAGACCTTCGGCAAGTCATTAATCATAATAAGAAATTGAGTCGGACCCAACGTGCTGCCCTGACTCACACCAGAACTCGTTGCATATAGCTCTGATCGGTTCCCTAATATTTGAACATACTGAATCCTACTTTTAAAGTAGCTACAGAAAAACCTGAGTAAATTTGGCGAAAATCCAGCAGTTGCGAATTTCTTTAGAAGGAGATCGGTCTGGATACGGTCGAACGCTTTTTAAAAATCGAAATAAGCTGCGTCGACCTGGCTTTTTCTGTCCATTTCGGCAGCTGCGTAGTCTACAAAATTTATGAGATTCGTGGTAGTGGATCTACCTGACCTAAAGCCGTGTTGGAACTCGCTCAATTGGGTCCGAATCTGTCCAGTAATGTGACGATTTAATATGGACTCGAACACCTTGCCGAAAGCTGATAGAACAGCGATGGGCCTGAAGTGCGTGACGTCAGATTTTGAGCCATCCTTAGGAATTGGTGTGACACGTGACACCTTCCATAATGCTGGAATTGAAGCTGTTCCTAGAGCCAGGTTGTAAATATACAACAAAGGCTCCTCAAACACTGATATGCAATCTTTTACCAAAAATGGTGGAATGCCATCTGGCCCAATAGAGGAGTGAGCCTTTAAACGCCATATCGCATACCTTAAGTCAGCATCAGTGATCTGATCCATTGTAATGCTCGGCGGAAGCGCCGAAGTGGCGTGACGGTCGCTAACGTTGTGAGACAGCACTGGCCGATCAGAGAGAAACACAGACTTAAAAAACGTAGCGAACGCATTCGCAGCCTCCGTACCCGTAACCACTCTGCCGTCATACTCGTATTCTTCAGCGGTACGTGTTGAACAGCGTTGGTCTTGAACAAATGCCCAGAATTGTTTTGGATCCGTCTTTATAGCCGCCTCTGCCCGAGCCACGTAATTTTTATAGGCTAGGTCAATCAATTGTTTCACACGTTGCCTATAGAATTTATACATGTGACCACAATACGGATTATTTAGTTCTTTGTATTTTTTGAAAAAATAATATTTGTCTTTTATAGTTCTAATAATCTCGGATGTATACCACACTGGGTATTGGTGTCTAAAGCACGAAGTTTGTTTTTTAACTGGTACGTGAAACCGTAAACACTCTCGAATTTTATTATAAAAAAGGTTTAGGGCGTCATCAACATTGGTGCTATCGTATAATTCCTCCCACGTCAACGAAGAGATAGCTTCATAAAGTTGATGAAAGTCTGCGTTCCTAAATTGCCACTCAGGTGTTGCATCGTGGGACGTGGTAGGTGTAGCCGAGCACGGCAACCGCGCGCGCACCGCCGACGTCGGCCGCGGCACGCTCAGTGTCACTCCGAGCGGCGGGTGATGTGCGTCCGGCGGCACAAGCGGCGTTGTGTCCACCCTCATTTGCACACACTCACTACTCAGATCGCTCAAAACCAAGTCTAACATATTACCATGCTGATTATAAATATTATTATATTGGTTTAGTTTTCCGAATGCTAATAGATGAGAGAATTCCAACCTAACACTTGCACTAGCAGAATTCAAATTGAAATCGCCGAAGATAATAACATTCAACTTAGCATATTTTCTTATGACATCTTCTAATACTAAAAAAATATTTGTATAATGCATATCATTTGAACTCGGCGGAATGTAAATGACACAAATCAATATTTTTTTATACTTAAAACATATAGTTGCTATTACCATTTCCATATCGTCGGTATAACCATCTATATTTACAATTGTTGTACTTGATACTGGCACCGAACCGCCAACAATACGCCGCCCCAACCACTATCGTTGACTCGGTCCCTACGTATTAATATATAGTTTTGTGGAAATACCTCCGCGTCAATAACGCTGCTATTTAGAAATGTCTCGGTGAGAGCGTAGATATCAGCTGGTTCATTCAATACCGATAATTTGCAAGTGTCCAATTTTGAGCGTAGCCCTCTTACATTTTGGTAGAATAATGAGTATCTTTTAGGTTTGGGCTGTTTTACCAACTTGTTTTCGAAACCCATTGTGCCACGGCTTGACGTGGACATCTTCTACCCAGTTTTCTGGCGCCAAATATTTCTCACGATGCTTCATAGGAACAGTTAATTTAAATGAAGCGTAGTCGCCTCTTGGCTTCAATACTTCCACCAAACAACTGTCGCCCGGGCAAATTGTATTTAGGTGTGCAGTCACTTGATCGGCTGTGGTACCCACCTTAACATAATACAAATGTATGTAACATTTACGCTCTGCTGCCGCTATCAAACTCGTAGACTCCGAGACGGCCGTACCACGGGTCACATACTCGAGAGAACGTCGACTACGCCTGTGTCTCACCGTAATCCAATCGCTCGCGTGAGTGGCCGGCGTAGAATCCGTTTGTGCAGAATCGGGCCCTTTGTCGGCCGCAGTGAGTTGTGACGTTGTCGTTGCGTTCGTAGTAGGGGGCTTCGTCGGTGTCGTCACCGCGCGGTCAGTGGTGGTGGTAGCGGGTCTAGCGACTGGTGTCCGAGAATTGGCGGAAATAGCCGTAGTAGCACGAATGCGTGCCTCGCGCACTGGTCGCGCGGGCAATTCCGTTGCGGGGTTACCCTCAGCGTTATAATTGTTAATTTGCACTGGTTCACTATTAGCACAAATAAGTTTTTTGATAAGCTTATTCTGATCACTCTCAAGCTTTTCTAGTGAAACTAACTCTGCATCGAGAGCACGGTTTTAGTTAACTCACGAATAGCAGTTTCGGCACTTTTATCCGACATTTTAATTTTATTAGACGAATATACGGAAGATACAACTTTTCGTGTGCGAGAGCGAGAGAGTATGTGATATAGTGGAGTGGTCCATGATTGTAAATAACATGGGCAAGCAATAGAATTATATAAGGAAAGTTATTCGGAAGTCGTCAATATTCCACTATTCAATTGTTGAACAAGTTTTAGGGATTCAATTTTGAAATGGAAATTAAGATATTTATATAAGTGTCATAAGAATTTGTTTTCGATGAATGTGATTGATATTTGTGTAAGTTATTTATGGGCCTTATTTATCATCATTATCATCAGCCTTTAACAGTCCACTGCTGGACTAGGCCTCTCCTTTGAAAGGAGGAATTGGCCTACTATACCACGCTGGCCAAACGGATTGGTATAGGATTTGTACCAAGTTTTACTTCTCTTACAGTGCTGTTCTCTGCATAATATACTCCCTCTGTCGGCTCTTACGACACCCATGGGACGATATGGGGTGGTGACATTCTGTATTCTGAATCCGTCACCATACGGACATTTATAAGTGTATTTAATTTTTTATAAATGTATTTAATTATATTCATCATCATTCTAGCGCTATCCCGACTATAAAACGTTCAATCTTCACACGAGACAACACTTGTTTACCGTCTGGACGTTCTTTGTACCACTTAATTGTCTGTTTGTGATCTACCCTGATCTACAGTATTAATATCTAGTCCAGTTGTTATTGTTTACTTTGCAAATAGAATCACCATAGTCATCCTCCTAGCGCTAGCCCAGTTGCAGCCCGGGATCCTATATCTAGTCCAACCAGATTTGACTGAATATTAGCTTCTCCACAGAGCGACTGTCTGTCTGACTTCCGTTTCCCAAGTCATAGCGATATTCCATAGAAGATGAAAAAATATCACACTGCATTCTATCACAACAGCAAAGTATGCTATCCGCAATTCACGTGGCTCCAAAACTTCGTGGAGTCCATGAGGGCGGTTTTAAATTAGCGTGTTTTTCTGCGCGTACACGGTCGTTTCAGCATACGCGCTTACACGCGCGCTACATTACGCGCTTCAAAAAATCGGACTCGCGTAAACGGGCATAATTCGGCGTATTCGCTCAAAACGGTAGTAACATGCTGTCAGTGTCAACATGAATGCTGACGGCTCGCGCTTATTCGAGCTTAGAAGCGCGTCAACGCTCGTACGAGTTACGCGTGTGCCAAAAGATGCACCTATACGCGCCTACATGCTAATCTGAAAGCGCCCTAAGTACTGCATTGGTTTTAATAGGTAGACCACTGAAGAGAAATGCTATAACCACCTCTCGAAACGTAACGATATAAGAATATTTCACAAAACATAGAATTTAAGTTAATATAAACATGAGTTAATGTATTATCATACCATAATGTGTTTATGAAATGAAACCAAATATCTAGTGTTCCAATTAAACCCACATTATAATAACATTGCCGAAACATGACACCACTATTAGTATGACTTGTTCGACCAATTATCTCGATAATTATTAGCTTCTTATGAATAACATTACTTTGGTTATAAAACTACCTTTTCATTATTTCGGGATATGGTTTACTTTTTGCGTATATTTATTTATGTTGCTTATAAGGTTATGTAGGTTATTTTTTGTACCATTTATTTGTAGCACAGATAATTCTGCCGGTATTATAGGTTGATTTATAAATTGTGTAGTTCCTTATAACCAGGTTATGTAAACGTCCCTGGCCGTATTTTTTTGGGAACAGTTTATTTTCGCTAGGAGACAATATGGAGCTTAAGCTTTTGTGCCCTGTAGGAGCATGGTATACATAAATTTATCTCTCGAAATTTTATAATTTTTACGGTTTGGCACCTAAAAAGTAAAGACCGACCCCTCATAAGATACATAACTTTGTCGGTCTGTCTGACAAGACGCTTTATTTCAGGAACGCGTGGAGATGGAGCTTCCGACAGCGTCCACTGAGGGGAAACCCTCATTCTATTCCTCCTTCTATTCGTATTCCCATCAACAGGCAGCGGCTTGATTGCGTTTTACATACAGATGTGTATATGAGTCGAGGTAACTACTACCATCAGGATGAGCACAGGTTCGTTGCCTGTTGCTAGCAATAAAATAACGAAACCAGGGAAGTTAAAGATCAAAGGGTGGAGACAAATAAGATTTTCTACTTAATCGTAATTAATGACAGGCGTACTAGTAATATTTTTTTTTATAGACTCACGCCTGTATCCCTGAAACGGTAGGCAGAGGTGTAATATTACACACACATTTCGCCATGAATTTTTAGGTCAAACGTAATAGGCGGCGAGCCTATTGCCGTTACCGCGTACGTCACCAGACTCCGTGCTGCTACTTAGAATTTGGAAAAACCCAGTAACACTTTTGCCTGACCCGGGAATCGAACCCGGGACCTCCGATCAGCAGTCGCATACCCTATCCACTGGACCGCGGAGGCAGTCAAAATAATGATAGAGATTGATTAAAATTCAAATCCGTTGCTCTATATCGCAGGATCTAAACTTTAATATCATATGTATGACCAAATTTCTCGTGACCCCTAATAGATAATGCAAAACAATATTGAGGTCTAGTACCTCGCCTTATCTACAATAATATGGATGTTCTACCTAGATGGTTGTTAACTATTGAAGTAAAACAGATTAAATAAGTTCGTAGTGGACTCAAAGAGCGCTCTCCAACTGGAGGGTTAAACCTGAACGAAACGGCTGCGACCTACGCAGTAGCTTTCGTAGAAATCTCATGTTTACCCTCGCCACTCGACAGCTTATGAACTTACGTAGAATTAAGAAGTCAAAATAAGATTTATTTTATGCTAGGAACTTCATAAATTTTAACCAAACATTGCGTTGTGAATGCATTTGCATAATGGAAAGTCAATTATGTGTTAATATTTACAGTCTAATTACTGTGTGTATTTCATTCATGCATGTACTCGTATATTCAAATTGAAGCAACATAATATTAATACATCTCAGGTAAAATAAATAATGTAGGCAGCGATAGCCTACTGAAGATACTAACACACTGCCATGCAAAGGGTATCCAGTGCGTTTAGAATTTTAGATTATAGCTTGCCCCGTGCCTCAAAGAGCAATTGTCAATTTTATTGTGGTTATGGGGGGTCAGTACCCTTAAATATATAGATACAGGTCTAAATTATGAACGTCAGATGGCAGTCATGTGGACCAGCCAACGTTCTGTTTTTGGTTGGAAAGCGGACCTCGGGCGCCAAGGTGAAGAGTCTTGGATGCAACCGATCATAATATTGACAGATCAATAAAAAGTTAGTTACAGTACTACGTTTATCTTTCAAGCGTTACAAAACCAAAATATTAATCCCACATACATAAACTTATTGAAAATAGTGTATCTCAATAGTTCAGCATCAATAAAGCTTACAAATACAGGACCATCTTTCAAAATAGAAAAAGGAGTCAAACAAGGTGATCCACTTTCACCAAAACTTTTCACCGCTACATTAGAAGAAGTTCGGCTAATACTTCCTGGTTGGGAGGGAAAAGGCATTCTCATCGGAGAAAAAAGACTAACAAACCTCCGATTTGCAGATGACATAGTGCTTTTTTCTTCCTCTGCCTCTGAATTGGGACACATGATTCAAGATCTGTACAAGGCTAGCCTTGAGGTTGGACTGAAGATGAATATGTCAAAGTCCAAATTAATGACTAATAGCACAAAGAAGAAGATATATGTTGAGGATGTGGAGGTTGAATATGTCCATGAGTATATATATTTTGGCCAATTAGTTTCTTTTCAGGCGAGACAAGAAGTGGAACTCGCGCGTAGAACGGAAAACGCTTGGAGAAGCTTTTGGTCTATGAAAGATCTTTTGAAAGGCAACCTGCCTATGTCTCTGAAACGCCGACTCATGGACATGTGCATCCTCCCCATCCTCACATATGGTGCCCAAACCTGGTCTTTGACCGCAGATCAGAAGTCCAGCCTCGGGGTTTGTCAGCGAGCTATGGAGCGCAGTATTCTCGACGTAAAACTTGTAGATCGAGTCAAAAATACCATACTGCGCTCTAAAACACAAATCGCAGATGTGTCCCACTTCCACCTTGTGGGTCCCAGATCGAAAGAGGCCACGCGGCAGACCCAAGATTAGGTGGCAAAACGATTTAAAACTTTATAATGCAGAGTGGACAACAACAGCTCTCGATAGAGAGAGGTGGAAAGAGGGTAGGGAGGCCTTTGCCCTGCAGTGGGACAGGTTAGGCTGTAAATAATAATAACAGTACTACGTTTACTGTGAGTCGCAAAACGGCATTACGTTGCCCACTTTCCGCCCCGACGCGAACAATTCCACTTAGGATTTGAATGGTTTTGGCGTGACGTATGGCGAATATTGTCGCTGCCTACAGCTAAATGATAAATGAAAAATGATTATTTATTTGCTCTGAATGTAGGTACATACAATAGATATTAGAGATAAAAAAAAGGTTCAGCTACATTCTACCATAATAGGCATGCAAAAACAAAATAGCAATTATAAAACCGATAGAATATAACAAATTAAGGCAAAATCAGACAATTATATAAACAGTAACGCACAATTATTAAAAATTTTGATAGGCAGTGAAAATTACATAATAAAATGACTAAATGAAATAGAAATTGAATTTAAAATTAAATGATCACATGATTATAAATCAAAATGTCAAAAAGTTGTAATGTCAATTGGAATGAGTGATAGGTCAATATAATGTCAATATAATGGAAAATTGCAATAATTAATGTCAATGAAGTGTCAGAATTAATTCGATATAAATGAATAAAAGAAAAAAATATTCATAATTACAATTTGTCCTCTGGAAAATCTACAATTTTATAGTAACACTTTTCAACAAGTAATTTAACCAGTTTAATTTTAAATGTACGAATCGTCTCGTTTTTCAAGTAATCAGGAATTTTATTATAAATAGTTGTGGCCATTCCAAAGACATTCATTTTTAATAATGCTGTGTTATATTTTTTAATATATAATTTATTTATGTACTGTTTCTCACAGGCTTGGGTAGGTGGCCACCCACTGCGTTAAGTTAGCTAGGCTGGTCTGAGGGAAGCAGGGAGCACTTCGCTGGGAACTATTGCCTTATATGGTCATGAACGGGCCACATGCAGTCTGTGACTCATTGGTCTAAGACTATAAGATGGGTGCGCGATCTGAATCGGTCACTTTCCCTAGACGTCGCCTTGCTGATGGTTGTAGTGACAACCAAGTATTATTCTTCTACATCTCTATCTACTGTCCCACTGCGGTTCTCCTTACGGGTCTACACTTGACGTTCTACCTACGAGCTGCTGGCGCCGTGCAGCTACCAGTCGCCGCCTACGCATCTGCTCCTGCCTGCGAGCTTCCCACAGCCAGGCTACTGGTGCCTGACTGCACCGGCTTACGCATCGACCACCGATCTGCCTACACAACGTGCGAGCGTCGGAGCGCAGCAGGAGTCTACATTCCAGCCTTCAGGCCAGTTACCTAGTTCGGTCATACTGTATGTAAGCGGTAGTGAGGCGTAATAAAAAACTTGTTCAGTCTAACAGTGTTTCTATGGAACCCCGACATCCTACCTGAGACCCGTCTCACTTTATTGGTACCGAAATAAAAGTAAGATGTTTATTGCGTGCTCGTGACATACATTAATTAGAAAGTAGTTATTTTTGTTTCAAAAAGATAACTCTTGTAGTATGAGTGAATTTTGTATAGCGTGGGACTTTGAATACATTCAATCAGCTGACACAAAGATTTGTGTAACATGTAGGTAATTTGTGATTATCAGGTTCCGTGTATATAATACAAAGATAAGCTAAGTATTTTCATAAAGTTTATTTATTTTCTCTTTCAGAATATTTCTGAATGATCACTGAAGAAGACAGAAGAAATAAATATTTCTGATGCCGTTTAGAACGTTATCGAATTGAATTTTATAAGTATAAATATCGTAGCACTTTAGGACGTCAATTTGATTGTTTCGTCCATCTAAATTAAATCTATCTTTTTTGAGTATTTGTATTAATGTACCTACGCGAAGTCAGTGCGACACTGATAATGCACGGTTGTTTTGTTAGCCCTTTTTGTTTGAATCATCTATTATATATTATCGGATTCAAATGTTTACCCTCGATATTCAATACTCAAAATAAAACATAATATTTGAAATTAAAATATGAACATAAATGGCGAAGTGAAACGTGCCCGACAAGTAGCAAACTGGGCACATTAATCTGAATTGCCTGGGGAGAAAATGTAATTTTGATACAGATTACTAGTGAATTCCCGTGAATTTAGCTATGCTATTTTCACAACAGTGCACTTACTTTGTCCTACTATAAATTAGAATTTCCAGAAACCCAGTCACACACAGATCTGATGAAAGGGAATTTACATTTAAAAAAGGCAAATTTATAAAAACAAATTCTGGAATCGAATCCCGACACTCAATTTAGTAATGACTGTGCACGTATCTTATTCATTCTTACAAGTTTAAAGTAGCAGATTTACTGTCTGCAACTATGATTAATTATAAAAGTTAGCAGGTTTTTAGGTTATTTCAGTCGAAACTTTTAATTAAATTGACTGCAGGTGTAAGACGCACAAGCTTTTTCTGAGACTATTTGAATCATTTAAGCCTTTCAAGTCTTTTGCCTTAAAATTAAGCTAAAATGTTTTGAAGCTTCGCATGAGCATACCTTGCACGTGGTACAGTCAGCATCAAATAGTTAGTGACACTGAGGATATACAAATAAATAGACGCAACCAAAAAGTCAATAATATCGGTACAAACAAAGTTTCCTTATTGTTGTCAACAATATAGTCGCTCAAAAGGTCGAGACGTTTAAAATGCCATATAGATCGGTTCAGTCAAACCGCCATAAATATAGTTACAGTTATCCCGCCAATGGTATCCCAGCATTCTAAGTGTTCAAAAATAAGAAACATATTTGAAAAATAAACTTTACTGCTATTTGTTTTAGATATTATTTCGCTAATCAATTAATATCAAAACATTTTATAGACAGAATGAAAGGGATAGAAACTACTGATGTCCTTGTCCTTTTAAGCATGACGTCATAGACATATCTTTTGTTTTGTAAAGAATTTCGTGCAAAGCTGTTTTCTATACTTATATGTATTCTAAGCAATAAACAGGTGACTGAAAATAGATGTAAACCTCATTGATAAAGAGTTTATGTATATATCTCATAGAGGAAGTGTGCTTATTTATCTATAATTAAATGACATGTTTATGTTCATATAAATATAAAAAAACTCATAAATTATTTCGTTTTTAGGATTCCGTAGTCCACAAGGAACCCTTATAGTTTCGTCATGTCCGTCAGTCTGTCCGTCCGCAGCCTAGCTCAAAGACGCCTGGTGCTAGAAAGTTGATTTTTGACATGAATATAGACATACAATATTGCAACAAAACTGTAGAATAAAATTTAGGAAAATATTTTTTTTAAGGGTATCTCCCCTACATATATAGTGGGGCTGATTTTTTTTTGGTTGACTACCCCATTGTGTGGGGTATCATTGGTTAGGTTTTAAAAAAATATTATCAGTTTGCTCAAATATTTTTTCGATCAAATGATTGGTTTGTCAAATATCAAGCTTTGAAGTGAACAAAATTGTTAGACTCAAGTGTGCCCTCCCCCCCTCTGCCGGCTAAACTATTAATTTGGAAGAGGTGAAAAAAATCACAAATGTAGTACATATAACGAATTTAAAAGGAAAACTATCACGGCTAAGTAGACATCACTAGTTTACGAGTAATCGTCGGTTAACTTAAAAATACCTATTTCCGTGAGTTTACATTGGGTGCGCTGGCTTAATCTTAAAGATGCCCGTTTTTAGTCCCATATGAAACAGAAGTTATTATCAATAATGGCCATTATGGGCAACTACGGAACCCTACATTGCGCGTGGCCCGACACGCACTTGGCCGGTTTTTATTTTATTTTTTTATAGTCTCACGCTTGTTTCCCCGAAGGGGTAGGCAGAGGTGTAAATAATACACCCACATTTCGCCATGAATTTTTAGGTCCCAAGTAATAGGGGGCGAGCCTATAGCCGTTACCGGGCACATCACCAGACTCCAGGCTGCTACTGAGTATTCGGAAAAACCGAGTAACACTTTTGCCCGACCTGGGAATCGAACCTGGGACCTCGTTTCAGCAGTAGCATACGCTGTCCACTGGACCACGGAGGCAGTAAATACTAAATAAAAGAGAAATTATTTCGTATTTAATTTTACTTGTGTACCTAATAAAAATGAACACATTCCGTATTAACGCCAAATTGACACATTCAATCAAGTCACTTTCGAAAGTACAGAACACTAAAAACTCGCATCGGGTGTAAAAATAAAACATTTTTAGCTTTAATTATCTTTATTTTTAACTAAAATCGTGTATAGCCACCATCTGCTAGAATTACGTCAGAAAGACGTCTTCGCATGGATTGTACCGCATTGTAGCAAAAATTGTCTCCTCTGATGGACTCCCAAATTTCTTCGACGTGACTCCTTAAATTTGCGGTGGTTCGTGCTCGAGTACTGTCCCATACCTGAACCATTTTGCCCCACAAATTTTCGATCGGGTTTAGGTCGGGACTATGAGGCGGCATCGAAATTAACTCCAGGTCCCTGTTACCTTCCAAGTAATTTTGAACAACTCTGGAGTTGTGCACGGAACTGTTATCTTGGACAAACCTAATCCTTTCACGGGGAAAAAAAAATCCTGCCTGTTGGAAGCAAAACCTTTTCGAGGATGTCTCTGTATCGGGAGCCATTCATTCTTCCTCCCACGAGAACGAAACACTTTTTCATCAACAAAAATCACATTATCAAAATTGAAATTTAAATAATTTCGTGCGAATTGCAAACGCTGTGCTTTAAGTCTCGGTTTAAGCTTCAAGTTAGCCGTCGTCGTATTGTGCTCTGTGATGTGCCAAATTCCACAGCCATACTCCTGGAGTTTATAAAATGATTGCTCATAGCTCGCTGTACTATATTTCTATCTTGATTTGTACTCGTTTGACGTGGACGACCAAACGAAACATGGTTTTGCAATGTACCATCACTTTGCCATCTCTATAGCCAACGGTATACGGTGTTTCTCTAAAAAAAGAAAGAAGAAGAACCTGAAGAGATGCGCATAATCCGATAGGTAACTCATCTGGTGTTTGGGTGTTTCTATGTAAGGTTTAATTCAGTGTCACGCCTTTGCTTTTAATAATTTATTTATTTGACTGATTGACTTGGTTTTGACTCCCCTAAAAGAGTTTCCAAGATAAACAGAACGTCCGGTACCAACTGGCTGAACATGCTCTTCGAGTCACGGGACAAGTGAGAATAAAAAATTTCATGTCATTTACGCTGAGGATTCCAGCCCAAGACCCTAAGTTTTGCTAGGTTGGTCTCCCTACTAGTAAATCACTGCTGATTGCAGAGCTTAAGAATACATACAGGAAAAAATGTTCTGGCGAGTGAGTCATCCAGAAGCACTTTTTTTGAACAAAAGTAGCTATTACTCGAAATTTGCACCAATTGTCTAAGACTATTATACCTTTTTGGATAGCAGGTAATACCAGGAAGTTATTCCAACACTTTACATAATATGCCATATATTATTTTTTTCAAAGAATTGCATTTTTGTGGCGTAATTTTATTTTATTCGAACATTTTTGCGTGTTTATTGGCTCTATTTTCAAATTCCACGTTGAGCTAGTAGGTTTATTTTAATTTAAAAGATGGGCCATTTAATTGTCCATTAAATAAGACCCAATTTGCCACCAAGAATAGTCAAAATAATTTTTTACAAGATGTTTATAACAACATTTTGGATTTTTCTCAAAAAAATCTTAAAAACAGTTTTATTCCAAAATGGTGCATTTTGGACCCCCATATGTAGGGGCTAAAATTACTCCATTTTGGCCCTAGAATCCCGAAGGGAATACGAGCAATTACAAATCACCCTGTATATTACTTAAATCAATGGGTACAGGCATTGACATATATATTACTGCGTAATCAATGGGTACAGGTAGATATATGAAACGGTAGATAATGTCATGCATACTGACCGAGTTACTTTGTACCCTATAGAGTTTCTGAAGTCTTTAGAAAAATCAGGAGAGTCTTCACACAACTTTAGACTGAAAGTAGATTTGTGTTACCCCGAATTTAACGCGCGCGAAGCGGCGGGCAAAAGCTAGTATTATTATATATTCGATAGCTGAAAAATAAATCACTTTTCGATATAACCTAAAAATGTACGATTAGGGTGACCATGACTTATAATTACAATGGAATGGAATACCTTTTACGGCCTTCCCTGGACAGTCTATTAATAAAAAAAGTTATTTTAAGAACACCTATTTTTTTTTAATGTTGCCGGTTGCATGATTAATTAAACAATACCAATGCCGTGCCGGCAATTAACGTGATTTTTTTATTGGTATTTACATACCTTGGAACTTAGGAGGCTTGACGATTCACGTCACGTCAGACGTTGCACGTCCCGTGGTCACATTTTAATTCCCGTGTCGTGAATAATTAAATAACAACAAACATTGATATAAAGATAGGATTTTTTTATGATAGATACTTCTAAACGCGCAGTTGATTTTTACGTGGTTACAGGAAGACACGCCGAGGAATTGGTGGGCAGACATCAATGCTGATCAGGGCAATTGGAAATATTACTAATTGAATAACTTGAACACGGATTTCTATAATCTGAGTTGAACACTCAAGAGGTTGAGATTCTTTTGATAAATATTTTTATGATAATCTACATAATAAATGGCCAGCCGCAACGCAATGATAAAAATGAGGATGACATCAGCCCACTAAATGCTATGTGAGGATGTAAATAGGTATATTATTATGATTATGACCTTGCACATAAAACCTAAGAAACCATTTACCTCTAAACACCTCTTTTCAGTTGACTTCACTATTGTGTTTATCAAACTTTTACATAGATAAAAGAACAACAAAAACTACGACGAAATATAACCCCCGCTAAACGACCTCCACAAAAAAATCTTTGCAATACCATATTTATTGCCGAAAATATGAGCATATTTTTGCGAAAACCAAGAATCGGCAGCTTTATGTTGGATACACCTGACACTGGAATAACGCGTTCCCTCATCGCTGAATAATTCGGTAGCTCCCGGAACATATTTTATTAAAACTTTTATTAACTTCAATGTGATTCATCTTTCTAGTTTCAAAGATACTAGAATAAAGATTGTATTAACATTTTATGAGCTTCGAGTACGATCAAGTGCCCGAAAAATTGTTATTGATTTCTTATAAAAATGGGTCAGGAGACGCTTTATTTATTTATTATGTACTAAGTGTAATTTCTATATTATACGAATGGCATCATTATCCTAGATATTATATCCTGATTAAGTTCGACTTGAAACCTGGTCAGCTTACTAGACAAACCAAAAATTGATCAGTAGATTTCTCAGGATGTTGAACGCGTATTTTGATTCTTCGAAATTACACCTGTCGTTGTCTTCAGGACAGCCGAAACTGATCGATTCACTATAAATTCACAGTTCCAAAGGAAGAGAGGAAGAGTTAGCTTGGTCCATAGAGAACAACTCGACAAAAGTCGCTTTCTATGTAAACTCTTTTGAAATATTACACACCTTCTATAAGTAAAAATACTGTACATTTTTCTAACATATAATATTTACTATCCAACTAAAAAAGTGAGAAATGTTAGCTACCAGAATTATAACGAAAAACCTTTTGTACGGAACTTAGAGGAAATTTTTGGCACTCACATAAGGGTTAAGGAAAATACGGGACACATCTGAATACATAGTTGCAACAGTGAACATAAGAAAAGGTCGTGTTTATCGGCACAGTCGGGCCCGTAAGTACAATACGTACATACACAGGACGCAGTAAGTACAATACGTACATACATGTATTGTGTTCGTATCGCGTTTGTATATGCATATGAAATGTCAAAATGAGAAAATCACAAAATCTCTGTACTTTGAGCACGAGGATCACATTTTATTATTTACATATAAGATTGCTGGTGTTTTTTCCTGTGTGGAGATATCGGTGACAGATTTAATTACATTGCTTTACATTTTATGTGAAGGTCTTTGCGAGTAACAAATAAGGAGGGCTTATATATTGTACGGTTAAATGTAACTTCTTTCAGCCAAGCTCGTGAACATTTTTAAAAGGTAGAAAAGCTAGATATTTTTATCGTTCCTATCTTCATGCAATGCATTAAATTGCAAAAGATATAATATTATACCTATGCTAATCCCGGCGAAGTCGCGGAGGGACAATGTATGCTAACATGATTGAGGTGGCACTGCCGCTAGGAGTCGTCGACGGACACCGTTTTTATGGATAGGCCACGATCACGTGTAAAAGAGAGTCTAATCTTATCTGCCTACCCCAAGAGTAGGAGGATGAGACGGTCGTTTTACTTTTTATCTTAAAAAAAGAAATAATGAGGTAAACTTTCTAAGGAATTCAATATTCGAACTATAAATAAATCTGTAGATTTAAGATTCGTTTTTGACATAAGCCGCATACAATATATTATTTTATAAAAATAATATAAATATTTAATATTGAAAATGGTCGTTAGATAATATAATTATTTCGCCTTTAAAACTTCCTTAATAAAATGTGTATTATAAAGTCATAAACGTTTATATTCTCTATCTTGGCATTCACGTTACTCGAAACTTGTGTGTCTATTACCAGAAGCAGTATTAGTTGTTGAATAATGCAATCTGCATCTGAGATTAAAGACAACTCCCGCACTAGGAATAAATCCTGTGTCGCGGGGGACATTTCAAACATACGACCAACGGACACAATAAACACCCAGACTCGAAACAACAAATTATGAATAACACAAAGTGTTGTCTCGTGAGGGGATCGAACCCACAACACTCGGCGCAGTGTCAAACGGCGAGGCGACCGCTTAAACCACTACGCCAACCGTGCAGTCTACATATGAACTTGCGCCGAATTTAGGTTCGATGTCCAGATAGCACAATACCTTGTGTGATTCGCAAAGGCCTACTTCAAATAAGTATTCATCTTTCTTTCCATTATTAAAAATATATTTTACTGGTATTTTTAGACCTATGAATATTTAAGCCTAAAAGTAGATTCAATTTTGCTATTGTTCCATTTTGACGGAAATATTCGTATAATAAGATTAAGTTGTTCTCCATTCATTGGGGTTGAACGCTGAGGCAGACCACATACACTTTAAGAATATTTTGAATCTCAAAGTTTCCCAACATTTTACAAGACCTGCCATCCTTCGTGGAAACTTTTCTAACAACTTAGGACGCATCAAAAACCAAAGGGGTCTGAGGCTACGCACACACTAGAGATGACCAAGGACGCTGAGTGTTATCCCGGTTGCATCCAAGACTTACACGCCTTGGAGCCTGAGGTCAACTTACTAGTCTAACCAGATATCAAGGAACATCAACTTTTCTACAGAGCGACTGCCGTCTGCCCTCTGCAACCCAAAGGGATAGTGATATTCCATGTTTTAGATAAGTATCAGTAAATTTGAGGGTACTGACACCCCGTAACGACTGTCAAAGATCTTTATGACAGATGGGACCGACCATTAAACGTGCTCTCAGGCACGGGGCAAGCGATAACGGATATGAAATTTTTTTTTTGCTAACACCAATCTGGACGTAGTTAACTACTACTGACGGTAAGTGGACAGCGAAGAAGGATTAGACCTATCGAGCAACACTTACCGAACAGAATGCAGCATAAAAGGTACTTTCCACACCGGTCATCTCCTCAGTTCACGTCCATTGAATAAGAATTGAATAATCTAAACGCTTTAAGTAATTCACGTTCACGTTAGCCGAAGGAAATTGTGTCGGCGTTTGATCGTCTCGTTAATATTGAAGGGGTGCGCCAAAGTTCGCCTAAATTTTCAACTCCGATAATTGGAAATCCGAAAATGTTCTTGCTAACATTTTTCATCCTAACAATCACAATTCCTAACTACTCTGTTTCTAATGTTCATAATTCCGAAGCATTCAACTTCATAATGTCAGTAGCAATAAACATCTATTATACTTTTATTTGTTTTCCTATATTTTCTTAACATAACCATATTTTACACTATTATTCAAAGTCATATCTTTTTTGTTTAGATTACTTTTTATTCATAATACCTAATCAGTATTATGTAAGTACATTAATTTTGCGTACCTTTATTTTCACGTAACATGTATAACATATAAGAATAATAGTACCATGGTACAAATACACAATAGGTCAAGTTCCAGAAACGAATCGGTCCTATTAATAATTATTGGTTTAGGTTAGGTTAGAAATGTGACCACACCGCACGAGCCGAGCGAGCGAAGCGAGCGTGCCGCGGTAGCGGCCGGCGATGTGCTAGAACCGTATTGGTCCTATAGTTATTGGTTTAGGTACAGTTAAAACTGCGGTATAAACTCCCAGGCCATAAACATAACCGTAAATGAGTATGAGTGTAGCCTTAGGGGCGCTACGGGGCGAGGACTTAGAAATAAATTTAGCCAAAAAATGTTATTTTTGCAAATCGTTTATTTACTCGATTCTCTCGTATAAAACACCTAAATATAAGGCTAAAAGTGTCCTGGTAAAAGTGTCATATATTTTTATTACACTTGGTAAATGTTTCTTTCTGAGTATGAGTGACAATATTATGGTAATTATGTTTAGGCATGAAAGCGTTATGATAAAAAACAGTAGGAGTTTAAATATATTTTCATTAATGATATTATTAATAAGAAAATTCGGAAACATGAGTGTTATGAACATCGCCGGTTGCACTACAAATAGTATGAATGAAAACTTTAGGATGGAAAATTTTAGGAAGAATGATGATTCGGATTACAAATCGTTAGGAAGAACAATTTCGGGTAAAGAACTTTAGGTGAGCCAATATGGACCCATATTATAGCGATGCAGGCTCGCGGAGGCTATTGCTGGCTTGACTTTTAATAGACCTGAATTAATTATAGAGCGAATGTACGCTATCATAGTTTGTGTGTTCTACTTACAAATAGAATATGTAGATGGTCTGCTTAGCTTGTTTGTATGTGCATTTTAGAGCGAGTACACATTATGCGCTCGGCGTTGCGCTCGTCGCGTACATATCTACAGCGCGCTTAGCAACGCGTTTTACGAGCGAGACCAAGGTATCCACACTACTGGCTCAGTTCAGCAATGGCCGTCGAAGTTATTGTTTGTGTGTGGCTGCTATACCGCCGTTATAAGAGACGACGGCAGAGGCAAAGAGAATTTTGGGTTCTTCCGATAGTTACACAACAGCTTTTTCTTTTCCAAATTGTCCAAACAATTACTAAAAATTTTGATAATCTCCTCCCAATTACGTTTTTTAATATTATATTCTTATAATTAGAACTTTCCCTGTCCTACATAGCTGGACGTTTTTGAATTTCGACGATAAATATGTTTGTATCGAAGTGCTCGATCTCCATTTTGATAATTATGTATGTCCACCTTACAAGAAAGCGCGCGATCAAATGTACGGCAAAATGGTGGTGCATGTATCTTCAAGCGCGCAGCTGACGCCCGTGCAGCGCGCGTTCTAACAAAATTCTGACAGCGCGCGTCTGACGCGCGCTTGTATGTGTACACTTTCGACTACGGGCGGTTTCAGGTAGCGTATTTTCCTGCGCGTTGGTATACGGTCGTTTCAGAATACGGGCTTACACACGCGCTACATTACGCGTTATAAAAAACCGGACTAACGTAAACGGGCATATTCCGGCACTTTCGTTCGAAATAGTAGTGACATCGTATTAGTGTCAACATGGATTCTGACGGCTCGCGTTTATACAAGATTAGTAGCGCGTCAACGCTCGTACGAGTTTCGCGAATGCCAAAAGGCGCGCCTATACGCGCCTAAATGCGCTTCCAAAAACGAGCTCATACGCGCGTTTAAAACGCTAATCTGAAACCGCCCTACTTTCTTTGTCCTGACAACGCGCGTTACCAAAGCACGCGCTTCAAAATGCCTAATTTACTCGCTCTTTAGGTTGAGTATAAGAATTTAAGCATTCGTTATTATTCTTTTGTTTTTACGTTAATGTGATTCTGCAATAATGCCCTGGTTTCGATCGATTAGAAAAATCATCGACATTATGCGTGACCAACACGAACTTGGAAGGTTAGTCATGTTTCTATGTACAAGCGCGCGTCTGACGCGCGCTTGTATGTGTACACTTTCGACTACGGGCGGTTTCAGGTAGCGTATTTTCCTGCGCGTTGGTATACGGTCGTTTCAGAATACGGGCTTACACACGCGCTACATTACGCGTTTTAAAAAACCGGACTAACGTAAACGGGCATATTCCGGCACTTTCGTTCGAAATAGTAGTGACATCGTATTAGTGTCAACATGGATTCTGACGGCTCGCGTTGATACGAGATTAGTAGCGCGTCAACGCTCGTACGAGTTTCGCGTATGCCAAAAGGCGCGCCTATACGCGCCTAAATGCGCTTCCAAAAACGAGCTCATACGCGCGTTTAAAACGCTAATCTGAAACCGCCCTACTTTCTTTGTCCTGACAACGCGCGTTACCAAAGCACGCGCTTCAAAATGCCTAATTTACTCGCTCTTTAGGTTGAGTATAAGAATTTAAGCATTCGTTATTATTCTTTTGTTTTTCCGTTAATGTGATTCTGCAATAATGCCCTGGTTTCGATCGATTAGAAAAATCATCGACATTATGCGTGACCAACACGAACTTAGAAGGTTAGTCATGTTTCTGTAGTCGTCTGCGACAAAATATTGCACTAAGATTGCACGTACGACGTTGTGGTTTAAGTAGTCGCCGGCCGCTGCCACTAAATGTATCTTAGATTCAATTCCCACGTGGTACAACACGTCCCCAATTGTTGTTTCGAGTTTGGGTGTACGTTGTTTGAAGGTATGTAAAGTACTCAATCTCATAACACACATTGGTAACAATCCCAGTGCGAGTTGTCTTGTTAAAATAATAAGGGATGAAATCATAAAAAAACATAACATAACATAACTTCACGCCTTTTGTCCCCGAAGGGGTAGGCAGAGGTGTATTACACACCCCGCTTTTCGCCAGTTATGTTTCGGTCCCAATGTAATAGGGGGCGAGCCTATTGCCATCTACCGGCCACATTATTGAGCTAGCGATAATTAACATTTTTAATACACACATAACTTCGAAAAAAATACTAAAATACTATATATACATAAATTAACTGATTGTATTATTTTCCATTTTAAGGGAAGGGTTATTTGTAGAAGTTACATTTGATAACTCCTCCTCACGTCATCCTACTTCTCATGCAAATCAAAGGTGAGGGACACGAGTGAGATCATTGACTGCAGCACCTCCGATCAAGACTGTATTTGCAAACAATCCGAGAACCGAAAATGAATGAAACCGTGAAATAAACTTACACGCAAAATTACATATTATTATAAATTAGTGCAGGCGTTTAGGAGGAATTAGGTGAATAATGTGTTCAAGAAAAATATTTTATTACGATACCTTATACTTGTTACGATAATCTAACTGTTGCCGTGGTTTGACCAGCCCCGTCCAGTACCCGCTTTCTTTTTCATTTGACGATAGCACCTCAATTGAATTTTGCTCAACACTTTATATTTCTCAATTTCTCTACAAGTAGCATGCACTTAAAAACTGGCGCATAAAATCAAATTGAAAGAACTACTACGCTAACAATACATATTCAATGATGGTAGTACACATTGAATTTGCTAGTTCTTTCAAACCAATTTGTCGGCAACTGATTTCAAACGCTACTTTTCACTTCATTGGAAGTTGATGTACTTTTCACATGTAGGAATGTGTAGGTCAGGCAAAGCTAAAAACAGCTTTTTAGTTTTACAAATTAAATTATCGGTTTTGTATTATTATTGCTTGGTTCATCGTTAATGCTATATGGGTATTATGGGTAGCTCTTGTGCTCGTACCTAACTGCGAATGTGTTTTTTTACATGTCATGTGAATATGGGAATGGGATCAGAATTATATTACATGCACATATGTACATTACATGCCATTTATATTATTTACGCTGTAACATAAAACAAAAAATATGTGAAAGATCTTTTCACTGAAAGCATAAATAATCTTAATAAAAAAATATGTCACATGTGGATGATTCTACTAAGTCAACTAACACAAGTTAATTCAAACTCAGTTTTGCAGAAGCTAAAACGAATATTGTGCTTGATCCATTTTTTATTGTGCATAAACCGAACCCGACATTATGCGTGACCAACACGAACTTAGAAGGTATGTCATGTTTCTGTCGTCCTCTGCGACAAAATATTGCACTAAGATTGCACGTATGGCATAGTGATTTAAGTGGTCGGCCCTCCGCTGCCACTGCGTGTGTTTTAGATTCGATTCCCACGTGGTACAAAACATCTCCAATTTGTTGTCCCGAGCCTGGATGTACGATGTTTGAATGTTTGTTAAGTACAATCTTCGCAAGTATGATCACGTATCTACTTTTCGTTCCGAACTTAAATGGTTACCCATTCGTCAACACCGGAGTTTGCGTGCTCTCACTACACTCTTTTCTTTACTTAAATCCCCTTCTCCCCCTTCATACTTGATTTCTTACTTTCAATATCTATCTTCTACACATGAGAAAGACCTTCGCTCCTCTCACAATTTTCTTCTTCAGTGTCCCACTCATACTTCAGACTTTGTAGGCTCTTCCTTCGTTGTTCAAGCTATCTTGCTATGGAATAGGCTCCCTCCTGAAATCAGAATGTCTACTAACCGGTTCGCATTCAAATTGAAAGTTCGAGAACTCCTTGCTGAGAGATTGAAGGAATCTGCACATTGCTTTCATCAGTTCTAGTTATATAATTTATTATAATATTTTATTATAATTATATATTTTGTATGTATTTATGGGGTATGTGTGTAGTTTATGCAATATGTATTATTATGTATGTAAATAGTAATATACTCATTTTTTTATAATATAATATATTTATAATTTTATTTATAGTATAATATTCAATTTACTTATATTAAATTTGATATATCTGTGATAATTATCTCTATATATAATGCACCTACCTTGCTTGTCTCTGCACCACCAAAAGGTCCGACTGGTAGATAATGCCTTACGGCATTAAGTCCACCTTATGTACTGTAACTGTATATTGTGCATGAAGTAATAAATGAATAAAAAATAAATACACCATCCTATATTAAATAAGGTATATAACCTAGTTTACGAGTCATCTTTTTAAAAAAAAGATGGCAAAAAAAGCATAAAAGACAGAATTCTGAATACACAACTCACCAGTATGCAATGAAGTAACAAATTTAATTTAACTGAATCGGTGTCATATGGCTCTCTGTCATTTAAAGCATCAGATCGCTTGTGAAATGTGTTTCTCTTTTACTGTCAATTAAAATGCGTTGTACCGATCCGTAAAGTTCTGTGAAATAAAAACATGACTGCACATTTTGTCTTTTAATTGTATTTCATTTTTGTCAATATTGCATGGTTCATTTTCTGAATGTATGCAGTAGGGCACTGAAAATGTGTACTATTTTATTTATCTATTTTTATTAGCAGGCAACGTAGTTTATTACCTTTCTAGAATCTATCTTCTAAATAGTCGTAACTGTTGATCTTCATAAGCTAATTTAAGACACTTTCAACAACTACATAGAAAGCCATACAATTTTAGCAACTTTGTCACACTGATCTACTGCTAAATTTGTTACCATCTCCAGAACAATCGCTTGACGAAGTAAACTCTTTTTTCACTACTGTCGGTAAAGAACTTGCAAGAGATATTATGACAAAATTAAATACCAACGAGTCCCAACTGCTAAAAAATATATATTGTACTGGCAATCAGAGGCGGCTCGTGAAAGATTATATTGGGTGTTCACTAAAAAAAAAAAAGATGAAACTGCTTACCATTTATTTTGTGAATGCTTTTACAATTAGGAAAGAAAGATGACGTGCTAAATCATCGATACCTACCTGAACCGTCCACGCAGTATCAACTCCGGCGCCACTAAACAAAATACACGGAAAACAAAACAGCTTCTTACTTCCTTCGCAATTTCGCAACCACATAACCAAAGCGTTTTATCATATTGGTCGTTTTTTTTAGGTTTTTCTCAGTTTTTTATAAAGTTTACGCTGTTATATTCCATATTAGTTACACAATTTAACTGTCTTTCTTAAACATATACACACAATCACACATACAATACAATTAACTATATTTTAAACACCAATTCTTTTCTAATTACCAACACACTTGCAGAGAAATGTTTTGCTTTTGTTTACATTCAAATGACACCGACAAAACACTATTAAAAAAAAAACGGCGCACACGTTTTAATTTTTCTTCGTGACCAATGGTCATATTATTTAGTCGGGTAATATATTCGCGCATGCGCACCTCGTCAAGCTAGCCAGGAGCGGCGCTCCGTATTTGGCTTATTTCTCATACTAATCTTTTGTCTCACGCGCCCAGCGCATAGAACGCTCTCTTTCGCACTCATTACATTTCAGTATTAAGCATTGTACTAAGCATTCGTCGACGAAGAGGGCTGGTATGAGCGCTCCACTCAACAAAAATACCTATGTAGGTATGTTTCAAGAGTGTTGACAAAATTATGATAAACAGCTTAGTAGTCAAATACTTATTTGTGGATATGCATTAGGTATAGAAAAGAGAATAGCTGTGTATTAAACTATTGAGTATGTTTATAGAAAAAGTTTATATGCGTTGTATAGGTACATACATTTTATAATTTTGGGAGTTCACTGCTCCAGCGCTCCTTTGAACGAGCCGCCACTGCTGGCAATGCCGACTCATTGTGGATGTATCCCACTGACTTCGGTGAAATAGATAAAATTATTCACAACCTCAAAACTAAAAGCGCGCCAGGAATAGATAGTATTACTAGTACTATAATAATAAATTCTCACGCCATTCTGTGTACTATGATATCTCACCTATGCAATCTAAGTATCTCTTCTGGAATATTTCCATCTATATTTAAGAAAGCTGTAGTCGTTCCTGTTTATAAGGGTGGAGGTGTGGAGGCGGTGTCGAACTACCGACCGATTTCATTACAAGATAATTGAAAAGATTGTAAACATCCGGCTAACTAGCTTCTTGGAAAAAAAGCAACTAATAGCCGATAATCAATATGGATTTCGTTTGGGTCGCAACTCAGAGAATGCTGTGGCCAATCTTTCGCAGACAGCCACAAAGGCTCTAGACAGAGGTGCTATATATATAAGTGTATAGTTGTCTTCTTAGATCTCAAAAAAGCGTTTGACACCGTCTCGATCCCACTACTCTTGCATAGATTGGAAGGCCTAGGGATACGAGGTAACGGACTTGACTGGTTCCGAGACTACCTTTCTAATAGAAGTCAAGTTGTGAAAGTTTCCAACGTAATTAGCTCAAGCCTACCTGTCATGTATGGCATTCCTCAGGGAAGTACGCTAGGCCCCACACTGTTTCTAGCCTATGTCAATAGTTTGTGCAAACTTAAAATGGATCATAGCAGTATCTCAGCTTTCGCCGACGACACTGCACTAAGTTTCTGGGGCAAATCGTGGTCGCAGGTCAAGAAATCAGCTGAAACTGGCCTAACAACAATTATAAAATAGCTTGATCATAGTCTCTTAACTATCAATGTCCCAAAAACAAAATACGTTTGTTTTAGAATATCTGATGCCAAGAAACCACCTATTGATTTTAATATTAAAGTCCACGGCCACGAATGTACAAAAGAAAACGATTAGTGCACATCTTGCAAATGTCCTAATCTCATGCAAACAGGAACCCACAAATATCTAGGAGTTATAATAGATAAAAACCTAAACTGGAAACCGCACATTTCAGCACTTAGTAAACGTGTGCGCAGGCTTCTCCATATTTTTAAAAATCTCAGAGAGTCTGCTGACACCAGCCTCATTACAAAGATCTATCTAGCTCTTGCGCAATCAATATGATTGATACTGTATACCCGTGTGGGGTGGCGCCGCTGCAATACACCTCCTAGAGCTGGAGAGAGCGCAAAGGGCTGTTATCAAAGTGATACTTCGCAAACCTAGGAGACACCCAACGGATGTATTGTATGAAGAAGCCAACTTACTTACCGTCAGACAATTATTGATACTAAACTCAGTTCTCCGCCATCACAAAACATGTATACCCTCGCAGTTACCCCAACATAAAAGTAGAGTACGCGCATATGTGCCTACATTTAACTCTATTTTCGCGCAACGGCAATTGTCGTATACCGGACCATTTCTTTATCGACACTTCAATGCGTTAAATGACATTTTCAAAATGAATAGATCAACCTTGAAAACCACATTGCAAAACAAGTTAAGAGCTCTTGGCTGCCAGGCAATCGAAAATATTCTAAAAATAAATATTTAAGAGACGTGCACACACACACGACGCACACACACACACCCACATGCACACACACATACATATATACATCACCCCCATACAACATTTCGGTTTCGGTTTCGAAGTTACCTGTGTGGCCGCCGACAGCGTATACGCATTGAAGACTCACTTTCTTCCTGGTGTGATACAACTGTCGGTGTGCCCCAGGGTGGCGTGCTGTCTCCATTACTCTTCGCAATTTTTATAAATTCTATATCAAATAATCTTCGCTCCTCCTATCACCTATATGCAGATGATCTCCAAATTTATACACAGTCGCCATTGGCACAGATGTCATCTTCTGTGAGTACTATTAACAGTGACTTGGTACTGATCAGTAGTTGGAGCAAATCTTTTGGACTTAAAGTCAATCCCTCGAAAACCCAGGTCATTGTTATTGGTAGTTCACGAATGATATCGAAGATTGACTGGTCCCAGCTTCCTCACGTTACTTTCGATGGCACTGTAATCCCCATACAGGATAAAGTAAAGAACCTGGGTATAACTATTGACTCTTCTTTTACTTGGCGGTCGCAAATACAGGAAGTGAGTCGAAAGGTGTTTGCTTCAGCAGGATCACTACGAAGATTAAGAAACTTTCTACCCACTGCCACCAAAATTGCGCTTGCTAACTCTCTTCTTCTACCCATTATTGATTATACAGATGTCAGCTATCTAGATCTCACCGAAAACCAGCTAGACAAACTTGAGCGCCTTCAAAATCTCTGTATACGATTCATATTTGGATTACGCAATTACGATCATGTCTCACAATTTCGAACACAGCTCAAGTGGTTACCCATACGGCATCGCCGGAATGCTCATATCCTCTCTTTGCTGTACAATGTACTGTTCAACCCTTCAACTCCCTCCTATCTTAAAGGAAGATTCGAATTCCTTCATGATACGCATAATCGTTATTTGAGGTCATCAGAAAATTTGAAACTAAAAATGCCGGTACATTCCACGTCATTTCTCGATAAATCTTTCTCTGTCACTGCTGTCTGCCTATGGAATGCGTTACCATTAAATATTAGACAGGCTCAGACGGTAAGCAGGTTCAAAACTTTAGTCAAGGACTACTATCTAACATTATAAAATTTCCTGTTTCACTACTATATACTATTATGTATTATATATGTGTATGTATGTATAAGTATTTATGTAGGTATATGTATGTATATATATATTTATATACATGTATTTAAGCATATTATTATTGTATAAGTATCACAATATTATATTTATTTATATATATATTAAGTCTATGCAAATTTTTACATAGGTACTGGTACACTTCTACAACTACCATTTATTTCCTCCATCCAAAGGTTGCCTGGTAGAAATCGTTTTTAGCGATAAGGCCGCCCATTGTACTATAAGGTGGTGAGTTCGGGAGATGAAGGAAACGACTATAGCTCGTGTAATAACATTTATTACTGATCTAAAATATATGTGAATACAGATTATATAGAGTGTATCAATACTTATCTATAGAGTATACATACGATGGGCTAGTACACATTGTACACACACACTACACGCCCACCGGATAAAATAAAATAAAAATAAACAATCTTTATTTTTATTTCACTTAAAGTTTAAAACTTATAGTTACATAACAACATTTTGCCATGAGTACAAGTACATTGAATATACTTATGTTTAAAGTATAACTCATAATTGTATTTTAACATCAAATATTATTATAAGGTCTAGTTCTATTCTTATGTACTATCATTTCTTTACCTTTGTATTCTATTTTTAGATTTGGTTCACAATCTTCGATAACCTTATAAGGACCGACATATAGAGGATCAAATTTGTTTACACATTGTTCGTTTCTTAGTAATATCATATCGCCAACGTTATAAGTGATAGTATTCGTATAATTATCGTACTTAGATTTTCTAATAAATTTGTTTGTAATTAAATTTTGTCTAGCATCATATTGCGATTTTTGGAGTCTGTATTTAAGTTCTTTTGGATAATCATAATAGTTATATAATGGATCTACATCTGATGTTAGGTTGCTAGGTAAATTACAAAGTTTGCCGAAAACTAATTCGTACGGTGTATATTTGGTTTCGGAGTGAACTGTAGTATTAAAAGCAAAACACCAATAGGGTAACCATACGCTCCAATTATTCGGTTCGTTATTAGTCTGAATACGCAAAAATGACATTAAATTTTTATGACTATTTTCTAAACCTCCAATAGATTGATGATGATAGGCTGTCGATGTTACCTGTTGAATTTTAAGAATGTTACATACCTCTTTCATTACTGTAGAAACGAACTCTGTACCTCGATCCGATATGATTTGTCGAGGTATGCCGTACCGCAAGATAAAGTTGTTTATAAATGAAGTTGCTACTGAAATACTATCCTTATGTCTAAGAGGATAAGCCTCAACATATTTTGTTAAGTCACACTGCAGTGTGAGAATATAAGTATAATTATCGCTATCCTTAAATAAGGGCCCTACTAAATCTAAATAAATTCTATCGAAACTACAACGACCTGTGTCTGTTATTACCATAGGTTGTTTTATATATTTATTCATATACTTTTTTCTTAAGCACTTATCGCAACGACTTACAAAGTCATGTACGTCCTTTTCTAATCCTGGCCAAAAGTAACGTCTTTTAATATTATTCACCATGCGCCTTATACCGGCATGACCGCTGGTTGGCAACATGTGATAGTCATTCAATATTACACGCTTCGTATCGTTATCGCTTATTCTTTTGACACCATTTAAAACATATAATCGCGGTCCGGACCAATTTTGCGTGTCATTTATACAACGAGTTAACTCTTTAATTAATTCTATATTGCTAGCATTCTTTATAATATAAATAGTATCAATATTTATCCGTTTGCAAAATGAACCCAACTCCCTCACAAAGGCATCTCGTGCACAATATGATCGGTAAGAAGGATTTACGTAAATTACGGATTTTGACGAAATAAAAGCGAACATTTTAGACTTTTCTGTTGACGTATTTTTTATTATACTCCATTCCTTATCATCTACAAACAACATTTCAGTACAATCCTTTGGTATTTTAAGAATATCCACAACTCTTGGGTGATCAGTCCAATCGTTAGTGTTTACCTTATCAACCATGGGATTGTCACACACTTTCTTCACATTTTCGGACAACTGTTTTTTCTGCGCTCTGGTTAATACCGACATAACATGCTCGTTCATCTCTTTCAGTTCTTCACTTGATAATCGAATGCGTGACAAAGCATCTGCAGCTGCGTTGTCCGCCCCTTTCACATATTCAACTTCGTAATCGTATTCTTCTAATAATAAACGAAATTTAGTCAATCGGCTAGACGGGTTTGTCATATTGAATAGGTAAATTAAAGGTTTGTGATCAGTCCGGATAATAAACTTTCGGCCGTAAAGGTAAGGTCTGAAATATTTGACTGACCACACTATAGCAAGCAGTTCCTTTTCTACCGTCGGGTATCGAACCTCTGCTTTATTTAAACTTCGACTGGCGAAAGCCACTGGTCTATTATCGCTATTGCTTAAAACCGAGCCGATGGCATAGCCTGATGCATCCGTTTGTAAAATAAATACATTTGTTGAATCAAAATTTGGGTATTGCAGTATTGGTGGAGATATTAATGCATTTTTAAGGGATATAAAAGATTTTTGGCATTCTGGTGTCCAATCAAATTTGACATTTTTACGACAAAGTTTATTTAAAGGTAATGATTTTTCTGCAAAATTTAAAATGAATTTTCTATAAAAATTTGTAAATGCCACAAACCTTTTAATTTCGTCAACATTTTTTGGAACGGGATAATTCTGAACAATCTTAATCTTTTCTGGATCTGGTTTTATACCATTTGTTGAAATAACATGGCCTAAAAACTGCATTTCTTTTCTTAAGAAATCGCATTTCTCGGGATTTAGTTTTAGATTTACGTTACGTAATCGGGTTAGGATATCTATAAGATTTTTATTATGTATGTCTAAGCTGCGTCCGAAACAAATTAAATTATCCAAATAAATAAAAAGCTTTTCGTAAGTAAGGCCTGACATGGCCACTGTCATGAGACGAGAAAAAGAACTTGGGCTAATTTTTAATCCCATTGGGAGACGCGTCATTTGGTATTGGCCTGACGGTGTCGTAAAAGCAGTATATTTTCTACACTCTGGTTTTAATTTTGACTGGTAGTAAGCCTGGGAAAGATCTAGTTGAGAGAAGTACATTGCTCCAGACAGAGAATCTAAAATATCACTTATATTGGGAAGCGGGAATTTGTCATCTAAAATTTGATCATTTAATTTACGAAAATCGATTACCAATCTCCATTTTTTCGATTCATCGTTTGATTTTTTAGGTACTAGTAAGATAGGGCTAGACCATTCACTTTTTGACGGTTCTATAATATTTTCGGAAAGCATTTTCTGAATTTGATTTTCAACTTCTATGCGTTGTGAAAAAGGGAGACGGTATTGTTTGACATATACCGGTCTCGCATTTGGCTTTAATTGTATAGTTTGGTCATAGAGATTCGTAGTAGTTAATTTATCATTCGGCAAATGAAAAACATCAGAAAATTTTGCGCAAATATTTTGAATCGATGACCTTTCCTCCTTATTTAAATGATCCAATTTTAAATGAGAAAACATTTCACGTACTCTATCTCCATCAATACTATCATTTTTCTCAAAATTGCAAATATTATATTCCGATAATCTATGTATTTCTGGTCTAAAATAACTTAAATTCACGTGTGTTTCGCGAGTATTTAAAATTTGAATACTAATTTGTCCATTTAATGGTTTAGAAATACTTCCAGCCATGAAAACACCTTCACATAACTCTTCAGGTAATACCACGCATTCATCTCCTAAACTACAGTCTATTCTAAATATTTTTTCGCACCTAGGTGGAATGTTTAGAAAGCTACCTCTTCCTAGTGAGCCATAATTCATAGATAATGTAAAAGTATGACTACTATTGTTTAAAGTTAAAGTATTATTTTCGAAATTTAAAATAGCTTTATACTTTCTCAAAAAATCTCTACCAAGAATACCATGTTGTAAACAAGGTAATGTTTTAATAACATAAAATTTGTGTGTAAATTCCTGACCATTTATGTATAGTGTAATAAAAACATAGCCCGCAGTCTGGACTTTGCCTCCTAAACCATTTATGGAGATACATTCTGTATGCACTGGAATATTCCAATGCTTTACGGTCTCAAATTTCAACACGGATAATGATGCTCCGGAATCTAAAAGTAAACTATATTTGGCGTTCTGTACTAAACATTCCACTGAACTATTATATTCACATGCTAAAACGAAATTAGGGTCGAAAAAATTCTAAAGTTTCACTTTTATTTGCGTCCTGTGTCTGATTATGTCCGTCACCTACTCTAGGTTTATTCGACTCGTTTTACAGACAATGTAAGTTATTTGTGTAAGTACGAGTGAAATTACGATTCTGCCTACCGCGATAGAAACCACGCCTATACTTAGGATTACCACGCGGTTGATACTGACCTTTAGCTTGATAATTGGGATAAAATGTTTGTGAACCCCCGCGCGACCAATGGTTATTCGAGGGTCCCGGGCGGCCTCTAAAGTTGAAACCCCTACTATGAAAAGTTCTTTTGCTAGACTTACCTTTCGATGTCAGGTAGACCTCTCTTTCCGGATATGAGCGACTGCACGACGCCTCCTCATCTTTAGCCGCTCTAATCGTATCCTTTAGGGTAGAATAATTACGTGCTGATAGTATAGTACCTAGTTCACGGCTTCTCAACCCGTCGGTGAAACTTTTGATGGCAAGTTTTTCGTTTACCGGACGTAATATGTTATAGGCTTTGTCATCACCGTCGGCTTGAGAAATCGTCAAGTCCACAAATAATTGTTCAATCCTTTGGCCATAATTATCAATAGAGGTACCATTTTGCCTCATTTTCACTAATTCTTTATGAATGGAAGCGCTAGATTTTTTAGTGAGCAAGTGCTGTCTCATGTCACTAAGAAGCGAGTCACACGACTCATACGAAGTGGGCAGTTTAAGTTTCGCACTTTGACTTAATCGTGTTTTTAAAACAAACTTTACTAACATAATCTTACCTTCTTCGTTTAGCGCAGAGCTATACAAGTCAATAGCATCGATGAGATTTTTTGTGACATCCTCATCACCAGTCATCACCGGAAGTAGTGACGTAGCCACTTTGAAGTCAAACTTTTCCATGTTGGCGGTTTTGCTTTCCACACCTTTGACAGTAAACTCCGAGCCTATTGAGCTATAATCCTTGGAACAAAATTTTTCAATCTGTAAATATATGTCTCCTATCAAATCGCAATATGATTCTATCTCTGTTAAAACCTTTCCTTTTAATAATGTTTGTTCTATTTGTTGCGATACACATTTAAGACATTCATTGAATTGGTTACGTAACTGGGTGGCCTCAGCAAATTTTTCATGCAAAACAGTTTTCGTCCTTCTAGGATAACTTAACTTTACTAGAGCATCTTTAATATTCTTAAGCTTACAATATATTTCTTTTAATTCACTTGCCATGAAAGAACCTTTGTAGTTACATAAAGAAAATGTTCATACTATTAGTTATTAGATATAACTCCACAAAACAATAAGGGAAAGAAAAATTGGGTAAATAACGCTAAATATCTAAGGACATACCTATTATGAAAATTACCTCACCGATAAGATTACCATGTTAAAAAAAAAATACCTTTTACCATCACGCACTGATATACGTTCTAGCACTTTTATTTTATACGCACTGAAATTGGCTTTTCACTTTTATCTTATACGCACTGAAGTACGCTTTTTCATTTTTACGCACTTATACGCACATTTAGCACTCGTTGGGATCCTTCGGTTCCTGCCGCCGTGGTCGCTGCTGATCGTTACATGCGTAGCACGCACGCACCTCCGCACGTCGAAAAGATCGTGTCAAACGTTGGGTCAAAAATTCACTTCTGATCCAGGAATGGTGGCAGTTTTTGTAGAGATTGTACAGGGCATATAATCCAGCGATGCCGAGCATAGTACATATAATGACCAACACTATGCTTATAGTTGACAGATGGTATTCTTGTACTGATGCAGAATTTGGACCACCTGAGGTGTTTTGGGTGATAAACACTTCATCCTTCTCAAGGTTGGAATGGCACATTTTGGTAAAACTTTCTCTGTATCGACAATGTCTTTATAATGTCTCTATACAACAAATACGCGGCGCGCGACCGAATTTGAGCCGACGCCCGTACATGGCAAGGTCGCCATATAAGGTGGTGCGTTCGGGAGATGAAGGAAACGACTATAGCTCGTGTAATAACATTTATTACTGATCTAAAATATATGTGAATACAGATTATATAGAGTGTATCAATACTTATCTATAGAGTATACATACGATGGGCTAGTACACATTGTACACACACACTACAGTACTGTATTTCATTTATAATTCCTTAAAATGTTTTATATAAGTGTACAATAAAGTATAAAATAAATCAACATAAAACTCAACTTCACAACAAACAAACACACACTATTACCATAAATCTTTCTCTATTATAATAAAGTATTATTTATATTATATCGTTAAATATACATAATAAATACTACAAAAAATGTCCGAAATCAATTATGTGTTAGCATGTACCTAATTTGTAATTTCTCATAGTAACTGTTCAATTGCCAGCAACTCATCACTTGTACTACACACCAAATGTTTGTTCACAACTTGAACGGTATTAGAGCGATTTCAGATTAGCGTATTTTTCTGCGCGTATACGGTCGTTTCAGCATACGCGCTTACACGCGCGCTACATTACGCGCTTCAAAAAACTGGACTGGCATATTTCGGCGTGATCGCCCGAAAAGGTAGTGACTTCTTGTCAGTGTCAATATGGATTCTGACGGCTGGCACTTATACGAGCTTAGAAGCGCGTCAACGCTCGTACGAGTTGCGCATTTGTCAAAAGGCGCACCTATACGCGCCTACATGCACTTCCAAAAACGAGCTTATACGCGCGTATAAAACGCTAATCTGAAACCGCCCTTATATTTATGAATGATTCTTGCGTGTCCGATGCGCGGTTGCTGGCACAATTGTAATTTTGCATCTACCCTCCTTATTTTATACTGTACGAAATGAAATTTAAATGTTGTTAATAGTTATACGACCAGTTTGTGGGGTGGAGAGTTGATAACCTGAGACACAAGAACCATCCTAGTTCAGGTATCAACCTACCATATTTGCTTCAATGTAACATAATAACTGATGTACAGTCACGAGCATAAATATATTACTATGGGCAGATTAGCAAAAATATCTGACCCAGGAATGAGTTCAATAATATCTGTCTGCACGTTCGCAGCAAAAATATCTGATACTAGAGGACGCCAGCAGCTACGCCTGCATTTTTTTTAAATTTACCCGTTTTGGCCGATCCCGTGGGAATTTCGGGAAATCCCTTCTTAGTGCACCCTTACGGTCCCCAAGGAACATACATGCCAAATTTCAGCTTCCTGCGCCCAATAGTTTCGGCTGTAGCGTGTCTGTCAGTCAGTCAGTAACGCAAGGATTTTATATATTAAGATTATCAGGCAGCATAATGAAGTGGCATCAAAATTATGTGATGAAAATATCGAAGCATAAATATGTGATGTGACAGGTGGCAAAATGTTATGATCCCTTGTGGAGAGCAAATATATGTCACGTTTTCTATTTCTGTAATTTGCATTGATTCCGCCCTAAAAGCATAAATATGTGACATCAACTAAGTGGCAATAATATCTGACATTATTTTATCTTCAATTTAATTTCAAATTCATACGAATTCATTAAATCAATAAATTTTATTTTGCATTATTTTAATGTGGGCTGTCGTTTTATACTTATGTCGTTTTATAATTATTAATGGGTTGATCTTTTCTATATACGGCTGCCGAGTAAAAGTTTAGGAATAGGTAGTTATATCGGACTGCCTAGCCAAATCAGTTCCTTTTTGTCATCTGTCAAACGCCAGTTTTGTATGTAATCATTTTTCATACTCAACTGCTGTACTTTTTTGATGGTTTTATAGTTTTATTTATATAAAATTTGCTGTAAGAGCAAAATTAAAATTTAAGGATATTTATAGGGATGCTTTGATACAATCTTTTTGATAAATAACAATTTGCAATTTAGTTTTAATACATACAAACATAGTCTCACGCCTGTTTCCCCGAAGGGGTAGGCAGAGGCATATTAAACGCCCACTTTTTGGCAGTGTTTTGATCCCACGTAATAGGTGGCGAACCTATTGCCGCTTATCGGGATATTTTGTTAGCCAGAGCCTCGTCCGTTGATCGGCAGGTGCACCACTTGCAGGTGAGGTTGGCTTGGGACCCTAAGTTCTTGGTGGGTCTATACACTCGTTTTAATTCAGTCCGATTCCCTATAGAGTAACATCTCAGGCCCCCAGACTTTATGTCCTTGGATTTTTTTTTGGATTTCATTGGATTGACGATGAGTTATCAAACATCAATGTTGATGAATATGAGAAATAAAATTTTTTTTCGGTATTTTTTTTGCATTTTTATTGCTGCTCGCAAGTGTGTGCTAAAATTGTTCTACAATGCAAGAGAGGCTACGGGACGTAATTATGCAAATGGTGGCTTTAGTCGATTTTAATTCATCATTTAAATTATATGTCACCCGAAGATAACAAGATCCGGAAGTTTATAAATTTCCTAGAAAATTTATAATATTTCGTAGGATTCTAACCGGGTGATAAATTGTTTGATTTACGTTCATATTTTCGAAAATTTATTAATTTACGACGCCTCGTGATAAATTAGGTCTGGGTTTGTTGTGGCGAGCTTAAACTTCATATGAACAAAACAAATTGTTAATTTTTTCTAATATTTTTTTATATTTTCACTTTGTCTCGATAAAACCGGATTATTTTATGATGATAAAAAGCATTCCAATTTATCACGAACTAGGTGCTTACTTTATTATTTGATTGTTGCCATAGACAATGGTGTGACAGGAATAGACGTTTGACATTGATGCGTATCAATTATTAAATAAGTAATCGATATGATCGACCTTTATAGGGTTGGTTTGGTTTAAAATGTAATAATTAAAATGCAGTAAATTAATTGTTAATCAACATTATATCAATAAGCTAATTCTTTTGTAGCAAAACAACTTTTAAATCAAATAAAAACGTCACAGCATCGTTGTAACGTTATATCGATTTCACATAAAATCGATTTAAAATGTGTAGCTCTGCTTTTGTCTTTGGCTGTGACAGGTAGATGCTACAGAATAGTTCTGCGTTTAGATGTCAATCTGATATAATGCCTTTGATAATTCAAACGTACCCACATTGTTCATTCATAACTAAACATCAAACACCGATATCTTCTTTTTCCGGCTTTCCCGAGTGAAAATAGAATAATTTATAGACTCTGTTACTTACGCCGAATTTTTTGATATATTTTTTATTACTGAGCGCTTCAATTTAATTTCAGACATTTTGATGTATGGAGATCTGCCATTGTCCTTGATAACCTAAAGGATATCCATTCGTAAGGTTCTAAACGGTTCGACCAATCACAGAAGCTTCGCATTAATTTTACACTTCCTTAAAATACGGCAAATAACACACTGCTCTCTGATTGGTCGGTCGGTGATAATGAAGGTCGGCATCAGTTCAACTTAATAGGTTATGTTCGGTTTTCTTGTGACCTTGAATTCAAAAATAGGAGCCCTGTTTTTGCTTAGTTCCGTTACCTTAGGCTCATAAACATCGCTAAAATTCTAGTTTATGCGTTAACGTGGCGAACAATGACTCATCGTCAATCCAATGAAATCCAAAAAAAAATCTAAGAAAATAAGTAAAGTCTGGGGGCCTGAGATGTTACTCTATAGGGAATCGGACTGTATTAAAACTAAATTGCAAATTATTATTTATCAAAAAGATTATATCAAAGCATCCCTATAAAAATGCTTAAAGTTTAATTTTGCCCTTACAGCAAATTTTATATAAATAAAACCATCAAAAAATGACAGCAGTTAAGTATGAAAACTGATTATACATACAAAACTGGCGTTTTGACAGATGACAAAAAGTAACTGATTTGGCTGGGCAGTCCGATATTACTACCTATTCCTAAACTGTTACTCGGCAGCCGTAGGCATATAGAAATTATCTACCCATTAATGGTGATATTGGATATGTCTAGACATAAATATAGTATAAAACGACAGCCCACATTAAAATAATGCAAAATAAACTTTATTGCTTTAATGAATTCGTATGAATTTGAAATTAAATTGAAGATAAAATATTGTCAGATATTATTGCCACTTAGTTGATGTCACATATTTATGCTTTTAGGGCGGAATCAATGCAAATTACATTGTTTCTCGTTCTCGGGTATTATTCTAATTTGTTAGAACAATACCCGGCACTTTGGCAGGCGTACACGGAGACATAGGTCCAACGCGCAGAGGCCCTTTGAGAGTTTTAATCTAGAATGTAATGGAACACCTACTGAGGCGCCTCCATCACCGCACTATTAAGTACAGTCACGGGTTAGCCGCAGCAGGTGAGGGCCTAATGCTACTTATATGGAAACTAATTACTCTGGGCTATTGGGATGGGTGTTTAATGGATAGGTTTAGATGAAAACTATGGATGAATGCCGGCGTCTGCCCTAAGTACTCTTATACCACGTCGAAACGGGGCAGACGATGACTCGCCAGCTCACTAGATGGACCCTCTCTAAATAGCCGCCAAGGCAAACAAACTCTAACATAAAGGCAACAAGAGCGCAACACCGGTGTGAGCGGTTAGGGGTGGAGAGCGGTGCGGCACCGGTTTCGCCATCGCGGGTCGTGACCCGGAGCGGGTTTCCTCGTAATTACGCCCTTGACAATGACACTTCCACCCCCGAGCAAATAGCTCTTGCGACTTCCCTCTGGCCGGCCGACTAAGGCAAGCCAGAGTCGAGAGTCCTGCGGGCGCTCTTGGAAATCCACCAGGACCGCAGTGTCGCCACACACATTCAGCTCGCCACAAAGCTACCCTGCGGTTTGTAAGCTTTCTTTCTAGCCTGTAATATATATCACAAGACAAAGGTGATGTTTGAAAGTTGTTACTCTGCCCTCTGAGATTGCGTTAGTCTCATGATGAGATGACGACTGCCCCAGAGGGGTTTTATTATTTTATTATTATGCCTCTTTATTTATACACATTCTCATTAATCTAATTTTATACCATTAAATCACTTCACAAAAAATAAATTTAACCATATAAAATAGGACCACGGAGACCCACCGACATCGGGCACAGGGGCCAAGCTACCGGTGGTTAGGGCTCCAGAGAGAGGAACCTCCGAACGATGCGTGTCGTGTCCAGCAATACTGCCTTCTGTATAGAGGACTTGATCCAGCCGTCTAACGAGAGCCTCTTGAGGTGGTGGTCGAGGCTCTTGGCAATAAGACCATTTACGGTCACGACTATCGGCACAATGATCGCCGAGTCAACATCCCACATGTCGACAATCTCGTGAGCCAGGTCCAAATACTTAATTTGTTTATCTTTTTCGGCTTTCACGAGATTCTCGTCATGGGGTATGCTGACGTCGACGATCATTGCAAGGCGCTCTAATCGGTCTATCACCACTATGTCCGGCTTGTTAGCCGCAATAGTTCTGTCAGTAATGATAGACCGATCCCAGTACAGAGTAGCACGACCATTTTCAAGAACTGGGTCGGGCACATACCTGTAATACGGTACTTCGGAGTCGACAAGTTGATACTTTAAGGCAAGTTGCTGGTGGACTATCCTGGCTACTTGGTTATGTCTATGCAAGTATTCGCCGTTGGCAAGACGAGAACAGCCGGATACTATATGTCTGAGCGATTCACCAGGCTGGTGACATGCCCGACATATGTGAACCGTCCCATCCCTCAGAATATATTTCCGGTAGTTGTTCGTCATGGCAACTTCATCCATAATTGCAAATACAAAACCTTCTGTTTCGGCGAAAAGATCGCCAAAACGTAGCCAGGACACTAAAGCTGGAAAATCTACATCGGGCCCATGCAAGGCCCGGTAAAATCGTCCATGCAGCTCTTTGCCCTTCCATACCTCCTTGCGCTCGTCTATACCAAGTACGACAGGTTTGCGCCAGTTCTCTTTGGCCAGACCCAGCGGGGTAAGTCCGTTGTCCACAGCAACCACATCTCGGTGCACACCCGCGGCAGTGTGGAGAAAGTATTCTCTGAGATTGCACAGCTCGCGATTGTGGAGTGCCTTGGCATTCAAAAAGCCTCGACCCCCACACTTCCGCGGGATGTACAACCTCATCACGGATGAACGTGGATGATGCATACGATGTGCCGTCAGCAATGTACGGACTCTCCTATCCAAAGCGTCTAATTCAGTCTGAGTCCACTTGAGTATGCCAAAGGAGTATACCAGAAGTGGCATGACCCAACCGTTGCAAGCTCGCACCTTGTTGCCACCTGATAAAAGACTTTTCAGTACTTTTTTCAGGCGGCCAAAGAAACCTTCTTGCAGCGATTGTTTCATGTCGGCTTCATTGATATTTAAAGCCTGTGACATACCCAAGTACTTATAGGTATCGGTTAAGAGAAGCGATCTTAGGTTAATGGAATCTGAGAGTTGGAGCCCCTCAGATTCCACCATCCTGCCCTGCTTCACATGAATGACAGCACATTCAGCCACACCGAACTCCATATTGATACACTTACTAAAGTTTTGGGTTACGTTTAGTAAATCTAGCAATTGGGCACCAGAGTGGGCAAATAACTTCAGGTCATCCATGAATAACAGATGAGATATGACCTGACCGCTTTTTTGTAACCTGTAACCTAGCCCTGAACCCTTCAGTAATGTACTGAGAGGGTTCATGGCTAAGCAAAACCAAAGGGGACTCAGACTGTCGCCTTGGAAAATTCCCCGCTCAATTCTGATCAGTTCACCGTCCTCCTGGATCCTTCGACATCCTGGATAGCTAAGAACCGAAGGTGCATAGAGTAGTATTACTTTATACAACTCCAGCACCTTCAAAAGCCATGTATGCGGTACGAAGTCATACGCTTTCTTATAATCTATCCAACATGCCGCGAGATCCTTTCGGTTACGGCGAACTTGCTGGCTAATGGCCATGTCAATGAGGAGGAGCTCCTTAGTACCACGAGCCCACTTCCTACATCCATTCTGAGAGGCTGACATAATTGAATTAACTTCAACGTGTTTAGCTATTTTAGCTCTCAGAATAGATGTAAGAAGTTTATAGACCGATGGTAAGCATGTAATCGGTCTATAATTGCCGGGCTCGCTAGTATACCCAGTCTTATGGTGCAAGTGGGTAATGCCAGCAGTCATAAAAGCTGGTACCGTACCGGAATCTATGGCTAATTGAAATTGAGATGCCAAACGGTCATGCGAACTACGTAGCCACTTTAGCCAGAAATTGTGCAGTCCGTCCCTACCAGGAGATTTCCAATTAGCTAATGGACGGACTGCATTTGTCCTGGCTAGAGATGACCACGCATTCCATTTCTGGGATATTTTCGCATGCACGTTTGACATCTCGCATCCAATCGCCTTCAGTGTGGCCAATGGGCACCGACCAGATGCCACTCCAAAACGTGGTTGTGGTGTCCCCGTCCGGTCGGTGCATATCAGTCACACATAGATCTGGTCGCTCCCAGCTTCTTTATACCCACATCTGGTCACTTTGGAATGAACGATTTATGGCATACCGGTCTACCCGTTTTTTGAATCTACGTATTCGGTTTGCCCATGCATAGACTTTCTGTTTTAGGAAGTCAATGCGCTCTGTGACACAGGATATATACTCGTGGGGCCTAATATTAGTCCCCACGAAAGCCCGCTTCACAAAGCGCATTACCCTGGGGCGTGTATTCCCCGCCCTAAAACAGATAAGCTTACCAATAAGTGCTCTTGGCTCGGCAATACGCCGCTCAATCCTGCACTGCCACGCCGGGACAGCCGATCTTTGTCGTACAGTAGTGTCAACTACGGGCAGCTTAACACCTGCTACACGACATGCTGCCACGGCAGCACAGTACAAAATTGAATGGGTATCGCCAAGATCCTCGCTATCCTCTAGATAACTAGACAATAGCGAGTCAAGAGCACATACCAGCGCTATATTTCGTCTATGCATAGGCAAACGCGGTAGACGGGGCCTAATCATAGGTGCCACGTACCGGTATTCCCGTATCGCATATTCCAAAGCGTCCTTTACCTCCTCATTGCACTGTGTACTTACATTATTAGCCATGTCACCCTCCTCCGCAATGACGTTAATATCTGAAGGCGTCACATTCGGTATTACTGACGCAGTATTCGTTTGAGTGGGATGGCATGGATCGAAGGTAAGTACTCTGAGCGAAGCCTATCAAGTACAGCTTCATCCAGTTTGCAACTGCGCTGGATAACGCGCATCTGATTCGATAGACGTTGAGCCGTGACGTTGATGCTTGGTTCCAAGGCCTGAAACATGAGGAGCATGCGACTGCGGTACGCAGTGAGGTTAGTGCCTCCCTCTGTAGCCCCAAAATATGCGCGCATGACGTTTTTATTGATCGACATTGACCACTTCATGCGCTGCACATTACCACCGGCAGCGAGGACCCTGTTTGGGGCCGGTGGGCCCCGAGGTCCCAAGCACGCTGGTGGCCGGCCTCTCCCACGCCGCCGCGCAGGTGACGATGTCGACGGCGGCGGAGATAAATACTCGTCGCTGGAGCTCGACGCAGCTGCAGCCGTCGGCGTTGACAGCGCAGGTTCCGACGACTGCGAGGCGGAGCTCAGCGACGGGTCCGGAGGTGTTGGGTGTGCTCTTAGTTGTTGGTTTCTGGCCCTCGTCAACATGCTAATGTATTAATTTCATTGTCATTTTGGTAAATATTGTTGTTGTTGACATCATTTCTTTGAGGGCTGTCATTGTATGTTTACACTTTTCAATATCTATATTTATGGTGTTTTTTTACGGTTATTGCCTTCTGTTATTGTAGTTTTATATTATAATTTATATTGACTATACCTTCAAACTATGGATGTAATGAGATACGTAAAATATTATTATTTAAAATTCTTAGGTAAAAAATGCACGTTGACATTGGTGGTGTTGCCAGTTATTATTATTATTATTCATTTATTTATCACTTCTCAAATTTAAATTACATTTTTAAATATATCACTTATAAAAATAAATACATTTAAAAATATAAAAAAACCGTGGGATCCCACCAGCAACGGGCACAGGGTCCAAGCTGCCGGTGGTAAGGGCTACAGAGACAGGAACTTCCTCACAATACGTGCCGTGTCGAGAAGAACTGCCTTTTGCATCAGACCCTTGACCCAAGCACCCAACGCGAGCCTCTTAAGGTGACGATCGAGGCTCTTGGCTATTAGGCCATTAACCGTTACAACTATCGGCACAATAATTGCCGAGTCCACCTCCCACATGTCGACAATCTCGTGAGCCAAGTCCAGATATTTAATCTGTTTGTCTTTCTCGGCTTTCACGAGATTCTCGTCATGGGGAATAGTGACATCAACAATTATTGCGAGGCGCTCTGATCGATCTATCACCACAATATCAGGTTTGTTGGCTACAACAGTCCTGTCCGTGACGATAGATCGATCCCAGTACAATGTGGCATGGCCATTTTCGAGAACTGGCTCTGCCACATACCTGTAGTACGGTACCTCGATGTCTACAAGTTTGTATTTCAGAGCAAGTTGCTGGTGAATGATTCTGGCTACTTGGTTATGTCTGTGCAAGTACTCACCGTTAGCAAGACGTGAACAACCGGAAACAATATGCCTGAGGGATTCACCGGGCTGGTGACACGCACGGCAAATATCGGTAGTGCCATCCCTCAGGATATATTTCCGGTAGTTATTCGTCTTGATAACTTCGTCAGCAATTGCACAAACAAACCCTTCGGTTTCCCCAAAGAGGTCGCCGAAGCGTAGCCAGTTCACCGAGGCTAATAGGTCTACATCGGGTCCATACAGGGCCCGATGGAACCTGCCATGAAGCTCCTTGCTCTGCCATACACGCTTGCGATCATCAGTACTGAGTACTACAGGTATGCGCCAGTTCTCCTTAGCCAACTTGAGCGGGGTGAGTCCATTGTCCACTGCGACAACATCTCGATGCATGTCCACGTTCGCCCGGAGAAAATATTCTCTGAGATTGCACACCTCGCGGTTGTGTAAGGTCTTGATATTCAGAAAACCACGACCCCCACACTTCCGCGGGATGTACAACCTCATCACGGATGAACGTGGATGATGCATACGATATGCCGTCAACAATGTGCGGACTCTTCTGTCCAGGGCGTCCAATTCAGACTGAGTCCACTTGAGTATGCCAAAGGAGTATACAAGAAGTGGCATGACCCAACCGTTGCAAGCCCGAACCTTGTTGCCACCTGATAAAAGACTTTTCAGTACTTTATTCAGGCGGCCAAAGAAACGCTCTTGCAACGATTGCTTCATGACGGCTTCATTGATACTTAAAGCCTGTGACATACCCAAGTACTTATAGGTATCAGTTAAGAGAAGCGTTCTTAGGTTAATGGAATCTGAGAGTTGGATCCCCTCAGATTCCACCATCCTTCCCTGCTTCACATGAATGACAGCACATTTATCTACACCGAACTCCATATTGATTGACTTACTAAAGCTTTGGGTTACTTTTAGTAAATCTATCAATTGGGCATCAGAGTGGGCAAATAACTTCAGGTCATCCATGAACAACAGGTGAGATATGACCTGACCACTTCTCTGTAACCTGTAGCCTAACCTTGAACCCTCCAGTAATGTGCTGAGAGGGTTCATGGCTAAGCTTCAGGCTTCATTATTATTATTATTATTATCTGAGTCCAGTGCCGAAGGATGCAGTTAGGGATGATTCACGCTACACCGTACAGCCGGGACAAGGTCAAATAACAGACACGGCCGTGCATTAAATACCCGGAAACCTCCTGCCTCCGTCGTCCAGTGGATAGCCTACGCATCTGCAGATTGGAGGTCCCGAGTTTGATTACCGGGCCGGACAAAATTGTTACTGGGTTTACGAAATTCTCAGTAGCAGCACGGAGTCTGGTGATATGCCCGGTAGCGGCAATAGGCTCGCCACCTCTTACGTGGGACCTGAAAATTCATGGCGAAATGTTTTTTTTTTTATAGTTATAGGCGGCAAACGAGCAGACCGATCGCCTGATGGTAAGCAATTACCGTCGCCCATGGACACAAGCAACACCATAGGAGTCACAAGTGCGTTGCCACCCTTTGGGGTGGAGAAAAAGGATAGGATGATGAGTGGGATGAGGGAGAAGAAATAGGGGATAGGGCCTCCGGCACTCTCACTCACCGAACGAAACGCAACAGTTTAAGGACTGTTACTTTACGTCGAATTTCTGTAAGAGGGTAGTACTTCCCCGGTCGAGCCGGCCCATTCATGCTGAAATCAGCAAGGCTCTACTACCTGCAAAATGTGGGTGTAATATTACACCTCTTCCTACCCCTTCGGGGATAAAGGCGTGAGTCTATAAAAAAGGTGTCGCGTGAATCATCCCTTAGTAAAAAGAACCGAGTCGTTGTGAAAAGCTTCCTATACACAGCTTCAGAGACTAGCTGTTATTGTGCTATCGTACGAATAATTTGTACGAAAGACACCGGCTGTTGCCATATCCAGTACAACTAAAGTTGGAACTGAAAGTACCTATAGCTATTATTGCTAAAACTATTTTCCTAAATGAGCATTAGGTACCAAATGGTTCTGAACGTTATCAGAATCTTAACTTAGAATATTAGATACATACGCTAATGATTTTGAATACAAAAATATGATTATATGATTTTTGTACGTTACACCACCATCTCAACAATCTAAAATAGATTAACATCTATAAAGAGTAGCGAAAACAATGAATGGTAATCACTTTATATTGAGCTAAGCACAAAATATTTATACCATAAATTTGTATAATTACGAGATTAAGACCCTTTAGATAATTTTGTATGATAGATACAAGGTATTTTTAGGTTGCCACTTTGACAAAAATAACTAAAGCAGGTTAGGTACAATATGCATCAAACCTATCTTTATACTCATCTGTGATCTATAAAAATTATCGCTTGGAAAGACACATAACATAACTTCACGCCTTTTATCCCCGAAGGGGTAGGCAGAGGTGTTATACACACCCCCTTGGAAAGAAAGATACAATAAACAATATTTGGTATAAATATAATTTTCCAAAATATGTTAAATAAAAACTTATTTAAATTTGAAATTCCTACATAAATGGCCCTTATTCGTTTTATTTTCTTGATTAAGAAGACTCTTTTATAAAATTGGTATGACACAAACTGCGAATATTTTAAATAATTTAATGTCTGCTAGTTTATTTATCCAGACCATCAACCCCACGCAAATATGATCGCAATATGTATTTTATTATTCTCTTACAATCGAAGTTGTTCATAAATATTTTATGCACTTCATATCAGCGATGCGGAATTCAAAAACAATATTGGAGATACAAAGAACATCTGCCGCATTCTGTTATATTTGTAATATTCTACCGAAGCCAGGGTGGGCGCGTGGGTGGATGCACTAGCGCCGCACCCTGGCTTCGGTATATAACAAAATGGCTGCGTTTTGTTATTAGTTCAATTACAGACGTGGCTAAATGTCGTAGATGCAGATGTAATGTAAAAATTAGGGCGTTGTTATTACTGCAATGATTGCTGGATTAAAAGATGTGAAGACTCAATTTGCTGTTTGTGTAATGGCTTGAAGTGTTAACGAATTCGTAATTTGTATTCAGTGACTTCACAGCATTTGTGTAGTTATTTAAGAATGCTTTTATTATCACGTACGGAGACTATCGAATGATATCAAGCAGGGGTATGCCTCCCGCAAGAAGGACCAACTTCCTACTTAAGGTTGTGTGAAGCGGTTAGATGTGGGTGGCTTAAGATCAAATTGTGGGGAGCCTTGCGGGAGGCCTATGTCCAGCTGTTCGTCTCTAGGCTGAGGTGACAGTTTTGAGAGGACCGTGATTTAAAATGCCAATCGCAAGCCCTTATAAAATTACATTATTATCTGTCTGTCTGTTGATATTTCAACTTAAATTTTCCCAGAGACGTGTAAAGATATCTATATGAAAAAACATATCGATATCTTTATTACATATGTAAAGATTTATTTTACTATTTGTGTTCGAATAGAGTGGAGTCATTCGAATAACATTTTAATATTTTACAGTCATCATCCTCTCATCCTCTTAGCGTTATCCCAGTTTCAATCTGGGGTCCGTTTAATAGTCTAACCGGATTTGGCTAAATATTAGCTCTTCCACGGAGCGACTGCCTATCTGACCACCGCAACCCGAAGGGATAGCGATATTCCATGGTTTAGATACGTGTCAGTTTATTTAGAAGGTACTGACGCCCTGTAACGATTGTCAAAGATTTTCATGACAACCAGGACCGACGGCTTAAGGTGCTCTCCGAGGCACGGGACAAGCGATAATTAATAATTCAATACGCACATAACTCCGAAAAGTAATTGGTGCGCGCCGTGGATTCGAACCCGATACCTTCTGCATGGCAATCTGTTGGTATCTCCACTGGGCTATCGCTGCCTAGTTCGTCAGTCAGTAACGCAAGAAATTTAAATAATTATATATATATCAATACTCTGGTTTACACGAATCTCAGTATTTGCCAAAGATTTCTAACAAACAGACTACACAACAAAACCATAAAATGTCAAGCATTCGGACTGGTAAATATTTAGTTTCGCCCACTCATTTCTTGTATAAACTGTATGAAACACATTACAAAACGTATGTGACAAATTCAATTTCAAGTCCACGTAGTTTATCTCGAAAATGGAATGTGTTCTAACATTATTAATCATTCTTTAGAAGCAGAGTATTTACAGAAAGTGTAGCCTTCACCTAACCACCTAGTTTCTATTGGATGAATTAAGGTACATTTATTTCTAAAGCGTCGTGTCGTCCGGTACAAGATATAATGAACACGTGTTGATTGAACGAATGAATCGTAGTGAATTAAGTTCTATACGAGTAAGGCATGCAGCGATAGCCGAGTGTTGAGATCGACAGACTGCTTCGCAGAGGGTCTCGGGTTCGAATCTACGGCGCGCACCAATGAATTTTCAAACTTATGTGCGTATTAAATTGTTAGTCATCGCTTGCTAAACGGTGAAGGAAAACAAAGTAGAAAGTCGCGAGGAAACCTGCATGTCTAAGAGTTCTCTATAATGTTCTCGAAAGACATGACGTGAAGTCTGCCAACCCTGACTTGGCGAGCGTGGTGGACTATGGCCTCACCCTTCTCATAGTGAGAAGAGGCCCGTGCCCAGCAGTGGGACAGTATCAAGGGCTGATGATGAAGGCATGTTGGGAAAAGATCTAGTTCAAGCAAATATGTAGTTAAAAAACAAGAAGTAGAAGAACAGATTTATTTTAAAAGGAAAGCACTTGAAATTTAGGCAAATTAAGCAATTCTGTACTATTCTGAATGCCACACGCAAGTCCGGTACGCAGCTGGAATCACAGCCAGATTCGATGTGGCTGTAGGCTTGCACCAAGGGTCGGCTCTTAGTCCTTACCTCTTCTTGTTGATTATGGATGCCATATCATCGGACATACAGGAAGAGGCACCCTGGTGCATGCTGTTTGCCGACGACATCGTCCTGGTAGCAGAAAGTGGACAGGAGGTGCAGAGCAAGCTGGAAGAGTGGCGGCAGAGACTGGAAAACGTAGGCCCTAGGATAAGCAGAACTAAAACTGAATACATGTTCTGTGGCTTTGGTGGCCTCTCTAGTCCAAGCCCGGTTACACTCGGCGGTATACCCCTACCAGTATGCTCCGACTTTCGCAACCTCGGTTCACTCCTGCAACACGACGGCGAAATTGACCGAGATGTTCGGCAAAGGATCAACTCAGGATGGATGAAATGGCGACAGGTCTCGGGCACAATATGCGATCCTAAAATGCCTTTGAAATTCAAGGGACGCATATATAAGGCGGTTATAAGGCCTGTCGTATTGTATGGAGCTGAGTGTTGGGCTACTAAGAAGATGGATGAAAAACGATTACATGTGGCAGAGATGAGAATGTTGCGATGGATGTGTGGAGTTACGAGAATGGATACGATTAGGAATGAATACGTGAGAGGTAGTCTGAAAGTGGCGCCTATAGACGAGAAAGTGAAAGGAAGTCGTTTGGCTTGGTATGGACATATTATGCGAAGAGATGATATGTATGTAGGTAAGCAAGTGATAATTATGAAGGTAGAGGGATGGAAAGGGAGAGGGAGGCCAAGGAAAAGATGGATGGACTGTGTGAGGATGGATATGAAAGAGAAAGGGGTAAATGATCAGATGACGGGCGACAGAAAAGAATGGAAGCGAAGGACGTACTGCGCCGACCCCAAATAGATTGGGACCAGGGCAAGAAGATGATGATGACGCAATTCTGTACTATAATAGACTGATGGGTAAGTATGTCATTGATTTCTAAATCGGAGCATAACTTATGAGATGTTCTAATACTGTTTCAAGTTTGATTGCCGTTTAGATTAATTGTTTCTCTGTTTGGGAAATCTATATAGCACTACCCCTACGGTTTATCGCCGTTATCTCTTCTATCTTAACAACAGCCGTCATATACGCTATCTAGTAGACGACGGAGTAATTTCATTCATTCCTACACTAAATTAAGTAAGTAAATAACTTACTACGGAATTCAATATTCGAATTATAGATAGATCTGTAGATTTTAGATTAGTTTTTGACAGTTTTTGACATAAGCTCCATACAAAATATGTCAAAAACGAATCTAAAATCTACAGATCTATCTATAGTTCGAATATTGAAAATGGCCGTTAGGCTGTTTGATTAACAAGATAATAATAAAAGATAATAATTATGATGATATATGTATATTATCAAAAGATCAAAAAGATTCATAGCGCCTAGATACCAAACATCACATAACGCTGCTTATCAATTTATCACACAAAGTGCTCTCGACCGCCTCGTTGGTCTCGCAGCATAAATGTGCGCGTGGGATTGGGAGGTCTCGGGTTCAATTCCCGGGCTGCTTATCAATTTATCACACAAAAATAAAACCGACAAAATAAAAAGTGCTGTTACACTATTTCATAACAATGATCATCAAAATATTGTAAATTTTAAAACGTATGCTAACATAAAACAATCAGAATAATTTTCAGTTAAATATTTCCATGTTTGTGTTTTTACTGTGAAATAATAAAAGAGCCAATCTACGCAATAACCCGACTCGATATCTAGGTCACAATTACCTATTTTTTCAATGCACTACAGCTCGTAATACTACACAAAATATGTAATAGTATTTACAAAATTGTTCTGCTATTATGCCACAATCCGATGCGAAAAGATAAATCCTTAAATAATTCGCACTAACAGGCATTGCTTATATAGTGCAAACAGTTTGTGGCTCAGTGTTTGCTAACTTAGTTACTTATAACACAACTTATAATATATAAGCAACATTAAATTGCACGTATTTTTGAAATCTGACTATTATAATTTTTTCATTTAGGGAACAACATAACCTAAATGAGAAGTAATCACAACCAGAATATCTTTGTAGCCAATTCCAGGTAAATAGCTTAACAATCGTTTTCAAATTCACGAGTATAAAGACGCTGTCAGATGTTATCGCCTTTGTACGCAATTGGGTACGCTTCGGCAAATTATATATAGCAAGTAATTTGCAACACTAAGTTGCATAGTCCAGACTCAAACAACTTTGAGTGTGCGTTTATTTTATATAAATAAGATGTCAAGTAAAGACCGATGTGATAATTACTTAATTTTGTGGCTTAGAACGGCGCCGACTAAGAAGACGTAATTTATTCTACGTATCACTGTGCTTCTTGGAGGCTTTAAATAAGGATTTTATTGCTATAGTCAACTTGAAAGATAATGTATGCATTGAAAATAATAGAAAACTGCTAGAACCTTTTAAAATGACGTTTGGAAATTAATGAAATGTTAGACGTGAAAAACAGCACACCATCGGAAACAAAGTCTGCGAGTCTAGAGCACTCGGCGTAGCGGTAAGCGGTGGCCGCATAAACTACTACACAATTTTTGCAACCCGGTACAGATTTGTGCTCATGATCGGAATGATTCAAGTTTAATTCCAGAGTCGCCAAAATGTGCGTATATTACCTATTTATAATATTATCTTTCTATAACAAAGTCGGGAGAATGTGTATTTAGTGCGTATTTACTAGCTATTTATATAGTAATGGCCAATTGTTCGTCAATATGCATACGAATAGCTGTATTGTATCTAATTGCAGCGAGATAAAATAACACACTAGTTAACCAATCACAGTATGAACTAGCATTTAGACCAATAGCATTTTCACGCTAAGCTCAAACCGCTAATTGGAGCAAATGTTTCGCTATCATGCATTTTTCATAATACAAACTTATGCGACAAACTATCAAATTGAAATTGATTCGTTTAACACAAATTTTCCGTTTCAAACAGGAAACTACAAGAGAAAGTTTCCTTAGCAATCAAGACTCTCAAAAATCAATAAAACGTGGATGCAATACTATCCACAAACTCAAACGAATAAATAAAAGAACATAATTGATTGCTTTCATGAAGTTTAAAACAATCTTTTACGGCTTCAGCAATAAAACTTTTTTGTTTTATTAATAATTTATAATTAATAATTTAAGCACTGAGATAAGTATAAAAAAGATCCCTCCTAGATACACAACGATAAATCAATACTCCCTTATCATTGCTTATTATTCAGCTATGTTGAAACTATCAATGGTCACTAGTAAAACGTAAATCTCGCCCATCGAAGAATAAACAGACCAATCGTGCGATTTGCAATCGATACAAGCCCATAAAATACTACCACCAATAATGTACCTGCACTGTTCAACTATTAAGATTTAGAACCCTGTATTCTACGAACATAATGAATAAAGAATGACGTATATTCGCATACATTATTTCTTTACAGAGACTTCCAAACAAAATCCAAGAAACGTATCACCAGAAACAATATAACTTACTTGTTGAAACATCCCTAAAAATGTACTTTCCACCACAGTCACGTAAGTTGTGGCCTGTCCGTCCCTTCCCTAGTCTAACACAATGGAGTTCAGGGGCACAATAGGCACCGACCCCACGCACAATGAGCCAAACGACTGAATACTCGGCCAAAAGCATTTTATATCTGTCAACGGCCACAATAAACACGACAGCCAATTTTGTCACAACTTATTGGGTCTTATCTTGACCACAAATCCAACCCCGATACTCCAATCCAATATGTTAAACGAAATTGCATAGTAACTTTCAAGTTACATTGCTTGTTCCTCCCTAAACAATGTCATTGCGTACAGATAGAACTGGAAATGGTTCCCGAAGTAGGAGAAATGTTAGATAGTTATGTGTAGGCTGCGAGAGCGTGCCAAAGGAAAAAAATCCCATAACTAGGCAGCGATCATCGATATAATGCCGTCTTATTTATTTCTTAATAGCAAAGAAAACAACATTTCAGAGTAAACCGTGTGGGGATTTCAACTGAGATGAATGTTGGACGTAAATAGGGCTACTTGCGACACAATGGGCACATTTTCACGAAACACAGCCATCGTCAAAAGATATAGTTATCTCTTGTAATTTGGTCATATTTTTTTACTAAGATTTTCAAAAGTTTTACTATTTAGGTCAGATGTAACATTTTAAAGAATTTCAAAATTAATAAATATCCGAATAGCCGGTGCTTCTGAAAGTTTGACTTGTGTAATAGAATAGTAATTTGGCTTAACAGAAGGCCCACGTAGAACTTTGAGACTAATTAATTTGCTAACATCGAGCGTATGCAAGTTGTAGGTACAGCTGAAAGTTTTCACCTTGTGATCATGGCTAGGAATAAACCGATCTTTGTAAAAGGTGTTCATAACTAAAAATATTGACTGCCTTATAGCTTGGAAAGGTTAAGCTTTTTATAATGCGATGACTACACAATTAAGTTAAGATAGAACTTGATAAATGGTTGCGTACAAATAATGCTGAGTTAACAGAGCTAATGCTTCTACCTGGTGAACTTCTGAATATTCTGGGAGCGATAACAATAAAAAAACAGATAAATCATTAAAATTGTCTCCCTCTAGAGGCAATGGTAGAAAAATAGGATAGGTTACTACAAGGGTATTGTTTTATGTGTAGAGAGAAACAAATGAAAGCAAATAACAATAAAAAGACAAAAGCTGTTTGGACGTGAAGGGAATACTTATCAGTGACAACGATATGACTCTTAAATAGCCTCACCTTTATGGTGCACGTCATACATATATAACAATATCTGTGAATGGTTTGCATTTAGTGGGAACTGCTATGGTATTTGAGTCGAGTATTTCGACGTGTTTTGGAAGGCATTTACGACTTACAGTTACTCATATTATAGGAGTTTAATATTACATCAACCTAACAAGTCCTTTATTAAACTATTGCAAAAAAATATTAAAACAGTGTAAATTGTGTTGAAAATTAAATAGATGTACTTTCTTACATTAAAATTACAATTTTGCTTTATACAGCTATATCTTATGGTGCATAAGAGAGCTATGTCGAAAATTAGATAGTAATCTTCCTGAAGAAAGTTATTTCATAGAATTTAGTAATACACAAAACAGTTTGTGAAAGCCAAGATTTTAAAATAAACTCAGTGTATAATTTAATCACAGGACCAAAGAGTTCAAGTTGTTTCCTCGGGTCAAAGTACTTCCGAAGATCTAAGCAACTTCCCACAAGGTCAATTACTATTTAGTAATCCCGGCAAAGTAATCAAAGTTCATGCAAAGATATTTCAAGTAGCTATAGACGTGAAAGTGGCATCTTAACCAGAAACCGTTATTACGGAACATTGGTTTATTCATTTATAGATAAAAGCAATGGCCTTTGAATAATTAACGGAAAATAATGGCATAATCACTGACGAGAAATGTCATTTGAATTAAATGGTTGCTTTGTTCGAAGTTTAAACACAACTCGATCGTTTGAAAGTAGAGTGCTTGTGACTTTGTGGGACAAAATAACGAACGAGTAGCGAAAATATGGTCTTGGCAGGACACCAAGTAGCACTTGATAATTAAGTTGGTATAATGCACTGTTTAATTAACTGTTATGTTAATGTTTTGTAGACTCCTTCATAAGTATATTTCTTGTGTTATGCTCGTTCCATTTTAGTCTGTGTTTATTCGTTGCCCTTTGGTATTGTGAACAATAATAGAAGTGAATTTTCTGTTTATTCTAGCATAGCAACATTGTATTCAGTACTAACTAAGAATATTGCATAATATACAATAGTAGTAATAATGACCCGGATGTGTGACTGTCTTGTGGTTGCTGGCTTTTAAATTAAAGAGAATATGCTATGAGCACGGTTTATATTTTTACATCTTTACAATTGCCGATAACCACTTGAAACTAGCGTCAAGCCTTAAGGTTGAATATTTCCGTGTCAAATAAAACGTGCACATTACATAGTAAAGTAATAACAATAACATGACCAGATAGTAACTAGTAGGAGTAGAGGGTTACTAGTCTAGTTGTCTGAAAAAAATTACCAATATCAAAATAACTCTCGAGATCATAAAACTGACTTTAGATCGGAATGTCAGTATTTTGTTGCTCGGTTGAAGCCTGTGTCGCGGGAGACTTTAGAAAATTGTAACAAATTGTGGATCACATAAAGTGATCCATAATTAGTTGTTGTGTGGGGATCGAAGCCACTACACCTGCCGCAGTTTTAAAAGGTGAGACGGCTTACAAGGGTTTTTCATACGTGCACTTAAAATATATAAGCTGTTTTTTGACTCTCCATGTTAGTCAAAATGAACTGTCGCTCTAATCGTTTACTCAATGCCATTCATTATTTCTACTACCCACCCGCAGCCTATTTTAGGATCCCATTTCTTAAGAATCAATCACTTTCAGATAATACACCTAGAGACAAATATTTCAATCTATTTTACTTAGGTTAAATTTGCTTTCAAGATTATCCTTATACCTTCTAGCAATACAAACCTTTGGAAGTTTTGTTACACACTAGTTGTATCTCTTAGGATTTGGTACTTGGTTTCCTAGTGAGATATCTATATATAGAATGAAGCTTTTAAACGATCATTTCGACTGCCTATTCTTTACTTCGATTTCTAACATACCTAACTAGAGGATGCCCGTAGCTAAGTGCGTACATTTTTTTAAATTAATTTAAGTCTAGTTATTAGATTACTAAAAAGTATTTTCAAAAGATAATACGAGAAATAATACATATAATAAAATATTTATGCTCACATATTTTTGAGACTACTATATAACGAAACATCTTCAATCTAAAGAACACAGATTACATATGTAATTAATTTCGACTTTTAAAGATTTAGAGTAGAACTCATTCCTTTATAATGACCGAAAGAAAGGTAGAGATTAAAATTTAAATTTTCACTGGGCGTGTTATCACTTAAATGATAAAATGTACCGCTTGTACACTTTATTTCATTATTTGTTTTGAGCCCACAACGTCTGCTGGTGAAAAAAACATCTTAAATCGGTTTGTTAAACAGATATTTTGCGAAGTCTAGCCTGTACGCATTAAGTAGTCTGTGGTGGTTTCAGTGTTCGCCTAGGAAATGTAACTACACACAATGCTAGTGCATAACGTATTTTAAGTTCGGTTCTTATCGAGGACAACATTTTCTGCGAATCATAAACGGGTATTCTTTATTTGATTGATCGTGGTGTCCGTTGTGTAAATGTCGACGCGGGATCATCGGGTCATCAGCCCTATACCTACATACATACATAACTGGAAAATTACTGGTTCAGGAGATATTGAGGCTCAAAATTACTATGGATTTTTTGTAATTAGGTACAAAATCGATGCATTTACCCCTCCAACCTGTTCTATAGATGTCCTATGCACCCAAGGATTAGTAAGTATTTCGAAAATTGTACGCGCGCATTTTTTATAGCAGCTTGAAAAAAGTGAATACTTAAAAAAAAGTCGTTTCCCAGGTTTTATTTTTCCTTAGTATGACTTGGCATGATGTCGAAAACGAGTAGACTTCGGCTTGGTGATGGGTTTTGTGACACCCTGTATACTGTCCCACTACTGGGCACAAGCCTCTTCTCACTATGAGAAGGGTAAGGCCATAGTCCACCTCGCTGGCCAAGTGTGGGTTGGCAGACTTCACATATCCTTCGAAAACATTAAGGAGAACTCTCAAACATGCAAGTTTCGTCACGATGTTTTCCTTCACCGATAAGCAAGCGATAATTAACAATTTAATATGCACTTTGCTTCGAAAAGTCATTAGTGCGTGCCGTGGATTTGAATCCGAGACTCTGCGTAGCAGTCTGTCTGACTCTCCACTCGGCTATCGCTGCTTTTAATTTCTAATTAATAAATTTAAATCATCACAATTTCCGGAATTGTCATGATATATTTGTTTCTAGTTCAGCAGATGTGGATAATAAAGGTGCCAACATAGAGATGTTGGCGCCTTTATTATCTACATGCAATACCGCTTTCCCATAGGGGTGTGGAGGTCAGATATCATTTGCTCTGTGGAAAAGAGTCTTATAGTGAGCAGCGGGATAACAGCCCTACGCTAATAACCCTGCTGTACAGGAATGCCTAAATGCTAAGGGACTAATCTTACTTGTTAACCTAAACTATCCTAGAGTCGTAGCCTATCACGTATAATATCCTATCCTAGTTATCCTAATCCTTATACATATGTATCCTAAACCTATCCTAACTTGTACCTAGCGCATAATGCGTATAGGCTTGGTGCTCTGTGGTATTCTGTGATACAGACCAGCACTTATATACTCCTACTACTAGGCTCTTAACCTATGGCACGTACTATCGTGGTACTACTGTGGTATGCTATGATACAGACCTACGATTCGTACGCGCCTAGGGCCCTAATCCTGTATGTTCCTACAATCCCTATTAGATCCTAGCCCTACTATACGTATTTTATATAGATAGGTGCGGTTAGTAAACCAGTAGATAGACCAGTTACAGTTTACTCTTCAGAGCCTAGCATATAGCTAGACTCTGAAGAGTAAGCTTAAAATGAGATGGGGCCCGAGAGTTGATGATAATATATGTATATACGCCTAAGTAACACTACGTTCGTATGTTAGCGCCAATCATACTTAAGAATACCAAAAGATCAAAACTGAACAGTCAGGTTCAAAAGGAAAAACAAAAGTACAGATAGATGGAGAATACCTTTTACTTTTAAAATTCATAAATGGTAACTGTTCAAACATGAACATGACATTCTTGGCATTCCAACACACATCCAACTTATCACCGAGGAAGATGCGTGATATTTTAAGATCATCTAATTTATCACGTACGGCGGTCGGCTCAAACATGCTGCATCGGCACAATACACCGACGGCACACAACTAAATACGTGTATATATGTGTATATAGAATAAGTTTAGTATATAAGATAATACTTTTAAGAAATAAATCAGTCACAAGTTCACTCCCGGCTTGGACTCATACCCTACCCCACACCTCTCACTGCGGCCAAGACACCCTTAGCCGTCACCATGATCGGTCTTGTGAGTCTGCTCGACCGGCAGTGAGATAACCCACTCCGCTACACCTTAATCCTACCCACTTTCCGTCTGCCGCAGGTCTCCCGGCGACAGATATCCCGGCCCAGGGATCCCAGGGACTGCTAGGGAACTAGGGATTAGGGTTGTATACGCGACAGTCTGTGTGACCACAGTGTACACGGCCTCGCTATACAATATACCTAACAGGGGTAGGGTAGCACTAGGGAGATAGGGAATAGGTGGACTTTGTTACTGCGACGGTAGCCAAGTTGAGGGATACTACTACAACAAGGGAATAGGAGGACTTGGTTACTGCGACGGTAGCCAAGTTGAGGGAAACTACTACTACTACAAGGGAATAGGAGGACTTGGATACTGCGACGGTACTAAGTTACTACTACAACAAGGGAATAGGTGGACTTGGATACTGCGACGGTACCAAGTTGAGGGAAACTACTACTACAACAAGGGAATAGGAGGACTTGGATACTGCGACGGTACCAAGTTGAGGGAAACTACTACTACAACAAGGGAATAGGAGGACTTGGATACTGCGACGGTACTAAGTTGAGGGAAACTATTGCTACAACAAGGGAATAGGAGGACTTGGTTACTGTGATGGTACCAAGTTGAGGGAAACTACTACTACTACAAGGGAATAGGTGGACTTGGTTACTGCGACGGTAGCCAAGTTGAGGGATACTACTACAACAAGGGAATAGGAGGACTTGGTTACTGCGACGGTAGCCAAGTTGAGGGAAACTACTACTACAACAAGGGAATAGGAGGACTTGGATACTGCGACGGTACCAAGTTGAGGGAAACTACTACTACAACAAAGGAATAGGAGGACTTGGTTACTGCGACGGTAGCCAAGTTGAGAGAAACTACTTTTACAATTGCTACTACTACAACTAATACTACTGTTAAATAAGGGAAGGAATATAATTTCTGGAGGGGTGAAGAACATGCAATTGTATAACAAAAAATGATTACAATTGCGTGTTGACTAAATATATATATATATATTTTTTAATACATATGTACCTACCGATTAAGTTCTTAATATTTCCCCCGCAACGATCGCCTTAAGACTCTACAGCATGCAACGAGGTCAACTGTCGCTGCCAGGGTTGCATCGCACATGGCCTACAGCCAGCCAACCGAAGCCGTCAAGAAAACAACTCACCAGTGAACAACCAACTACCGATGCAGATGAAGTTGGGCTGAAGCCTACGCCAGACACCCGCCAGAATGTTCACGCCTGAACATAAGAACTTTCTAGAGCCTGCCCCGGAGAGACGCTAGAATGTTCACGCCGGAACATGACCTTCCTGGAGCCTATCCCGGAGAGACGCCAGAATGTTCAAACATGAACATGACATTCTTGGCATTCCAACACACATCCAACTTATCACCGAGGAAGATGCGTGATATTTTAAGATCATCTAATTTATCACGTACAGCGGTCGGCTCAAACATGCTGCATCGGCACAATACACCGACGGCACACAACTAAATACGTGTATATATGTGTATATAGAATAAGTTTAGTATATAAGATAATACTTTTAAGAAATAAATCAGTCATTTGTTCACTCCTGACTTTGACTCATTACCCTTCCCAAACCTCTCACTGCGGCCAAGACACCTTTAGCCGTCTCCCTGATCGGTCTTGTGAGTCTGCTCGACCGGCAGTGAGAAAACCATTTCCACCACCCCTAAATCCTACCCAATTCCGTCTGTCGCCTTAGGTCTCCCGGTGGCAGATATCCTGGACTATTATTTATAAGTATTTATAAAATACGATATAGTAGGGCTAGGGGGATAGGGACATTAGGGTTTAGGGACCACAACAACGACGCCTTTGTAGGAATTAGATAGGTTGTAGGAATAGTTCATAGGACACCTAGGTTTACTACATAATACGTAGGATAGGCGTTAGATTAGATCTAAAATAGGGATAGGTTTATCGTAGGTAGGTTAGGCTAGATATAGGAACCAGTAGGCTTAAATTAGGATAAGTCTAGGTTTAGGTACGTGCAAGCTTAAGGCTATACTTAAGAGCTATCGAAAGTTAGGCCCTAACTTGTACAGTAACAATAAAGAGAAATTAAGAAAAAAACTGTTATTTCAAAACTGTTAGTCAGAAGTTCTATTTTCAACTGGTGGAATTGTAACAGTTACAAGCTAGTTACCGGTGTGACCCCAACGAGTCTCTTCAGAGATTCTCTGATCTGTATCTACATTGGTGGCTCTGTTATCCTGGTGTAGGTTCAGGTCCCAAAATGAGTTTTAATGTGTGCGTAAAACGTTCACGTCTAAACGTTTGGAAAACGCAGATAGGGATTTGTGACAGATATTTATGCTCAGTGCAAAATGTGTAACTTTAATCTTTATAGAGGGAATGCTATGTGGCCATTATAGGAAGACCTTTAGCACTTTCGGTAATTAGTGTGTTAATGGCTTGTTGGTGCCGCGCTCAATGTTATTATACTTGCTATTTACTTGATAGTATTACAAAAACTTAGTTGTTGAAAAGTAAAAAAATACTTAAACATTAGTGAGCGGAATGGAAAATAGTATATTATTCATTTGATGCATATTATTCTGTAGTCTTTCATTCAACGGACTTTACAAAGCACACCCCGACTTGAAACAATAATATTTGAATCACACAAAGTGTTGTCCCGCGTGAAAATTCAACCCGCAACTCGCGCTTTTTTTACGCATGTTGGAAACCAAACAATTTACGGGCTAACCCCTCTGGAGCTCCCCGATTGGAGCTTAAAGGGTCCCCTTAAAGGGCTCAGCTTAGGCAGAGTGTGGTGACTCCCTGACGACAAGCGCCGGGATTACCCTTTAAGACCACCATGGTATTCCTCTATCCGATCCCATTGAATGGCGTTAGCATTACTTCGACGATCCCGCCTGTACAACACCCTTTTTTTTATTTGGTATCGGGTTGGAAAATCCTCATGGAGTTCCTTCGCCCTGGGGGGGTAGCACGAAGGGGACTGTCAGATTCTTACTGACTAAAAACCAACCTGTGCTCCTCATGTACCCCTGTGTCGGAGGGTAGGGTTTCACTGAAGCATTCCTCGCTACCCCCGACGGGTATTGACCCCCTTGGCGGCGGATGAAGGTGTTGAGCCGCCAAAACACCCAGCGGCCGCAGAGGCTAGGGAGGACGGCAACGCAACACCGCATCTCCTCTTCCTCTGCGGCCCCACCGCGACGCAACGATGGTGCGCCCCCATTTGGTCGCGGGAGACAGGGCGCGCGACAACGCAACACCGACACGCCTCTCCTCCCGCGACCGCACCCGACTGAGAGGGACAGACAGACCTGTCCCCCGCACCCGCACCTATGGACGCATCCTACGCAGGCCTCATGCAAGCCCACGTGGAGCGTCCCCTCCCGGGATCCCGCTTAGCTTCACCGTGGGAGAAAATCAAATCCACGGTTACTAAGCCCCCCCACCACGACAAGGTGGATATCCCACTGGGCTGTACAACACCCTACTAAACAGTAAATTGACCGCTTAACCCACCACGAAATACGTGCAGTCAAATTATTTATGTATTAGATACATCACTTTTATTTTCATGCACGGTAATAATTTTGGTCACAAATTGTGTTCAAAATTCATGCGTACTAAATTAATATCAAGAATTTTACACAAACATCATGTAAAACTAAAAAAAAATATCCATCGTCACAGGGGCTCTCATAAATTACATCTTTTGACACTAGTTCTTGTATTTGCTAGTACTCTATTAACCATCTATTCAGTGCATCGCATTGGAGCTCTGTAGACGGCGTTAATTTAATTGAACACTAATTTAAAGAGCTGTTTGGTTTGAGATCTGCTCTATCAATCAATTAGATCTGTTTATGTCTAAGTGAGGCGTTGGGTTTACGTATTTATTAATAGACAAGACTGATTTGTTGTGTTATGTTGAAGTAATTAAATGGTAATTGGGTTACGGATCAAAACTTAAGACAGTTTACTTGGATATAGCATTATTTTATGTATAGCAAAGATTATTTCGTTACTAACTGATTGACAGAGAACATACAGCCGAAACTACTGGGCGCAAGAAGCTAAAATTTAGCACATACCCAAATTGCTAGGATAGTTGTAGGGGAGCACTAAAAAAGGATTTTTGGAAATTGCCACCCTAAAGCTAAAGGGGTAAAATAGACCCACGAGGGCAGAGCCGTTTGCAAAATTAAGTGCTATCTAAAGATTTGAGCTCATATTCGTGTTAAACGTAGATAACTCCACTCATTCACTACTTTTAAGGTTAATGGTGGTTATAAGCATATTGTTTCACTTGGGAATCGCCTCGATTTTCGTCGTGCTGTAATCGTGAGAATGTTCCATTTCATACAAAGTGAACTAATCCATTTGAGGAAAATTTATTTCGTTTTCAATTATGTACGCCACTCGTTGGTTGATCGTGGGTTTTCCGCATTTAGCCACTTATTTGGGCCATTGTGCGTATGTGGCGACTTCATTGACGCCGACTACTCATACCACCTTAGTTCCTTCCAGAAAGCCATTAGTTGGCTGGTGTCGTTTAAAGCTTCACTCATGGTTCTGGGGTTGTTCAGCAGCTTTGCCCGTTGATCGCTCACACTTGCACAGTGCAGAATGACGTGAGCGGGTGTTTCTTCGGTTTCCATGCAGCCCCTGCACAGTGGGCTGTCCGTAACGCCTATGTTGAATAGGTGCTTGTTGAGTGGACAGTGGCCGGTTATTATGCCCATCAGATGCTTTAGTGTTTTCCTATTAGAATGCAGCAGCTTGTGTGAGAGTCGCTTGTTCAAGCAGGGAATGGCATCTTTTGTTTGTCTGCATTCTTTTATGTTTGCCCACTGTTTTTCGTGTTCATGTGCGGTTCTCTCACGTAGCCACGTTTTGATTTGGCTTGCTGGTATCGGTACAATCGGCTCGGGTCCCATTATCGTTGTGTCCGATCCTTGCCGTGCCAGTTGGTCTGCGGCGTCATTGCCTGCGGAGTTGCTGTGGCCTTTAATCCATTGCAGCGTAACCCGATTCTTCTCTGCAATCTTTTGCAGCTCTAGGTGGCATTCCATGATGAGGCCGCTGTTAAAGCAGTTGCTGCCTAGAGCTTGTAGTACAGAGGCACTGTCTGTGATAATGCGTATGGCCAGGTCAATTACGTTCCTAGACGCGATTGCTGTTGCGGCTCTTGTTATCCCAACACACTCGGCTTGGAATATGGTGTTATGGGTGCCAAGGGATGTTGAGATGTTGATATTTAAGTCATGGGAGAATACGCCCGCACCCGTCCCATACTTCGTTTTTGAGCCGTCTGTGTATACTCTGACTTCGTGTATACCAGAGCAGTCTTTGTGTTCCTCCTGCAATTGGATGCGATATTTTTTGTCAAACACAAAAGTTTTAGGGATGAGATCGCAAGCGGCCTCTAGCATCGGGATCTCTTTGGTTAAGGTCCCTTTAAGGCGTGCGTGAGTAATTCGATCATCCTTTCTCCATAGCCCGAGCTTGTCTAGACGGATTGCTGCAGCGCCAGCTTCCTGCTGGATCATTAGGTACAGCGGTCTTAGGTCCAGTAGTATCTCCAAGGCGGCTGTTGGGGTGCTCTTCATGCAGCCTGTTGTGGCCAAGCAGGCTAGGCGTTGAAGGCTCTGTAGCTTTTTTGTGATTGTGCTTAGTTGCGTGCGTGGCCACCACACTACTGCACCATATGTAAGCATGGGGCGTATAATAGCAGTGTAGATCCACAGGGTAATTGATGGTTTGAGACCCCATTTTTTGCCTATGATTCTCCGACATTGCTAGAAGATTGTGCATGCTTTTGTTGTTTTTGTGCTGATGTGCTTGCCCCAGTTTAGCTTATGGTCAAGTATTACGCCCAAGTACTTGACTTCATTCGATAGGGTAAGCTCCGTTCCAAAGAGTTTTGGTGTTTTGCACATATGGGTTTTCCTTTTGTTGGTGAAAAGTACTAGCTCCGTTTTGTTGGGGTTAACCGTCAGTTCATGTTGGTTGCACCATTCCTCCATGATCCTGATGGCTGCTTGCATCCGATTTCGGATCGTGTCTTCTGAGTCACCTTTGATCAGGATGGTGATGTTGTCTGCATAGCCGACCGTGAAGAATCGTCTGTCGTTTAAGTTCCGTAACAGATCGTCCACCACAATGTTCCACAACAGGGGTGAGAGTACACCTCCCTGAGGGCAGCCTTTTACAACTATGCCCCTTGTGGTGGAGTTTACCGTGAATTGTATTGCCCTCTGTTTCAGCAGTTGATCAATCCAGCCACTAAGGGTTTGCTCAACTCCGAACTTTTCGAGGGCCCGGCTGATACTGTTGAACTTAGTTTTGTCGAAGGCGCCTTCTATGTCAATGAAGGCCCCCAGTGTCATTAACTTGTTGGTAAGCGCTGTTTCAATGGTTCCCACAACGGAATGCAGCGCCGATTCAGTTGACCTGCCACTTCTGTAGGCGTGTTGATGTGGGTGTAGTGGATTGCGCAGTAATGCGCCCTCACGGAGGTATCGGTCCGTAAGTCTCTCCAGCGTTTTCAATAAGAAGGAGGTCAAGCTGATGGGTCTATATGCTTTCGCTTGTGAGTAGTCAGTTTTGCCAGGTTTTGGGAGGAATATGACTTTAACTTCCCTCCACCTGCAAGGTATGTATCTGTGCGCTATTGAGGCCCTGTAGATGTCGAGCAGGTGCGGCACAATCGTTGTGCATCCCCACAGTAGGAATGCTGGTATGATTTCATCCAGGCCTGCGGATTTGAATGCCTGGAAGCTGTCTATTGCCCATTTCAGCCGGTCTGTGGTGACCACATTTTCGGCTACCAGCCAGTCTGTTTGGGTCGGCGGTCTGTAGTCTGACTCGTCCCACAGACGGTCATTGGTTACTTCACAACCTGGGAAGTGAGTTTCAATTAGCACTTGGCTAATTTCAGCGTCCGTAGTTGCGTAGGTTCCATCTTGCTTTTTAATGGCGCCAAGGGTTTTGTTGCTGTCCTGAGACAAGATCTTTTTCACCCTGGCTGCTTCGTTCGTGGTGTTTATACCGCTGCAGAAACGCTGCCAGGACTCGCCTCTGCGGAATCTTATGCGTTTCTTGTAGTGTGACTGGGCTTCTTTGTATTTGAGCCAGTCTGCTTCCATTCTCGTGTTTTTAGCCCTGTTAAAGAGTTTCCTCAGGTTTTGCCTGCGTCCCTCTAGTTCTCTTCCCCACCACTGGGTTTTGCTAGACGACTTTGGGAAAGTGGGTGCACAGGCTTGCTGATAACTTGTTTGTATACATTCTGTTAGTAAGTTGGTGTTATGTTCTATGTTGTCAGTGCTGGTCGACATGTCCTTAAAATAGGATTTGTCTACCTGTGATACGAGAAACGTCTTGTATTTCGCGATGTTGGTTCTGCGAGGGTTGCGCCTAGGTTGTTGGACGTTCTCTTGCACTCGTATTTCATAGCAGATTCGTCTGTGGTCTGCGAAGGATGGCTCAGCGGACACATGCCAGTTTGTGACAAGTTCCGCGGCCCCATCCGATGCTAGCGTTATGTCTACTATGGTTTGATATCTGGAGCTAACAAAGGTGGGCTCCGAACCGTTGTTAACTACAGATAGATTTGTTGAAAAGATGTATTCAGTCAAGATCTCACCTCGTCTGTTTGCGTCGGGGCTACCCCACAGCGGATGGAGCGCGTTTGCGTCCGCCGAGATGATTACCTGCCAGCCGTGGTCCTCACAGTGCTGCACCAGCTCGGCCAGTTCTTTTGATGGGATGTCCTCATCACCAGGCATGTAGACCGAAGCTAGTACTAACATCTGTTTGTTGGGCCCTGTTTGGAGTCCTACGGCAGTGAGGTCTCTAGAACAGAAGTTGGTTAGCAACAGTGCTGGTATTGTTCGGGGAATGTATATGCATGTTCTCGGTTTAGTGACCGAGCAGTTGTGCAGTAGCTTACCTCCGATGTTGTTTAGACCACATATGTTGTCGCCTCTAATCCACGGCTCCTGGATTAGGGCTATTGTCTGTTGATTAACCTCCAGCAGCCTGCGTAGGGTAGCCGTTGCAATTTGTTTATGCTGGAGGTTAGTTTGTATGACTCTAGTCTGACGAAGAATCGAGGACATTGCTGTCCATAGACTCCCCGTCAGACGAGTCGTGCTCGTCTTTTGCGTCCGTCGCAGCGGTGGGTTGTTGTATAGTCGCTGCGGGCGCCGGTGTAATACGGGCTATGCCCGAGGTGCTTGGGATGGCTGGTACAGCTCGTCCCGTTGTGTCCTTACCTTCACTCGGCGTCTCCTTGGGCACTACAGCCGCCGAGCTCTCCCCCCGCTGGAAGGGTGGAACATTACGTACACGCTGCCAGCGAAGAAGGAAACCCGACGACCGCGTCCCGTGATCTTGGGGATCTCGGGTTCCGGAATGCCCAAGGTAAGGTACACGCCGTGCTCCTGCAAGGATGCGCCGTACAATTGCCACGTTTGTACGGCGTACCAGGGGTTTTGGGCAATGAGGAGATGGTGGATCTTAGGTAGCTCCATGGTGATCGTCCTCGGCAGCCACAGAGCTGCGCGTACGCGCTTCGCTAAGTCTGACTGCCTGATGACGACCAGCCTGGTCCCCTCAATCGGCGATCTTAGTTTGGCTACTGCGTACGCAAAATACGCGCCAAGACGTGGAGTTGCGGAAACAGCCCGTGCAATCAAGTATCAAGTTGGCTACTGCGTTTTTGAGCCACGTTAGTGAGTGTTCGTTCTCGCACCATAACTTCAGGACACCCTCCACTGCAAGAGGTTTGCCCCTAAAGGAAGGTGCGAGTGCCGGCCCATTATTTGGCGGTGTGGCGAAGGCAGTTTCAACTATACTCTCTTCAATTGAGAGTTCGAGCTGCCTCGCCTGTTCCACCGTCAGGTCCGTGGCGGGGGTGGTAGCGATGGCTACCATCAGCTGCGAGTTTGTCGCGTCTGCGTAGCTCTTACCGCTCTTGGGTGTGGCGTCTGTTTTCGCCCGTTTCGACCCGGCGCTGGGTGGTGTAGAGTCCTCAGGGCGATCCCTCTTCGTGCTTGGTGTCGGAGTGGGATGTCCTGGTGGCGCCGGATCGCGTCTTTTTGGGCCGCGTTTGTGGCGCGGCTCCTTGTTTCTACACGACGGCTGCGCAGCGTTACCAATCCCCACCGGAGGAGCGCGGCGGGGCGCCCCGGGAGCAGCCGTGGTTGGTGCGCCGCGCGCAGGCGGGAGTGCGCTGTCTGTTATTACAGTCGCGCCTCCCGCCGTCAGCGGCGCAACACAACCGTCCAGCTGCGTCGTCCGGGGTGGAACGTCCGCTCCACCGGTCGAGGTTTGGTCGCCGCGCTGGTTGTTTTTACCAGTCGTCGTGGTCGTAGTCGGGAGTGCGCTAGACGATTTATTCGATGCGCTAACACCCAACTGTGTTGTTTGCTCACGTGAGCGTTTGTAACGGCGGTAGCGTTTACCGCCACGTCTACGACTACCTGGATTCGCAGTCGACGCGGAGTCAACGTCCGCCTTTTGGCGTGCGTTTGCTCGACGCGGAGCGATGTTCCAGGTAGTGGACGAAGTGTGGGTTGCACGAGGCATGGCGTTGGCCAGGTTGTGCAGATTTAATGTGTCTCTCTCTCGGCTTTGTGAAACATTGCCCCCCCAGAATACGTGGGGCAGCCTGCACACGATGGTGCAGAGAGGGATTCTCCAGCGTCACGGACGCTGGTACCCTCCTGGGGTACGATACTGTTTTGTTTCACCTCCATGATAATTTTGTTGGTATGAGTCTGTGTTGAGTATGTGTTTGTGTATGTGTGTGAGTGTTTGAAGTGGTGTTTAGATGCGTGTGTGTGTGCGTCCATGTAAGAGTGTGTAGGTGTGTGTATGTGTGTTATTGTGCGTGTATAAGTGTGTGGGTATAGGTGAATGTGTCTGCTTGCGCGCGTGTTTTTGAGTGTGTCTGCACGCTGTATGTGCGTGGCGGCTGGAGGTTTTGGTTACGTCTGTTTCTTATGGAACCAGACCAACAACGGGCGGCAACCTCGGGAAGGATAGTCCACCAGCCTTGTCCTAGGGATCTGCACGACCTGCGCTACACCTATGACCATTCGCCAAACTCTGCATCGGACGCTGATGCAGAGAGTAGAAGTAAGTCTAAGTCATTGATAAATAAAAGTGTGAGTTAGACCTACTTCCGCCCCTTGTTGTGGGTATTTCCGTGACACGTTTTTGATCGAGAAGCATGAAATGTTTCTACGGTAATCGCTTGCCGATCCATCATTCTGCTTAGTAATAATTATTGTGTAGGTGTTTCGACAACAAGGTTTTATCCATGACTTCATCGGTGAGAAGGTGTATTACTTCAAAAAATTTTAATCCATATGGACACCTTCTGAGTTGAATCTGGTAAGTTTTAATGGGTGTCTGTATTTTTCAAGGAATTCGTGTGAATTTGATCAGTCAGGTAGATTTCTTTTCAAATGAATTTTGAATAATCTATGTGCTATTGTATATGCACTAGCACCGCATACAACTGCAAGAAGAACACAAGGATAGCTCTGGTATACACGAAGTTACAGTATACACAGACGGCTCAAAAACTAAGTATGAGATGGGTGCTGGAGTGTTCTCCCATGACTTGAACATCAATCTCTCAACATCGCTTGGTAAACTCAACACCATCTTCCAAGCTGAATGCGTTGGGATTATAAGGGCGGCGACGGCGATCGCGGCCAGAAACTTGAGTTACCTGTCAATACGCATCGTCACAGACAGCCCCTGCATTGCTATTAAAGCAGTTGCCGCCGAGAGCTTGTAGTACTGAGGCACTCTCAGTACTACAAGCTCTCGGTGGCAACTGCTTTAATAGCGGCCTAATTATGGAGTGCTATCAAGAGCTGCAGAAAACTGCAGCGAGGAATCGGGTCACGCTCCAGTGGATACGAGGACACAGCGACTCCACGGGCAATGACGCAGTAGACCAACTGGCAAGAAAAGGATCGGACATAACAACTCTGGGACCCGAACCAATTGTTCCGATACCGTTCAACCAACAAAAAACGTGGTTACGCCAGAGAACCTTACAACAACATAAAAAAGAGTGGGCAGAGTTGAAAGAGTCTAGGCAATCCAAAGATGCCATCCCCCAATTGAACAAACGACTCTCGCAAAAACTGCTGCACTCCAACAGGAAAACACTCAAGCATCTGACTGGTATAATAACCGGCCACTGTCCACTAAATAAACACCTCTACAATATCGGCGTCACGGACAGCCCACTATGCAGGGGCTGCATGAAGAGCGATGAAACACGCGCTCATGTGATTCTTAATGGTACTAGCGTGAGCGACCAACGGACGAGGTTCCTGAACAATCCCAGCACCATGAGCGAAGCCATACGCAACACTGGTCAACTCATGGCATTCTGGAAGGAGCTTTCATGGTATGAGTAGCAGGTGACAACCGTGTCCCTGCTCATGCACAATGGCCCAATTCAGTGGCTAAGTGCGGCAAATACCTGTCCAACTAACTAACTAACTGTATATGCACTAAGTCGATGAAACATGAATAGATTTAGTCTCATTGCTGCTGAGATAGCATTGAGGTTAATCAAAGTAAAATTGATTTAAGCAATCCGTATTAAGAATGAATATCGTTCTCTTGGATCGTTAATCATCGTCACCGTCTTTTAATCTTAATATATAAAATCCTTGCGTTACTGACTGACTGACAGACACGCTACAGCCGAAACTACTGGGCGTAGGAAGCTGAAATTTGGCATGTATGTTCCTTGGGGACCGTAGGGGTGCACTAAGAAGGGATTTCCCGAAATTCCCAAGGGATCGTCCAAAACGGGTAAATTAAAAAAAAATGCAGGCGTAGCTGCTGGCGTCCTCTATTTTATATATAATTCTAATCACATTATTCTTAAATTGAGAGTTACCACTCTCAACTTTTTTTTTTTTTGGTGTCGGGTTGGAAAATCCTCATGGAGTCCCTCCGCCCTGGGGGATGGGCGAAGGGGACTGTCAGACTCTTACTGACTAAAAACCAACCCGTGTGGGGTATGTTGTGTGCATGTACCCGTGTGTCGGAGGGTCGGGTTTCGCCCAAGCATACGTCGCAACCCCCCGACGGGTATTGGCCCGCCAGATGGTCCGGCAGGCCCCGAACAAAACCCCCTTGGCGGCGGATGATGGTGTTGGGCTCCGCCGTCAAAACACCAAGCGGCCGCAGAGGATAGGGCGCACGGCAACGCAACACCAACACGCCTCTCCTCCCGCGACCACGCCTGACTGCGAGGGACAGACAGAACTGTCCCCCGCACCCGCACCGTTGGACGCATCCTGCGCAGGCCCCGTCAAGCCACGCGGTGCGTCCCCTGCTGGATCCCTCGTAGCTTCACCGCGGGTAACCAATCCACGATTACTGAGCCCCCCACCACGACAAGGTGGAGATCCCACGGGGGGGTACCACTCTGAACTAAAATTAGAGATATTGACTAAAATTACGTCCTCCTGAGCCCAGGAGGACATCATTTTAGTCAATATCTGATAATAATATGTTGCAGTACAAAGTATTCAAACACTTGCACAGACGATCGGCAGTGACTCGCAATCATTTCACCAACTAATTAAGAAACAATTTTGGATACAACCATGAAAAATCGTAAAGTGGAGCAACAGAAAGTAATTTAATTAACACGGATCGGCAACCAAAATTGCTTTAAATGTTCTTGTGAGTTTCAGCTTAGTTAAGGTTACTTCAATTAATTTTGAGAACAGTGAAGATGCGAAGCCATACATACAACTAGTGCTTTCAATACGACTGCTTGCGAACGCTGAGCGGTGCTCACTGACGCCGAGAAATTGAATGCAGTTGCGTTGGTATGACTTTGGCCAACTTGAGTTTTCCTTTGGTAATACGTTCTAATTAGGTAAGGTTTAATTTGCAAGTTGCATGCAAAAATTATCTTTACTTGTTTATTATTGACTGGTCCTTGCGCGTGGCTCCAGCCGCGTGAATTAGACCTAAACCTTCCTCAGGAATCACACAATGTATTGGTGAAAATCGTTCGGCAGATCTTGAGTTTATCGCGTTGATACAGACAGACAATAAGGAAAGGAAACTACATATTATGATATGGCTGACTTTATTAAAACTTCCTGCAATATAAATTGTACAAGAGATCAAAATAAAAAAAATAAAAAACACTAATCGAATGCAAGAAATTTAGTGTCGAAATGTTATTTCCAAGTAAAATTGATATCGCCCTTATTTTAAGGTCGTATATTACAGTTTTTATTGAAAGCCAATTGCGATTCACTATAGCAAATAAGTTTCGGGCAATTTATTATATAAGTGTAACAAATGAGCGCTACAAACTTAGACATGACAGGAGATTTCTATTGCACATGCATTTTCCATCGTCCCCGCAATACAACAGTAGTATGTTTTGTTGCGAACCACGTACCGCGCCACTCGTCACTACGCCTGCAGTCACACCAAACCTATACGGCTCTGGACAAATGGACTGGCCTATCTGGGTCAGAATGCACGGATTTATAAACTTTTTATTGTGTGGTGAGACATTACGAGCTAGGTGAATTAGTTCTTACTTTCTCGCTGTCTAACTGTTTAATGAGATAATAAGAAAAGGATATTACATTTGATAGATAGATATATACTTTATTGCACACCAAAATACAGTACATTAATAAAGTGACTTGAAACTACAATTAATATACAAACGGCGGCCTTATCACCAAGGGCGATCTCTTCCAGGCAACCTTTGGTTGGACAGGAATGTTGTTAGCAATTTTATAGTGATGGTGTAGTATTATATTAAATGAATAGTTCAGTTTTAAATAAAATACATATATACATACAAAACCAAATAAATATACCTACATATATACGATACATACATAATGTATGCACATGCAATAAATATATATCTTTATATCTACATACTAAACAATAGAGATACTGTAATAATAACTAGTGAAGTAAATAAATGTATTATCTTGAGCATTTAAATAATGTTTTTTAACATACCTTTGAATGTATTCATAGTGCTTTGCATTTGCTCTTCGGATTTCTAGTGGTAAAGTATTCCATAAGCGCACAGCTTGGACAGTGAAAGATATGTCGTAGTAATTTTTTTAATGCTTCGGCATCTCCAGAGTCAGATCCTCAGACGACCTCAAGGATTTTATATGTGTGTCATGAAGGAACTTAAATCGTTCTTTGAGATAAAAGGGAGTACTGGGATTAAATAGAACATTATATAACAATGTAAGAATGTGAGTATTCCTGCGAAGACGAATTGGAAGCCACTTGAGTTTGTTGCGAAAATCAGAAACGTGATCATATTTGCGTAGTCCAAATATAAATCGTATGCAAAAGTTTTGGAGACGCTCAAGTTTATCCAGCTGCTCTTTAGTGGGGTCAAGATAGCTGACGTCAGAATAGTCAATTATAGGCAGAAGCAGACATTGAGGAAGCGCAATCTTCGTGCTAGTAGGAAGGAAGTAGTAAGTAATCTACGCAACGAACCTGCTGATGCAAACAATTTGCGACTCGCTTCTTGTATTTGACACCTCCAAGACAAAGTTTTATCGAGGTAGATCCCCAGATTTTTTACCGTTTTACTGAAAACGAGATTCTTGCCATCAAAACAGATAATGTGGTAAATTGGACCAACTTATTCTCGAGACCAGTTTGGGACTGCCGATAATAATTAGTTGGGTTTTTTCAGGATTAACTAAAAGTCAAACCAGAAAACTTACAAAATATGAAACAATCAGTTAGCTATTATATCCATATTAATTATATATTTTATGTTAATAAAATAGTTCAATATTTTAAAAAGAACAATGCGACCATTAAAGCAGTGCACAATATTGTTTCTGCCTCGTTGGTCTCGCGGCATAAATGTGCTTGTGGGATTGGGAGGTCTCGGTTTCGATTCCCCGGATCGGGGAAAGTGTTATTGGGTTTTTCGTTAGGAAATTCTCAGTAGCAGCACGCAGTCTAGTAATGTGCCCGGTACGGCAATAGGCTCGCCCCCTATTACCTGACCTAAACATTCCTGGCGAAATGTGAGTGTAATATTACACCTCTGCCTACCCCTTCGGGGATATAGGCGTGAGTCTATAAAAACAATTGTTTCTTTAGTAATTTAGTCACGCTAACGCTTCTTGTCCTGGGATAAGAACTCGATGGACCGACGCGATGGCTTTACCGTCCCTCTAAAGCACGGTAGCGCACATAGTTACAGCCAAACAAGGTTTCAATTTTGATAAAACATTTAAATATACAGAATATATATATATATATATATATATATATATATAAATATATATATATATATATATATATATTTAAGAGTAAGTAATTTTATCAGTTATATGCTTAACATTCTCGTAGTACAGTCTCAGCCTAGTTTCAAGTTTTGGATCAGTTAACCTTGTGTGATTGCCCTAGGATATAATACAGTCCTTTAACTAAACATGTAGATAATAATCTATCTGTATAATGAAGTATACACACTCAACCCAGCTTACAAAAAAGGACTATAAAGTGACGACTAAAGCTATGTTGTTATCCAAAAGAAAAATAATTCATAGACTTGTATATAAGTTAGCTTTGGCTTTCAATACGGTTGACCTTCTTCGTTCAGTATTTCTTTTATTTCATACAATACAGACCCGCGATGTATTACAATGGAGACCGGGATAAAAATACATGTTGTAATAAGAAATAAAACTTGTCGTCTTCATATAATTTATCGTATCCGAACTGGAGAAATGTGTATTTGAAATCTTAGGTTTGTACTTTTGGCCTTTTATTTATAAGTTGAGAACCATTTATTGGTAAAATGGTGTCTTGTTATGGAATAATGTTCCTATCATACTTTATATGAATGGAATTTCTCTTTTCAGCACATTGTTCTTAGGTTAATTAGTAACTACGCAATAAAATCTAAGCAACTGAAGTTTACCCGCTTCTAGCTCATGTATCATCTCAAAACATGGCAGTAATAACAAAATTAGGTGACTTTACAATAATATAGTATCAATAAGCTGGTCCACCATCAGGTGGTGCTTTCGAAAAGAAGACGATCAGCTCGAAGTAGGAGCAGAAAGATGACTGAAGCATATTTTGTTTCTATTATGAAATGGTGTCATGGTGTCAACTCTGGTGTTAGAGTTTTCAAACCACCCGAAGGCCTTCTACTTGACCTAAGGGTTCTTGTCCTGAACCAGGACCGAAAGTGTAACGTGCACTTCGAAGCACGCTAGCGTTCTGGTGCCACAACGTACGGTGCAGTCAACCCCGTTCCATCCAAGTGGTGCTTAACTTTGTCGATCTAAAGACAAGTCACACTTTGAGCGCTACGTGTATTATTAACATGTAAGTGTGTACATCGTGCATGAATGTACCCTATCTGTATGAGCTGCTAGTATGGCTGTAACTTGTTATATTGCAATTTTGAGCCGCTGACGGATTAAAACTTGGTAGGCTTATATAGTTGCAGATACAAGATGTTACTCAACCGAGTAACTATGGTAATCTGTCATTTGATATCGAAAAAGTTTTAATATATGGTTCGTTTATATTTTTGATAAGCCTGCGGGTTTGGAGTAAGGGCCCCTGTCTGTTAAACCGACAGCTGTGGGTTTGTTTCACACACAGAACAAAGCTTTTGATCACAAAAGCTTGAAAATTGTGTTTATCAAAACACAATTTTTTGTTTTGTTTTTGGGCATTATTAATGTTTGTATTAATAAATATAAAAATGTGATGTAAACTTGTAAAGGTATTAATTTGTAAAGATTTCAGAATATTAAAGTACGCGAAGCTGGGACGAGACACTAGTCAAAAAGTATTTTGGTAACGCCATATTGGAATCATCAAATTGATTTATTTGTTACTTTTATTGACACTGACTATTGTTAGGACACCTTTTATTACAAAGTGACTATGTAAAAAAGGAAATTATCATTGCAAATGGCAGTTGAACATTTACGGGCAAAGATTAATTAATCAAAATGTCGAGTTCCGTTTGACTAGGGCCAGGATCAAAATAAATCATCTCCTTTTACTCGTGTTGTTATTTTCTTTAATAATTAGTGTGCTCGGATAACATAAATTGTTTTACTTCCTTTCTTACTTACAACCGTTTTAGATTTCGTCCGGGAAAATTTAAGTGTCAAATTTCTTTATCACATTTACCACATTTCAAACATATGTGCTGTATAAAAGGTATATGTTCTTTCGAACGCCACAATAATTACAAAGAAAACTAGTTTTTTTTTACCCTTGTGTATTCTTACAATAGCATACGCGTTAGCAACAGTCGATATTCAGACAATTTTTGTTATTCAAAAGAGGGCCATACGTGCAATATATAAGTTAGGTGCTAGAGATTCTTTACGAGATAAATTTAAAGAAGTAGAAATATTTACAGTTGCATCGCAGTATATATTTGCTAATTTAATGTACGTTAAGAAAAACTTAACTCTTTACCGTAAAAATAGTGACGTGCACAAAGTGAACACAAGGAATAAGCATAAACTAGTGGGCACTAACTACCGTCTACATAAAGTTCATAACTCATTTGCGGGACTCGGTATACAATTCTTCAACAAATTACCTCTGGAAATAATGAATTTACCCCTGCACAAATTTAAAACCACTACTAGGAATTTTCTTTTAAAAAGGGGTTATTACACTATTAAAGAATTTCTAGATGACAAGACATCATGGGTCTAGTTGCTTTTTTTTTAAATTCACCATTATTGTTATTTTTATGACTGTGTAAAATACTCTCTTCTTAATTAGTAACATGTTAAGTGGAGGTGCCTCGTGAACACATGATTTTTGCAGGATTTGGATATTATTACGATTTGTTGAATGTAGTTTAACATTATTTATTCCTGATCATATCGTTGTTCACTTGTCACCTTCACAAAATTCTTTCTACATTTGCATTCCTTCACGCGGTCCACTGATTTATGTTCATAATAACGATCTGGAAAATGGAGGTAATTGGCGGTCATGGTCAGTATACCAATAGATTGTTTCTTACTGCCGGTTCGTATACCGTTATCGTCATGCTCACTAAAATGTCATTTCTTGTGGTGGCGTCGTGTGTCGGGTCATCCCTGTCCCTCTAATATGGCGAGAGGGATGATGGCTGGCACATGCGTCATACTCGTGAACGGGTGCTACTTGCGATGACTGGTCGATGATGGTCTTGCGGGCTGGTATTAGATTTTAATATTTAACTGCATCATTTCCATTATGGGTCTGATCACTTTCGCGGATTGCCTGCATTATTAGGTATATATAATGTAAGTGGATGCTCCTGTTTCACCATGTCTATTCTGAGGAGACTAACCAAATGAACATCAAAAGTATTATGCTTGAGTATTATTATGTACAGTAAATATATACAAATGATATAGAAGGTGTAACAGTTGCAGCACCTTACAAAATGTAAATTATGTGTATTATGCAAAACCTGGCGAAGAAAAAGAGTGACCGTGAGTTTTATTGCCCGTTCTTTCTCATGGTTCTACCTATTGCTTTGCGAACGTGGCAGTAAATCTAAATGTAGAGTCTTTAAGTAATTATTTTATAAATTTATTATTTTGACGTTCATAAGCGTCACATTGTGACCCAAATGAATAAACGATTTTGAATTTGAATTTGAATTTGAATTTGAGTCGCCTCCTTGCACCGATTTAATTAAGTCACGTACTTGTATTCAATGTAATCAAACCGTTATATTGTTGCTCTTATTGCTTTTACTTCCTAGTTTTGTTATTTCTAAGTGTATTGAAGTTTGCTTGTACTCTAGACAATGTTATACAGCGGCCACCTGCGGCATTAAACGGTTATCTATATGTACGTAATTTAGTAATATTGCCATTCGGTGTCATTAGTTAAGGTTTATATTTATTTATATACCTACATATAATAATTTATAATAAATAAATATATTATTACTATATATTACTATTTACTATTAAAATAATAACACGTCCTTTTATCTAAAGAAACACATAAAAACATGCTTTCATACAATTTCAATAAACAGGTCTTAATTGCGATATTCAATTAATTTAGTGTATTAAGAATGCTTATATGACGATCATATTTTATGCCAAGCCAAAAGACTGTTAATATAAAATGTCAAAAACCGACTGTCGTATTTGCAATAAAATATACTTGAATTATAGTTTAAGAATACCTTACTTCATACCAGTAACAAAGGTCAAATCTAAGTGAACGTTTTCAAACTAAATCGCAGACGCTTTGTGAAAGACTAAGTTTTACTCGAGCGACGTATTAGACGCCTCCTAAAACATTCATGTAAAACTTCGTCTGTGCTCTATATTAGACCCACAAAGAATATTGAGTATAAGTATTGTTACTGTACCTATTCTTTAGCAGAACAAATTTTTTCTCGTGTTCTCTCTTTCTGCTTCATCTATCTCACTTCATCCTAAAAAATGATAATAATAGTATCATAGAACAACTGACACACTTCATGGTCATCAGATACCAAACTAAGCAGCGCTTGTACTGTGATTACTATATAACAAACTTTTTGTTTTTATAAATACACACATATTACAGACTAGAGGACGCCAGCAGCTACGCCTGTATTTTTTTAAATTTACCCGTTTTGGCCGATCCCGTGGGAATTTCGGGAAATCCCTTCTTAGTGCACCCCTACGGTCCCCAAGGAACATACATGCCAAATTTCAGCTTCCTGCGCCCAATACTTTCGGCTGTAGCGTGTCTGTCAGTCAGTCAGTAACGCAAGGATTTTATATATCGATGCCTTCCGGCCAAAAGGGGGTAAGCGACATTTTTTGCGAAATCGACTTATATATATGGTTAGAATCGGCTTTTTTTTTCTGCGTCTAATGGTTTAAGTTTCGTGGCTCTAGGACAAACTTTTTGTCGCTTAGGCGGTAAAGGAATTGAGGTTCTAACACTAAGATTTTTGTCATAAACGACAGTTATTTTAGGTGTATTTTGTATTATGGTGGTTGGATAAAAATAATATTTCAAAACTGTGAGATAAGCATTTTTGGCTTTGAATATATTTTTCTTTACTGGCACGTTAAGTAGTTTGGGCTGTAAATACTTTTTTGTAAAAAATACATTAGTCAAATTTTACTTGAATCTTTGTGTACCAAACTTTCGGTTAGGATATTAGGGCAGTTCCTTTGGATAAAATATATGTCGTTTATTACATTTAGGTCTCATTTCCGTGACTTTATTTGGCGTTTATTTTTATTTTCCCTAGTCACCAAATCAATCATCGAAGGCGCTTAGGATAATTTATCCAAACGAATATCGCCTTACATTGTCGCTTACCCTTTTTTTTCCCTCTCCAAAAAAATATCTGGTATGGTGGTTAGATAACAAGGTAAATCAAAGGTTTGGCGGTTAGCTTACAGAAGAATGACAAACAGCGTCGGTTATCTCACTCTTTCGTTTGAACAAAATGTCGTTAGCGTTGCACAGCGAACCTTCACCGCGGGGATAAGCACCTCCGTGCTTGCGAGTCCGTTTGGCGCGAAGTTTTTCGAAGGAAATAAAACGGTAAGATTATTTTATTAGACTTTTATATTCATCGTTTATTGTGTATTCTAATTAGTTGTTTTAAGTGTTATAGGTAAGAAGTCATTCTTTTGCTATCTTGTTCAGACAATACTGAATGGTTAAATAAGTACCTACAGAGTTTTTGTTGGCTGGCCTGGCTTAGGATCATATTCAAGGGTTCGAATCCCAGGTTGGGCCTGCAAGGAATTATTGGATTTTTTGATGAATTCTCAGTAACAGTCAAGAGTTAATCCTGCGACTGATATGACTCTGCTGTGTCGAATTGCCTATGGGACTATGAGAGTGAGAAAATAAAAACTTCACGTTTGTTTTGCACATATATTAGCGTTAGTAGGTCCCTCTTTTGCAAATTGTTATTCTGTCTCAAGATTTGTCACCGTGACTGATTTAACATGTGTCATCATCACTGTTTTATCGATTGAGTGAATGGATGGGTGAGTACGAATGAATGGATACACGGCAAAAGCGATAGTAAGAACCCTCTTTTTGGAGCGGCTGAAGGCCGCCACGGTGTCCTCACCTTCCGCCTGACGCATGTCTTCATCGGAAACGGTTGTTTTGGGTAGTTTCTTTGCTGTGAAGGACTCCCCCGGCTACGGACGCACAGTGGTACATGTTGTATGGGGCAGCGCAAATAACTGTGAAGGTTGTCTATTCCTTTAGAAAGTAGTAAAACAAAATATTTTTCATCGATATTTGGTTATGTAATAATAATATATATGTTTCGTTAAGATTTGCTATTTCACTTTCCATTCTCGCAATTTCGTTGTTACTGACATCTGTAGTTTCTTTCATGAACTGAAACTGTACTGGTCTACAGTACCTGGTTAAAAAAGGAAATTAATTCTTCCAATACACCGAAGATTGTTTTCGTTGGTCATTGAGACGGAGAGGAACAAATGTTGTTAGAAACAAGTTAGTGTCTGTGGCACCATCTTAATGTGCGTAATAATGAGTCAATTAACTAATATGGCTAAAAAATGGAGATTCGCAGGTATTCGCAGCTGGAAGTGATTTATTAATTATCTACACAAATGTGCCTATTATTTGAATTATAAGAGAATCCGCCGGAAGCCGCTGCAACCTAGATATGGCCGTTTAAACTAAGAATTTAACTTAAAAACAAGCTTTCATTATCTGCACTCATACTAATCACTTTATTGACAATACTAATTATCTAGTAGATTTTCTAAGACGTGTAATCTTACAGAAAATTTAATTATATTTAAAAAAACACCACAAACTGGAACATACAACCCACTAACTTAGGGCTTTTTTCAAGTGAAAATTCAATATCCTTTTAACTTCAACTTCGTAATTTTATTAAACTAATAAGATAACGCAATAAAAATAAAATTATTATGTGTTTCTGTTTATTTAGGCTTGTAGTATCCAATACTGGTATGACATATTCGAATAGTCATACTTTGCAAAATTGATTTTTTTCCGCTCATTGACCACCGTGGGACGTCGCGAGGCGATTTACGACAACTGTAGACATGCGGACGACGAGGACCAAACGCCTACCATCATACCTAAAAGTGGTCCTTAGGTATGAAATTTATATTTTTTTGTATACCTAGAATGTCAGCATGAATGTATAATGCAATGCTAACTTACAATGAGTAACAATAATTTTGTTTAATTTTCTAAGATAAAGACTGATTGAGCACAATTTCTCTTTTTTTAATTCATACCTTAGTCGGTTAGCCAGTTTAAAAACGAATAAAAGTCTAATGTATGTATGTAAGTATGTATGTATAATTCTATAAGAATTAATCACAATTTGCTTTCGCGTTGTATAAAAGAACTAATAGTATTTTTTATAGATAATTAACTTATAACAATTTCCTTGTTCTTTTGCCATTAACCATTAGCCGGTTATGTCATATTGGCTCCACTTGATGAACAGAAAAAGCACAGGTATGCTCTTTTTCCTCAACAGAAATAAAATAAATGGTGCAGTTAAATCATTTGAGTTGGAACTCATTAATTGGGTTGTTTTCATTTACGACGTTTTTTCCTGTTAGTATAGTAAGGACCATTTGAGGGTAAGCGACAGAAAATAGTGTTAGGAGTGTGATTTGTTTTAATTAACAATGTCATTTCGTAGAGACCTAATCAAAAACTATATGGTTAAATTTTGAAACTTTTGGAACGTACAGAAAATTTTCTATGATTTTTTTTCACTTATTTTGAACTTTAAACTACTCTCCTGTAAAGTTTGTTAAGTGGCGGTTAGCCTCTTTTGGCCGTAAGGCATCGATATTAAGATATTTACAATCAGACAGAACAAATTAAAGTGCGTTACACTATTCAAGACGTGTTCAAAAGATTTTGGTTTTACATACAACTTAATTTTTAACGATGATTATTTTTCGGCAAGAGGATTCCTAATGATAAATTATTATTGTTGACGGATCATTTACTAGACTTACTTATTTTAAGAGTGTACTTGGATTTACCTCGTTCGTGTAATTTAGCGACGACGCCTCTTCTATAATAAACACAAGTCTCAGGAGATTATAATCTATTGAAGTGTAATTACTCTTACTCGCCCGAAAGTTTATGAAGGCTGCTACACACAGTGCCGGCGGCACAAGCCGCCGGCTTTTGTCGCGTGGCTCATGCCGCCGGCTTTTGGCGGGCGTCTGTGCCGCCGGCATCGGCCGCAGAAAGCCGCGCATCATTCCAGTTGTGACAGTCGTGTAGAACGCTAGTGAGGTGACACTTTGTGATTGCTTATCGATTACGATGAATAACGAAGTTGTCAACATTGCCATAGCAGCTGTAGCTTTAATTTTATTATGTAAAAAATTAAAAGAAGAAGAACAAAGAAACATACAAAGAACTATACACACATACTATTAACAGACACAAAATTCACACCAATTTCTGTTTCGTGTGGGGATCGAATCCATAACACTCGGCGCAACGTCAGGCAGTCACTAGGCCAACAGTACATAGTAACATACAGTTGAAATATAAAGAATCTCTCCTACATTAATTGCAAATCAAACAAAATTACTGTAAATGATTTTCTTTGGAGGTTGATTCTGTTAAATGCATCTTGGAATCGATTTGATCTGGAGCATGGTCATCTCTTAAGAGAAGGAAAACTTGATACAAACCCTATACCAACCCGTTTGGCCAGCGTGGTATAGTAGGCCAATTCCTTTCTAGTCCAGCAGTGGACCTTTACAGGCTGACCATGAATGGTCATCTCTTATTTTCCGCACCACGATTGATTTATTTTATGGCAGAATTTACTGCAAGTTTCTTTTGTACGTTATGTTTCTGTTTGGAACTAATAAGTAAAATTTTGTTTACTAAACTTGAAGCTAAAAAGGATTGTTTACTTGTACTTAATACGATAACGGATCGATCCACTGGATCGTATCAAATGGAGCGGATCGATACTTGGGTCGATACATTGTGTTACGATACATTGCGATCCAAAATATCGATACTAAGCACTTGGATCAAGTATCCCTAAGTCGCAACCCGCGCGGCCCGCCGGCCTACCCGTGCGGCCATGCCGACGGCCAGGCTGGCGGCTTTTTCGTGCGGCCAGGCCGGCGGCTCCGCATGCCGCTGGGCGCACGCGGCTTGGCTGACGTCCATGCCGCCGGCACTGTGTGTAGCACAGCCTTTAGAGCACAACCATGTCGGTATTAAATGCCAAAATTATTTTTCTCTTCCTCATCAAAAAATGTCTATTTCGTCGAAGCTAAAATTACAATATAGTTCTTATTACGTAAAAAGTTAAAGTGGAAGCGGCTCTTATATATTTACTTTTCATAATTTAACCAAGACCAAACCACTTGAGGCGTCAACAAAATAATATAACGTGGCATAAAAGATTTTTTTACTGCCAAAGCTGGTTAGATCATCACCATCTAAAACACAAGTAAACAAACTTCCAGAGGGTCTAATTTATCAATAATGTTGAAACACCAGATCTCTTGGGCATACATAAATAACGAAAACATCACGTTTTGTTACATGTACTGATTCTATCACTATTTTTGAGATGCTATGTTTTTCATCAGACGAAGACTATGCCTACTTTATTCTGGGAAATTCGTTGTCGTAAATATTTTATCAAATTGATACCTAGAAAAATTGTATGAAGGTCTAACTTGAATTAGAATTCTCGAAAGCCTTGAAGTAAGTGGTGTGAAAAGAAACTGCAACGAAAGTATATTAATATTTTTTAGAAAGCGGTTTTGTTCTTTGAAGTCCTTTGCACGTTTTGTTTTCAACATACACTCATAATTTCTCTATATAAAATACTGTTAACGGTACACCATGAGAATACTATTTAATGCTTGTTTTACATATGTATATACATACAAATGCTAACGCCGTTTTCGCTTCGGGGTAGGCAGAGACAACAGAACGCCACTGGCTTCGAATATTACAAATCTCACGCGCTTCCTTTACATTCATTATCATTACTCTTTTTATACACGCGGTTATGGGTGCTTCGGACATTTCCCTTTTTCAAGACGTGCCCAATTTGATCGACGAACCTCTTACGAGGTCTGACGCAACCGAATTGCACACACACATCTGCCTTATATATTTGACTAGCTTTTGCTCGCTGCTTCGCTTGCGTAAATTTTGCTAACATAAAATGTTTTTTAAACAAACTCCTCTAAACTCCTCAAGGAACATACATGCCAAATTTTACCTACTTGCGCCGAGTAGTTTCGGCTGTAGCGTGTCTGTCACTCAGTTAGTAACGCATGGATTTTATATTATACAAAAGATTCATCAATCTTTCTCCACTCATTCGCTCCACGTGTCCAAATCATTTCAGCATTCCTTTCTCAATCCTTGTCACGACATCACTGGGTATGCCCAACACTCACTTCAATACATCAGGGTGGGCACCAGCACTCCATTATGAACCGCGAGTCGCACCTTCTTTGGCACAGTCTTGCCGTTCATATAGGCGTGCAGCGCTCCATTCACGCAGTTTTCCGCAGTAATCTTTATCATATTTCAATATCTCCTTCACATCTTCCGTCTCGGACTTTCCAAACATTCAAGCAACAGACATAAAAAAATCCTGAATCCAGAAACATTAATTTGAGGATTGTTTGTTTTTCGTGTGAGCGTGTGGCCAACTCTGGTGTCGGAGTTTTCAGACCGCCCGAAGGCCTCCGACATGGCCTAACGATCCTTATCCTTGGACAAGAACCGGGACCGACAGCTTTACGTGCCCTCCGAAGCACGGTAGCGCTCAGATGTAAATGCCACACACGGTCACCCATCCGATCTGTTACGAACGGCAAGCCAAGTCTCGCTACGAGCGCTACATTTGAGGATCAAGTCAGTCATTTTACCTGTGGTATAGCACAAGTATTGTTGTAGAACAGATTTAAAAACAACTTCATGTATATTGACGGATTAAAAAATTATATCAAAGAATCGAATTTATTTAAAACCACATAATTTTCGTGTGTTGATCCAATATTTCCGTTAACAACAAATAAAATTATGCCCATTCTTCTTCATTATCAGTTCATCATCAGTCCCTTACGGTCCACTGCTGGACTAGGCCTCTCCTTTGAAATGAGGATTTGGCTTACTATACCACGCTGGCCAAACGGATTGGTATAGGGTTTATATCAAGTTTTCCTTCTCTTACAGTGCTGTTCTCTGCATAATATATTATGCTCCCTCTTTCGGCTCTTACGACACCCATGGGATGATATGGGGTGGTGACATTGCGTTTTCTTAATCCGTCACCACACGGAACAACCATTCAACACACCATTCTTCTTAGAATTTTAATATACGGATAAAAATAACTCGCTGAAATATTTTTACTACGGAACAATGTATGTATAAAATCGTGTTAAAAGAAATTTCAGTAATATAAAATTTTAAATGAAATACCTTCAAATTCATAAATGTTAGTCTTCTTCGCAAAGTTTTGTTTAAATATGCATCATAAAATCCTGATATTATGTGTCGAAATTTATTCGTCGTGTGGGAGTACGAAGCGTTTTATGTATTAATATGCAGATTTGGCCCACTGTATAACACTTGACAGACGAGTTGGCACTGAAAAGTTAACGTTATACATAGCGTATAAACGCCTCATTGGTTTCATTCAGAAGCATAATATTATACGCAATGAACAGTATGGCTTCCAAAAAGGTTAATCTACTGCCCTAGCATGCTTTGACCTAGTGACCAAAATAATGGAACGCATTGACAATGGTGAAATAGTTACTGCAATATTCTTTGACATGTCAATAGCATTTAACCTTGTATCACACGACACGCTAATAGAAAAACTTAATAGGAATGTTATTAGGGAACCAGCATTAGACTGGCTTAAACCACACATAGAAGACCGAAAACAATTTGTTCAGATTGAAAATATAAATGACAAGAAAGAACTTAAGTCGATTCAATCAACTCATCTCATAAATAAATTCGGTGTTCCCCAAGGCAGCGTCCTTGGGCCTTTACTATTTTAATATATATATAAATAACCTACCTGACATGACTACAAATCCGTGTATCTTATTTGATGATGACTTTTCCCTAATAATGACATGCGATAAAAAAATTGACATTGACAAATTTTCTATTGACATGAATAATACTATAAATTCAATAATAAAATGACTTACTGACAATAATCTACAGGTAAACATTAGTAAAACAAAATTTATACAATTTAGTACATATGGTGGACCACAAATTACTTTGAATATTAGTCATAAAAATTAGCAAATTCAGGCAACCAAAGAAACTACATTCCTAGGTATTGTCACATGAGTAGATAAACGGAACAGAGACACAACTCCATACAACAGCGTGAATTGGTTGCACTACTACAAGCACGCGGCTCATGTGGCCGCTTGTCGTGTACGCGGCGAGACTGAAAAAAACCGGTTTACGTAGACACAGGCAGTTGCAATCTCAGGGTTATTACGACGCACGTTGTTTGTTTTGTACGTTGTAAATTTTAATATTTTAATGTAAAAACGTGGTATTTTATTATTAATAATGGTTATTTATTATACTGTGTGTATGAATAATATAGGATGAAATAATTCAGTCATTATAAAGATTTTAACGATGGTACCGTACAATTGGGTTTTTTAATTAGTTTTTTCCTCCTGATAATTTTATCGCATTTGTTGAATTGCTCGAGCAAAAGTTTCGCGAGTATTTCGATCTTGAACTAAATATTGTCAATGTTGGCAACGAAATACTTAACATGTTTGCATGTTGTCCACCAGGATCTCCTAGCCCGATCCCCCAGAGGATCCTCGTGAACTCATTAGTTGTGAAATTGTATAAAAGCAATTAACGTTTACAAAACCAATGACTATCAGAAAGTTATCAGCCATCGATAGGGATTACAAAAAACAGGTGCATGCGATTTTCGACTTTATTGACGTAACTCAGAATTTATAATTTTACTAAATTATCAATGTCAGAAAGCAAGAAAATACCAAAAAAGAATTCATTCTTCTTGTCATGAATTGTCAATAAGGTCGAAAATCGCATGCACCTGGTTTTTGTAAGCCCTATCGATGGTTGATCATTTTATAGTCATTTGTTTTGTAGACGTTAATTTGTCTTACACAATTTCTTTTTAAACTTATTTTAGGTACCTATCCCCGTGGTAAAACTAGTGACACATTATAGCTAAAGGAGATTCCTATGTTTATTAGCAAAATAGATCATAAATATTAACAGAAAAATATTCAACACTATTAATGGTATCGTTGGGAATGTCAAATAAATCATGTCGTCACGTCGTGTCCTTGGTAACAAATGTATATTTTAATTCCGTGCTTTTAAAAGTTTCAGGTGCATGCCTTTTTTGGTTCCACTCGCTATTTTATTTACAACTGTACTTTTGCCGTATAGCGAATCGGTCGAGTCCAAGAATCTGCCCAATCTACAAATCTGTCGAGTTGGGAATCTGCCGAATCACGAATCTGCCGAATCACGAATCTGTCCAATCCAGAATCTTTCGTATACCGAACCGTAAGTACTGTTTATTCTGTGACCGAACGAGCGATTTGTCTTAACCTATTGTACCAAAATAAGTAACAAATTTACGACCTCTTAAGAAGCTGTTTCTCTGTTCGGTTTATTTACTCATGTGGTATTGTCATGGATAAAAACCTAAACTGGAAATTACACGTCGACAAAGTTTGCAATAAATTAATCAGATTTATATATGTTCTATACAAAATTGTGTAAGACCTCGACTGAAAACACCGAACTTATGGCATACCACGGCTATGTATCCTCTTTTCTAGCCTACGGTCTCATCATCTGGGGAAATTCAACAGATATACAAAGAGCATTCTTAGCGCAAAAGAAATGCATCAGAGCCATTGCTGGTATACCACCTTAGAAGTCGTGTAAGCCGTTGTTTAAAAAGTATAGAATATAACGCTAAGGCTGATTTTAGTCTCACGCTCACCGTCAGCGCTCATAGCTCAGCGCGTAGTTTCTCAGCGCTGAGGCTCAGCGTGGCTCGTTTTAATGTCGTACTGACCGCCTCACTGTACAGTCGATGATAAAAATGCGGAGTGTATTAATTATTGCTGCTTTGTACTGTCTATCCCAAAAAAAATAGAAATCGGCGACGACAAAGACTCCATGTTCATCCATTGATTGTGCATAGAGCCGTTGCTGGAGACTTTGTCTTGTTATATGGCACTTTGAGGGCTGACAAAAGAAAATTCTTTGATTACTTTCGAATGTCAAATAGAACTTTTGACAAATTACTGGCAAAGATACGGGATAAACTGGTCCATTGCAGCCTACGAATCGTGCCTTTACCACCGATTGAACGACTCATCGATAACGCGACCTGTATCCACTTCGCGATTCGCCATGACTGTACGCGCTGATGACATCCGCTCCGCCCGACACTAAAACGCTCACTGAAAGCAGTTGCGCTCGAGCAATGGTCAGCGCTGACAGCTACGCGGGGCCGACGCGCGACACATACGTCTGCGTAGCTATCAGCGCTGACCACCGTGCGCGCTGATAGCTACGCGTCATTCAAAAACGCTTCCTAGAAGTTCATATATCTCGGCCATCAGCGCTGACGGTGCGCGTGGCGTCAGCGTAAGACTAAAACCAGCCTAACAGGTATGTTCATCCTCGAGACAGCTAAATTTGTAAAACAAAACCCTAATCTGTTCAAGAAAGCAAAATACCAATATGCTCGTAATACCAGGAATCCAGACAGAATAGTGTTACCTAAAGTTCCTAGAACAACACTGTATCTAAAAAATTGTACTGCAATTTGTGGGCGTATCTATAATGCCCTACCCGAGGATATAAAAAATATGCCATTTCACATTTTCTGTAAAAAACTTAAAACATGGCTAATAGAAAAATCATTTTACTCATTACCAGAATTGTTCAAATGATGTAATCAATATACCACCAAATATGTATAACCTTTCAGTTTCACTCCTATATATATAATATTATTGTTAATTTTATAGTTATAAGGACACAATCATATTTTGCCTGTCTTAAATGACAAAATGTCTAAGGTCTCAAATTTGAATTGTCATATAAAATTTATAATAAAATTCATTTTCATTTTCAATTTTTTTTAATTATGAGCAACGAATAATTAATGTAACGAAATATTCTTAATCGTCGTTTTCTGGAATATGAACCATTGCTTTTGTTTCAAGAATCTGATTTTTAAGCACCGTTGCAAGAGTCATGATCACGTATTTACTAAAATATTGTCACGATCAGTAAATTTGTCGACCTGTTTTCCTACTCTTTAATTACGTAAGATCACTTCCACTGTTTTCATTATCACATTTGCTACGATTACAAGGTACTTGGTACATGTCCCGAAAGGCAGACTAAAATTGATGTTGGTGACTATTAAAGTTTGGACACCTATACAGCCTAAAAATACACATAAATTGTCAACCAGACTTGACACCGTACGTTTAGTTCTAGCAACACCATTAAATTATTCTCTAACCCCATTAGAGACCCGAAGGCTCGAGATTGTCCCTCCAGTGATAACGACCTGACAATGATCCCATCTACGTGAACCCTATTACGGCTAAGTACAGAACTGTTGTACAAAACCACAGCGTTTCAAGGTATATGGGGTATACTATCGTTAACGCATTTATTGGTAATGGTATTGAGGGTCTATCATCATCATCATCATATCAGCCAAACGACGTCCACTGCTGGACATAGGCCTCCCCCAAGGTTCTCCACACAGACCGGTCTTGAGCCGCCCGCATCCAACCGCCTCCCGCGATCTTGACGAGGTCGTCGGTCCACCTTGCGGGGGGCCTACCTCTGCTGCGTCGTCCGGTACGTGGCCGCCACTCCAGAACCTTTCTGCCCCAACGGCCATCGGTTCTTCGAGCTATGTACCCTGCCCACTGCCACTTCAGCTTGGCTATCCGGAGAGCTATGTCGGCGACTTTGGTTCTACTGCGGATCTCCTCATTTCTGATTTGATCTCGCAGGGAAACTCCAAGCATAGCTCTCTCCATTGCCCTCTGAGTGACCTTGAGCCTTCTGATAAGGCCCATAGTGAGCGACCACGTCTCTGATCCGTAAGTCATCACTGGCAACACACACTGGTCAAAGACTTTCGTCTTGAGACACTGCGGGATATCGGACGAGAAGATATGTCGTAGCTTCCCGAACGCTGCCCAACCGAGTTGGATTCGACGATTGACCTCCTTCTCGAATTTGGACCTACCTAATTGGACTACTTGTCCCAGATAGGTATACTTGTCAACAACTTCGAGCGTAGAGTTCCCAACCTGAATAGGAGCAGGTACAACATGGACGTTCGACATGATTTTCGTCTTGTCCATGTTCATCTTAAGACCTACTTGTTGAGAGACTCTACAGAGGCCATCGAGCATTGTGCCTTCCATGGTCTCAGCCATGACTACGATATCGTCTGCGAATCGAAGGTGAGTGATGTACTCGCCGTTGATGTTGATGCCGAGCCCATTCCAGTCCAGAAGCTTGAAAACATCCTCCAGCGCAGTGGTAAACAGTTTCGGGGATACGACATCCCCCTGTCTCACCCCTCGCTGGAGTTGAATATGTTTCGAACTCTGCTCCTGGTGGCGGACTGACATAGTGGCGTTTTCATACAAATACTTCAGCACTTCGATATATCGGTAGTCAATCCGGCACCGTTGGAGAGACTGTAGCACCGCCCAGGTTTCGATCGAATCGAAGGCTTTCTCATAGTCCACAAACGCCAAGAATAGGGGCTGGTTATACTCCTCGGACTTCTGTATAACCTGCCGCAGCGTATGTATGTGGTCTATGGTACTATAGCCTTTACGGAAACCGGCTTGTTCGGGAGGCTGGAAGTCGTCTAGCTTGCTCTCGAGACGATTTGTGATGACCCTCGAAAACAGCTTGTAGACATGGTTCAGAAGTGTGATGGGTCTGTAGTTCTTTAAGAGGGTTTTATCCCCTTTCTTAAAGAAAAGCACCACCACACCTCTGTGCCACGCCTGTGGCGTTTTACCCTCGAGAATGACGGAATTAAATAGCTTCCGGAGGGCTTCTCTAGCGGGTGCACCGCCGGCCTTCAGAAGCTCGCTCGTAATTCCGTCATCACCAGGCGCCTTGTTGTTTTTGAGCTGTTTGAGAGCCACACTAATCTCGTGCATGCTGACGTCCGGGATATCGATATAGTGTCGGGTCAATCCAGCTCTGGGGTCTGACGCTGGAGTGCTTGTGGGTTGTTGCGTTGTCGTGTATAGCTGTCCATAGAACCTTTCGATCTCCTCCAAGAGCTCAGGCTTGGACGATACGATTCTGCCATCTTCCGTCTTCAGCTTTGTCAGCTGACTCTGCCCAACAGACAGATCCCTCTGGAACACTTTGGAACCCTTATTCTGCTCGATCGCCTCACGAACACGTTTTGTGTTGTATTGGCGGAGATCGCGAGTCAGAGACTTAGAGATCTGTCTGTTGAGGTGCCGATATTTCGGCATGTCGTCGGAGGATAGCAGAACCATCTTGCGCCTTTCCTCTAACAGCTCGAGGGTCGGATCCGAGATCTTGCTGGTTCTCTTGCTTTTCTGGGGCTTAAAGAATTTAGCCCCTGTTTTATGGACAGCATCCACGAACCCGTTACTGTACTCGTCCACATCTACGCATTCGCCCAGGCATTCGAAACGGTTCTTGAGTTCGAGCTGAAAGCTCTCGGGGTTTTGGATATGAACCGGTGCCGGTCGGAGCGTGGACTTTATCAACCTCGACCGTTCGAGGCTTGTACAGATATTCAATGTGCCTCTTACCATTCGGTGATCGCTCCCCACTTTAAGTGAATTGATCACGGAGACATCATTGAATATCTGCATCTTCGTCGACATGATAAAGTCGATCTCATTTTTGGTTGCACCGTCTGGACTTACCCAGGTCCACTTGCGGCATTCTCGCTTCTTAAAAAAGGAGTTCATCATATAGAGTCCTTCCTTCTCCATAAAGCTAGCCAGCAAGTGACCCCGGGAATTCCGATGCCCATAACCAAATTGCCCCACTCTCAGCTCATCACCGTCGCGTTTGCCCAATTTCGCGTTAAAATCTCCCATGACCACGGTGTAATGGGTTTTGTAGCCATGTATAGCCCGAGATATATCCTCGTACATGGCTTCCACCTCCTCATCGGGGTGCGACGAGGTCGGAGCGTATACCTGTATGACCTTCAGCGAATACCGCTTGGATATTCTGAGTATAAGGTACGCTACCCTGCTCGACACACTCTCGATATTTACCACGTTGCATTGGTCACGAGAGATTTGTGGACGATGAACCCGACACCACCTTGGGACTGTTGGTCGCCCTCCCGGTAGAAGAGCAAGTTACCGGAATTGAGAACTATCGAGTCCTCCCCCTGTCTTCGGACTTCGGATAGGCCTATGATATCCCATCGCAACTTGCTCAATTCTTCTTCCAGCTCGACAATCTTCTCGTCGGTCCGCAGTGTGCGCGTGTTCAGTGTTGCCAGGGCCAATTGTCGTTGGTGGTGGTAGCCCGATCTCTTCCGGAGATTCTTCGCACCCGTTGCCCCGCCGTTACCATGGCCGCTACCATAACCAGGACTAGCAGGGCCGCCGGGGACTAGGGGCCGGCTTTTATAGGTGTGGTTCATGATGGGGGGATTTAAATCCATAATCGCCACGCTTGGCAGGCGTATTGGCGATCGCAGTGGCGGAAGTCTTTAGAGCTGGACGCTGCTGCCCATCTAGCATCTAGGATTTTCTTCCGCCAGGTTCGGATGGTTTGACCGCCATCTTTCGGTTGACTGCTTGCGCTGGGGGAGATACTATGATGAGTATCTACTCGTCAGATTAACTCTCCCAGTGGGCGGTGGGGTCGTCACGTCCCGACGCCTATATTATTGAGGGTCTATATATAATGTTAAAGCTTCTGTTTACGGTTCCGCGTATTGGTTTGAGCAACAAAAGTTACCGTTATGTAATCTTATTATGTTGGATAAGTTATATCGTCAAGTTCCATAATAAATGGTTCAGTAGTTTGCGTGAAAGAGTAACAAACTTCCATTCATACATCCAAGCGCTTTCATAAAATTTCACAATTTATAAGATAAGATATACTTTTGTATGTTGACCCTTAGTAAGACGCTATCTTATAGCGTCTTACGAAGACGTTTGCTATCCTTCAAAGTGTTAAACATGTTCTCATTTGTTAAAAATATCATAAACGTACTACAAAACATGAAATCAAAATATGTTTATGAATTCTATTCTCATATTCAATAACCTTTGTTGCGTAGCGTAAGATCAGCAAACAAAATATCATCATCATTATCAGCCTGCTGTAGGCCACTGCTGGATATAGGCCTCTCCAGTGTCATGCCACTGAGCCCGATTTCTTAAGTAATTGAGTACAAGTACAAAGACCCATTAGACACTTACTTGAGTCCCACATTCCAGTGATAAATTAATTTAAAACTGACATATTACTCCAGGGGGTGTTTAGTGGGTGGTGACACTTGTATTCTATGCCGTGTGGTTGACGGCAACGGTCACCACCCCCTATCTTCCCGTGGGTGTCGTAAGAGGCGACTAAGGGATAACACGATGCCAATACCATCTTTGCGTAGAGACGGAAAAATCGACATCAAACCCTATACGACTGCCTCGTTGGTCTTGCGGCATAAATGTGCGCGTGGGATCGGGAGGTCCCGGGTTCGATTCCTGGGCCGGGCAGTGTTATTGGGCTTTTCTTTCACGAAATTCTCAGTAGCAGCACGGAGTCTGGAAATGTGCCCGGTACGGCAATAGGCTCGCCCCTTATTACGTGGGACTAAAGTATATCTGGCGAAAAGTGGGTGTAGAAATACACTTCTGCCTACCCCTTCGGGGATAAAAGGCGTGACGTTATGTATGTACGTATGTATGTATATTACTCCAATAACATGCTTTAAGAAAGTCGTAGTCGTAGGTAGAAACCGTTCCGGACCATTTAAGGCCATTAGGGGGCGGTACGATAAAACAGCCACAAGCACAGATGTACTCGAAATTTCTACGAGCGAGCGTTTTAATAGTTTAACTTGTATCTATATGGAAGGAAACTTGTCTGTCTGTGAATGAACAAGTATATTGTGTGAATTTCTTTTTGGAAGAGAAGGTGTCTAATTCCTTAAAATAATAAAAAAATGCGAGTAAGATCCGTTTAGTAAAATTGTATGATGTACAATATACAACCATTACTATATATTTTGTTGTTATTTCATTAAAAAGCAAATTAAATTTACAGCAAATGGAAAGTAGAGAGCTGGAAGCAATTAACCTTTTAATACAAAGATAACCACAACACAGCTAAGGAAAGGTTACGTCAAATAAAGCAACACCCGCCCCGTGAGATCTCCACCTTGTCGTGGTGGGGGGCTCATTAACCGTGGGTTTGAGGTACACTCACGATGAAGCTAAGCGGGATCCCGAGACCCCTCTCGGGATCACGCTCCACGTGGGTTTGGGTGAGGCCTGCGTAGGATGCGTCCCAAGGTGCGGGTGCGGGGGACAGTTCTGTCTGTCCCTCGCAGTCAGGTGCGGTCGCGGGAGGAGAGGCTTGTCGGTGTTGCGTTGCCGCGCGCCCTATCTCCCGCGACCAAATGGGGGCGCACCATTGTTGCGTCGCGGTGGGGCCGTAGAAGAAGAGGAGATGCGGTGTTGCGTTGCCGTCCTCCCTATCCTCTGCGGCCGCTGGGTGTTTTGGCGACGGAGCCCAACACCTTCATCCACCGCCAAGGGGGTTTCGTTCGGGGCCCGCCTGACCATCTGGCGAGCCAATACCCGTCAGAGGGTAGCGAGGAATGCTTCGGTGAAACTCTACCCTCCGACACATGGGTACATGAAGAGCACGGGTTGGTTTTTAGTCAGTAAGAGTCTGACAGTCCCCTCGGTCCTTCCCCCTAGGGCGGAGGGACTCCATGAGGATTTTCCAACCCGACACCAAAAAAAAAAAAAAAAAGCATACTATAGATAGAGCTTCAGCTTCTTCTTCTTGTTCTTTCTTTCTGGTCTCTCCACAGCCGAGATGGTTTAGAAGTCTGCAAGTAGCATAATTGTGCTTAACTGAATATTATCTCTCGAATAACTATTCGAGAGATAATATTCTAACTCCAATATCAGTAAGTACTGATGTTGATTAGAAGAATATCTTGGGTGAATTTAATTTTAAAAGAAAATATATCCTAACTAAATCTAACGTAGAGATGAGACTATAAACTATAGACTATTAGATCCCTATTTTGCATTTTTTATTAAAAAATATTGATAATTAGTACTCTACATGACAGCAAAAAAAAATGTATCGTCACTAGTGCATATTTCACAAGCAATCCGTCTAAATTGTTTTTGATATTTCATTAAAACCATCTGGTTTGACTCGTTGGAAACATCCCTATGGCTGTCATGTGTAACATTTTAATGTGTAAGTAATATATAAGTCATTCATCCGACAGACTTGCACATTAAAAAGTTGCTTGTGACTTACACCATAACTTATTTAATAACTGTTTCTGCGAAGTGTAAAATAGTGTAGTATACTACAACCAGCGTGAGCAGATCTCGCACAATAATAAACATGTTTACTGAAATGATCATGAGGACAGACAGACTTATGAACAGATTCTAGGATAACTCTTTCCAAGTTAATACTTGCCTAGACTTCTAACTAAGTTGTGACCTAGCTGCTAAGTTAGCTGTCAGACAAGTTTATGAAACAAAAAGTTACATGAATTTGTGTTTATTTTGGCTTTTTGTTTTGTAGGTCCTAATTTTCTTCTTGGTATCACTAAGGTTACATAGTTTACTATGGCTTTATCGAAAACATGGCGACAGCGTGACGTATCAGATATCTCAAACTAAAAGAAATAATTTTGTTTTGAAATACAGGCTTGTGGATGTTGAGGTGCCGTACTACAGGTACGTGGCGGAGCCTGTCCTGGAAAATGGTCATATCACGTTGTACTGATCGACCTATTATCACTGACAGGACTGTTGTTGCCAACAAACCTGACATTGTGTTGATTGATCGATCAGAGCGCCGCGCAATAATTGTTGATGTTGCCATCCCTCATGATGGCAATCTCGTGAAGGCCGAGAAGGACAAGCGGATGAAATATCAGGACTTGGCTCACGAGATTGTCGACATGCGGGATGTTGATTCAGCAATTATTGTGCCGATAATCGTTACAGTGAACAGTTTAGTAGCCAAGAGCCTCACCCAACATCTTAGGAGGCTCGCGTTGGATCCTTGGGTGAGGGGTCTGATACAGAAGGCAGTACAGCTGGACACGGCACGCATAGTGAGGAGGTTTCTTTCTCTCGAGCCCTAACCACCAGTAGCTTGAACCCTGTTCCCGATACTGGTGGGTTTCCATAGCATATTTTAATAGTTTTAAATGTTTTTTTTTTATATAATATATTTAAAAAGTGTGTCAATATGATGTGAGATGAGTATGAAATAAAGGTGATAATAATATTCTACCACTTACACACTTCACAATCTAGTCCCAAACTAAGCAGAGCTTGTACTATGGGTACTAGATAATGGATAAACATAGATATATACTTTTTTTGTAAATACATACATATTATACATAGAAACAGCTGCAGCAGCTGCCTGTTGGTTTTTGATAATCTCATTTTAAATACATCGTGTATTATGTAGACAAACCTATTTATGTTTTCTTTAGGTCGGCGGTTAGAATAAAACAGACGCACAGGTGCAATTAAGAGTTGTACTTGTGGTTATATCTTGTAGAACAGCACAAGTCCACGCCTCCTGCTTTTAACCGTAGCGGTTCAAGTTTATTCATTTTTGTAGCTAAAAAGTTCTATAAAATTTCGTCGTGTTGCGGTCATGTTCTATTTTGTTTTCTAAGCACATTGTTTTTTACTCTAAATAAACTATTTAATAATTTAGTAACAGAAATAATTTAATTAATAATAATACATTATTTTATGCACGTCATAGAAAAATCTGACTTCTTTGAGATTTTTAAATATTTTGTCAGTTTGCTAGAGAAAGGTGAGAATAGCTTGCCTAAATATAGATACGATATGACTATTAAGTATAACTTACTGGACTTATCTAGTATAGTTTCCTTGAATAAAAAAATTTAAAATGGGTTACCGGTTCTAGATTAGCGTATACATACATTTTTTATCTTCGTAATAATAGTAATTTGTCCGTGTGGTGACGGATTAAGAATACGAAATGTCACCACCCCATATCATCCCATGGGTGTCGTAAGAGCCGACAAATGGAGTATATTATGCAGAGAACAACACTGCAAGAGAAGGAAAACTTGATATAAACCCTATACCAACCCGTTTGGCCAGCGTGGTATAGTAGGCCAATTCCTCCTTTCAAAGGAGAGGCCTAGTCCAGCAGTGGACTATTAAGGCTGATATGATGAATAATAGTAAATATTTTTCTCTTAAAATATTTACTATTAATACGAACTGATGACTAAAATAATTATTGTCTCGTGCATAAGTGTCAAATAAGATCATTTTCTTTTTTATTTTACAATCACCTATGTTCTTGCCAAAGCTAGAAAGTCTGGTTGGTTTCACCGCTCACTGATATGTCCACGTTAAACTGATTTGTCAGATAGCTCATACTAATTTCTGTCCAATTTTGAATTATTTATCTGAAAGATAAGGTCTGTCAATAAATGGTGAAACTGGGCCTATATCTCTTATCAAAACGATTTTCCAAATATAATATATTACCCATTATAATTGAGTGATCTATTTTCAAAACGATTAGCCACGACCTCAAGCCTTACGATGCGGTTTTATTACCACAGCGAACCCTTTGGGGAAGTTTACCCATATTATAATGTTGTGTTACTTGGCGTCCCCACCTACTAGTGTAATATTAAATTTTCCATGGATATTATCATTTGATGGTGAGCCATTACCATTTGGAACGGGCTTTTACGTGTTTTCTGGGCACTCGGAGGAAATTGAATATATTTATTGTATAATACACTAGTGGTTTTAAATTCGTAATTCTGTTAAAAGTGTTCTGTTATTATTCAATAAATATGTAGAGTTAGGAATGAAAATATTTATAATGTAAACGTTGACATCGGTATGGAAAGGTACATGCATACATACATACATAGACTCACGCTTGTTTCCCCGAAGGGGTAGGCAGAGGCATATTAAACGCCTACTTTTCGCCAGTGTTTTGTTCCCACGTAATAGGTGGCGAGCCTATTGCCGCTTATCGGGATATTTTGTTTGCCAGAGCCTCGTCCGTTGATCGGCAGGTGCACCACTTGCAGGTGAGGTTGGCTTGGGACCCGAAGTTCTTGGTGGGAACCCTATGCACCCTAAAAAGTACATGCTTTTTGTGTTTTTGCGTTTATATCGCATAATTATGTAAAAGAAATTATCTCCCTTGACAGCTTCGGTAAGATGTTGCTGTGGTAAGTATAGAGACATAATTATTAAGGAATGCCTTGATTATTTTTCTAGATTTTTCTAATATATGTGTTTTTTTTTTTTAGAAAAGCTTGTTATTAGTTACGTATGTAAAAAATATTGTTTATAAAAATAATATGTACAGTCAGAGTAAAGATTTTGGTACAAAAACTCCTTTGTATAAATTTATTAGAAAAAAAATCATTTCATTTCTTTCCAATTTAATAAAAATACTACGACCCACGTTTCCTATCCAATTACGCCAAAAATAAGTAATAAAAGGAGAGTTTACGGGAAAATTATTTTCCTGTGGCAATAAATAACTCATACCGGTTAACTTGTTACCTCCAAATAGAAACCCACCTGTAACATAAACAATAATGCGAACACGTTTTATAAAATCTTTTACATCTCTCATGTTCGGTAAGCAGGTTCTTATTACCTCCAAATGGGGCTTGTAGGTGACTAATTAGCGCTCTAGGGTAACAATGTAGAGGAAAAGCCCTAGGGCGGTAAGTAATTAAAAAAAAACACTTCTTTCTTTCAAAAAGTTCGCGTACATCTAACCATCATACTGGCAATAGACATCATGCATTCAGCCTAATTACCAAAGAGGTCGCTTTGCTATTCAGCCTTGTCTTCGTCTGAGTTTAATCATCAGTCATCAATTTAAATAACGGCGAAGCTCAATTTCGTTCTTGAAAAAAAAGTTCTTTACTTGATTCTTTTTAATGAAAAAAGGCGGGAATACAAAACTTTTACTTTAAATATTGTTTATTTTTGGGATTTTTTTATGATTACGTGCTAATTAGGAAAAAACATGAGTTCTTCAAGTGATGAAGATATAAGCTGCACTCCCGATTCAATGAAATTGTTCTATAAATTTCGACAAATAAAATGTTTTTATTCTTCTAATGCCGGTTTCTTTCTACTTACCTCACAATCGAGATGTAATGCAAAATAGTTAGCTCGGGTGTAAGCACCAATTGCACCCTCGAGCTATAGGCGCCCTCGCTGCGCTCGTGCGCCTAAATATCTCGGGCTGCACTTGATGCCTTACAGCCCTTGGCTTGTTAATCTACTATTCTTTTTGTCAGCCTAAATACATTGCAAAATTTACATTTGGAGTCCTTAATGGGGTGATCCGTAGCACCACCAATGTATCAATAAGCGAGGTGAAGCACGGTCGTCACTATTTGGTTTAGGGATGGGTGACCGTTTGCAGAAAGATTCTATGTCTCGCAGAGCGCACATAGCAGTAATATCTGTTGCCATCAAGTTTTATGCCAGTCGCTTTAGGTAGCCAGTGCTTTTAGATACTTTGGTTTAAACCATATATAGTATCAAGCCTTCGGCTAGCTAGGTCAGTCGTTGCATAGTAAACTATTCATTACAATCGGTTCGAATTCAGAAATTCTTTCTAAAACCTACTAAAAATCGCTTAAAAAGTTATGTAACTTATGCGGTTTCAGATTAGCGTATTTTTCTGCGCGTATACGGTCATTTCAGCATACGCGCTTAGACGCGCGCTACATTACACGCTTCCAAAAACTGGACTCGCATAAACGGGCATATTTCAGCATGTTCGCTCGAAACGGTAGTGATATCGTGTCAGTATAGCGCTTATACGAGCTTAGAAGCGCATCAACGCTCGTACGAGTTGCGCGTGTGCCAAAATGCGCGCCTATTCGTGCATACATGCGCTTCCAAAAACGAGCTTATACGCGCATTTATATAAAACGCTAGTTTGAAACCGCCCATACTTTCGGTGAATATTTAAAAACACTTTAACATCTTGCCAAATAAATTACCTATGAAAACTGCATACAAAACGTTCAAACACGTAACATTACACTTATTATTAAAATAGACAACAGCATATTCTTGCTAAAATAAACATTTAGTTAACATTCGCAACGCTTTCGCCGACGAGACACCACCAAATATCCGCCACCGACGTCAAAACGTTACTGCGAATGCGTTATTACATTGTTCAACCTCTCGATGAATTTATTATTGTTTGAAAACAGTATTGTTGCTCAGCTTCGTATGTATATACTATATGTATAAGAATATCGCCTGTGCTGACCTATTTTGGATGCCATTTAAAGGTATTTATAGAGACAGCAGTGAACAATCAATTTCTTTGTTGTGTTGAATTTGTTAATTTATTTTCGTTATAAAGTGGTATTGTAAGTTGTGTTTTGGGCTTTTGTCCGAATTTTAGGGAACAATATCGTCATGACTTTATTTAAATATGGTTTTATATAAGAATTTTATATTATAAAAATACTAATTATATAAATTATAAAAGGGTAGGTCTTTGTGAGGTATCTCACAGAATCCATTAATAAAAATAATTTTGTTTTACTTTATCATCGCCTATTTACTTTTATAAACTGTTAAATTGGTCTATGAATTAGGTGTACTCCTAAGGCATAGTAACAACTCAGTCCTAGATTGACACAATTTCAGACCATCTTTGAAAGCAGATCGTCTTTCATATCAAAACATTATTGGTCCAGCAAATTTCAGGGACACATACGTTCCAAAACCTTGCATTAGTTTACATATACCAAATAACTTCTATGCAGATAAGACCCGGGCTAAACTTCGGACTATTTATAGTGCATGTTTTGTAATGAGGCTGCCTGGCTTTAGACATAAATTTGTGCCTGCATGTAACGAACAAACTAAGTCGCCTACGCTCGTGCAAGCTTGCATAAATTTCGGGCCCATTATCTTGTTTGTGCAAGTGTGTAGGCCTCTATACTGTTAAGTTGGTACAAGACGCATATCACCTTTTGTTCTTATTGGGAACAAGTCATTTTAACTAGGGCAAACTATTTTACATTAAGAAATAGCAATAAGCTGATGACGGATAAAGAATGCAAAGTGTCACTACCTCTTTCTATTCTGTGGGTGTTGTAAGACGCGACTGAGAAAAATACTCGAAACAAACAGTACCTTTGTGAAGAGATAAAAAATTCGACATAAAACTCTATCAATGCGTTTGGCCAGCGTGATGTGGTAAGCAAAATCCTCCTATTGACTCACGATACTGTAATGGTGTTGCTGGCTACACCAAATTAATTAGTAATATATAGTTCTTAGGTTGCATACTTGTTTCCACATGTGTTTGTCTTAGCGCTACGATGGCGCCAACGTTATGCAATTAGTAAACTCATAAATTCTAAGAGGTTGACAAATTTATAAGAATTATGTGACAGGCATATGAGTAAAGAAATAGCAAAACTCAAAATATTGGCACTGTAGTGTTCACATGCGGTATAGTTGAGGATCATAAAAAAAGGGGATCAACGATAAGAAACGGGCCCTATCAGGTAGTAAGGGTTCGAGAGGCGTTGCGTTAGTTGTGTTTGACTGGACAGTCGGGCCTTAGGAGGCGGGGCTAGTCGGGTCCCAGGACCGCGTGACGTGGTAGTGGTGGTGTTGGATGGGTCAGTCTTAGGACGCGGAAGAGGGCAGATCTCGGGAACGGACTCGCGTGGTAGTTCAGACAGTCGGTCTTAGGCCGCGGAGGTGGACAGATCTCGGGAAAGCGTGGCATGTAGTTTAGGAAATACGGGTTTGTGGTGTTTGGAGATGGTCGATGTGAGTACGCGAAGCTAGGCGGATCCCGGCGGGTGACGAGATGCGGCGTGTTAGGTTGGGAAGTATGCGTAGGGGTGGAGAAGAGTTGGCTTGGAGGCACGAAACGTATCGTACCTAGATCTAGGCGCGACAAGAGTGTTCGGCAAGAATTGAGAATGAGTGTTAATTACTAACAAGGAGCGGGCTTCAAGAAAAGGTATAGGGCGACGAGTGGCAGAGTAGCAGTTACCGGGTGAGAAGTCCTAACGAGGTATGACGCTGTTGATCCCGGTGAGTGTCTGATACTTAAATTTAATCACTAAAAGTCATTGTATAAGTTTTATATAATTACACATTACAAATATGTATGTACTGATATCCCAGGCTGAATAAATTACTATAAACAATGTTATTTATTAATATATTTGGTAGAATTGCTATAATATATCAGTTTATAATAGTTAGTTATATAATAACGATTACAGACTGACTGACTGGGTGCACCTGGCTTAGCGTAGGTCCTGTATGGCCGAGAGAGTGTGATATATGTAAGCCACGGTTTGATGGTTGTGTTCTCGGCTCTGCCCCGGGACCCAGCGTACGGAGATTGAGAGCGGAGAGAATACAAGTATCCTGCCAATGGATCTGCGTATGTGTGATTAGCTTAGGATATTAGGCTTGCGGAGAAGTAAGAGTGTACGCAGGTCTGGTATGAGTTACCTCGGCTTTGCCCCGGTACACAGCTACCGGAGATTGAGAGCGGAGGGGTTTCACATGCTTGATTTGTGACCACGGTCTGGTATGAGTTACCTCGGCTCTGCCTCGGCACCCAGCGTCCGAGATTGAGAGCGGAGAGGTTTCACATATCTCGCTTGTGGGTGTGTGGTTATGAATGGTGTATAGTTAACTATGTGGTATTCGGGGTACTGGTAGGCATCGTAATCTAGTTAGAAGCGAGGCAATCCCATTAAAGACATATATTATTTTGATGTCCTCTTTTCACTCTTAGAAGTGTTTACACTTGGTAAATGCTGTCAGTAGAGACATGTCCCGTCAAACCTGGACGAGTGTCATAGATTATGCGCGGAGGAGGGGCGCTTTAATCAGGGCCACTGGGGGCCCTCTGACATTTTAAACCCAGTTAATAAGAAAACTAAAATTTTAATCAGCCTGGGGTCCATAGGATACCGCTACAATACTATGTGGCGCAAATTAGGAGAGACCTATGTCCATTAGTGGATTGCAAAAGGCCCTGTGATTAGGTATTTGGTAACTTACAATTCTATCGTGACGCAAATAAAAGAGGCAAAATAAGTAATAATGGCTAAATAAGGAAAATTATTTCTGGGAATAAGTGCACATTCATACCGTGAATAGCAATAATTTCCGAATAGGAAATATTTGGTGCATTGGCAACGAAATCGACTTCTATTTAATGTATAGCGCTATTTGCAGTGTACTTTAGCAGTACTATTTCTGCAAATAAATTTATGGCCTGCAGAAATATAATAATGTCAATATTAAATATACCTTTTCACTGTTGCAATCACATACCTACTTATCGAATGCCGTCATCATGTAAAAACACCATTTAGAAATAATTTGGATTGATATGGACATATTGGACATGTTACGCGGAGTGTTGTGTATGTAGGTAATAAAGTGAAAGTAGAGGGCCTAAAAGGAAGAGGGAGGTCAAGCAAAAGATGGCTGAACTGTATAAAGTTATCTGAACTGTGTAGAAGCGGTAAATAACGGGTGATAGATAAGAATGGGAGTGCAGGACGTATTGCAGTCACTCCAAAAAATAGGAGACCAGGGCAAGAGGATGATGATACTAGTACAGGACAAAGGAATTAAAAATGTATGTGTCGAAGAGTTAAAATACTTACCTAAGAAGGATATAACACATACAAAACGTATGTATTCTCAATTTTGTAGAGTGAGAAAAGAAAATTGCAATGGTTCGTCCATTGCATTTTTCTTCTTTCATTCTTTATCTTCGCTAGCTGTCCGCAGCAAAACCTTTAAAGTCTGCACCACACTATAAACTAACCGAAAACTTTAATCCAACCAAACGGCCAAAATGTTTACCCGTGAAATACAATCGTCGGATATAACATAGCAACGGGCCGTTTATAAAAATACACTATGTAGGTGCTCGTTTGGCCGGCACTCGCTCGTAGATCATTCGACAATGCCAAGTTGGACCACAGTACGGCATCTGTTATTTTTTTGACTAATCTTTTGGTTCATTGGACGGTATTTATGGTAAGGTTGGTAATTTTTGGTTGTCATGTGGATGTGGAGTAAAATTAATAGGGAGGATAGAACGATTTGGCAAACGGCGTTACACTTATAAGGCTCATTTTGGGGTGTTCTATCATAATCGCCACACTTGGCAAGCGGATTGGCAATTCACAGAAGTCTTGGGTGTTACACCCAGCTGCCCAGTTTTGTATTTACTCCCGCCTAATTATGAATGCTTTGACCGCCATCTTTCGCTTTATAGTCGATTTTGTTGAGATCGCGGCAGTGGCTGGACGCTGGTGACGCAAGATAGCTCTATGATGTCCAGCGGTGGACGTCTTTTGGCGTTGCTGAAGCATATTTAAGTTATTCAAGGTTACGAAGCACCCCGTAATGATCGCCTTACATCAGTAACTTTGGGCGAACTGCGAATACGAGTAACTTTATACACTATTCTGTTAAAATTACTACTTCTGAAGTTACTAGTCTACAAATTGAAGAAACACACTGGGTTCCTTTTGAAACTCTTGTAATTCCTAGTTTTAGGCCAATATTCGCAAATCGCACTAAGAACTTAAGCGGACTATATTTGCTCTTTACTTCAAGACTCGTCTACTTCGGCAATTTTTGGGTAACTTGTTCTATTTTGACCAATGATAAGTTTTACTAACATACATATTTCTGTATCTGTAAAATCATTAAAAGATTCAATAGAATAGATTGTCCAATTAAAAGCGCTATCAATATTATCCAGTTGTCAATCGCATCGTTTATCTGCATTATATTGAAGCACCACGCTTCGATGGGCCAGTTTGACATACAAATACATTTAGGTTCTTTCTGCTAATTATGTCGTGCCTGATAGATGTCGCCAGTGTTGACTTTGTTCGATATTAAATAGCTTCAGTTGTACTCATGTACCCAAAGCTCTTAGTTAAACGTTAAATTTTTCTAGTTTAGTATCGAACGCAAAATTTAACGTAAGTGAATCTTGTGCAGATTATATGATGAGGATGATAATAGGGCTGACATTAACAGACCGAAACTTGATGTTAATGAGAATGAATAGTACTCAATTTGATTGTCTAACAAATCCTTATTTAAGGGAAGCGTCTGGCGGACATATTTCATGACACTCATGACTAACGGCCATTTTCAATATTCGATCAATACATGGATTTTGAGATTCGAGATTCGTGTTTGACATATTTTGTATGGAGCTTATGTCAAAAATGAATCTAAAATCTACAGATCTATGTATAGATTGAATATGAATTCTGTAGTAAGTAGTACCTCTTTAGAGAAAACTATTACTAGAATACTATAAATTATACTACCTCTGCCTCCGTGGTCCAGTGCATAGCGAATACGTCTGCTTATCGGGAGATCCCGGGTTCGATTCCTAGGTCGGATAAAAGTGTTATTGAATCTTGCCGAATTTTATTCTCAGTAGCAGGTCAGAGTCTCATAATGTCGGGCACATTACGAGAATCCGAGCTGCTGAGTAACGGCAAAAGGCTCGCCCCCTATAACGTCGGACATCAATTCGACCATGGCGAAATGTGAGTGTAATAGTGTATTAATAACCTCTACTTACACCCACCTATATAATGAGTTAAACTATATCATAATTTATTTTCATCAATTATTTTCGTAGAACTACCAAAATTTTCGCATCCAAGTAGACCAGTTTATAACTACGGGATTAAGCTTCTTAGTATTTTGTTATGTTGTAAGTCGAGACACATTGAGAAACTTGTCTATTTCTATTGAAGCTCAGAATTTAAATGACTAGATTTGCACAGACTAATCTGGATAATCTGTTTATAATAATTGGTGTAACCTTAGATTCTAGATACAGGCTTTAGTACCTACTTATTGTCAAAAGTTGTAATCAAGATAATTATATCGCGACGAAGATTAAAATTGTCTGTAAATATTTAAATTACTAGTTTCTGCCCGCAACTATGCCCGCGTGAGTGGAGTTTGCGCGTCAAAAGGGTGCCTATCTGCGATTCTGATGATTTAACTGCGTTAATAAAAAAAATACCAAAATCAAGTGCAGTACTGTTGGTTACATAGACATTCTGATAAACTCGGAATGGTTACTAAACTACGTTATCTCATGAAGTCCGTCGATATGTAGTTGTAAACATATAGATACCACCTTTAATTTGTATGAAATCTAGCCAACAAATCTAACTGAAAAACAGACCATTTTTTATATGAAATTAGCATACTATAAAAGTAATTAAAAACGAAAAGCAATATTACGATAAATAGGATCTATGGTATTGCAAAGACGTATTTCGCAGGAATGCATAAACATTCGAATTTTTAGGTATTGTGCTCGCCGTATAATGTACAAATTACATCTAGCTTTATGACGACAACTATCGATGGACCAATAATTAATATCAGCTACTATTTGCACAGTATGTTGGCAAATTCGGCGTATCTTTCAAGAATATCTACCAAAACTATTCACACCACTTTACAGAGAAATCAGATGAACCCATACAATTAACAGCAATTGCAAATTGCTTAATAATTTTCAAGGTAAGTATAGAGCTGACCAGATGTTGCTTCGAAATTTTGTAAAACTTTCAAGGAATACTATTCCGTATTGCTCTAGAAATAAGGTTTGTTGTCGTATTATAGGTTTAATCGGTGTTATCATTAATTGAGAGGTCAGCGTTGCTTTTAGTACCTGCAGAACATCTTAGTGCCAGGTTATGGTTTCCTTAAGTAGGTTTTGTTTTGTTCATATTACAGAATTCTGCTTATTTCGCTAAACATTATACGAATGGAAATGGTTCGAAATAATTAAATGCTATTCCTTTGCAACAACGACATTGCTTAGTAGTCAAAAGTTGGTAAAGTAAAATGCAACCCTTTGTCTAAACAGAATTGAAAACTAAACAATTTTGTACCGATGGCAACGGGTTTTTGAAAATAATTTTACGTGTTTTTCACTGTCATTTTCTTTAACCCACATCTAGGAAAGTATCTCTTACCTCACTCTCCATGGAAAATTGTGGAAGAGTATGGGGTCCTTGACCTGTAATAAAATGGTGCGAAGCGTGAGGATTCTTTGAAATTAAAGTGTAGAAACGTTCTTGGAGAACAATAGTCTTCCATGGTAAGAATAAGGTGTCCTCACCATTTTTGCGGTCCAAATGTGGAACTTTATTGCAGGGAAAAGCCATAGAGAATATCAGGGAGATGTACTATCAGGTAACCAATGGAAAATTATGTCTTACTAATTCGTCCTGATAGCTTTATTGACAGTCGTGAAATGGGGCCAGAATGAAGCAGAACATTATGTGTGTATGTTTGTTTGAGCTCACTCACACAAACACATACACATATATGAGTATGTTCGTTAGTGACTTGACTGCACGGTTGCCTTAGTAGTTTAAGCCTCATCACTTGACACTGTGCCGAGTGTTGTGGGTTCGATCCCTACACCAGACAACACTTTGTCATCCTCCTAGCGTTATCCCAGTCTGAACCCGGGATCTGCTTTCTAATCTAACCGAATTATACTCACTATTAGCTTTTCCACACAGCGACTGCCTGTCTGACCTCCGCAACCCAAAGGGATAGCTATATTCCGTGGTTTAGACTAGTTTCAGTTTACTCATAGGAACTGACTCCCTATAACGACTGCCAAAGATCGTCATGTCAGCCAGGACCGAAGGCATAACGTGCTCTCCGAGGCACGGGGCAAGCGATAATTTACAATTCAATATGCACGTAACTCTGAAAAGTCATTGGTGCGCGCCGTGGATTTGAACCCGATACCCTTTGCCAGGCAGCCTGCTGGTATCTCCACTAGGCTATCGCTTCTGTTGCTATCACCACTAGGCTATCGCTTTATAATTTGTGTATAATATATAAATTGCTATTTTAACTCTGGGTATTCATTGTGTCAAAAGCAGCGATAGCCGAGTGGAGAGACGGACAGACTGCTATGCAGAGGGTCTTGGGTTCGAATCCACGGTACGCACCGATGACTTTTCGGAGTTAAGTGCGTATGAAATTGTTAATTATCGCGTGCTAATCGGTGAAGGAAAACATCGTGAGGAAACCTGCATGTCTGAGAGTTTTCCATGATGTGGTCGAAAGACATGTGAAGTCTGCCAACCGCACTAGGCCGGCGTGGTGGACTATGGCCTTACCCTTCTCATAAGTGAGAAGAGGCCCGTGCCCAGTAGCGGGACAGTATAAAAGGCTGATGATGTGATTCATTGTGTCCGTTGAATGCATGTTTCTGAAGCCGCCGCGACACAGGACTTACTACTAGAGCGAAAGATGTCTTAAAAAAAAAGCAAAAGAAATAGGTATGTACATACTTTTATCAAGAACAAATGCGTGGTGCAACGTAGCGGGTATGTCCCCTGAGAGTACACAGAGTGACACAACAACAAATCTGTTATGAACGTGCGAGTGTTGATAAGTAACAACTGTCATGTTAGTCTGACTCTGGTTTAGAGAATAGGGTAAGAACCCCCGAGGAAAGGGTTAGAAATACTCGCAAATTTCGCAATTATAATTTTCACATTGTAATTCACTTAGGTACAGAGCCTGACTAATTCATACTCAAATTATCAAATTCAAATTCAAATTATTTATTTTGTGAACATAGGTCATTACAGGTGTTTTCAATATACATATGTGTACAGTCCATGTTCCGCCGATAGGCATACAAAATTTGGTGAAATAAATTGAAAAAGTAATGAAAAAAATGTCAATAAAATAGAGAAAATGTCACAACAGAATAAAATAAAAGTACAGAATGTCAATCGATTTCATAACAAATTGAGTAATAATAACGATGTGAAAATAATAAAAATTATAAAAATTGGTCATCCAGATACTCCTTAACTGAATAATATACTTTGTCATTTAGTAGCTTAAATAGTTTGTTTTTGTATTCATTAATATTCTTGTTGTTTTTAATATGACAAGGAGTTTATTATACAGCTTTGGTGCCATAGCATAGATACTTTTGTATGCGAAAGTAGTTCTGGTGAATTATGTTTTTAAGTTATCTGAGCGACGTTGACTTTCTACATGTCTAAACAAGTGAATATTGGTTCTTACGAATATCAAAACCTCATAGACATACAGCGACGGTACTGTCAAAATCTTTAAGTCCCTGAAGTGTGGTTTACAGGTATCCGTTTGTTTTAGTTTGCAGATGGCTCGGACGCATCTTTTTTGTGCCAATAATACCGCGGATATATTAGTAGCATTGCCCCAGAATATTAGTCCATTCCTTAACGTGGAGGCTTTATATCCGTGGTATGCTGTAAGGAGAGCATTTTTATTTGCAATTTTACCTAGCATGTATAGAGCGTAAGAAAATCGGTAAAGCCTTAAACAAACACTGTCAATTTGGGTTTTCCATGTCATATCACTATCGATGTGCAGTCCTAAAAACTTTGTCATATTCGTTTCCAGTACTTCCTTTGTATTGGATTTGGTACTGTGTTTGTTTTCTTTGTCGGAGTTTGAAGTCCATTATCTTAGTTTTAGTTAAATTAATTTTAAAGTTATTGCCATTTAACCATTCTATAAGTGAAACTAGGTTTGTATTTATGTCGTCTTGAATTTTTTTAAAATTAACCTCGTCGAAAACAATAGTGCTATCATCTGCAAATAAGCATATCTGATGACTGGTTACTTTAGGGAAATCGTTAATGTAGCAGATAAAAAGTAATGGACCTAGCACCGACCCTTGTGGCACACCATACGAAATTTCTCTTGTACTTGAGGAGTATACAGTTTCAGTTTTGAACTTGATATTTACTTGGCTGATTTGAGTAAACTGTTTTCTGCCTTCCAAATACGATCGTATAAGCTCGAGAACATTACCTCTAATGCCATAACTGTAGAGTTTTTTTACTAATATTTTATGGTCGACGTAATCAAAAGCTCGAGTCATGTCCATGTACATTGCAGCAACTGGTTTTTTGTTGTCCATGTTATGGTGGATTTTTCTAAGAAAATGGTACACTGCCATATTAATTGTTTTATTTTGTCTGAACCCCATTTGTTCGTTACAAAATATGTTGTTTTTTTCAAAATAATTGTTAAGTCTATTATAAATTACCTTCTCGAGAATTTTTGAAAATATCGGAATTAATGCCACCGGTCTATAATTACACATTTTTGTTTTATCTCCTTTTTTGTGTAATGGCTTAATTATTGATATTTTGAGAGCCTCTGGAAAAACCCCATTTTCTATACAGATATTTATTATGTCACTTACTACTGGTGCCACTATAGGACCCACTGATTTGATCACGCTTGTTTTAATATCATCATACCCTGTACTGTTTGTATTTTTGAGGTTATTTATTATAGTTACCATTTCTTTTGGGGCTTTTGGTTCCATGAACATCGATTTGTGTGATTCTAAAACATTCGTATTATTATAAATGCAAAGATGTATTTGTATGTTTGTAATTCTTTCACGCCGCCTTTTACGCTTTCCTACAAAAGATAGGGTATTTCCCGATTAAGGTTTAGGAGTATAATTCTGCCGTCATAACGTAAAAGGGCACAACTAACATTTTGTAAATCAGGAGAAAATCGAGTTTAAAATATTTCTTAGTTTTTGTCAAAAATAAATTACGGTATCGTAGTTATAGAAAACGTATGAATAGAAATAGTAGCGTCTGTATGAATTCTATAAGATGATTTACGTATTTTATTTTATTTTCACTGTATTTATTCAATAATCTACATTTTCCATTTCAACCTAACTTAAAAAATATTGTAACATCATTAATATTACGTATAAAAGGCATAATTAACCAAATGTGACTTTCCATTCTAACATTTTGGGGAAAAAGTAAAATTTTACTATTCATTGAAGTTTACGTGGGTAGGCAAAGTCTAATCATTTACAAAGAACGCTAAACAGACGAACCCGTTGCTCATTTAATACATAAATAAATACCAGGCAGATAAGGTATCTTAAATTTAGTAGCCCATAAGTCATATAAGGTAAACACCGGCTATAAGACTAAACCGTAGCGTGTAAACTTAGAACCTTTGTTTAGCACGCATTGTTTTGATGTGTCCCAAAAATTTATGTTGCCAACATAATAGGGCGCTTTGTTCGAGGCTTCTGTGACTTTGAGAACTATTATGTTGGTAAGTTAAACATTTAATGGCGCTTTTTTCTGTTTACACTAACTTTTGTTGAAGTAAATTTTGTTAGTTTAAAGTTTTGCTGATTTATTTGTAACTTTAACTGCCCTTGAATGCAGCCTTAAACAATTGGGCATCGTACTAACATGTACAAATATTTAAATATTTCCCACACACCATCCCTGCACCTGTTATCGATTATATACAAAATCTACATTGTCATGATTCTTAAATGAGATGGATATAATTTTTGTATATTAAATACCAAACTATGGGCATTAGTTCGATAAAAAGTACCGAAACCGCAAAACCAGTACTAAGCAGAATAAAAATAAATATTATTCCCTCATCCTTAGCTAAAGAGCAGCAATAGCTGAGTGGAGAGACCGACAGACTGCTACGCAGAGGCTTTCGGATTCAAGTCCACGGCACGTACCAATGACTTTTCGAAGTTAAGTGCGTATCAAATTGTTAATTATCGCTTGCTTATTGGTGAAGGAAAACATCGTGAGGAAACCTGCATGTCTGAGAGTTCTCCATAATATTCTCGAAAGACATGTGAAAGCTGCCAACCCGCACTAGGCCAGCGTGGTGGACGTATGGCCTTACCCTTCTCATAGGGAGAAGAGGCCCGTGCCCAGTAGTGGGACAGTATATAGGGCTGATGATGATGATGATCCTTAGTTAGGTCACAAGTCTACGCCCGCAGACACACGCAGGCATGTTTATCCTTACCGACAGTTCGGACCATATTTATTCAAACCATTATTAAATTTATTCTTTATTTTTCTTTTTTTTTTTTGTTAAGAAAACTTCAGCACTAGGAATAATCATTCTTGTGTCGCGGGCGACTACAACCAACGGACACAAAGTATACCCAGACTCGAAACAACGATTTATTGATCTCAGAAAGTATTGTCTCGTATGGGGATCGAACCCGCAAAACTCGGCGCAATGTCAAGCGGTGAGGCGGCCGCTTAAACCACTACGCCCACCATGCAGTCAAATTAGCATATTCAAATCAGCATGAGGTATATTTACTCATTTTGCCTTATATAATTAGCCTCACTTTTACGATAACGACGTGAAATAATTTTCATCCATCCGGTAAAAACTATAAAATTATATCGCATGTCATAAAACAGAATAGTTTATGTAAAGTATTGACACCTGCTCAGCTGTGATAAGGTTTAATTATTCGACCAAGTAACGCATTAAACCATTATTTATGAGACACACCACACGGTTGTCTATTGTTTACCCGAAGATTATATACCATAATCATCATATTCCCGAATTTCATTTACCCGTATTTCATTTGCTCGAATGTTTTCTTTGCCCTAAAAGACATATGACATACTTTTAATTGCCAAAAACTTAGATACCATAAGATACGAGTGCCATACGTAATGTTTTTCATATTTTTAATTGCCATAATAATTATTACACATAATATTTAAACGCCATAATTATTTGTTTCTCTTTCACACGTACTTTTCTAACATATAGTGTTAAAAAAGTACACGTCCCTTTGGCAGGCGTACACGGAGACATACGTCCAACGCGCAGAGGCCCTTTGAGAGTTTTTATCTAGGGTGTGATGGGACATCTACTGTGAAGCCTCCATAACTGCACCACGAAGTACAGCCACGGATTAGCCGCAGCAGGTGTAGGACTATTGCTACTTGTATGGAAACTAATTACTCTGGGCTATTGTGATGGGTGTTCAATTGATAAGTGAATATGGAAACTATGCATGAAAACTGGCGTCTGCCCTAAGTACTCTTATAGTACGTCGAAAAGGGGCAGACGGTGACTCACCAACTCCCTTGATGGGCCCTCTCTAAATAGCCATCATGGTAAACGAAGTCTGCCATAAAGGCAGCCAGAGGGCAACACCAGTGCGTGTGGCTAGGGGTATATAGCGGTGCGGCACCGGTTTCGCCATTGCGGGTCGTGACCCGGAGCGAGTTTCCCCGTAATTACGCCTTGAAAATGACACTTCCACCCCCGAGCTAATAGCTCTTGTGACTTCCCTCTGGCCGGCCGCCTAAGGCAAGCCAGAGTCGAGAGTCCTGCGGGTGATCTTGGAAATCCACTCCGACCAGCCAACAAAGGCAAGCCGGAGACGAGGCTCTGACCGACTCTCTGAATCATTCGGGACCGCAGTGTCGCCACACACATTCAGCTCGCCACAAAGCTGCCCTGCGGTTTGTGAGCTTTCTTTTCATCTTGTAATACATATTTATATGGCTACGTATCAAACTTAGCCCACATTTTTCACACTAGTTTAATAAACTGAAGTTGACGGAGGGCTCCTATTTTCGTACTGGGGGTCAAAATAGAACCTAACATAACCTATTTAGTCACTGGAATTACAGACTATAATCAAGAAAACATTATCAAATTCAAATCATACTTAAGAAGTCTATCCTTTTCAGATGTATCCTAAACCACCGATCCAAACATTGCTTATAACTACTTCATTGATATATTCGCATTATTATACCAACAATGTTTTCCCGAAAAAATAATTTCTGTCAATGTAAATAAAAAGCAAAAGTGGATATCTTCTGGTGTAAAAATATGCTGTAAGAAAAAACGTTGACGAGAGTTGTGGCGGTACAGAATGAAGCCAACCTCACAAAACAAAAATCTACTGATAAGCTATTCAAAATTATTAAGAAAAATAATAATACTAACAAAACGTTCACAAAATGACTATAAAATAAAGACAAAATAAATCAAAAACCACTTGGCAATTAATAAATCAATCAAAACTAAATATACCAAAGAGAAACATAGATAAATTGAAGATAAATGTATAATATATTACGGACCCTACATTTATTTATTTTATTTTTACTTTTTATTATTAGTTCACTAAACCGGACATAACACTTAAAATAACATCGGATATCACTTAGAAATACAAGTAATAGTGTATGACCTTCTTGAAGTGAACACAACATGCTTTATAAAAATAGACTTAAGTTTTTTAATTAATAGCAAATTTATTTAATAACTATTTTATTGATAAGATACAGCCGTTACCTACAAAAAGAAGAAATGAAAGAGCTCCATGTTTATGGCTCCGAGTAAACCACATGACATCCTAAAAATAATTTTAAACAAACAGCGTAGGTCATGATGGTATATCTACAAAAATAGTAAAATCAGTAGCTCATGAAATATGTGGCCCATTGAGTCATATCATAAATATAAGCAATAGAGAAGGTTTCTATCCAGTTGCCCTAAAAAAATCTATTGTAAAGCCGTATTCAAAAAACTAGACAGGGAGCTGATGGAGAACTACAGGCCAATCTCTTTGATACCTATATTTTCTAAAGTTATAGAAAATATATTTATAAGGAACTAAATAACTACTTAGAATAAGAAGCCATAATATGTGATGAGCAAAAAGGCTTCAGGCAAGGCAAAACAATTAACATGGCCATTAATGATTTTCTACACACAGTCATGCAACACGTGGACAAAAATACTCCAATCTGTGCATTGCTGTGTGACATGACGCAGGCCTTCGACCACGTCGATCATGCAATTTCAAAAGAAACACTTGACGCTTACGGCATAAGAGGTAACGTCATACAGCTCCTACAATCCTACCTAAGTGACAGGAAACAAATAACGACAGTCAATAGAATTAATTAAAAGAACAAATGAGAAGAAATGTTTGAATCAGGGGAACGTACAATTGCCTACGGTATCCCACAAGGGAGCGTACTCGGACCCCTAATATTCATACTATATATAAATGATTTGCCAAGAGCCATAGAACATCCCATGACTTTATTCGCGGATGATTGCACAATAACTATACCTTGCAAATATAGAGAAGCATATAGAAATTATATTAATAACACTTTGGCTAAAACAATTTCATGGTTAAATAGCAACAATCTCAAGATAAATGCTAATAAAACAGTAATTTTGCACTTTAGCCAACGAACATTGTCATGTAGTAATCTTGATATTAAATATAATGATAACAAAATTGACACAGTTAGTACTACTAAGTTTTTAGGTTTAACTATGGATAGAAATCTTGATTGGAAGGCGCACATAGATAGTCTAAATAAAAAAAATAAGCAGCAGTGCATATGTTCTTTTCATGCTCTCACGTGTTATTAACAGGGAAGCATTGTTGATTGCATATTATGGGCTTGTAGAATCGCTAATCCGATTCGGAATTATATTTTGGAGCAACTCAACCAACAAGGATTTAATATTCAAAGCTTAAAAAAGATGCCTTAGATCAATGTTTAATCTTAAAGTCACCGAAAGCTGCAAACCATATTTTAAACAATTTAACATACTCACAATGCCATCCATTTACATCTTAGAAATAGCCTTATTTGTTAAATCCAATCCACATTTATTTCTTCGCCTAGCAGACGTAATACCCAGAAATAGGCGCGATAACAGCAAATTGTGTCTGCATGCGGCCCGGACAACTCTTATGCGCAAAAGTGTGTTTTGCATGGCTCCGGTTATCTATAATAAACTGCCTAAGAGCTGGACTAACGACTAACGCTTAGCACAGAAGCCTTCAAAAGAGAAGTAAAAGCCTTGTTACATAATGAAGCGTATTACAATGTCACAGAGTTTTTAACGACTCTATATAACTGAGTAAATTTTAATTTCTGCCAATGTTATTTATTATTGTATAAATAAGAGGTATTTTAAAAATGAATTAATATTATGTAATACACGCTCGATTGACATTGTTAATTTGATGAATTATTGACGTTTTCATTTTCTATTGACATATTTTCTTTATTTTTAACAACATTTTATTATTGAATGACCTTTAAATTTTGCTGCTATTTTATTTCTGTAATTATTGATATTTAATTAGTTTGCTATAACTTTACAATAAGAAATTTTACTGCTTTTGATCCTCTTAGAATTATATAAGTACAATTCAACAGATTTTGCATGCCATGAAATATGGTAAACATGTATGAACGAACGCAATTGTAACATCTTGCATGCACTATAATGTATGTATACTACATGTTTGAGCAAATAAAGATTCTTATAATTAAAAAAGAAAGAAATCAATATTAGTCTAGTGAAACATTAGTTTAAATAAAATTAGTGCACATGGCAAATGATGTAATGGCATATGATAATTATGGCATGTGATAATTAGGACATGTGATAATTAGGGCTTACAATAATTATGACAAATGATGTTATGGTAAGTGACTTTATATGAAACAAAGCTTCCCCCCTGTTGGATCTCCACCTTGTCGTGGTGGGGGGGCTCAGTAACCGTGGTTAGGTCACCCACGGTGAAGCTAAGCGAGATCCCAGCCCGCCTAGGATACGCACCACGAGATATCACACGCGTGAATGAAGAAATATTGTCGTTATCGGTTAATATCTCGTTTTCTTTAACATGCGCGCCACGATAGACAAGCTTCACGTTGAAGAATTCGCTCTCGTTGCACGAGTAACCGATGTTGGCCTTTGAAACATAGAATGTCAATTACGGCATTTATTAATGTAACCACACCGGTTTAGTTCATTCAATTTGTGCTCAAATGGCTCAAAAGACTTGTATCCACCTCTATAGTTTATCATATTATGTACTATTTGACATTTGTAATTTGTATGTAGGTATTGTTTAATTCAAAAGTTGATTAGTTTTAATTTGTGTTTTAATTCGAAACTGATGTCAATACCTACAAAGTATTAACAATTGTTACCTACTGTGTTGAATAAGAATGAGGTCCCATGCGCAGCTTCGATAAAAATGATATTAACTTATCTTTAAATAGACAGGCAGGCCATCTGAGTGAGGCTCGAGATCCGTGGCAAGCCTTTCTATGAGAAACAGAGCCATTGGTTTTGATATACGCCAAAGCAACTGGAATTCTCTGTCGTTCAACGTAAAAGGGTCACAGACACAGAGATCCCTAATTCGCTTTCTTTGAACTTTTCTCGCGTGGCGCTCTTCATATTATAAGGTTATTAAATAATTATAATAAGGGACTGCCATTTTCTTTGTTGTTTTAAAGAAATATTTTTAGTTACTCGTGTAGTTCTCGTCGTATGAAAGCATGACGACTATTATTACTATTTTAGTTGTCAAAATTTGGCATAATCGAGTAAATACTGGGCCGTCATGTTAGGATTCGTCGAGAGAAATGCCACAGATAAGTAAAAACGACTAGTATAGCTACATTGACATAACGAGTCGAATCGTGTGTGTAACCATGTTAGAGTCAGCGAGTTAATAGAGATAATCGTCATAAACACGAGTAAACGTGTAGAGATAATTTTCTCGTGGTGCGTTTGCTGGACGGGCTGGAGTGGCCGCTCCACGTGGGCTTGACGGAGGCCTGCGCAGGATGCGTCCAATGGTGTGGGTGCGAGGGACAGTTGTTCTGTCCCTCGCAGTCGAGCGCGGTCGCGGGAGGAGAGGCGTGTCGGTGTTGCGTTGCCGTGCGCCCTATCTCGCGCGACCAAATGGGGGCGCACCATCGTTGCGTCGCGGTGGGGCCGCAGAGGAAGAGGAGGTGCGGTACGTTCCCGTCCTCCCTATCCTCTGGCCGCTGGGTGTTTTGGCGGTGGAGCTCAACACCTTCATCCGCCGCCAAGGGGGTTTTGTTCGGGGCCCGCCTGACCATCTTCTGGCGGGCCAATGCCCGTCGGCGGTGGCGAGGAATGCTTATGCGATACCCTACCCTCCGACACACGGGTACATGAGGAACACGGGTTGGTTGTTTTTAGTCAGTAAGAGTCTGACAGTACCCTTCGCCCTTCCCCCCCAGGGCGGAGGGACTCCATGAGGATTTTCCAACCCGACACAATAAAAAGGGAAACAAAGCTTCTAGCACGTGACTAATATAGCAAATAAGAGTAAGGCAAATGAATATTACTTACGTCATATAATATTATGGCTGTTGACTATTATGGCAAATGATATTAGGGCAAATAAAATTCGGGCAAACGGCGGTATACCCACGCCACACATTTGTACATAAGATTACAAGACAAGTAGTAATAATGATATTTTGTGGAATTCACTTGGTAATTATGAACAATCAGGCATAGCAGAATACTATTTCAAGGAATGCAAATCACACTTGTATGCACTTTAAAAGCAGATGCAAGTAACAATAGTAAAAAATAAAATTGGTTGCCTGTAAAGTCGGTATACGGGCGAAAGTTTTACGTGACAACGACTTTGAGTGGTAAAATAATTTTAATGTGAATATTCATTCGTATAGTAGGAAGAAGGATGAAAGACGCGTGCCTTTCACTTTTTATGTCTGTCTCTCTCGCTCTTAGGCGGGACGCGTGCCTCTCACTCGCTCTCATTGTGAGCGCATAACGTGAGCGGAGCGTAACGCAGTTTCTTGAAGTGTCACCCGGCAAACCAATTTATAAGACGTTGTCACGTCAAAATGCCATCAAGCTTTGATTTGCTCTATATTTTAGTATTGAAACCACGACCTTTTTCCTATCAATCAGGATAACTAACCTCTAGGCCAGCAGATTTATCGAGTAAACACAATTTAAGGACCCACTTAAGGAGCGAGAATGTTCCTGTTATTACCTCAGAAAATCTTTGTAAGCCTTTTGTCCGAACCGGGAATCGAGCATGAGACCCGAAATCAGCAGATGCATATGTTATCACCACTTATGTTTGGTCGTGACGGCAATAAATATTTTTCATTTCATTTCATTTCGATTCACTGGTCGACGGTGGCAGTATACATATTGAAAATAATTATTTTCCCAAATTCGATGCCACTCCCTCAATTTCATTCGCACAAACGTTAGCTGACATTACAGTACGTACTGGCTTTAATAAACAGATATCCAAAGCTATCCATCGCAATATAGTAACTCGTTGCAGGAATTATTCCTGGACTCGTATTACAGACACGATTTAGCGGAATTCAGGATAAAGTCGTACATATGTATACTAGGAGCCTATAGTAACAGCATCTTTTCAAATTGAGTCAGTATTTCAGTGATGTAGACGAAATTGTTGCAGCAGGCATCGACAACAAACACACTACAATGAGCCTAATCGGTATCATCCTTGCGTTATGACGGTTTTATCCAATAGTTGCACCTTAAAGTACGAGCTCCGCTTTCTAGTCAAACTAATTTAAACAGAGTTAAGCTTTTCCACAGAGCGACTTGACACCAGAATGAGAAGAGGTCCAGTAGTTACTTACCTAAACTGATTTTATTCCATGACTTTCCTAATATAAATAACTAGAGGAATCCTGCAGCCACACTTGGACATCTTTTTTTAATTAAACCTTTTCTTACTGATCCTGTGGGAGTTTTGGAATCTGTCTATTAGTCAACTCTACGGTCCCTCAAAAACAACCACGCCAAATATTAGATTCTTGCACCCAATAGTTTTGGCTGTGCGTTGTCTGTTAGTCAGTCAGTAACGAAAGAATTTACACACATACACAGATGAAAGGCTACTTTATTACATACTAGCTACCCGCGACTACGTTCGCGTAAATGTTGGAATTTAATTAGCATGGCATTTATGCTACAAGTATATAATATTTATAACTTTTATATGTATACTATATACCTAATATATATCTTTAGAGAATTTCTTTATACACAACATTAACTGTTTTACCACCTTCACATAGAACCTGTAAATATTTTTTACCGCTCACTCGTGAACATGCCATATAGGTATAACTGACCATGTGAAAAACAACATGTTCGGAGGTCGATTTCAGCTGTTTCAAGTGTCTGTCCCTGCGATTTATTTAGAAAATACACACAGGACTACGAATATTCTGCCCTGTCGAAAGTAAGATAGCCCCGTTGAGTAACTCAAGAGGTATATGGGGCGCTCTGTTGACAGGACGCCGTCAGCTGTCACTGAAGGAAGGTGGCCACAGTCTTAACTACTCGGCGGGGAGTAGTAGACGTGGACAGCTTATAGACCAGGCCGGCGTGCCAGACGCGATCGAACGCCATCTCCATATCGAGAAGTACTGCGACAGGGCTCTCCCTCTTGTTAAGGGCCACCGTCATGTGGTGCAGTACTCTCGCGAGCTGGTATGTCGCGGAGTGCTCGTCGCGTGGCTGGATGTCTGGAGTGAGATGCAGCAGTAGAAGCTTCTCGAAGACTTTCGAGAGTGTCGACAGCAGCGTGATGGGCCGATAGCTTTCGGGCTTCAGAATGTTTTCCCGGGCTTGGGCAGCATTATGTCTCGGCCAAGTCTCCATGTTGCGGGAAAGTGGCTTGTGCGGAGGATGCCGTTGAATAGCTGCGTCAACGACGCGATTGCTCGCGGAGGTAGGTGACGCAGGGCTTCATTGGTGATCCGGTCGGGACCAGGGGGTTCCGCAGTTTGGTGCGGCGAATCATTCGCTGCACCTGACCCGGGGAAAAGACTACTGAGTCTTCCGTGGGGGCTATCGGCGATTGGAAGTAGTATTCCAGACGCTGTTGGATAGCTTCTAAATGCTGCATGTTGGACGCTGGATTCGGCTGGAACTGGGTCTCCAGGTGGTCGGCAAAGATCTCCGCTCGGTCCTCGGGGCGGTAACGTGGGGTGCCGTCACCAGCCAGGAGGGGCCTAATTGGAGGTTGCTTCCCGGAGAGCTGGCGGCACAGACGGTGGATGCCTGACCAATCTTCACCTGCTCGCTCGATGGTGCGGTGCCAGGACTCAGTGGCGACTATCTCCAGTGCACTCGAGATGTTCGCAGCCAGAGCGTTGAGCTGGGACTTCATGGAACGACGACGAAAACTTAACTTCCAGGTCTTCTCACGATTCCCCTAGGGGAACCGGGGGGAAACTGATACAGGTTGTGTACTGTTTCAGTGGTGTCAGCCGCCGCCTGCAACTGCAGACGGGTCACGGGGTTGTGGTCGTTGCCACTGATGTCATATCCGGGCGTCTTGTCCGGGTGTGCTTCACGCTGCTAGCGAGACCTGACCCCACCGGCAGTATTCCCAAGAGGGGAACGTCCGGTGAGCGATCTTCGAGCCAGCGGCGGCTTGTTCGGTGGGGGCTACGCTTACGTTGGCGAGGTCGAGCTTGCCGGGGGAGGCTCCCGACAAGCGCCCGTCAGCCGACGTGAGCGAGCTGGAGTCAATCCGGTGTGGCTGCTGCGGGGATTAAATCCCGCGGCAGTGGTCGGTCCGGTGGGCGCCGATGGTAAGGCGCCAGCTCCCGCAGGTGGCGGAAGGATGACCTGTCAGCACGGGCAAACATGTTGGTGCTCAGGCGACCGATGAAGTCGTCGAGGCTCTCCATGCGTAGGTCCCTGGAGATGACGTCGTTCCTCACGTAGCGAGGGGCGCCTACAACGGCGCGTAGGGCGAGCGACTGCTGCGCACGCAACCGTTTGCGGAGGGTCTCCGCAGCCAGCGCGTACCACGCTGGGGAGGCATAGGTGAGGCGGGTGCGGATGTATGCCTTGTAGACAGCCAGCTTCGCACGGAGGGGAAGTCCGGACGCCAAGACAGGACGCAGGAGAGCTCGTGCGGTTCGCGCTTGGCCAACAACGTTCTTGACGTGTGGGGCCATCGTGAGATGACGGTCTATGGTCACGCCGAGGTATTTCACCGTCGGGGACCAGTCGATGTGGTGTCCGAGCATGGTGAGAGGCGGGGGCAGTCTCCGTCCACCCATGGAGATCGCCTGGGTCTTCGCCACGTTGACCGTCAGTCTCCAGTCTTCCAGCCAGGGCGGGAGTGCATCCAGTGCGCGCTGCATCTTAACCGCCGCGTGAACGGGGTTAAGGGAGGTGGTGATGTAGGCAGCGTCGTCTGCGTACAGCGCCAGCATGGCGCCTCCAGCGACGGGGATGTCATCCGTGTACCTACTGTAGCACACGGGCGAGAGGCAACTCCCTTGAGGGACGCCGGCTCTGATGGGGCGCTCTGTTGACAGGACGCCGTCAACTGTCACTTGAAAGCGCCTGTCTTGAAGGAAGGTGGCCACAGTCTTAACTACTCGGCGGGAAGTAGTAGACGTGGACAGCTTATAGACCAGGCCGGCGTGCCAGACGCGATCGAACGCCTTCTCCATATCGAGAAGTACTGCGACAGGGCTCTCCCTCTTGTTGAGGGCCACCGTCATGTGGTGCAGTACTCTCGCGAGCTGGTGTGTCGTGGAGTGTTCGGCTCGGAACCCGAACTGCTCGTCGCGTGGCTGGATGTGTGGAGTAAGATGCAGCAGTAGAAGCTTCTCGAAGACTTTCGAGAGTGTCGACAGCAGCGTAATGGGCCGATAGCTTTCGGGCTTCAGAATGTTTTTCCCGGGCTTGGGCAGCATTATGACTCGGCCGAGTCTCCATGTTGCGGGAAAGTGGCTTGTGCGGAGGATGCCGTTGAATAGCTGCGTCAACGACGCAATTGCTCGCGGAGGTAGGTGACGCAGGGCTTCATTGGTGATCCGGTCGGGACCAGGGGCTTTCCGCAGTTTGGTGCGGCGAATCATTCGCTGCACCTGACCCGGGGAAAAGACTACTGGGTCTTCCGTGGGGGCTATCGGCGATTGGAAGTAGTACTCCAGACGCTGCTGGATTGCTTCTACATGCTGCATGTTGGAAGCTGGATTCGGCTGGAACTGGGTCTCCAGGTGGTCGGCAAAGATCTCCGCTCGGTCCTCGGGGCGGTAACGTGGGGTGCCGTCACCAGCCAGGAGGGGCCTAATCGGAGGTTGCTTCCCGGAGAGCTGGCGGCACAGACGGTGGATGCCTGACCAGTCTTCACCTGCTCGCTCGATGGTGCGGTGCCAGGACTCGGTGGCGACTGTCTCCAGTGCACTCGAGATCTTCGCAGCCAGAGCGTTGAGCTGGGACTTCATGGTCGGGCATCGGGTGCGTTGCCATTGGCGTCTCAGCTTCCTCTTTCTCTCGATCATCGCCATGATGTGAGCCGGGAGTTGGGGAGGTCGACGTGTCGACGCAGCGTCCAGACGCGAGACTCGAAGCGCTGTGTTGATAACAGCGCTGAGTTGCTCAGCGAGTGTGTCGACGTCTGCGTTGGTCTCGATCCGGCGATAGGGCGCGTGCTCCGCCATGTAGTCGGCGAATGCTTGCCAATCCTGGCGGTGACGAGAGGGTGGCGTTACTGTTCGAGCCGGAGCACTCGACAGTGTGAGGAGTACAGGTTGGTGGTCCGAGAGGAGGTGGTCGTCCAGGACGTCGATTGATGGTGCGGTCGGCAGGCCGCAGATGACCGTCAAGTCGATGACGTCTGGTGTGAGGGCTGCCTGGTACGGGTAGTGCGTCGGGACTTCTGGCCCCAGCACGTCGTAGCCGTTGCGGTCTGCATCGTCCAATAGACGGCGGCCGTCAGGGCAGGTGGTGGTGGAGTTCCAGGCCGTGTGTTTGGCGTTGAAGTCGCCCGCGACTATGGTTGCGTTCGGCGAGTCCAGCAGAGCGTGAACATCAGCCGTCGCTAATCTGTTGTTGGGCGGCTTGTAGAAAGCAAACACACGGATGGGGCGGCTGTCAATGCAGACTTCTACGCCAAGAGCGTACGACGACTGCAGCGTTGGTACAGGCAGCGGTTGGTGGACGATCCTTCTCTTTACTAGGACTGCTAATCCCCTGTACGCAGTCCCAGCTGGAGAGATGTGGTCCTCTCGGTAGACATGGTACCCTGGCATCTTGAAGGAGATACTGGCCTTAAGGTGCGTCTCGTTGACGAGGGCAATGTCAACCTGCCGCTGGGAGAGCAGCAACCTTAAAAGCCTGGTCTTCTCGGGGGACACTCCGTCGGCGTTCCAGTAGACAATGCGTAGGCTACTAGCGGCCATAAGCGCATAGTTCGCCTACGCATTTGTGAATGAGCGGGACCGGATCCCGCCCGTCCTGCAGGGCCTGTAACACGGCGTTGAGCGCGCCGATGGCCATGGTGATCACCGGGTCTATTCGTGGCGGCGCTGGTGTGGTGGACACCGGCGCTGGCGCTGCAGCCTGCTTCGCCTTCGTCCCCCTCGAGGGGGCAGCGACTACAGGTGCAGTAGACTGCTCCTTCTTCTTGGTCTGCTGCGTGGATGTCGCAGCAGACTTGCTCCGGGGTCTCCTTCGCCTCCTCCTCTTCTTACCGGCTGGCGCCTGAGCAGGGTTAGCAGCGGCCATAAGTGAACCGGGGGCATTTTCTTCGGCAGCGACAGTGGCTGTTTTTGCCAAAGCTGCAGAAGTGCGAGCAACAGTGCCGGCTCGTTTGTTCCGCGCCTCCTTGCGGAACACTGGGCAGGCAATGTTGTTCGCCGTGTGTGCACCTCCGCAGTTCGCGCAGGTGGGTGGCGCCTCAAGTGGGCGTGGGCAGTCCTTCGCGGCATGTTCCTCACCGCAGCGCACACAGGCAGGGGGCCTGTGGCAGTTGTGCGACGAGTGCCGGAACAGCTGGCATCTATGGCACTGCGCGGGGCCTTTCTTGCCGCGCCATGACTCGATTTTTACGCCGGGCATACAGAGTAATTCTGTGACGTCATATATGCCCGGTGTGATGTCTGGGGTCCGCTGCAGCTGCGCGTGAAACAGGCAGCCGGGACGACCGGTGCGCGCCCGTATGGCGCGGCGACGACGAAAGAAAATTAACCGAGAATCTCATCAATCCTCAGAGAATCTTAACACCGCCATTCAGAAAATGACGTCATTTGCTCAACGCCATCTATGTTTACATATACAAACCGACCGAGATATAAAATAATATGGACTAATCGACAATTTATTAAAAAAAGGATCTATAGTCACTGTTTTTATCATTTAAAATTAAATGAAATGATTATATAACTATTATAGAAACATCATAATTTGAAATAAATGAGATTGACCGGTTAAATTAAGTGGACATTGCAATAAATAATTATGGTCGGTTCCAAATACATAAAAATATACTGAAGAAATTAAGAATCGCCTTCTTTTTTAAAGTCGGGTAAATAGCCATAATACACTTTGAAGGTATTGAGACTAGCTATTTAGACTAACTATACTTGTACTAACAAACTTATATTGATCATAGATGGCACCACATATAGTACCAGTTTTGCATGATCCCTGTTTTGTTTGGGACAAAGGAGAGGTCAAGCTGTACACCGAAAACCACTCAACCGATTGTGATGTAACATATACTATTTTATAGGTTTGAGTATCCTTTGTACATGAGTGTAAGTTTCATCAAAATCAATTTCGCCATTTTAGAGATCTTTAGCAATATAGGGAAAGACAGACAGACATAAATTCAAAAAAATATCAAATATTGCTTTTTAGCATTTTCCTAGATTTTTTAGTTAATTTTCGTCAAAATATCTTTAATGTACAGACTTTTTCACCTCTCCAGTTTTATTATAGTATAGATAGATCATCATATACAGACATAGTGGTATTATCTGAACGAAGCTATATACGTATAAATACATTAAAAGTGTGACGCATAATTTCAAAAGTTCTTATCTTGTTATATCACAAATTAATAACATATTATGTAAATCTTATATAAGTCCAAACTCATCTTACATAATTCAAAGGCTGGACATCACACAATCCGTCAGTAAAGTATATGGGCGTTATCAAGTCACTTGCTCGTAAAGTCGGCCATCTTTGTAGCGGCTCTCACACATTACACATGTTTGTACAGTATTTGGGAATAAGCAATAAGCGTATAGGCTTAAGTGCCGTTCAATTCATAGACAGGAAAACAGTTTGTATAAACCACAAATTATAACCCAAACTTGTACGTTATCTATTTCTATTGTGCCGTGTTTATAAAATCTTGTAATATGTAGAATATTTTGTTGACCGGTAAGACATTTTAATACTATTTTTAAACAGGGAAATGCGCTTTAATTATTTGCTTTAATGAATTAAAATGCTCATATTATCTCCTCTTTCCCAAAAACCCAATGCAATAGCGATACACAAAGACGTCAATGCTGAAAGTAGCATACGTGCTTTAACCCTTAGATTTTGTCCTTGACGTAAAGAAAGTTTACTGGGTACTGTATACATACAGAGCCATAACTCGTATCTAAGCGAACTTAAAATAATTTTGGGATTCGACAAGACTTGATTTGTTATTTGAAAACAGATTAAGATACGTGAAAATTTATCATTTGGAGGAACGGGGGGGAGGCTATTATTGTCCATAAGTCTTTTAATATTCCTGTTATATTTTATCGACAGAGTAAATAATTGAGTGATACGAGAGTGGTGTGGGGTAAAAGAAGATGTAGTGACAAGCATCGAGAAAGGCATGCAGGCAGGATGACGAAAGACTGACAAAGAAGATAATATATAAGGCAAGTGTGAATGCACCGAGATTTAAACTTATAAAAAAAAAGTTATTGGAAACTTTTTTTTATAAGTTTAAATCTCTGTGTTTGGGATATGATATGCAGTATAGTGTATGATGAAAAAAGAAACCATATACAGGAGAAAATATAGGGTCTCTATTGTCAAACAAATCAGGCGATAAGAAATATTTACAAACAAATACAATAATAATAATAATGGAAGCTCCAAAGAAGGTAAGGTTTGTAGTGTAGTAGTTGTCTTACTCTGAAGGTTGTTTATTCACTAGTATATGCGAGGTAACTGAACATGGTACGAGAAAATATATATAATGTGTTACTTGGGTTTAAAATATTCAATGCGTATCTATATAATAATATTCAATTCAGTAACAAAGTTGCTAGCCAAAAACAGTGATAGCCTAGTGGAAACATTAACAGATTGCTACGCAATTCTCTTATGGGGTTGATAATACATAGAACATATATAAATTGTCTACCCTGTAAGTTGTCTACATCTTCCTGTCAAAATACATATCAAAAAAAAAAAAAAACCCAAAAAATAAACCTCAAAATACAATTGTCAAAAGCAACTCAGCAAAAATTCACAATTCAGAAGACAAAACTTACATCACAAAAAGTCACACGTACGTGCATATACATACAACAGACATACAACCATGTCTACGCACACATACAACATTACATTCAACAGACACACTGGCGTACGCACACATACTAAGATATAGTATGTAACAGCGTTTGTAGGTACATTTTTAGCTCACAAACGTTGACTGTGCCCGTAGTGACGGCGCTGGCATACAACGGGCGGGTGTAATTGTTTTACTAAAACGCAAAACGTGTTAATTTCCCGCTTGAACACAAAAGAGCGAGATAGCATTCATCTGGCGGAGCGATAACGCCGACAAAGTGGTTCACGAGAGGCCATGGTGACACTGTGTATGTTACAGGAAGAGAATCAAGTGTGTGTTGTCTTTCTACTTCTCGGTTTGATGTCAAAAATAATGGGGATATTTTTGTAATAAAAACTACACGAATTTTAAATTCTTGCCTGACGGCAAACACTTTAGTGTTAGTTTACTTTGTTTATGATTTACTTGCTGAATGAATTAACATTCAATTGGTTTACTCCAACTATTCTTTCCACCACTTTTACAACACGCATCTACTTTCAGCCATTACTAGCCCAAGAACCAAGAAAGTTAGCGAATACACAGTGGGAAAGCACTAGCTTGTCACGTATTGGCTCTCATATTAAATTCTGTGTTCGCATATTTGACAGAATTTGTGAAGTTATGTACGTATGCAATTGTTAGTTGTAACTGGTTGCATGCTCCACCGAGTTTGATTGTCAGTGGCCGCTGTCGTAAAGTTCTTCTCGAGTTGTCATGTATCCTGAAACTGCTCCGCTATAAAAATAAATCGGTTATTTTCTGTATCAACTCCAACTCTGTCACCACACAGGGGTAAATAACGTTGGACATAGCTTTGTAAGCAGTTCCAGAGCACTTGAAGGTATTTACCTAGCAACTCTTAAAGTTACACAGTACATTGTACTTATACCCGAAGTCTGGGCAATGTGCAAATAAGGTTTTTAGCGCAATCACCGCTTTCAGATAAACTTGTGAATAGATGTTGCTGATTATTTTTCTCTTCTTTTAAGGCTTTAGACATAATTTTACGTCATTGTTATGAGTTATTGTCACGTCAATGGAGTATTCGAAGGCATTTGGATAATTACTACCTACCTTTTGATAGCAGTTAGTATAATTTGTTTAATGTGTAAGCTATTTACTGTAATATTCATTATTTATTCAATGGATCCAATGTTTTTATTACCCCTACGCACCCCAACGACAACATAGGATATACAAGCAAATTTCAGTTCTTCCCCCTAGTAGTTCCTTCTGCGCGTTGTCTACCATTCGGTTACTGAGAATTTTATACATATTGATGATTGATTGATTGATAGACTAAAAAAATAAATATTATGCGACTTTATTATAAAACATGGACTGAATATAGTTCGAAATTTAGTCTCGAACTCATCTGTTTTAAAGTTATTCAAATTTCAATGCATTTTTTTGTGAATCTTCTGTCTTATTGTTTGAACAAACGTTAAATTGATATAAATATCGTTTTTCCTTGAAAGATGGCCTAAAATAGGATAAATCTAAGTGGGGTAAAATCAAGACATTTACGGACAGTCCCAATGTCTGAGCTATCCAAAGAATTGGCGACTAGAGAGAGATATTTGGCATAATCTCGATACAAAATAATATATGTCAAATATGTATCTCCAGTAGCCAAATTTATGGATAGATCCAATATTGATATTGACCGTAACACTTTTTTTCCAGAACATTTTTTCCAGAAAATAGAATGTACTATATTACATTTTGGGTGTTTATTAATATCAACACTGAAAAATAAAGATATTCCCTGGTATTTGTATCGTACGACAAATATAAACAACGTTGTCGCCGCAGTCCCAGAGGATAGCGCAATGCCGGTTGTGACACCCGCACTGACATAATATTGCATGCCGGAAACAGATTTTGCACGCGTTTGCCCTTCCATGCATAGGTTAGTGAGGAACATGTTTGTAGCTTTCCTTGAGTGTGTAATTGTGTATAGTACTGTAGTTAAATTTCACTTAGTTTATAACTAAGTGAAATTTAACTACAGTACTATGACTGCACGAGTGACTTCTATTTCCCTGAATCGAAATGTAGAAATGCCTTTGCTTTTATCCTTTTACGCAGAAGGAGACTTTAAACGTGTGACGTGCTTGTGTCCGTCTGTGGCGCCGTAGCTCCTAAATGACCATAATATAACGTCAATATTTTTGTTTGACAGAATGCTAACATGACTGAGATGATTCTTAGCTACAATTTATGAAGATTTATTTAGTGGGTTACTTAAAATCTTTAATATACTTCTTTTATAAGACTTGCTGTTATATGAAGAGACCTTAAGACTACCTGTAGAAGTTTAGATACTCTTGAATGGATTTAAAATAGTTAACATCACATGTTTAATACCCTTTAAAATTATATAGTTGGTGCCGGCTTACGATAACTTGGATGTTTGTCTTGGTCTGGGTGTTTCTATGATAATATGTATGAATTTACAAAAAAAAGTATATATGTATGTTTATCCATTATCTAGTACTCAAAATACAAGCTCTGCTTAGTTTGGGACTAGATGGCGATGTGTGTAAGTGGTAGAATATCATATTAATATACGAACGGCAAAATTAAGCAACGACTGCACAGGTTATCACTTGGATGGGTGACTGTGTGTGGCATTTTCATCTGAGTGCTACCGTGCTTCGGAGGGCACGTAAAGCCGTCGGTCCTGGTTCTTGTCTAAGGATGAGAATCGTTAGGCCATGTCGGAGGCCTTCGGGCGGTCTGACAACTCCGACACATACACGAAAAACAAAATAACAAACATTACATAATTTAACATCATGATCTTGTATCGCTGTGCTATATTTTAGAATGCAAAATAATAGCAGACCGTTTGTAGTTTATCTTGACTTTTTACCATTGCGGCAAAGACATTAACTAAAAACGACTTTTTTGAAAAAATTGTAACGATGCAACATTAGTCTGGTTAATAACGTTAAAAATATATTTATTTACTTGCACTTCATGCCTGTTAAACTCCATAATAATTAACTTCATGTACACCAGTCAAATTCAAACTTTTAAATGTTTATTTATATTATCATCAGCATATTGTGACCGTAAAATCTCTATGTACCCATTTTTACACCAAAACATAATTATAAAAATGGAAGGAATATAAAATATACCCATTTATTTCATCTCGTTTCTCGTTTTTATTACTTATTTTTTATCTACTTTTGAGAATTTTATTCATATTTTTCATAGAGCAATAAAGAGTTGGAAGTTTTATTAATGGCAATATGAAATTTATATTGGAAATTTAAATCATAATTTAGCAAAAAGTAAGTAAAAGTAATCAGTACTGTCAGAATGGCTCGCATAAAACGATGGGGTTGGGAAATGTTTTCCCATAAAAACACATTGTTTTGTTTTCTCAGTAAGATTATTACTTGTAGCCCTGATTTTTCTCGTATAAAATTTGTTAATAATTATCTTGTGATATAAGTGCTCAATCATTATTGCATTCTAGACTACGACCGCGGTGCCGCCCTTTTTACGACCTTGGTGTTTTCGTACTACAATTTCCAAAAGTCTACACTTGGTTCTGCCCTATACTCCGTAAGGAATACACCTATGCCTAATTTTAGCTTCTTACGCTCAGTAGTTTCGGTTGTGCGTCGCCTGTCATTTAGTAAGTCAGTGACAGAAGGGTTTACATAAATATTGACTGACTGATGGAGGTAAGATTCGATCGAAATATATTTAACAAATACGAGTAACATCTTACTATTGTGCCACCACAGCTTAAGATTCTCCCCTAACATAAAATACTGGGTGTAGGGAACGGCATACTAAAACCGATATCAGTGATTCAGTACATGATACTTGGCGGTCGAATTTTCTGGAAAATTTTCATGAATTTTCCGATCTCTTTGTTTTTTTGTTATAACTTGTCATTTAATATTTTTTCGAATCGGTTTTCAGTGCGCCGTTTCTTACACCCAGTATTTCATAAAGGTGATTCTATCTTAATCAAAAATCGCCTTTATAAACGCACGGCTCTCTACCTAATGATTAGGTTTCATACAATAGGTCATGAAATCTCTCCAGGCATTCAACCCTAAAGCCTAAAGCACTGAGGGTTAGGGAAAATAATGTTTTGTTTGTTAAGGCCTCTACTATAGAGCTAAGTTTGTACAAGCCGAGATAAGTACACCTAATTACAACACAAAGCCTGGAAGAAATTCTGTTACAGGTTTAGTTCTTGAATTTATAAATACTGGGCAAAAGGTATTTTGTGGGTTCTTTCATCATCATGTGAACTATCGCCTAGGGTCCGACTAGTTTTGTAATTTTGTTATTAGATATTATGAAATTAAAATTTTAGGTAACATCCAACGTAAAATTCTTCTTTATCTTTATGAAGAGTAGCAAAGAATCGTCTCAATCACGACAGCTTTTACACAAAAAAAAAATCGCAGCATAAATAGACTATTCATTTAAGGGCAAGATGCAACAGACAGACGCATATTCATACGTCAACATTTTTAACAGTCGTTGTATGTAACACGCGTCGATGAAAAATAGAAGAGGGGATAGAAAACACCCGCCTTGAATACATCATACAAAATCGAAATTAAATTTAAATCGCCCAATCACATGACATAGGCGTTTCTTTCAATATATCCGTAGTAATCATTACATGGCAAATTTCGAAGCGCTCAAGGCTCCACTGATTGTGTCAGACCCATTGTTCATGCATTCATAATAGTGACATCTAGCGGCACAATGGTATTACTTGCGTCGCGTGTCAAATTTCAAAGCTGACGTGCTGAGTTGGAAAAATGAAAAAAGCCTAGTTAAGTGTCAATAGAAAACGCTGCGATCAATTTTAAACCTTACCCTATTAATTTAAGGTTGAGTCTGGATTGCGACGTCGGGTTAACTGGCAGGGATTGCCATTCCGTCATTAGCCATCATTACGGGGTAAAGGAAAAAAATTGTAGGAAATCCATTAGCATTATCCAAGAACCAAATTTCGGTGTGTATTTGGTACCCGGTGTGGTAGTGTTAACAGTGTTGAAAACGATCAGCATTTGTTTAAATTCTGGCCTAATTTTTTTGTTGTGAGAGAAAGATGAAATTATATTGATTTTTTAAGACAACTTCAACATTAAGAGTACTGTATTGAAATGGATACTTTGATCGTTAAATTAACGTACATAAGTTTACCCATACCTACTCGAAACAAAAATTTGTGGATCACGTACCTAAACCAATGTCTCGTGAAGAAACAGAAACTAAAAACTGTCGCCTGAATACAGTTTTTTGACAACTTCACCTGAACGAAAAGTTTACTGCCAGTGGTTAAAAACTATCGCTGCACTTTTTAACAACCCGCAGTAAATTTTTCGTTCGTCTCCAATCGATCAAAAAAAGAATGTCTGAAAATTATAGGTAGACTAGAGGACGCCAGCAGCTACACCTGCATTTTTTTTTAATTTACCCATTTTGGCCGATCCCGTGGGAATTTCGGGAAATCCCTTCTTAGTGCACCCCTACGGTCCCCAAGGAACATACATGCCAAATTTCAGCTTCCTGCGCCCAATAGTTTCGGCTGTAGCGTGTCTGTCAGTCAGTCAGTAACGCAAGGATTTTATATATTAAGATAATATAGATTCGTATTCAAGGGAATTGTTTTCGTCTCTAAGTAAACAAAGGCTTCCTTCACTTGCAGTAACTTTTGCTGCCTGCGTTAATAGGTGTCAGGTCCGAGACAAAACGTGAAATTTCGAAATAGTATTGTATTTTCGCAAGCGTATTATATGAAGCAGTAGTCTTAATTACGAGTAACATAGCAGTTCTTGTGTCTGTATTTGAATTAATTTTAGAGTTGTACCCTCTATTTATTTTTTATCAAGCAAGATGTTTTAGACATTTAGTGTGGTGAAGCTGTATATCGCAATCGAGAAACATACATATTTATAAGCTAGGTACCTATTTCATGATTTTTACCTTACCGTTTATCTGTAGATGGACGTTAAAATACGGAAAACATTAGTGAACGAAAGAATTCGAATGGCTAAAATATTGAGGAAATCTGTATTTGTCTAAACAGTTTATGTGTGCATTTGTGATCGTATCCTTCGTTGAAAACACAATGAAATTTCAAGTCTGAACACAAAACAATAATTTGTGTGTCATACAAAATCTTCTCTTATCAGGGTATCTAACCCACAACGCCTGTCATGTACAGGCGACGCGTTCCAACCACTCCGCCATTCGAGCAGTCCAACTCAGAAATAACCTTTCTATGTTATTTTCTAGCCAACGTGATAATATCATCCCACATCACGTAAGGATAAACAGAATCTTATCAATTTTTATCTCGTTGCCGGAATTATCTACAGAACGTTTGAATATCCCTGTTTACCTGCGCAACTAATTGCTTGCGCTACAAATGCCTTTATACCACCGTCAATAATGGAATTTGATACTTGAAAACACGTTTTATCTTGCTATATACGACTGTTTGTTGAAGGAAAACTGAATTGAGTATTTTTAAAGTAATTCGGGCTTCGATAAATTTCTTAGTAATGCTATTTTCTGGTAAAGTATATTTTTATATTTTGCGTTCTCCATGGTGGTCTCCGTGGTTAAAAATACCCAAATTGCTATCTGACTAAAACACTAAACGAAACTGATTCTGGAGGACTTGGTACTGAACACTTAAGTAGGTACTTAACTCGAAACGAATTTTGAGGATTTTCTCCATGCAATCGCACGCTTTCAGATATTGAAATCCACATGCATAGGCGCAGTTAAGCTCCTTCAATTCTTCGCATGCACGCGTTCACGCACATTCAAACGCAAGCATGTACGAGTACACATGCACGCATACCCGTAAGTACGCATGCGTAAGTGTGTAGAATGTGAGTGCGAGTGTGCTTGCCTCGCGCTCGCTCACACACTCGCATATAACAGTGTCCTAGACGTTTTCATTTTTACCAAACATCATATCAACAACAAAATATGACTATGCCTATATTACGAAAATGATTTTCTGCGAAGAAATAAAATATATTTTCCTTTTTATAATAAAAAAATACAAACACGTATATTTTGTCCACAACATCGTTGTCGGCTTTGACGCACCGCCTTCCATCCTATTCCCGTAGCAGTATGAAGAGAATCTGTATACAATCAAAAACATCTTTACACAAAATATTCAGAACAAAACCGTGTTTGATAAAGGACATCTTTCAAGAGGCGAGTCCCGGGGTTCGGAGATATTATCATATTTTGTACAAATAAACAAAACTGCCCTCCGAGCCCTCTGTATCCGTGAAAAGCTAAATTGACAGAATCCATTGTCACAATAGTCCTACACTAAGTGCGGTTTCAGATTAGCGTTTTATACGCGCGTATAAGCTCGTTTTTGGAAGCGCATGTAGGCGCGTATAGGCTCGCCTTTAGGCACACGCGCAACTCGTACGAGCGTTGACGCGCTTCTAAGCTCGTATAACCACGAGCCGTCAAAATCCATGTTGACACTGACAAGACGTCACTACCGTTTCGAGCGAACACGCCCGTTTACGTGAGTCTGGTTTTTTGAAGCGCGTATTGTAGCGCGCGTGTAAGCGCGTATGCTAAAACGACCGTATACGCGCAGAAAAATACGCTAATCTGAAACCGGTTTCAGATTAGCGTTTTATACGCGCGTATAAGCTCGTTTTTGGAAGCGCATGTAGGCGCGTATAGGCTCGCCTTTAGGCACACGCGCAACTCGTACGAGCGTTGACGCGCTTCTAAGCTCGTATAACCACGAGCCGTCAAAATCCATGTTGACACTGACAAGACGTCACTACCGTTTCGAGCGAACACGCCCGTTTACGTGAGTCTGGTTTTTTGAAGCGCGTATTGTAGCGCGCGTGTAAGCGCGTATGCTAAAACGACCGTATACGCGCAGAAAAATACGCTAATCTGAAACCGCCCTAAAGTGGCACTTGGCACTTTTTGTATTTTAAAAAGGTTGAAGCACGAATGAACATGATGTTAGGTAATTTGTGGTAATCATCAACTTTGATGTCGTTTTCTTTGCCTTTTATAATGAAATGGTTTCAATATCTGATAAGAGTTGATAAACGTACATTTTAAAAGCAGATTGCATATAATATTTTTACAAATTGTGAAAGTCTGAATCATTTATTACCCTGGAACATAAATGTAATTTATACATGGCGTAATTTGCAAACCGTACGCTAGTATGCAGTATTTATTGCGAAACAGAACGTTAATAACAAAAAACTTTAGCTAAGCCCTTGAGCTAAGCTATTGCATTTGAATTTCGAACACATTACATATCTGTCAGCGAAACTTAGTTCGGCTGCTTATGCCATTAAGAAGGTGCGCAATTTAACAGATGTCGATACGGCTAGATTGGTATATTTTGGCTATTTTCATAGTGTTATGTCTTATAGCATATTACTTTGGGGTAGAGCTGCTGATATCGAAAGTATTTTTATATTGCAAAAAAGGGCAGTTCGGGCCATTTACCAATTACGGACAAGAGTTTCGCTCAAAGAAAGATTCAAGGAAATCGGTATTCTAACAGTAGCGTCTCAGTATATTTATGCTAGTGTTATGCATGTACGTAAAAATATAAATTCATATTCAAAGAATAGTGATATACACTCTATAAATACAAGAAATAGACATAAATTATGTGTTCCGTATTTTCGTTTGTGCAAAACTCATAGTTCTTTTATAGGACTTAGTATACGTATCTACAACAAGATACCGATAAGTATTTTGGACCTGCCTTTTAACGCATTTCAGATAAAGATTAAAAATGACCTAATGCAAAAGGCATATTATAATTTAAATGAATATCTGAATGACAAATGCGCTTGGAAATAATGTTTCATAATTCATATATTATACAGTAAATAGGTAGATGATAAGTTTCTTGACATGTAATTAAATATTATTCCATTCCAATTAAAATCATGTAAATGATAGTTTTTGGAATCGCCACCACATTACTAAATGTCACTCATCTCGTTAGATACTTTTATTTGTTATTTTTTTTATAATGTATTATAATCGTGTAGCCAATCAGTTCGATCGGTGGTTATATTTCAAAAAGTATCATGTCAATCAATCAAATATAGGTACTACATTTGCATTTTGCACGCGTTCCACATATTTATGATAATATTAACGATCTGGAAAATGCAGGTAATTCGTGTTCATGGTCAGTATACCAACAGATTGTTAATTACTGCCGGTTCGTGTACCGTTGTCGTCATGCTCACTAAAATGTCATTTCTTGTGGTGGCGTCGTGTGTCGGGTCATCCCTGTCCCTCTGATATGGCGAGAGGGATGATGGCTGGCCCATGCGTCATACTCGTGAACGGGTGCTACTTGCGATGACTGGTCGATGTCGGTCTTACGGGCTGGTATTACATTTTTAATATTAAACTGTATCATTTCTATCATGGTTCTGAACATTTGCGCGGATTGCCTGCATTGTTAGGTACTTAATGTAAGTGGATGCTCCTGTTTCACCATGTCAATTCTCAGGAGGCTAATTAAATGAACATCAAAATTTTACTACATTATGCTTGAGTATTAAGTAGAGTAAATATATACAAATGACATAGAAGGTGAAACAGTTGCAGCACCTTACAAAATTTAAATTTGTATGTATTATGCAAAACCTGGCGATGAAAAAGAGTGACCTTGAGTTTTATTGCCCGTTCTTTCTCATGGTTCTACCTATTGCTTTGCGAACGTGGCAGTAAATGTAAATGTAGAAGCTTTAAGTAATTATTTTTTTAAATTGACGTTCATAAGTGTCACTTTGTGATTTAAATGAATAAAGGATTTTGACTTTGACTTTGAACTATACTAGCGATGGTAAAAACGATCAAATAGGTTTTTTGTTTATCTTTGCACACCATCGAAACCAATTTTCTAGTCACCTTTGTTTTCAATATAGTAGAAGAGACGTGGAATATCGACCTTCACCGATCTGATAACCAGATAAGACGTATTTTTTATGTTATATAATTTATAAACAAATATGCCTATAATAAATTGCCTCTCAAAAAATTGCTCATAGCTATTTTAAATTTAAGTAAAACCGCAAATATAACTTTGTCGTTTATACATACAATATGGAAAACAAAGTTATTTTCGGTGATGAAAAAGTGATAGTGATATTTGGATAGGTGAAGACAAAGAGTGTGTTAAGTGTTAAAGCTGATGCCAGTAATTTATAAACCATCAATCTTGGAGTGGAAGCAATATAGCAACAAAGATCAAATAATTAGATTAAGTGCGAGTCCCGTAAGGCTCCCGTAGTTCAGGTATCCACTTAACATACCCTTTATCTTCACTTAACCAAATATTACGATCACTTTTTCATCACCAAAAATAACTTTGTTTTCCATAGTGTTAGTATAAACGACAAAGTTATATTTGCGGTTCATTAAAATAACTTAAATTTAAAATAGCTATGAGCACTTTTTTGACAGGCAAGTTATTATAGGCATATTTGTTTAAAATTATATTACAGAAAAAAATACGTCTCATCTGGTTATCAGATCGGTGAAGGTCGATCTTCCACCTCTCCTCTACTAATAGTATCTTTGCCGTTTCTTTTTACTCTGAAAAACGCCTTTAAGGCGCTGTTATACCTCAGAAGCCATGAAACACCTAATTTTTCGTCGCGCATCTAGCCATAACGGTACATATTACAAACTAGCAAAAATTAGAGCTTAAAGTCTAAAGTCTGAACAAAAGACTTTTGAAAGAATTTTTCATGTACGTAAAATAGAATCACGGTAAAAAAATCACAAAATCGAGGCAGAAAATAATCTTTCGTCTCACTGTTTGCAATATTTTGATCGTAAGCTGTCATATTTTTTTTGATAATATTGTAGGAAATCTAATGAACTAAAGAATTACCCTATTTATTTTCATATTATACGTGTATATTTTGTAAAATTAAATAAAATCTGCCAAACGTCTATGATTTTGACGCTCGGTAGATCCCATCAATATTAAACGCTTCAGCAATTTAAACCTTATTAGCATAAGCGGTGTACTGAGTGTCAGTTGCTAGTTTATGCCCCGCCCAGACCTCATCATTCGGCTATGAGCCCTGTGAGAGATAGGTCATGTCGCTTGCGTCTCCGCTGCACGAAAATTTACGTAAAACTGTTTGTTATTATAATACGCCGATTTGAGTTCGTAATTTCATGTTTTATGTTATAGACTGAATACTTTGAATCAAGTAGGCTTTTCATGTAACTATGGGCACATATAATTAGGACCTAAGTTTATACTCTTGTTGCGTTTAATGTGTTATTGTTTCTGTGCTTATAAATATTTATAATTAGAAGAATAAAATATGGACAATTAGAGAAATGAAGTTCTACGAAGGATTTGTACAAGAAAGCGAAGATTATACTCTTGTTGCATTTAATGTGTTATTGTTTCTGTGCTTATAAATATTTATAATTAGAAGAATAAAATATGGACAATTAGAGAAATGAAGTTCTACGAAGGATTTGTACAAGAAAGCGTCGTAATAAAATAGAAATTCATCCATGGCCAAGTGATTATGAAATATGTAACATTTTTACACAAATTATTTTCATAAGAGTCTTTTATGACTAACTATGTTACTTATATATTATCGATTATGCATAATATAATTATATAAATTATTCTCACAATACATAGCTGCCACAGTTTTCAATTTTTGAAAGAGTAATAACATAAAATCGAATCATTTTATGTACCTATATTTCAAATTCATTTGCTTGTCAGAGCGCTAAGATGCCGTGAGTGCTAAGATGCCGCCACGGCGAACAATAATGATGACAGCGCTAATATGGCGCTCTGCAATCCGCACACAAGCGGTAACGAATGTTGTATTATTGCGTTTTGAACATAAACCTTTTTAGGTACATCGGGTAAAACTTTGATTATTCATAAACTATTAGGTATGTCTCAGTACATCTAATATCTTTTTAATTTCTAAAATCATTTATAAGTAAGAAGGTAACTTCTCTGTTTGCTATAACACAAGATATAGTATTTTTATAATAATAAAGTACGTAACTAATATACTATCATTATTGTAATTACAGTGAATTTAAGATAACAGTTCTGCAACGTCTTACACACATTTGACTCCAGTCATTCCTAACACGATCTGTTCAAGAGCTAGCCAAGAAATGCCAAACAATTTTTTTAACAAATTTGACTCAAATTCCGTAGTGATAAGCAAAAATTACAAGAGGGATAGCAGTGACTGGTTTGAATTGCGTAAGAATATGTTGACTGATTGAAATTTTTGTATAGTGGTAAAAAGAAGAGATAACAGCAGTAAAGCCAACTTAGTAAAAAATATTTTGTACAAATAAAATATTTGCAATGTAAAATCAGTTGCGCATGGAATCTAAAATGAACAACTGGCTTTGCAACAACTGGCGAAGCAAGAAAATGTAACAATCGAGCCTTGTGGATTATTCGATTATTGGTGCCACGCCAGATGGATTAATAGGTCCAAACACGATTGTGGAAATTTAATGTTCTAAAGTTGCCTATAAGAATGGCCTGGAGAATAGTATAAGAGCAAATAAAATACAAATATGGAAACATGATAAAAAAGTGAACTGACTAGTCTAAACAAATATTGTAATTGTTATTACCAAATTCAGGGGCAACGCCACGTTACACGCAAACAAAAGTGTTTATTTGCTGTGTAGAGTGGCGAAAGTATACCACTAAAAATAGAAATTATAGAAAGAGATGATGTTTTCTGGGAGAAGCTTGTTGCGTTTTATATGAATTGGCAGTTGCCTGAAATTGTTGATTCTCGTCAAGCTCAAGGGATGGCATTGCGAGATCACGGAGAGGAAAATGTTTCATCAGTGCTTGAAATTTCTACAATACCAAGCCGTAAAAGGAAATAAATGAAACTGTGCCTCATGAACAACAGCAAATAATAAGTATTGAAGCCTTATCACCTCACACACTGCCTTTAACATGAGAATAAAGAAAACCTGCCGGGTTGTAGCAGACAGCTAACTTTTGATGAGCTGTAAACTCTGTATTTCGTTAATAAATTATAAATGAATATAAATAAATATCTTTTAATATTTATTTTCTTTGAAATAACACATATTTGAAGCGAAAGAATTTTTTTATATTTTTCCATACAAACATGTATGACGAGAGCTAACGAAAAAGCAGTAACTCAAATTCTAATTCTATAATTTTCTAAGCGACATAGCAGTATCTCATGAATAAGGTATATCCACATATATTTTTGATGTTTCATCTATTTTGAAAAATAATAATGGGTTGGGTTTCGAAACGAGTCGCCTGAATTCGAGGGTATTGGTAGTGTAAGGGGCTTAAGGTAGTGCTTTTTAATCCCCTAAAAGTAATTTTGGCTGCCGGAGTTGCGTCAAAAATATTTAATTTTTAAACAATTTCCAAAATTTCATAAATACTTCGGCAATTATGCAAAACGGAACATAGTTTTTATACTTTAGTACAGTTTTACAAATGTTATTTTTAGTTTTTATGTGAAAAACGTGAAACGAAACGCAAAACTGCCATCTTGGAATGATCATATTGACAGCTAATGTCAAAGAACAATGCCCATTCTCTATACATGCGTTGACCTGTCAGTCAATTTTTTCTGTAGGCTTTGTCTTTAAATCCTACGTGTCACAATAGTGACATTATTATCGTAAATAAATGTTTATGTAAGTCTTTTTTTATTTGGAGGCAAGGTAAAGAAGATATAATATAAACTATTTTTGAGGTTAAGTACTAAAGAATGTATTACATGGCTGGATTAGCCGATGTCAAAAACGTCAAAGTGACGTACGTTGCGTCGTTAAGTACTAACATTTACCCATAGACATGTACAAAAAAGAAGCATATACCAATAAGATACAGATCTTAACTGGTCTCTGGAACTAATGAGGAAGTGAGGTCTCGGACAGAGATGATGTGAGGACGGTATGCTGTTGCCGCGTCGATAGAAGCGAGTATTAGCCCTAAAGGAGGTGGGATACGCCACGTTAATTATACGACACCAGGGTTGTGGTGGCCTGAAACTTACCTCGTACATACACATACATACGTTGAGTGGGGATCATGCAGGGAGGTTACCACCTTTATAGGAAATAGGCGCTATAGTAACAATGTTACTGCGTTCTACTTGGTGTGTAGTCTACTTGGTCTGGAGGCTTACTTAATTACCCCTCCCATCCTTCTTTTATCCCACCCCGCATTTTTTACCCTAGAGCGATCAATCATTGGCTACAGTAACCGCCTATTACCAAGAAGACTGGGCTTGTTTGTCACCTTTGTAAAAGTATTCGCCTCTCATTGTACATCATATTTTGTTACTTCAAAGGTATAAACAATATAGAAAATGAAACACAATATATTATTTTATTATTTATTCTATATCTTCCCTGACCATCATCCAAAAAAGCTGCTGGGGGTACAATGTTGTCCTGGTACCTGGCCCATCCAAGATACCACACTACAGTCATAATGTGCGCACAGCATCCAACTGTGCGAAGACCCACTATGCAGCTACAGCAGTATTCACGAATACCTGCTAGGCCATTTATATTATTTTTTATTAAAATATAGACATAATATTGTCGTCTGTTTACATGCCTCAACTTAATTCTTCCTTTTAACAATGAGTATTCCTCGTTAGTTTCGAAATTAAATTCAGATACATCAAATGCTTGTGTACAAACTTCTATCCTACATCCACCATGAAAACGTACGTGTTCTCCATAATAGGAACGTGCCTGGCGGATTTGATATGCTGCCGTCCGTTAACTAAAACCACGTTAACCCAAAAAAGTGATTTTGGAGAAAAACGCGGAAATCGTTGTTTCTAGAAAACTATTATACATAAATCAGTGATTGTTAAATATTATTTAAACAAATATTTTCCAGCGTCATTTAGGATATTTCCTGCTCAGACATGTACTTAAAATTATTTAAATAAAATGATTTTTTTGGTTTAGTTAAGCAATACACATTTTTTTTTACATTGTTTGCCGCACTAAAGCCTCGTTAACCTACACTTAGAGATCTTTTAGTTAAGCATTTTCTTTAAATTTATGAGGTTTCTAATTTTCAATAAATTTACCCTAAAATGCTTAACTATAAACGCGTTAAGTCTATTAACTGTTTAGTAGCTAAGACCTTTCTTAACATTTATACATACGTACCTTACGTAAAAAGAGGCTAAAGTACCTATGACTCTTTTAAGCTAAGTATAAGCGAAAAATAAAAAAGATATGAAAAAATATATGCTTGCTTACTAAGCTAAAAACAGGTATTTCTTACTTCAATTGTTACTAACGTCTTTATAGCTAAGCATCACATATCAAAAAACTGGATAATTAAATAAAATGCAGTATGAAAATTGAATCAATTAAATTAAAAAGTTTTAATTAAATAAATTTCCTTATCATCAACATATTTATTTCACTTATCATCAACATATACAGCAATTTGTAAAATTTATATGCACAGCCAAGTTAAGCAATTAATAGCTAAAAAGTATATTTTAAGGCCCTATTTCCATAGTGGCTATTTAATATATTATATTTGCGTATAATAGACAGTAATAATATTTTCAATCACATAGTCATCATCATGTCAGCCTAGAGACGTCCACTGCTGGACATAAGTCTCCCCCAAGGTTCTCCACACAGACTCGATTTCGAGCCACCCGCCCGCATCCAACCGCTTCCCGCAATCTTAGACAGATCGTCGGCCCAACTTGTGGGTGGCCTACTCCTGCTGCGTCGTTCGGTGCGTGGTCGCCACTCCAGAACCCTCCTAGCCCAACGGCCATCGATTCTTCAAGCTATGTGCCCTGCCCATTGCCACTTTAGCCTAGCTATTCAGAGAGCTATGTCGATGACTTTGGTTCTCCTGCGGATCTCCTTATTTCTTTTTCGATCTCGCAAGGAAACACCGAGCGTAGCTCCTTCTATTGCCCTCTGAGTAACCCGGACCTTCGGGATAAGGCCCAAAGTAAGTGACCACGTATAGGCTCCATAGATAATCACTTGCAACATACACTGGTCAAGGACTTTCGTCTTGAGACACTGCGGGATATCAGACGTGAAGATATGCTGTGACTTTCCGAACGCCTCCCAACCGTATTAGATTCGACGAATAACCTTTTTCTCGAAGTTGGACCTACCCAATCGGATCATTTTCCCAGTTATACGTACTTGTCGACAACTTCGAGTGTAGTGTTCCCAACCTGAATAGGAGCAGGTGCGACATAGAAGTCAGACGTGATTTTTGGCTTGTCCATGTTCATCTTAAGACCTACTTGTTGGGAGACTCTACGGAGGCCATCGAGCATTGTGCTGAGGTCTTCCATGGTCTGAGCCATCTACGATATAATCAGCAAATAGAAGGTGTAAGTAGTCGGCGTTTATTTGATGCCGAGTCCTTCACAGTCCAGAACCTTAAAAACGTCTTCCAGCGCAGCGGTGAACGTTTCGGACATATAACATCTCTCTGCCTCACCCCTCGCTATAGTTGAATAGGTTTTAAACTCTGGTCCTGGAGGTGGACTGACATGGTGGTGTTTTCGAACAAACACTTCGGCACTTCGACGTATCGATAGTCGTTGATGGCACAGTTGGCAAGACTGCAGTACCGCCCAGGTTGCGATCGAATCGAAGGCTTGCTCAGTGTCCACAAACGCCAACTATAGAGGCTGGTTATACTCCTCAGACTTAACCTGCCGCAGCGTATGTATGAGGTCTATAATACTATAGCCTTTACGGAAACCCGCTTGTTCGGGAGGCTGGAAGTCGTCTAGCTTGGTCTCGAGATGATTTGTGACGACCCCTGAAAACAACTTATAGACGTGACTCAGGAGTGAGAGTGGTTTGTAGTTCTTCAAAAGGGTTTTATCGCCTTTCTTGGCGAAAAGCACCAACACACTGTGCCATGCCTGTGGCGTTTTGCCCTCGAGCATGGCAGAATTTAATAACTTTCGAAGGTTTTCCACGGCAGGTGCGCCGACAGCTTTCAAAAGCTCTGACGTAATTCCGTCATCACTCGGTGCCTTGTTAGTTTTGAGTTGATTTAAGGCCACTCTTATCCCGTGCATGCTGACGGGATGTCATGTCCGGGATATCTTCGGTATAGTGTCGGGTCAATCCAGCTCTAGGGTCAGTGACTGGAGTAATAATAGGTAGTCGTATATAGCTGTCCAGTTCGATCTCTTCCAGGAGCCTCAGCTCCTCCACCTCAGCTTAATAAACAGATCTCTAAGTCTCTGATTCGCGATCTCCGCAAATACAACACTAAGTGTGTTCAAGAAGCAATTGAGCAGATTACGGTTCCAAAGATAATTCAATCACCATTCGTCTTGAACACACTTAGTGTTGTATTGGCAAAGATCGCGAATCAGAGATCTGTTTATTTAGAGACTTAGAGATCTGTTTATTAAGCCGCCGATACTTTGGCATATCGTCGGAGGCATGCAGAAGCGTCTTACGCCTTTCCTGTAAAAGCTCGAGGATCGGACCAGAGATTTTATGGGCTCTTTTAATCGTCATGGGCTGTAAGAACTTTAAGCCTGTTGTATGGACAGCATTCACTAACCTATCACTAAAGTCGTCCACATCTATGCATTCTCCCAGGTATTCGAAGCGGTTTTGCAGCTCAAGCTGAAAGCTCTCGAGGTTTTAGATTTGAACTGGCGCTGGTAGGAGCGTAGACTTCATCAATTTCGACCGTTCGAGGCTGGGACTAATATTCAATGTGCCTCTTACCATTCAGTGACCGCGGCCCGCTTTATGCAAACTGATCAGAGAGTCATCATTAAATATTAACCTCTTCATTGACATGATGAAATCGATCTCATTTTTGGTGGCACCATCTGGACTTATCCAGGTCCACTTGCGGCATTCTAGCTTTTTGAAATAGGAATTCATCATGAAGAGTCTTTCCTTCTCCATGAAGCTAGCCAGCAAGTGGCCCCGCGAGTTTCGGTGTCCAATGGGTTTTGAAGCTATGTATAGCCCGAGATATGTCCTCATACATAGCTTCTACATCCTCATCGGAGTGTGATGAATGAAATGAAATAAATAAAATATTGCGACAAATCTCTGCCGGAGGTTTATCGCACCCCTTGTCCCGCCGTTACCATGGCCGCTATCTGAGTCAGGAATAGCGGGGCCGCCGGGGAATAGAAGCCGTTTTTTTCGTGGGTGGCTCATTTTTGGGAGATTTTGCTTTGATCGCCACGCTTGGCAGAAAGATTAGCGATCGTAGTGGCGGAAGTCTTTGATACTTAATGCTGTTGCCTATATAGTATCTTGCCTTTTACTTTCGCCTTACTTTGGGTGGTTTGACCGCCATCTTCCGGTTGACTGACTGCAATGGTGGATCCGAGGCTACTCTCATCCAGTTCTTGCCCGTCAAAGGTAGTCACTCCACCTAGTTAGTCTGAGGGATAATAGCAAACCAACAAGGCAGTCATAATAATTTTATAAATATGACTAATTCGTTGGTCTGCTATTCTTTCCTCAAACTTGGTGGAGATATTAAGGAAGATAATGTTAATAAAGTATTACACAAAAAATTTCGAACTTTTCCTCTTAATGTTCCCCGACATATTTGAGTTTTTGCGGGAACACGATGCGATGCACGCTTGCACGCTATAAGCTCTCCGAGCGGAATGGCAAACCTCCCTGCGCGCATATCCCATCCTCGCACGCATATATGGCATCCCCGCACACTCCCGGAATTAATGAAATGCGAGAAACGGATAACGTGTTTCTAGTTAGGGAACGTGGGCTAGCCGTTATTAAGTTAAGAATTACTAATATTTTTTTTTACGAATTCCATGTTAGAAGTAAATAACGCTTTTTTAACGATTGTTTTGAGCAAATCGCAATATAGATTATTTAGCAACAATACCGTTATGGTCGTCTAACCAGAATTAAGATAAGGTTTTCATCATAAATAGTTTATAACATTGTTTTTATTCCTGTTTTATCACAAATGATCCTTAACTATAAACAAGTTATAGGCTCTTAGTGTTTTTGTAGTCAAGAATATTCAATTAACGTAGTTTAAGCTTATAAAAAATGAAAAATATATTAGGCGAATTTTGTAACTAAGGTACTTTAACGTGCATTAAGCTAAGAAGAGTGGCATAGTCACTTTTTAGTCAAGCATTTTTTGCATATTTTGTCATTTAACGGTAAATCATGTTTTAATATCTCTATAACCGTAAGTGATAGAGATATGGTTCTTAGACGGAAAGACAGAGAATTTAAAACTGTATTACTTTGCATTCAAAACTCAAAATCGACCATTTGAGGGTTAACGGGGTTCTAGTTAAAGGACGGCAGTATGTTCCTAAAGAGAATAATATTAATTCATTATATTCCAGTCGGGGGAATAAAACATTATCTGCATTGACAGTCATATTCCTAAAATATGAAGACCTGCGATTAAGATTAAGATTGGCAACAATTCGAGATAAATTATTTTCTAGTGGCAACCTTTCTCTTATTACATTTATAATTTGGGCAGCATCAGGGCGATCATGCAGGCGAACACCAAACTTATTTATTAAACTGGCTGCTATTTGGAAGTAAGCCATCATGTTCGGCACACTTTTATTGAAATGGTCAAACCTAAATAATCGATAGTCTCTTTTAAAATAACCATTTACCACTTCCACCACCCACCTACAAATGGTTATGCATCTGTTTCTATTTGCTCACCTTCTCGCAGCGATTCAGGCATGTAAGCCTTATAATTGCAACTTTCTAATAAACTAATGCTGTCCCTAAAACCCCGATCTAAAATAAAAACATCATTCTCTTGGAAATACCGTCGAAGCGAGGAATTTTCATTATTAAATAAGAAAACCATTATTTCGGCATCAGAGGTAGTTGCTTTGTATGGGCCAAGGCAGTCAACAATGTATCCATCGCATGCTACAATCAAAAATGGTTTTAAAAGATTTCTATATTTATGCAAAGAGTATGTCTCTTTTTGAAACATATAATTGCTACTTTTATTCAGATAAATATAAGTTCCATCACAAATCAAAACTGCTTGCAAGTTATTCTCATTATATATGGCATTTGGGATCATCAAGTTGTGTTGCAATAATTCACTGCGAGGCAATGCATTAATACCTAAATAAGTATTGACAAAATCCTGCAAAAGAATCTCCCTCACTTTACCCATAAGTCGTTCTAAGGTAGTACGTGGTACTTCTAATAAAACGGAAATCCTTTGGTCAGAATCACCTGTACGCATCTTAATCAGAACAGAGGCCAACCCCAGAATACCATTTTTAATAGTCATAAGTCTGGGTACCTCCCGTAATAAAGATAAAAAATGACCTTTTGTCATACCCATCCAGTACCAAAATAAATGTTCATCCATTTCTTGAACAGAATTTAAGCTAGTGAAGTCTAAGAAAGGCTTAAAGGCATTAACAAAAGAAAAGATATGCTCTACCTGGTTGACAGTAAAGTTAGAAATACTGGTGTCAGCATCATAGAGCGAATCCCAGACATTGTTTTGTAAATCTGTTATACAGACACGAGCTAATGGAGGTATATAGAACTTGTGACTGTGTATTAATGTGGCTCTCAGATTATCAGAGACTGTATGTAGACCAGTAACATTATCGCATCCAGTGAAAATACAGTGTGAAGCCGTGTTAGGAGCTCTTTTATAATTCGGCAATGTGATAGTACCAGTAACTTGGGGTACTGGGGAACCGGGCTGGTTTTCATGTACTCTGCCACTATCTAAATCTGACTCATCCGAGTCTTGCTGGGCCACTTGGTGCTCTTGAGTTTCCTGTGGTTGACTGTCCATATGGGTAGGAACAGCTGAAACGTTGTCTGGATTTCCAGAAGTTACAGCCCTTTCATCCACTGCACTTGTTTCAGTATCTTCCAGTCTGGGAGTAGCATCTCTTTTAGTTTTTAACCAGCAGGCATGGCATAAACGATCAGATGGTGATATCTGCAAACAACCACAGCTATCAATGAGGTGGAAGTTATATTTCAAGCTATAACATAGGTACTATTATTTGATATTTACCTGACGAGGTGCTATTCTCATTTCAACTATTTGCATCATGGTTTGAATGAGAACTGATGGGTTCTGTCTCAAAATAAGGTCACTTTGCCCATTGACCAATGATCTTCCACAAACAAGACACACCTCCAAGTGTCCCCGTAGAGATGGCCCTGAACTCTGATCATCATCAGCATGTATCTGAGCATTGACAGCTTGCAGAAATAAGTGGAAACATGCTTCACAGATGAAGTCTTCATCAGTAATCTAGAAACAAAATCCTCCATATAGTAAACATAGGTGTAGTACTCAGCAACATTATTATATTGGGAGCTTGTTTCATAATTCTTATTTAATATATAAATCTCATTTCTTTCTTTTGAGATTAAAAGGTTACTACTATTGGATAGTTGTTGTGAAACAAGCACTTATTGTTGAAAAACTCATTAACAACTAATGCTTATTTTCAATCACAGAATTATAACGTACTACTATTAATCTGTGTTTTCAATGTATCATTAGATAGATAAAATATATTAGGATTAATATTGAACCTACAACACTAACAATACTTTAGTACCTACCTAATTGTTAACATACATTGGGTTACTATAAGTTACTACTTTACTCACCATAAGTGGAGATATTCTGTCACTGATAAGCGAAACGACTCTTGTATCCAGCTGAACGACGAGATGACGGCGGAGTGTATTAACGCATATGTTACAGTTAATGCATAATATACGCTCTGCCCGACGTCTTGTAGCCATGATGTTGATCAATCGCTTTTTATTTACAAGCGAGCAAAACACTAAACCAATCGTGTAGCATAATCCGAGTCCGTAAAACTAGCCAAAGTAATCGTAAATAGAGGGTACTGGGGTCCGTGGGGTATGAAAATGTAGTCGAAGGAATCACAAAATCTAGAAATCGCACTGTTCACTCACAAAGTCGTAACCAGCAACTCAGGAGTTGAAAGGCAACGGATTTGCAAACAAACGTCATAATCACATTGTGAAAAAAAAACACGTTCCGTTTCATGCAGTTCGATGATTTTATCCTGTGATTTTTATCTTTGAATTATCATTTAAAATAAATAATATTTTTTAAGGATTCAGTAATAATTGAGAAAACTATTTAAACAATAGAATAGCACAAGTATTTAGTAAAGAAATTAGACCACACTACATAGAATACAAAAGGGAATGTTGAAATGGAACGTATAACAAGATAGGTGCTTTATGAATGCGTTCATATTGGCTGCGTTCTATATAAATACGTCTACCAGAAGTGATATATTTTAAAAATCAATTTCGTTTTTTCTGGGCCTTTAATAAAAAATCTACTTAGTATTTCAAAACCAGCTTAAAATCAGCAAATTTTTTATATCAATCGCATTGTAAGACGCACTGATTACATAAAATATATTTGACAGGTCAAAAATGAACATGCTTCTTTGTGCGTCATTGCTTTCGAGTGCCTTGGGTTAGGTGCGACTGTAATAAGTAAATAAATAGGTTATGTTAGGTTCTCTTTTGACCCTTAATCCGAAAAGCGGAGCCCTTCGCAGGGCTCCGACAACCTTAGTTTATTAAACTAGTGTGATGAATGTGGAAGTTGGCAGTGCCATACACACCGAAGTTTGGAGTTTTTTTTTTTCAGAGGAAACCAAGTATTTCCGGCAAGTGAAAATGGTGAGGGGGGTTTTAAGACCTCCCCTGCTCCCTCTCCAATCACTCACAACCCCTAAAAACGGCGACGTATTTCGAAACCTTTGCCATAACAATTATACCTATAATAACAATAAACATCCATAATTAATAAAAGAAATCAACTTTTACTAAACTTCAATTATCTCGTAACTCGCTTTAGTTGAGATACGGCTTTTGCGCTTAGTAGAGCAGTATTGTGTTTTTTAGGGTACCGTAGCCAAAAATTGTAAAAACGGAACCCTTATAGATTCGCAATGTCTGTCTGTCTGTCCGCCCGTATGTCACAGCCAATTTATTGCAAAACAGATTTAAAAACTGGCAGGAATGGAATTAGATGTAGGTATTCTATGAACTTCACTATTTTTATTTAAAAAAATTCTGATTCTGATTCTGATTCTGATTCTTTATACAAAAATAAAACAAACATAATAATGGCCTCTCCATACATGGAACTGACTTAATTATTTTTATCATCTTACGGCACGTAGGTATTTATCTACTTTCGTCAACATTTAATACCTATAACGTCTAATGTAAACGAGTTTTGCTCCTGGCTGCACTGAGAACAAAAATTGCGCTATGCCTATATTGTACAAACAGATTGATGTATGTAATATAAATTTTAATATCAGTATCTCAATTCAATATGCTAAAATGTTTTGCTTGCGATTTTGAAATATTGGAATACGGATGTCGCCAGAATACGGCCGCACGCGACGAGAATGAAGGGGGGCGCCCCGCAGTAGACGGAGCTAAGCTCCCTTCACCTCCCCTGCTTCACCCCCTCATTTACCAAAACAGTCGCTTAGGACAGCGCCTTAAAATGTTTAGCGTCAAATAATATAATTCATTCCATTCTGTTGACAACAGATCGAAATTTTAAAGTTATTTTAGCTTGTGTATTAATAACCGCTTGCTGAATGTATATATTTCTTATTAATCGTCATCAACCAGCCAACTAGTCAACTACTGGATATGGGCGACTCCAACGGCTTGCCTCTCATTGCTCACTGAGCTTGATTTTGGTTCTATGTGTCCAGCCGCTGCCATAAAGGCATTTTGCGTATTTACATGTGGCAGAGATGAGAATGTTGCGATGGATGTGTGGAGTTACGAGAATGGATAAGATTAGGAATGAATACGTGAGAGGTAGTCTGAAAGTGGCGCCTATAGACGAGAAAGTGAAAGGAAGTCGTTTGGCTTGGTATGGACATAGTTAGTTAGTTAGTTGGACAGGTGTTTTCCGCACTTAGCCACTTAATTGGGCCATTGTGCGTTAGCAGTGACGTGGTAGTCGCCTGCTACTCATACCATGCAAGCTCCTTCCAGAAGGCCATGAGTTGACCAGGATTGCGTATGGCTTCGCTCATGGTTCTGGGGTTGTTCAGGAACTTCGTCCGTTGGTCGCTCACGCTGGTACAATGTAGGATTATATGAGCGGGTGTTTCTTCGGTCCCCATGCAGCCCCTACATAGTGGGCTGTCCGTGACTCCGATGTTGTAGAGATGCTTGTTTAGTGGACAGTGGCCGGTTATTATGCCAGTCAGATGCTTGAGTGTTTTCCTGTTGGAGTGCAACAGTTTTTGCGAGAGTCGTTTGTCTAATTGAGGAAAGGCATCTTTAGATTGCCTACACTCTTTTATCTCTGCCCACTCTTTTTCGTGTTGTTGTAGGGTTCTCTCGCGTAACCATGTTCTTAGTTGGTTGAACGGTATCGGAACAATTGGTTCGGGTCCTAGAGTTGTCGTGTCCGATCCTTTCTTTGCCAGTTGGTCTGCTGCGTCATTGCCCGTGGAGTCACTGTGTCCTCGTATCCACTGGAGCGTGACCCGATTTCTCGTTGCAGTTTTCTGCAGCTCTTGGTGGCACTCCATAATTAGGCCGCTATTAAAGCAGTTGCCATCGAGAGCTTGTAGTACTGAGGCGCTGTCTGTGATGATGCGTATTGACAGGTTGCTCACTTTTCTGGCCGCGATCGCCGTCGCCGCCCTTGTTATCCCAACGCATTCAGCTTGGAAGATGGTGTTGAGTTTACCAAGCGATGTTGAGAGATTGATATTCAAGTCATGGGAGAACACTCCGGCACCCGTCCCATACTTTGTTTTTGAGCCATCTGTGTATACTCTAACTTCGTGTATACCAGAACTATCCTTGTGCTCTTCTTGCAGTTGTATGCGGTATTTTTTGTCAAAGACAAAGGTTTTAGGTATGAGATCACACGTTGCATCTAGCATCGGGATCTCGTTTGTTAACGTCCTTTTCAGGCGTGCGTGGGTTATGCGGTCATCTCTCCTCCACAGCCCGAACTTATCGAGCCGGATCGCAGCGGCACCTGCTTCTTGCTGGATGATGAGGTGCAGTGGTCGCAAGTCGAGAAGCACCTCCAGTGCCGCCGTTGGAGTTGTTTTCATGCAGCCTGTTGTGGCCAAACAGGCGAGGCGTTGTATGCTCTGCAGTTTGCTCTTGACTGTGCTTAGTTGAGTGCGTGGCCACCACACTACTGCACCGTATGTGAGCATGGGGCGTATTATGGCAGTGTAGATCCATAGGGTGATGAATGGTTTTAGACCCCATTTCTTGCCTATTATTCTCCTGCACTGCCAGAAGATTGTACATGCTTTTGTGGTTTTAGTGGTGATGTGTTTATTCCAGTTGAGCTTGTGGTCGAGTGTTACGCCCAGGTACTTGACTTCACTCGATAAGTTAAGCTCCGTGCCAAAAAGTTTTGGTTTTCTGGTCATACGGATGTTCCTTTTGTTGGTGAAAAGTACTAGCTCCGTTTTATTTGGGTTGACCGTCAGTTCATGGTGGTTGCACCATTGTTCCATGATCCTGATCGCTGCTTGCATCCGATAATGGATCATGTCTTCTGAGTTTCCTTTGATTAGGATGGTAATATCATCTGCGTAGCCGACCGTGAAGAAGCATTTGTCATTCAGATTTCTCAACAGATCGTCTACCACTATGTTCCAGAGCAGGGGTGATAGGACCCCTCCCTGTGGGCAGCCTTTTGCTACTATCCCCCTTGTGGTGGTATTAACCGTGAACTGAATAGCCCTTTGTTTCAGGAGTTGGTCAATCCATCCACTGACGGTTTGTTCAACTCCGAACTTGTTAAGGGCACGGCTAATGCTGGTGAATTTAGTCTTGTCGAAGGCGCCCTCTATGTCAATGAAGGCGCCTAAGATCATTAGTTTGTCAGATAGCGCTGTCTCTATGGTCCCCACTACGGAGTGAAGCGCTGATTCCGTTGATCTACCACTTCTGTAGGCGTGTTGATGCGGGTGTAGTGGTCTGCGTAGCAGTGCGCCTTCCCGCAGGTATCTGTCAGCGAGCCTTTCCAGCGTTTTTAGCAAGAAGGAGGTCAAACTGATAGGTCTAAACGATTTTGCTTGCGTATAATCCGTTTTGCCCGGTTTTGGGAGAAATATGACTTTTACTTCCCTCCACCTTCGTGGTATGTAATTGTGCGCTATAGATGCTCTATATATGCTGAGTAGCTGTGGCACAATCGTTGTGCAGCCCCATTGTAGGAGTGCTGGTGTTATTTCGTCCAGGCCTGCAGATTTATACGGCTGGAAGCTGTTAATTGCCCATTTCAGCCGGTCCCCGGTAACCATGTTGTTGGCTATCGTCCAGTCTGTCTGGGTCGGTGGTCTGTGTTCTGATTCTTCCCAATCACAGTCTTCGGTCACTGTGCAACCTGGGAAGTGCGTTTCGATTAGTATTTGGCTTATTTCCATGTCTGTGGTTGCGTAGGTGCCATCAGGCTTTCTTATGGAGCCTAGGGTCTTGTTGCTGTCCTGGGACAGGATCTTTTTTACCCTGGCTGCCTCGCATGTGGAATTAATGTTGGTGCAGAAATTTCGCCAGGATTCTCCCCTGCGGAATCGTATGCGTTTCTTGTAGTGCGACTGGGCTTCTTTGTATTTGTCCCAGTCCGTGTCTTTCCTTGTGTTTTTGGCCCGGTTGAAGAGTTGTCTCAGATTGCGCCTGAGTTTCTCCAGTTCCGATCCCCACCATAGGGTTTTACTACTCGTTTTCGGTAGTGTGGTGGGGCAGGCTTGTTGGTAGCTGCGTTGTATGCATTTTGTTAGTAAATTAGTGTTGTGTTCTATGTGTGTAGTGCTTGTGTTCATGTCGTTGAAATTAGACATGGCTATTTCTTGTTCGAGCAGGGTCTTGTATCTCGCAATGTCGGTATTGCGTGGGTTGCGTTTTGGTTGTATGACCCTCTCTTGCACTCGTATGTCATAGCAGATACGTCTGTGGTCGGCAAAGGATGGTTCGGCGGACACATGCCAGTTCGTGACAAGTTCCGCGGCCCCATCCGATGCCAGTGTAATGTCTACTATGGTTTGATATCTGGAGCTGACAAATGTGGGCTCTGAGCCTTTGTTGATTACCGTTAGTGTTGTTGTGTAGATGTATTCAGTTAGGATCTCACCTCGTCTATTTGCCTCGGGGCTCCCCCACAGTGGATGGTGGGCGTTAGCATCTGCCGAGAGTATTATTGGCCAGCCGTGGTCCTCACAGTGCTGCACCAGCTCGGCCAGCTCCTTCGATGGGATCTCCTCATCACCGGGCATGTAGACCGAAGCTAGTACAAGCATCTGATCATTGGACCCTGTTCGTATACCCACGGCTGTGAGATCTCTAGAACAAAAGTTAGTCAGCAGCAATGCTGGTATTGTTCGGGGAATGTATATGCATGTTCTCGGCTTAGATGCCGAGCTCCAGTGCAATATCTTACCTCCGATGTTGTTAAGTCCACATATGGTGTCGCCTCTAATCCACGGCTCCTGGATTAGGGCTATTGTGTGGTGGTTAACCTCCAGCAGCCTGCGTAGGGTAGCCGTTGCGATTTGCTTGTGCTGGAGGTTGGTCTGTACGACTCTAGTCTGACGATGATCCGAGAACATTGCTGTCCACGGACTCCCCGTCAGACGAGTCGTGCTCGTCGTCAACTGCCGTCACAGCGCTCATTGTCACTGCGGGCGTTGTGTGTGCGCGGGCTGTGCCCGACGTGCTGGGAACGGCTGATGTTGTCTCTCGTTCCTGTGCATGCCCGCTGGCGGGCGGTATTTCCCTGGGCGCGGCAACCGTCCCGCCAGCCCCTGCCCCGGCAGCGTGGAACAGTACGTACACGCTGCCGGTGAAGAAGGAGACTCGGCGGTCGCGCGCCTCGATTCTCGGGACCTCCGATTCGGGGATGCCCAGGGACAAGTATAGGCCGTGCTCTTGCATGGTAGCGCTGTACAGTTGCCACGTCTGGACAGCGTACCATGGGTTTTGGGCAGCTAAGAGTTGGTGGATCTTCGGGAGTTCCAGGCTGGTCGACCTCGGCAGCCAGAGCGATGCGCGAACGCGCTTCGCGAGGTCCGTCTGCCCGATGACAGCCAGCCTGGTTCCTTCGATCGGTGACTGCAGTCCCGCTACCGTTCGTTTGAGCCACGCCAGCAATTTCTCGTCCTCGCACCATAGCTTCAGGACTCCTCCTGCTGCAAGCGGTTTGCCTCTGAAGGATGGCGCGAGTGCGGGCTCGTTATTTGACGGTGGTGCAAAGGCTGCTTCCAAGATGCGCTCCTCTATGGAGAGCTCGAGCTGCCGTGCTTGCTCCACCGTCAGGTCTGTGGGTGGAGTGGCAACGACGGCCACCATCAGATGCGAGTTAGTCGCATCGGCGTAGCTCATCGTTGCCCTCTTCGGTGTTGCGTCCACTCTCGCACGCTTCGTCGTGGCGCTTGGTGGTGTGTCGTCGTGACGGTTCCTCTTCGACGGTGTCGCCGAAGTGGGCCGTCCCGAGAGCGCCGGATTGGTCGGTGCGTGCCTGGGTCCGCCTTTTCTGGGGCCGCGTTTGCGGCGTGGCCCGGTTGTGCCCCATGGGGCTGTTGGTTCCGCATCTCCGACTGCCGTCGAGGGGGCGCGACGGGGGGTGCCCGGCGCTGCACCGGCCGGAGCGGCGCGTGCAGCCGGCGGGAGCGAGCCCGAAGGCTCACTCTTCGCCGTCCGCGTGGTTTCCGCTTGCAAGCCTGAGCTGCTGCGTCCACCAATCGCGCCGCGTCCTGCCGAATGCTTCGTCCTGGGCGGTTCCCTCATCGCGCTGGCTGAGGGCGGATGTCCGCGCTGGTGCGTTGCGCCAGCTGTTGGTTGTCTCGCGGGGGGTGCGTTCGCCGATGTAGTCGGTTCGCTACCTACCGCGGGGGGTGCGTTCGCCGAAGTTGTCGGTTCGCTACCTCCCGCGGGGGGTGCGTTCGCCGACGTTGTCGGTTCGCTACCTCCCGCGTGCGCTGCGTACTCACGCTGACGTCTATGATGACGGGAGCGCTTTCCGCGGTGTTTACCTCTACCGGATACGGTTGCAGCGGAGCTGACGTTTGCCTTGCGGCGTTCGTCTGCTCGACGCGGTACAACCGTCCAGGAGGTGTTGGTTATGTGTACTGCACGAGGCATGGCATTTGCCAGGTCGTGCAGGTCTAAACTTCGCTCACGTGAAACATTGCCCCCCCCAGAATACGTGGGGCAGCCTGGACCCGAGGGTGCAGGGAGGGATTCTCCAGCGTCACGGACGCTGGTACCCTCCTGGGGTAGTTTATTATTTTGTTTCACATTCATTTTTTTTTTGTTTTTGTTTTGGCTCCGTATGAGCGTGTGCGTGGGCGTATGTGTATGTGTTTCTATGTAGGTGTGGTGTGTGTATGTGTGTGTGTGCGCGTCCGTATGAATGATTGGGTTAGTGTAGTGAATGTATGTGTGTACGTGCTTGTGCATGTGTGTGGGTGAGGGCGGCTGGAGGTTTTCGTTACGTCTGTTTCATAGGGAACCAGACCAAGAACGGGCGGCAACCTCGGGAAGGATAGTCCACCAGCCTTGCCTTAGGGATCTACACGACTTGCGCTCTCCCCTAAGGCCATTCGCCAAACTCTGCAACGGACGCGAATGCAGAGAGTGGAAGTCAGTGCAGTTCAATGGAGTTGAAATGAAATGAGGTGCACGGGCTTCCGCCCCGCTTTTGGTATGGACATATTATGCGAAGAGATGATATGTATGTAGGTAAGCAAGTGATGAATATGAAGGTAGAGGGATGGAAAGGGAGAGGGAGGCCAAGGAAAAGATGGATGGACTGTGTGAGGATGGATATGAAAGAGAAAGGGGTAAATGATCAGATGACGGGCGACAGAAAAGAATGGAAGCGAAGGACGTACTGCGCCGACCCCAAATAGATTGGGACCAGGGCAAGAAGATGATGATGTCACGTGTACATAATGTGACTAGACTAATACCACTTGCTTGCTAGGCTTGCAAATTCTTTGGTCTATGTCGATCATTAGATTTCTCTAGCGGATCTTCATAATATTCATTCCTTGAAATCCATTGTCTTTTGTAAATGTTTGGCAGTAATATATACTTATTTTTAAAATAATAATGATGGACAGTTCAGCCGATTACGAAATTAAATAATTGTTGAATAGCGGGGTAACAGCCCTACGCTATTAACCCAACTGTACAGGGAGTGTTTAATACTAAGGGACTAATCTAACTTGTTAACCTATACTATCCTAGAGTCTTAGCCTATCACCTATAATATCCTATACTACTTATCCTACCCCTTAGACCTATATGTATCCTAAACCTATCCTAACGTGTACCTAGCGTATAATGCGTATAGGCTTGGTGCTCTGTGGTATTCTGTGATACAGACCAGCACTTATACGCACCTACTACTAGGCCCTTAACCTATGGCACGTACTATCGTGGTACTACTGTGGTATGCTGTGATACAGACCTACGATTCGTACGCGCCTAAGACCCTAATCCTATATGTCCCTACAATCTTTAGATCCTAGACCTAACATACGTATTTATAGGTGCGGGATATCTGCCACCGGAGACCTATGATGACAGATGGACTGTGGGTAGGAATTAGGTATGGTGGAAATTGTTTATCTGACGGCCAACTCAACAGACTCATCGAGCAGATCGGTATTGATGGCTAAAGGTGTCTTGGCCACCGTCAGAGGTGTGGGAAGGGTATCGAGTCAAAGTCGGATTGAACTTGTGACTGGTTTATTTCTTACTATACATGATCTTATATACTAAACTTATCCTGTGTATACACACAAAACTTCACAGTTGTGTGCTTTGTGTGAAAGATGCCATCTCAGCGGTATATGCCTTAGGTGAATACGTGATTTGTTCTTAATTTAATAAACATCACGAACAATCTGTGTTGCGGTAAATACTCACGTAGGATTATATCGCTGAAATGGCATGTTCATGTGTGAACAATTGTTAAAATACTCTAAAAATAATCAAAATGAAATTTGCCGTATGTCATTTCTCGACAAAAAAAAATCCTATCTAAAAGACACTGAGCAATGCGTCACTTGTCTGATGTAGAGTGACATAGGAAGGCTCGAGTGACACAGGGTTTAATACACCCTCCCATCCCAGCGGCATGACGTCAGGTAAGAATTAATGGGAAATAAGTTAACCGTGATTCTCTCCCGACATGACGCGTCAAATCTGAGCATGACGAACACATACCTTATGATATTGCTTAGTAAAAAAGTAGCGATAGCCTAGTGGAGACACTAATAGACTGTTACGTGGAGGGTTTTGCCTTCAAATCTGACTTTACGAAGTTACCCAAATGTGCATTAATTTGTTAAGTATCGCTGCATGTCTGAGAGTTGTCCATAATTTTGTCGGCAGCCATGTATAGTCTGCCGACCCGCACTTGGCTAAGGTGATAGACTATGGCCTAGCCCTTCTCATAATAAGAAGAGACATGTGCCCAGCAGTGGCACTGATTATAGACAAGCCTGATGATGATGAAGTAAGGAACAGCAAATAATGTCATGCACCATTGGCTTTTAGAATTAGAATATAGAATTAGAATTTATGTGCGTACTATATTTTAATAATCGCTTGCCGTGCCGCGTGCCGTGAAGGTGTTATAAGAATGAAGTACATTTTACAATTATTATTAATAGTTGTAAAAGATGTTTAATTTACATATATTTAGCTTTGCCTTAGTTTTTCAGTGTAAAGATATGTAATCTCGGTAGTGAATCGAGGTCGATAGGTCGGTAAGAGCCAAAAGTTTTGTTTTGGGCGCCCGTTAGGACTCATTTAAATCGGAGAGTTGCGCCAATTCCTTAAGTAGATTTTAGATACGTGAGCGTATTACCGAAGAATAATTAAAATAATTGCTTGTAAATAAGCGACAATAGTATCAAATGTAATAAAGTTTAAGTTAAGTTCTAGATAAGTACACATGTATTTTATTAAAGGTAACTTAAATTGTCAGTCGTTATGAGGAGTAGGTACCTAATCATGAAGGTAACTTAAATGGTCAGTCGTAAGGAAGAGTTGGTACTCATGAAGACAACTTAAATTGTCCGTCGTTATAAGGAGTTGGTACTCATGAATGTAACTTAAATTTTCAGTCATTATGAAGATTTGGTACTCATGAAGGCAACTTAAATAGTCCGTCGTTATGAGGAGTTGGTGCTCATGAAGGTAACTTAAATTGTCAGTCATTATGAGGAGTTGGTGCTCATGAAGCACGCATTTAAGCGGGGCGTGAAAAAGCATCTCTCAAGGCCGTCAAAGTGAGGGCCGTCATGTCACATTGCTTAACCAGCAATTGGGGATGGTGGCCTTCCCAATAGGACTTCACTGTCAGCTTACCATCAGGCAGCGTGAAGTCAATTTGACAGGTTCTTTCTAATAAAAAAAATAAAAAGAAAAAAATGAAGGTAACTTAAATAGCCCGTCGTTATGAAGAGTTGGTGCTCATGAAGGTAACTTAAATAGTCCGTCGTTATGAGGAGTTGGTGCTCATGAAGGTAACTTAAATTGTCAGTCGTTATGAGGAGTTGGTGCTCATGAAGGTAACTTAAATAGTCCGTCGTTATGAGGAGTTGGTGCTCATGAAGGTAACTTAAATTGTCAGTCGTTATGAGGAGTTGGTGCTCATGAAGGTAACTTAAATTGTCAGTCGTTATGAGGAGTTGGTGCTCATGAAGGTAACTTAAATAGTCCGTCGTTATGAGGAGTTGGTGCTCATGAAGGTAACTTAAATTGTCAGTCGTTATGAGGAGTTGGTGCTCATGAAGGTAACTTAAATTGTCAGTCGTTATGAGGAGTTGGTGCTCATGAAGGTTACTTAAATAGTCCGTCGTTATGAGGAGTTGGTGCTCATGAAGGTAACTTAAATTGTCAGTCGTTATGAGGAGTTGGTGCTCATGAAGGTAACTTAAATTGTCAGTCGTTATGAGGAGTTGGTGCTCATGAAGGTAACTTAAATAGTCCGTCGTTATGAGGAGTTGGTGCTCATGAAGGTAACTTAAATTGTCAGTCGTTATGAGGAGTTGGTGCTCATGAAGGTAACTTAAATAGTCCGTCGTTATGAGGAGTAGGTGCTCATGAAAAACTGACCCTGGTCTAGAATAGCAAGGAGTATCGCTGTCAAATAACTCTTTGGGTTGCGGCAGTCTTAGCCTTTACTCTATTTTACATTATTAGTCTGCCGTCCAATTTCGATCTACTTACTTCAAGCACCAGAGCAAAATATCAGGCTATACATTCTCATATCTGTCGCGTGCACAATATAACTGCATCCTTATCTAGAAAGATAGAACCACGAGGAGCTGTAGTAATCTTGCAGCTGTCACCCCGAGCAGCTTTTTTAAGGTTATGCTTGAGATACTTCAGCTTGTGCATCGAAATAAAGTTGTCTTCGCACACTGGGACTATGCAATTGGGACTATTTTATCTCCTTTTAATTCGAATTTGCAAAAATCCTGTCTCAATGCTCTCTTAGGGTGTACCCAAGAATCATTAATGCCAAATTTCAGGTTCTGTGACCAGTAGTTTTGGCTGTGTTTGTCTGTCAGTCATACAGTAAAGCAAGAATATTATATATATTGATTTAAGAAGTCATAAAACATGTAAAATACCAAACAAATGTGACTGAAAGTCTGACAGACGCTCTCTGGTTTATTTCTCTTGCGCATAATTGGATGGGACTAAGCATGAATGATTGTAAGGGTAAAAGCCTAAAAGGTCAATAACAAACCTAATATAAGGATTCCGTCAAACTTTTTGAAATACGTGCACTGGGAGTCCTTTTAAACTACTGTGATAACTTAACTCATCCCTATGAATGAAACTGTAGAATAAACTGCACTATTCATATTAAATGCTTATTAAAGTATATTACCCACATTATATAGTTGCGTGAACAAAAACCACTTTATACCTAAAACACTCCTTTACTGCCATCAAAACGAAACATATCCTTTAGAAGTTATAGACCTTCTATAGATTGCTACCGAATGTAGCTAAATATCAAATACAGCTAGGTAAATATAGTGAACATATTCAAACAACAGATCCGCCCAATCTGTCCAATGAGCAGCCGACTGGAATATGAAGTTATGCACCTGAAATGGCTTTCACCGTTCGCAACGCGTTGAACGCATTTGCTCCATTTACTGACCACGGAACTATTTAGTGTTCCAATATGAATATTTAGTGAATAGACACGACTATTTTGTTGCCTTTTGCTGGTTAAACCGCGAAATTATTGTGACATTTTGAATTTAGTTTCACGAGTCGTTGATATTTTTCAGTTTGAAATTATAAAGGCACTTTTTTAGATTATAAGCTTTAGATATTTAATTCATAATCAGGATGTACTTTTAAACAGATATACCTCGAGGTATTTTATGTAGTTCAGAATAGGTTACTATCATAAAAAGTATAAATTAAATTAGTATCAATTCAAGCGTTCCTCTTTAGCGCAGCAATATAGGTGTATATGGGTGTTCATTGTGTCCGTTACTTGTATGTTTGTAAAGTTCCCCGCGACACAGGATTTAGTCCTAATGCGGCAGTTGTCTTTAAAAAAACAAAAAGGAAATATAAATTGGCGAAATGTGGGTGTAATATATTTACACCTCTGCCTCTTCCGGGATACAGGTGTGAGTCTATAATATATATATATATATATATATAATGCTTAATGACTCGCGATTACTACGAGTATGTTGTGCTCACTATTCGATAAATTATTTATTATATTTTATACAGCTATCGTAAAATACTGACTAGATTATTTATAAATTGTTCATTAGTATACGATTGGAAAGTACTATATCGCGTTATACCTTAGAATCACTGAAACTCGTGAAATCCTGGAGCAAATTAGACGGTCTTGGAATTCGCAACCAATTTAATTAGATATATGTAGGTACTTATGCTGGAAAATCTTGACTTGACAAATAATACAATTTTCTACACAGAGAAAGAGATCATCAATATAATTATATCCAGTGTATTTTAACACAGTACTTACATGAAATTGTATCGACATTTCAAGTCCCATTAATATCTTACGGCATTTTGGATATTCAATTAATATACCTGTTAATAAATTTAATGTTCTTAATTGACATAACAATTATCGATAGTATAATAAAGATAACAGTGCATATTAGTTGCTCCGGATATGTAAGTAATTTATTGAGGCAATAATAACATACAACATCAAGGTAGGTTGTAAGTATGCTGTAAGTGAACGGATCACGTAGTGGTTTAAGAGTTCACCTTGTAGTTTAATACTGTGGACAAATCGTTGTTGTTGTGGTAAGGACAGCTCAGTGCAATATACAATTTCCTATCCCTTAAAATATTAAAACTATACAATATAAACTATACGTAATGTTTATTTTATATAAAAGCACTTATTACCTCAAAAACTACCAATCGATTAACAAGCTTAGTTATTTATTATTCCGTTCGATGTAACGGGTATTTCTAACTTTAACAGGCTTCTAAGGCGCCATGTATTGTTCGTCTCATCTATGGGTATATGAGAGTTATCTAGACATATTATACTAAGCAAGTGAAAGAGTATACAACCAAATACTTGAAGACTATATACCCAAATACTTGAAGCATTTTTTTCTCCAACAACAAAAACCACTTAACCCAAACGTTCAGAGGTCTTCAAAACTACGTCGCTAGCTGGTCTGGCTAGAGGTCCCTGGGGCAGTCACGTATAGCCTCCAATATCCGGCCCTGCTTAATGGAAGTGGGCGGAAACGAACGCCAAAGAGTACGCGCTGCATGTCCAAGTCACTTTAATAAAAGGGATGCAGTAAGAGCCTGTGAAAAACTTTCAGAATTAGATTTTCTTTGAACTGAAGTACATATATTGGTCGTGATGGTGAAAGTATGTTATAAACTTTTGACAAGCTAGTTTTAAGAGCCTTTATTTTTTTAAACACATAATTAAATACTGGTCTTTCGGCCAGAGGGCGTGGGTTCGTTTCTCACTCAAATAAATCTTTGTGTGGTGAAAGTGATGGTTTGTTTAGTGTCTGAGTGTTTGTTTTCTAGTTTATTATGTATATGTATATTATATATATTTATGTTACTCTAAGGATTGAACTTATTAATAATGAGTTTATCAGTTACCTGGTAGCCATACTTAGTTTTAATTCTACTTATTTTGGTATCAGATGACCGCCCTAGGATACATATTTGTTAAATTGAGACGACAAAATGAAAACATTGTATTCAGACCAAGAGCATTTGGAAATCAGAACACCATCATTAGCCTAGTCAATTAATGAAACATTGAAGTTGAAATCATTCAATGGTGTTCTGAACACCATTCAATGATTGTGAATCATTTGAATCACCATTGAATTTATAGGGTTCAGACTGTTAGTTCACAAACAGTCTGAACCCTGTAAATTGGCATAAGCACTCACAATTGATAGCCAACTATCGGAACCAGTACATCGACCAGCAAATACCACACGATTACAATTTACGACTTCATTCTCCATTTGTCCTCATAAGCAATATATTCCCAGTATACTATAATGATTCGAAAAACTCTTGATGAATTGGACATTTGATATCACTAAAAAATTTCCTATGACAAAATAATGTTTACAAGGAAACGAAATTATATCATTAAATAAAATAAATCCTGTCAACAAACCTAATTAGGTCAATCCTGTTCATGGAAATTGTCTTATTGTATTACATGGTCGTGTTTTTTTTAATATCGGATATTTTTAAACCGTCGTAAGATTTTCGTTTTATAGTTCTCTTAGGCACGTTAGCTTACACAATATCAATTGTCTCCAAGTGCCTTTGGACGGTGTTGGAACTGGCTGGAACTTCATATGCTTTCGAGGCTGAATAGTTCATCAAAATTATTATAAAGCATAATATTAATTTTCAAATTTATTAATGATTTACCGAAAGTTGTTTTGACCTCTGAGTGTCTCTTATATGCAGACGATCTAAAACTAAGTCTGGGTGTCGAAACAGAGGCTGACTCGGTGGCATTACAGAGAGATATTGATGCGGTGTCCACTTGGAGTCGAGACAACCATCTCCCATTCAATAATCTCAAATGTAAAATAATAACGTTTTCACGGAAATCACAGCCCATGATAATTAATTATAAGTTGACGAACGCTCCTTTTGATAGAGTTAATGAGATTAGGGACTTAGGATTAGTATTGGATCGCAAATTAGACTTCCACACGCACACTACCAACATTTGCAAAACAGCACAAAAAACGTTAGGGTTTGTCATGAGGACTGCGTCACAGTTTGATAATATAGGGGTTGCAAAACTATTGTGTAATGCTTATGTGCGCAGTAAACTCGAGTATGGTGATACTATTTGGAATCCTTATGAGGAAAAATATGCTCTTATGATCGAGAAAATCCAACGTAAATTTGCTCGATGGATATACAAGAAACAGTACGGATACTATCCCTACCTATACCCTTCTTTATTCGTCTCAGGTATGGTGGACATGGAAACATTGAGATTTAGGAGGGCTATGTCTCAAGTCACGCAATATTTGTTGATAATTCGTAATAGAATTGATAGTCCCCAAATACTGTCGCAAGTGGGTATTTTGGTCCCCGGGAACATATCAATGGATTCAGCAGGTCAAGTCGCGCCGCGCCGACGCCCACGGCTGCTGGAGCGGCCCGCCGCGCGCACCGAGTGCGGGCGACACGCGCCCACCAACCGCGCACTCCGCACTATTGGGGACATACTTGCTCAGCACCACGAACTAGACTTATTTGCCGATGGATTAGCACAACTAATTAATAAATTTCGTACAATTTTAAATGACATACAATAGGCTTAAGACACAATAGTAAATCTAAATAATTATTCATATTCAATACTTTTAAACTGACATATTATAATCATTACTTCTTTTTTATATATTTTAAATTGATATTAACTGACATTTTATTCTAAATATTAATAATTTATCATTGTAATATAATGTACATTATTATTTACTGACTTGGACATAATTATCTTATAAAAATATTGTATTCATATTCAATACTTTTAAACTGACATATTATAATGATTACTTCTTTCTTTTTAAATTTTAAATTGATAATAACTGACATTTTCTTCTACATATTAATAATTTATCATTGTTATTTATTGTACATTATTATTTACAGACTTGTTATCTTATAAAAATATTGTATGTATATCGACGAGCATGAGTAAATTAGTACCTATCTAAATTGTTAAAAAACTAGTCTTGTAAGCGTTTTGGATTTCACATCTGTTAGCTTGTAAGATAAAATTGTATAAATAAATAAATAAATAAATAAATATGCGTAAACTTTTGAACTAATTCATAAATGGACTGTCTACTTTCAGCCAGTATTCGTTTGTATACAACACTTTGTACTAATCAATAATAAATAAAAATATTAATTATTTGTCAGAATATTATATTACAAAAGATCGGGATGTACATATTATAGTGCTGATGCTAAGCATATTCTACTATTATCATCATCATTCTCTTAGCGTTATCCTATAGCTTTTCCACGGAGCGACTGCCCGTCTGCCCTCCGCAACCCGAAGGGATAGCGATATTCCATGGTTTAGACTAGTGTCAGTTTATTTAGAAGGTACTGACGCCCTATAACGACTGTCAAAGATCTTCATGACAACCGGGACCGACGGCTTAACGTGCTCTCCGAGGCACGGGACAAGCGATAATTAACAATTCAATACGCACATAACTCCGAAAAGTTATTGGTGCACGCCGTGGATTCGAACCTGATACCCTCTGCATGGCAGTTTGTTGGTATCTCCATTAGGCTATCGCTGCCTTCATATTATATTCTACTATTATAAGGCGTACAAATGTTAATAGTAGTGAGATATCGGTATTTTAAAACAAATTATATCCTATTAATTATTATCATTCTAATTTAAATTGTTTAATTCACATTAACTTTTTTTAAAGACAACTCCCACACTAGGTAGAAATTCCTGTGTCGCGGGGGACTTTATAAACATTCAATCAACGGACACAAAGAACACCCAGACTCGAGACAACAATATTGTCTCCTGTAGTAATCGAACCCACGACACGCGGCGCAGTATCAAGCAGCGAGGCGAACGCTTAAACCACTACGCCAACCGTGCAGTCATAATGTTTGCATGCTTTTATGTCAATAATACTTATGTCACATTGTTTTATCATCTAAAAAGTCCTTTACGCTATAATAACATTTGTCAATTAGTAATTTATAATATTTTAATTTAAAAACATTCAAAGTATTTATCTCCTTAAAACTGTTAGGTAATTTATTATAAATGTGTATTGACACGCAGTACACATTCTTACTAAATATATTTACCCTTTGTTTTGGAATTAACAATTTGTGAACATGTCTACCAGGTCTTTTCACAGCATTATTGTGCTTAGGGAATAAATATGGATGACTACGCCCAAAATCACAAATTTCAAAAATGTACAAGCTAAGTAGTAGTAATATATTATGCCTTTAAAATAGGTGGTGCAACTCTCCGTTTGACGTATGCCAAAGATTGCTCGGATACATGTTTTTTGTACAAGGAATGCCCTATTTGCCTCTACCGAGTTTCCCCATATTATAAGAGCATATCTTAATTTTGACGTTAGACATATCCGTGATATGCACTAAATGCCGTTTCTATGATTGATACTTTTCTTAAGCGAAACAAAGCGTACACAAATTTATCTAGACTGCAATAAAGGTTTTCGATATATTGTTTCCAATTACAATATTTGTCAATGGTAATTCCTAGAAAGGATGAGGCTTTATCTTCTTCAACTACGTTATTATTATATTTTATGTCGAGCTTTATAGGTTTGCTGTTGTAAGTTTGAAATTGCATCATTTTAGTTTTGTTAATATTTATTTGTAAATAATTGCATTCTAACCATTTTATTACTTTATCTAATGTCATATTTATCTCATTTTCTAAATTAGCTTTATACCCGTCATTTATAAATTTTATAATTAAAGTTGTATCGTCAGCGTAAAGTACACATTTATGCTTAGTTATGTTGGGTAAGTTTATGTTTAATATAAACATCAGTGGCCCAAGGATGCGTCTTCCTTGCGGAACGCCAGATGTATTTTGTAGCTTACATTTTAACCTCATAGTTGCATTATATTTTCCAGACGAGCATTGTATTTACACGCGTTGGTAACGATTTTCTAAGTAGCTCACCAATCTAGCGCTTATACAGCAATAATTTATGGTTTACAAAATCTTTGTTGTTGAGACTCTCAGTTATCATTTTAGTTAGCGTAAAACATGTCAATGTAGTGGGGTAGTTCTTCCTAAAACCGTTTTATTCGGCTTTAAGAATACTATTTTTCAAAAAAGCTATATTATTTGCCATACAATACGTTTTCAAAAAAAAATACAATATCGGAATTAGCGTAATGAGTCTATAATTGTTCATATTTTTGCCATCGCCCTTTTTGTGCAGCGGCTTGACGACGGATAGTTTCAATCTTGCCGGAAAGTGTCCTTGCAAAAGTGACAGATTAATAATATGACACAATGGAGGAGATAATATTTCAGCGCATAATTTTAAAATGTCAGTTCTAATATGGTCATATCCCGTAGAATTAGTGTTATTTAATGATTAAATAATTGTCAAAATATCATAATTACTTACAGGTGTCAAAAATATTGAGTCATAATTATTAGGGATTATAAACAGGTAGGTAGGCATGTTTAGATTAAAATTCTCGTTGATAATAGAGGATGTCAAGTATATAAAAAAATTGTTCTGTTCAGTTATTTGTTTTCGATTTGTGTATTCAGTGTCATGTACTTTTATAATTTCAATATAATTAGTGTTTCGTTTTTCTGATATATTATATTTATTATGTTTCAAACTGCTCTGCATTTATTATTCGCTGATATATTTAGAGCTTTTGATTTTTTGAGCTTGATTCATACATTTTTTTTTTGTACTCTTGTCGATTAATCTCCAAAAGCTGCACGAACAACATTGAACGCCAAAATCTAAAACGAACAAAGAAACAGCACTCAAACAAACGTTATTTGTTAGAGGTAAGTGAATTGTATGACCAAACATCAGCTACGATAGCTACGGTGCTACGCTGTGCTACGGCGCTATGACTGCTACGACTGACAAAGCGAATGTTTAGATACAATTATACTGAGTGCATCCGCGACCGTCTTTTCTGTTGGTACTAGTTTTGATACGTCAAAAGGCGAATTCTCAACGGCGTGAGTCCGTTTTGGAGGCTTTACCCCTAGCCTGGAGGCAAATGCAGATCAGATTAGAGTACGCCGTTTCGTAAGCAATTTTTGTTTACATTGTAGCCACGACTGCGCATTGTGTATATGTGTGCTACTTTAATATAGCAAGCACATTTGAAAGAAGTGTAATCAATTAAAATGTATATATAAGAAATAATGTAATTTTGCTGTTGATATGCTTAATATAAATAAATAAATAAATAAGCGGTTAAAGTGCATTTTTTAAAAGTCTGTGACGTCCCACTGCAGGGTAAAGGCCTCCACACTCTTGTTCCATGAGTCCCTATCTTTTCCCTCCTGGAACCAGTCCTTTTTGAAAGAATCTAACTCATCCCGACATCGCCGTGTAGGCTGGCCGCGATGTCGCCTGCCGTTTAAGAGACTCCATAATGTTACAATGCATTTATAACATTTTAACCAGTTAAGAGACTACAAAGCACACACGTGTTTGATATAATTATATATGTACAGTTACTGACTAACTGACAGACAACGCACAGCCAAAAGTATTTGGCACAAGAAGCTAAAATTTATTCGATAGATATTAAGATATCAAGAGCTGGCTAGTATAAGTGACCAAATAAATCCTTCAGAAAATTTATTGCTGCTCTGCAATGACATAAAGACATATTTATTTCTGCATTTTGGTTGTTTACAACACTTACACATGTCAAAACCCTATTCTAGATGATGCCGGCTTTTCCTAGTTAAATGACTTCTTGAGAAGAAAGGCCGAAACAAACTCAGAGTCATTGTTTTTTTTTTGTCACTTCAATTTTTTTAGTCTTTTCTTCATCTTTTAAAGTCCAGACAAAAAAGGGTTTAGTATGCAAGTACAATGCAGGAAATTATCTGACGCTTTTGACTGACTCGGCCCACTGATGGCCCGCATTCAACAGCAATCGTACGGCTCAACCTTGATTGAGGGAGCCAGCACGATCTGTATCACTATGCCTCCACGCCATCAGAAGGTGTATGCATAAGCATGTCAGCCTAAGCCATCAGACAGGTTGCCACAACTACTTGTTTATATGTTTAATAATACCCACATCGTACTCACAACTTTACATGCTAATACACAGTAAAATACATGTTGCTAACAATAAGTAAAAATAATAAAATTTAAACAATAAAATGTCATATATTTAAAATGTCACAAAATATTATTGAATGTCAATTTAGGAATAATAATATATTACTTAAGTAATTTTAAAAATAATAAAAAATTAAACAATGAAACGTCATATATTTAAAATGTCAGAAAATATTATTGAATGTCAATTTAGGAATAATAGTATATTACTTAAGTAATTTTAAATGTCAAAAGAAAATAAATAAAATAACAATGTCAAATCAAACTATGTCAAAACAAAATAATTAAAATTACAAATGTCAAATTAAAAATGTCAAAATGTAAAAATATAAGTATTACAAATGTAAATAAAAATATCATGTTACTAATTTCAAAATGTCAAAATTCATAATTTTTAAGCTCAATTCCAGGCATTTTTGTCTGCTAAATAATCCTTCACTGTGTAATAAGCTTTTGAACACAAGCTCTGTTTAATAAATACTTTGAATTTATTAATACTTAGTTCCTGAATATTGCCTGGAATTTTGTTATAAAAACGTATGCTTTGACACTTGTATGAGTTACTTATTTTTTGTAGTCTAGTTGAAGGTAGAACAAGTTTGTTTTTATTTCGTGTATTTAATTTATGAATGTCGCTGAATTTAGAAAACATATTAATATTTTTCCTGACATATAACAAGTTCTCATAAATGTATTGAGATGCGACAGTCATTATCTTAATTTCTTTAAATTTTTCCCTCAGTGAATGCCTTGCACCAAGACTATAGATTGCACGAATAGCCCGCTTCTGCAGTACAAACACAGTTTGAATGTCAGCTGCGTTGCCCCATAATAAAATGCCATATGACATTATGCTGTGGAAATAACTAAAATATACTAATCTGGCCGTATCTATATCAGTTATCTGACGAATTTTGTAAACCGCGTATGCTGCAGAGCTAAGTCTATTCGACAACTGACCTATATGTGGGCCCCACTGTAGCTTAGAATCTAAGGTTATGCCTAAGAATACGGTGTTATCTATAAGATCCAACTCTTCTCTATTCAAACATATGTTAGGTTTAACTTGTTTTACATTCGGTCTTGAAAATCGTATACATTTTGTTTTTCTTTCATTTAACAGTAAATTGTTAGCTGTAAACCATTGAACTACTTTAGAGAGAGCGTTATTTACATCGTCATTATTTGATTGTTGTCGTCTTAGTTTAAAAATAAGTGATGTATCATCAGTAAATAACACTATCTCTTCATTATTTTGCATAATGTGTGGCAAATCATTAATATATACAAGGAAAAGGAATGGACCAAGAATTGAACCTTGCGGCACTCCCATTGTGACCACTGAACCCATAGAAACTTTTCCATTTACCTCAACTCTCTGTATCCCATTACTCAAATATGATGTTAGGAGATCCAAAGCAGTGTTCTTAACTCCATAGTAATGTAATTTCCTGATCATTGTTTCATGAAAATGAATGAGTTTTACATACAAGACAAAGTTCAAATAAAACCCGATTACGACTAAAGAGACTATTATTAAACGGCCACCATTTAAAATGTAATTCCTTAATGTACTGAGTTACATGTAATTATGTTATTTTCCTTCCAGTATCTTAATTCCGGAGCCCAAATAAAAATTTAAAAGCCTCTTTTATTAAAAACAAAGCATTCTTAATTATTCAATCAATTACTGACAAAAACATTCTGAAAATAACAATACATTTCTAACCCACGGGACTGAAGTTTGACCCCATAAACGACGATGAAAGCCTGTGCCTTCGGACTAATTCAACTTAGAAAGTAAAACAGCTTCTCTGGGACGAATAAATGAAAATATTGAATTATTTGATGATTTACAAAAGGAATCCACTGTAAATGCAACTCAGGGACGCCATAACCTGGGCTACGGTTTGGTCAGAGTTATACATAAAACATCTGTCTATACAGTCAAATGCAATAATATTGCTTGGTGCTTATAATTAATTGCATTTTTCTAAGGGCGTTTGAAAGCATATCCAATACATTTTGTGAGACTGTCTGTTCCGAATGACATTAGAAAGATGGCTAAAGTAAGTAATAATTAAAAAGTATATTGTTATAAAACTCAGCACCCAAAAATATGCCTTTTGAATCCGGCTGACGTTTTTGTGATAAAGGCTAGCATTATTTTGAAATGTTTTAGTATACACTACTCAAACTTTTAAACTGACTGGCAGTTTTTTACAACAACTTACAAATATTCACAGAAAGTAGTCATATAAATTTTATTGAGACAAGTATTACTCACGATATTTAATTTGAGGTATAAGGAAATCGATTCGAACTCGATATTCAAATTAATCATACAACTTCATTTTACCATGCCCACAATTCAGCATGAATAGATAAACATGTTACAAAATAACGATACTTCACTTCTATATCTCTATAACCGAATATTCGAGAAGGTTCCATCGGTCAACCCGAGAAGTAACACACACTCCATCTGTCTTGTAACATCTCAATATCGTAAAAGATTGCGGAAAATTGCTTGAAAGCCTCCCCAGCTGACACCCGCCTACTGCCTCTCAATAACTATATTATTATAAAGTGATGGAATTATGTGAAAAAAGTTGAGTTATTACTGGACCAGCTGATGTCACATTGCCAGTTTCAAAATCAGCGTTTTTATTAAAACCTAGAGGATGTCCGCAGTGACGCCCGCACATTTCTCACGATTCCGTGGGAATTTCGGAAAATCCCTTCTAGTGCACCCCAAGGAACACACATGTCAAATTTTAGCCTCTTGCGCCTGTTGTCTGTAAGTCAGTCAGTAACGGACCAATGTTATATGTTCATAAAATAATATTCGCTGCTTAGTGGATGTTTACTTCACTAATGGAACCCACTCACCAAATATCATGTTGCCTGCATTAGCAGTTTACTTGTTACATCATGTTTTTGAAGTATATTATAATCTGATTATAAGACTGAAATTATTTTCACTAAACTACACGGTTAAACGCTGTCCCAATAAAATCTTATATTAAAGTAACCGCCTAGGTACGCAAATATGAGGTCAGGGTTACGACACGAGGGGATAATCAAGTGCAAGACAGGTGAGGTAAATAATGCTACGTCTATTCAGTTCATGCGCGCCACAGTTACGAATGTGAGAGAGATTAAACTCACTGCTAAATGCGCGTTCCATACCAAGTACTTACAATGCTAACGTCAGCTAAACGTGACTCCACAGCTGGGAATATATTTTTGTGACGTGAGGTACATTTTGAAGAATACTCACTCATTCTCGGCGCCAAAACAGCGATAACCAAATATCGGTAAATTTTACGTGTTCCAAAAATAGCCTCCACTTACAAATCGCTGTCTAAAACAGAATAATATTTTCAATAAGTAACTACACGTAGTTCATGGTGGTTAAATGGGGTGGGTGGTATCGACAGTGTGTTGCGTGTCGTAGGTTCAATTCTCATACGAATAATGACGATGATGAGACCTCATTTCTCGATTATTTTTGTAATCTTCTATTTGATGGGCTGTATCTGAGTGCACTTACAACCGGTCCCAACATTTTATCTATCTATGGAGTTGGCCACTAGAGATTTAGATCATATTTCCAATAAGCTCCATAGAAAATATGTCAAATATGCATCTCTATTAGCGAAATGTATCGAATTATCCGCTTTTTGAATGTTCATTATAGAAGAAACTTACGCAACTTTTTTAAGGAAAAGAAAGAAATGTAACCGTTCATCCACAGAGCGAAGTATTAGAAAACAATTCCCTTATACTATACGAGAATAAACTAAATACAATTAAATGAGACCGTAATAAAATCAGGGATATTGGCAGCCTGATAAAGATTGCTGCCTAGATTTTAATCGCGCTCAAGCCAAGCCCGCGATAAAAGCTATGCATTAGCTTAAAAAATTTCGTAATCATTCATTTAAAAAGCAGCTCGTTGTATTAACTGCTGCCGCCACTCAGCTGATCGCCACAAGCTTGCATTGCAGGTACCTAACACACACAAGCACACGTACCTACCGTGCAGTCTTATTCTGCACCAGTAAACAATTTATTCTGATTTAATACCTAAGTAAAATTTAATGAAAATAGGGTCTTATATCACTGCACACTGTTTGAAATAATTTTAGGTGAATAAGTTTAATGTCTAGGTATATTGTATTATTAAAATATTTTGCAAATGCATATCAACACCCTGTATTCTAACAAAAGATATTAAAACATCGCACAAACAATACACGTGCTGAGCTAACAGAAACTTCTCGACGTACTCAGCAGTTTAATATCGTAATCAAAAGATAAAAGGAGCGAAGAACCTTTGTCAATCACTACCACTTTCATTACGCCGCCTTCGCATCGTACAGTTTATTGAGCTGAGACCCAATTTTCTTAATTGCCAGCGTCAAACTGACCGGCCTCTATACTAGAAGTACAATCAACTACAACATCGCTACACCTCAAAATCTTTACTGAGTCTTTTATGAATTAAAACTGTTCGAATACTGTGCTTCATCATGTATAATTACTAGATAAGCCCGCGGTTACATGCGTTATTTAGCGTTACTGCTTTTGACACGTGATTTTATATAGCGTATAGCCTTTTCGATAAATGGGCGTTCTAACACAAAAAGAATGGGGATGATGACTGCAAGTAAAATAAATTACATGGGTTCTTTTATCTTGTAAAATATTTTCATTTAACAATTTATTGATAATTAGTACTCAACTTGATAGCAAAAAGTAATGACGTCACTACTACGTATGTATTTCATACATAAACCGTACAAAGAGATTGTTATTGACATTCCATTAAAAGTCTCTGATTTTACTAGTTGTCATCATATTTTATCTATTATTGAAGTCGGACCAGTAGTTAATGAGACTACCGCGTTCAACCAAACAAACCCTTCAGTTTTATTATATTATATATTAGTGTAGATGCCATTTGCTTTATATATCTGATGACGAATCAGATAATATATAAGGCAAATGTGTATGGGCAAGACGGTCGCGGCAGACCTCGTCGGACATTCGTCGACCAAATTGGAGACGTCCTAAGAAACGGAAAGGTAATGAGTGTAGACCAAGTGCGTGACATCTGTAAGGATTGGAGCACGTGGCGTTCTGCTGTCTCTGCCTACCCCATCGGGAAAAAGGCGTTAGTATATGACATGTACATATGTATGTATGTAGTATAGTTGTTTCTACAAAATAAAATTCTACAACATATTGAGAATAATAATTTTATTATCTGGGACTAGATGAGCCCGCGGTTATACCCGCGTTATTTAAGGCTACTGCTTCGCTCCTGTGGCTCATGGCGTGATGTTATATAAATGCTTCCTGGATAAATGGGCTATCTAACACTGAAATAATTATTCAATTCGGACTAGTAGTTCCTGAGATCCATGTATGAATTATATGTTAGAAGAGTTAGATAACTTTTTATTTAACAGTGTACAGACCATGAAATTCAGTTTAAACATAAAGGTTTAAACTGAATTTCATGAAGTATTAAAAAATAGCGTTAATACGCTATTTCTGAATGCTTCATATAAATAAATATCATTAAATTAAAAACAGCAATATTTCAGAATATTTCGACATAACTCAAATATTAACTTCAATTTACAATATTAAATAGATTGTTTTATATAATGAAAAAAATATTAAAACATGTTCTCTAAAAGTTATTTCTAGTAAAGATGCTGTTACTAATTTGTCTTTCTGCAAAGACTTGGCTGTACGTATTATTAAAAAAATACATTAATATTGCAAACTTGCACTGAAAGGAGTGAAAGAACTATGAAAATAATATTTTAATATTGATGTTTCAATTTGAGCAAAGGTAATTAAGATAGATAGAACTAATAAAGATAGAACTTCGTAAGTGAATAATATCAACTTTATATAAAACAAACAGAATGGATTGCTTTGATGAAAAAGCAACAGTAGGTAATTAAAGATAATTAAAATAAGTCCTTGTAATTTGGACATTACTTTGTGAGCAAATTCATATTTTTTTATAATGATGTATGCAGATATACAACATCTATAGACAGGATTATTTTTAGTGCATACCTCTACATTCTTAATTAGAAATAAACACCATAATATAAAACTTTGGATCTCTGACAGTGAAGAAATCGTGAAAACAAAACTAAACTTCAATTTTAGCAAAACGAATGAAACAAATCATTTTGAAAACAAAATATAACCACGAGAATTAGTCTAATGAAAAATGAGCAACCAATATTTGACTAAAATTTAAAATTATTGTGCATCCAAAATCCATTACTTTATTACTCATGCAATCGCACATGCAATAAATAATACATCCATGAACAATCAATATTAAAAATAATTGTAACACTATTCTATTTTATGAAAAAAATAATGAATAGCAATACTACAGTAACAATAATTTTAACAAATAACACATACCAAAAACATATACCAAAACCGAAATGATCAAAGCTTATTAATTTTATTATTGTATAATCATCATTACCTTATTGTTGACCCGGTAGCGTCCAAGATTTTTTTTTGGTTTCGGTATTCATTCTGCTGTCCAATATAATAAAGTAAATGCACTTAAGTCCCCACAACATCTATAAAAAGCTTCGATATTTCTCATTTAAACCGCAGTCTCAATCAGAAAACCCTAATCAAATCATTCCGAATGATCGTTTACACAAAGGTCACGAACATACATGTTACCCTCAAACTGGAGGCCAATTCTGCTATTTTTATGTGTAATTATTGACTGCACGGTTGGCGTAGTGGTTTAAGCGGTCGCCTCGCCGCTTGGTACTGCACCGCGTGTCGTGGGTTCGATTCCCACACGAGACAACACTTTGTGTGATCTACAAATTGTTGTCTCGAGTCTGGGTGTTCATTGTGTCCGTTGGTTGTATGTTTGTAAAGTCCCCCGCGATACAGGAATTTCTTCCTAGTGCGGGAGTTGTCTTTCTAAATAAAAAAAAAATTGATATTACATTTTGAAAGCGGTATTCTGATAACCTAATGTAATTATCGTATAATTTAAAATAAACAGTTCGTCGTTGACACATACGATCTCGTTACAATTTCATTCAAATAACAGATAATTTATAAGAATATGCTTTTTGTGACGTAAGTATGACACTGACATGATATCGAGACTATATTTATTTAGCAGAATTGGGCCCCTGGCTATAGTCGTGAGGTTAAAAATCAGCGGTCTACAAAGGGTTGACTAGACATAAACAATGCAAGCGTTCAGTGACACCACGACTATCGATACGCAAATAAATCTCTAAGATTAGGGACGTTCCTGTGCATGACCGCTCCATTGGGACACTAGGGTGACGAAGGCTTTGAAAACTATAGGAATTATTATTTTTTTATAGACATTGCTTAACAGACGATGACCGTAACTTACTTAGATAGTATAAATCAATAGGCAAATTATCAATATTTTCAAGCCAGAAATCATCTTTCTTCTCAAACCGTAGCGCTAAAGAAACCTTATTTATTGTTGAGGTTCCGTAAATGTTTGATATGGGTAAAAATATTGTAGTATATCATCTCTACTCTGATGACTACTAAAATACATATACTTATATTTAGTTTTATCTGTATACATTTATATATTTATATGTATTTATGACCAGGAAAATCTTAGCACCCACACTGGTCGATTCTGAGGTGCCGTGTAAGATCGATGCCATTAATGCTTGGAAAATGGCTTGTCCAAGCACTGAGTTGCCCCGAAATTTATCCTCTCAGAGGCAGTGGGACGGGCCGCTTTGCAGCGCAGTACGAGAAAATCTCCTTAGCACATCGTACAATGCTGCAGAGCGTGCTCGTTTGCTGGCTGTGGGAGAGTGGGAGTCGGGGCTCTGGCTTCAAGCACTGCCATCGTCCAACATAGGTACCATGTTGGACGATACGACCTTCCGCCTCGCTTCTTGCCTCCGTTTAGGTGCGCCGTGTGTCGCTCCACATCGTTGTCATTGTGGGGAGGCGGTCGACAGCCTTGGTCACCATGGCCTATCATGCAGCAGGAGCGCAGGTCGTATTTCACGACATAGCAACCTGAATGACATTCTCCGTCGGGCTCTTGTCACCGCTGGCGTTCCAGCCCAACTTGAACCTCAGGGTTTGGCACGCAACGATGGTAAAAGACCAGATGGAATGTCTCTACTGCCTTGGAAGTTGGGTAGGCCTTTGGTATGGGACGCAACGTGTGTCGATACCCTTGCGCCATCTCATCTTTCTAGCACAGCGGGTTGTGCGGGCGCTGCTGCTGCCACAGCGGAGACTCTGAAACGGCGCAAATATGTAAATCTCGTAGGGGATTATGTATTTGAGCCGTTTGGAGTCGAAACGTTGGGGTCATGGGGTCCAAGTGCTAGATCTCTCTATAGAGAGCTTGCGAAGAGACTTGTCGACGCCTCGCGTGACCAGAAGGCTGGCATGTATCTAGCACAAAAAATTAGCATTGCCATACAGCGTGGCAATGCTGCCAGTCTTCTGGGCACATTCTCAATAGACGGCGATGTGGAGGACTTTCACGACGCCCTTTGAATATGCATTTTCTTATTTATTTGTATTGTACTTTAATATTTTAATTTAATTTTAGTTGTAGTATTTAAGTAGTTATAATTAATTGTATTTATGTATATATACATATGTATGTATTTATATATGTATATATTTATGTACCTATATATTTATGCGTATGTATGGATCTTGTATGTATTTATAGTATGTATTATACCGTGTATTCTATTTTATTTTACTCTCTTTGCGTAAGTACACACCTGCCATGACCATCTCTGCATCACCCAAAGGTTGACTGGGAGAAAATGCCTATAGGCATTAAGTCCGCCTTGTGCAATGTATTTTGCAGGAAATTTTTAAATAAATAAATAAATTTACAAATACACATACAATAAAAATCAGACAACTTCAACCTGAATCACAAAAGTAAAATTGAAAAGTCCAATTTTAAAGAGAAAAATCCATTTGACGTCAGTGCTAGAACGTGCGTCAAATAAAAAGCCAGTCCCGCTTATCACCCGGCGCACATACACCATATGCCCCGCGTTACGGCTCGGTCGTAGGGTAAACTGGCGATAACCGTCCGTCCGACCGTTCCGGCTTATATCGTCCGGCGATAAAACCGTTATTGTGCTTACGCACCAAACTATTACCCACTCATATTTTTACGCGAAATAGAACCTCGTTATAATAAAACAGGGGGAACGCGCGGCGAATACGTTATTTTTTTCACATTTGATTCTTTTTATCGCGGGGTGAGAGGGCTTGTTTATTACTAAAGGCATAGAGCAGCAAAATAAGTTACAACCCAAACTACAATATTATGACCTACGAATTTACAGAATATAAATTTCATTAAAACTGCCGTTACTGAAAGTTTGACTAGCATAATCACACTAACTAGTTTATTTTGAACATTGGAGACCAAGTTTTATGCATAAATACATATTCTAAAATAACAGAAACTCCATTCGTATGGTCTGATTGCTGAGGGTCATATTATGTACATAATGGTTTAGAATAGGTCGAAAATATAGTTATTCTTAGTATGTATACCTACTTTTATAGTTCTGTAATTATATGTTTATGATTTGGTCATGTTTTACTACCCCGGGTCTCATAGTTAATAACAATTTCATATTTATTCCACATTAAATCTCTTTTCCAAGACATTATTTACTACCTATATTATTTGTATTTTGTTACTTTTGCTGTTGGTCTTGTTGTTAATAAATAAATATATTATTGAGAACTTACGTATATACGTTGAATCGTATTATTAAAATTAGGAAATAATTATTTATATAAGTTACTTTATGAAAATCATAATAACTTTCTAAATTTCCAACAATTTGTTGTATACAGGAGTTCTTACAACAAATTGTTTTATCATAAAATTAGAAGAAAATATATTATTTAAGTGCTAGTTCTTTTTCGCGGATATAACACATAAGCTTCTGAGAACTATAATATACCCTATTGTTACTAGCATTACAAAAGAGAAGGTATACCAAGCCCGAAGAAAATTAAATAATATGCTCTATGAATAAAACTGCAGCAACAGTATTCTGAAAACAAAATGATCATACTAACTGTAGAAAATTGTTTCTGAATGTTAACCGCAAGAACTCCGTTAGCTTAGGATAGTCTCCTCAATAATAATAATTTTGAAAACAAAGCCAAGGCTTAAAATATCGTGTCATCATCGATCATCATCATATCAGTCGATAGATTGATGTCCATTGCTAGACATAGGCCTTCCCCAAGGTTCTTAGATGACTTAGATCGATCTTGAGCCACCCACATCCGCGATCCCATAATATCATGTAATCGAACAAAGATAATAATAATAGAATAACAAAGAAACAAATAATAATAATAATTTATTTATTTTCTCTTTACAAGGATTACACAGAAAAACCAAAATTACATATTATTATATTACCACAACTTTTTGTGAGATACTGGTGCCCATGATAGGTAATGGAATTACCTGTGTTACGGGTCACCAGGCTCCACCTGATTCATTAAGATAAACAAGACAGTCGTACACCTGTAATTTTAAACATTGCGAAAGAGAAAATAGACAGACCTTGGTAAATCAGGCACATATAATCAAATCAAATTACAAACTAAAAACAGTGCCGTTGTTATTTTATTAAAAAAGCCTCGTACCCAGCCAGTGACCCGTATCGTAGAATTTCAGATCATCCCTTTTCTGTGATGTGGGGTTTGATGTCACTGTGATTGATTATCGGCACAACATTCCATTGGAGGCTGTAACCTTCGTGCCTTAGACCTTTAAAGTAGGTGTGGTATGCGACATTCTAGGCCGATATGTGGTTTGTAATCTGCCAAGTAATGTTGTAAGGTGGCAAACCTAAATGTTATTTCGAACTAATTTGAGTAATTCTTCTTGAATCGTCTATAGTACCGATTTGTTTTACGGCTTGAAAAACAGAACCCATTTAATCGATTATACATCGTCGTGCGTAATGAAAAAAGGCCATTGACGTCAACTGTGAAACATCTTAAAATTCTTTGACTTTTTTACGAGCCTCACTTATGGGAAAACTTGGACTGACATTCAATTTAAGTTACACTATTATATACAATTACACACTACGGGATAAAACTCCCTCAGCAACCTCTGGTGGTACCATTAATAGGCTCCAAGTAACCATATTATCAAATATAGAGTTCAAATAAATACCAAACATCCTTGATACACGCTCTAGAACAGTTGAAACTCATACACTGTATAATAATTTGTCCTAGCGTAATCCCGGTTGCGCCTAAGACTCGGAGCAGCGATAGCCTAGTGGAGATACCAACAGACTGCCATGCAGAGGGTATCGGGATTAAGTTCCGCAAGATTGGTGTACATGATGTATGTATCATGGAATTACGAACGTACTGAAAACGGTAGTTTTATTAGAGACTTAAAAATTGAAAGCCTGACCTCCTTAACATGGAAACTTAACTATTGACTGTCCAGCGAGTAACGATTGAATCCCAAATAAAAAAATTGACTGCACGGTTGCCAAGTGTTCTATCCCCACGATCGGACCCACAAAAGTCGGCAACATTTTGTGTGAGCCGTAAATTCTTGCGTCGAGTCTGGGTGTTCATTATTTCCATTGGTTGTATGTTTGTAAAGTCTCCCGCGACACAGGATTCATTACTAGTGCGAGAGTCTTTTTACGAATTTTATTAATCCACATACATACATACATATCGTCACGCCTTTTATCCCCGAAGGGGTAGGCAGAGGTGTATTTCTACACCCACTTTTCGCCAGATATACTTTAGTCCCACGTAATAAGGGGCGACCCTATTGCCGTACCGGGCACATTTCCAGACTCCGTGCTGCTACTGAGAATTTCGTGCCAGAAAAACCCAATAACACTGCCCGACCCAGGAATCGAACATGGGACCTCCCGATCCCACGCGCACATTTATGCCGCGAGACCAACGAGGCAGTCGTATAGGGTTTGATGTCGAGTTTTCCGTCTCTACGCAAAGATGGTATTTGCATCGTGTTATCCCTTAGTCGCCTCTTACGACACCCACGAGAAGATAGGGGGTGGTGATACTTGTATTCTATGCTGTCAACCACACGGCCATCCATTGTTATATATCCATATTAATCCATTGTTTTCATAATAATGTACCACTAATCTGATCTGTGAGTCTGAAAAGCCAATTCTCGTATTTTACATTGAAACTGTATTTTAAATGAAATGAGATTGAATTGTTAAATGACTTACAATCGGTATTCGGCTAACTCAATGTTATTATCGTTTGACACTTTGTTCAATTTAAGATCTCTTAAATTGAACAAAATGTCAAACGATAATAACACAATGATTGATTATTAAGTGACTAGATAGTCGCGATGTCATTAATTTAGGAGAATAATAATATCATGAATGATATAATTATGACACTGGCACTAAATAGAAACTGCATTTTGAACAAACATAATTACGAGAAGCAGACATCTGATGTAAGTTACGTGATCTCACGTTATTTGATACAAGATTGTACCTACTTATGTATTCATTCTTACCAGCGATCGGATATAGTACGAACTATTCATGCTGTTCATACGCCCAGCAAATTGCCACTGTACATTCAGTATTTCCATTCCATTGACCACACCAATCCGTGGCACTGTACACTTGTTAATTTGCTAAGAACTTGCCGGGTTCTGCCGTGCCCTTTGATCTTATGGCGAAATTAACGAAGTGGATTAGCGCCGGCCCACTGAAAGAGCTTGGACTTTCGACGAGATTTGCCGACGTTTCGCCTTAACGTTTGGTTGGTGTTGCCGAGTTCTCTAATGCTGTACTAATGAGCACTGATACATAAATGATGAAGAGTTTTTATTTGATATTAGGCAATAAGGGTCATGGTCAGGTCATTTACTTTAGTGGTATGGTTTAAGAAGCAAAGCAGCTTCTTCGTCTTATTTTGGCAGCTTTTTTCATTGTCATTAATTATCAAAAAGCGTTTTGGTCATCCATGTCTTACTGTAAGTCATCGTGCCACTTTATTCTGCAAATTTAAAGGAGTTTTAGTCACTGCGTTGGGAAAAGTTTCCTGTGAATGGGGTAAACGTCCGTTATGTGTCATTTCTGATTTATATGAAGAGAAGAATTTGGGTCTTTTATTATAGGATCATAGCATTGTGAACCCGGACCTTGAGTCCACTATTTCAATTTAACCAGATTTGACAAATATTGGCTTTCTCATGAAGCCACCTGATCCACGCTACCCAAATAAATAAAAAAGCTGCATAATAATATTATACTGTACTGCTGAGGCCAGTGCCAGAATATTCAAGATATGGACAAATAAATTTCATTAAACCGAGGACCAACGGCTAATCTAACACTTTAAGGTAAGGAACAGGCGACATCTACTACAAAATTAACAATTTGATTCACACATACCTTCGAAAATCAGTGGCGCGGGCTTCGAGTTCGAAACTTGTAAATTTGCCACAAAGAGGTGGCAATCTATTGATATCCACTGGATTATAGTTGAGATTAACTTTAATATCATTTTGTCACCACGTTTTTTTAATTTCATTGCTCCAAAATAAACAGCCTCGTTTAGGTGGTTACTCAAAACAAAGTTATTTGGTATATATCTCGTAGGAAAATGTAAAGTAAAGTCTCGTTTTATCCTAAAATGACAATTCACAAGCAATTTTGAGGTACAATTAATTGGCATCATAAATAATTTTCGCTTTGACACACAAGACGCAGCAAAAAGGCAGTAACATCGAGGCGTAAATACGTCTGTACATCGGTACATAGACGCCAAGCACTCGACATCATATCTTAAAGTAATGTTGAAGAAGTTTGTTCGAGTAAAATTACTAAGACGTACTTAGGTTAAGTTGTATCCCGTGTTCGGATGAAATATTGAATGTGTAAGCGAGCGTGACTGGTGGTGGAAGTACTTTTCTAAACTGTGTTCGTTTGTAATGTATAAATAAACTCGGGATAAATGTGTATAGGGCTGTCATTATGTTATGTAAAGCTTTGGTAGAATATAGTATATAATTTAAGAAAGGGACTGGGTATTACGATGGCATTACAGATTAATCAGATACAGAATCAACTTATTTTTATAACATGCAACCTGTTCTATTTTCTAATACTTTGGATACTTAGGCCGAGACAGATATTACTTTTTGCATTAATCACTGTAAACAGTCAGGCCACCGCTTAAACTCCTGAGCCATAAGTGCAGTCTATTAACATACGTTGCTATTTTCAAGAGCCTATAAAAAGTTTTTAAAAGAAAAACCTAATATCTCCTTGACGCCACAAACAACCAGAGCATGCTATTAGTAAATATTTCGAAACGTGCTAAGTTTCAGTTGTACTTTATTTTCGAAATATATGTATTCTCATACGATCTATTTATAAACTTAAATACAACAATTTTAATGTCTTTTTAGAAAATAGATACATTGTACCAGGAACAATTTCTTTCAGAAATGTTATTGAGATTCTATGGCGACAACAAACCTCTGCAGTGGAATTTCCATTCTGCAGCGAGATTCGAATTCAAATAGGGAGTTATTACGCTCAAAGTGACATAGGAAACCGAACTGTTTTGCAAATAGTATCGCAAGAATATACGAGGTAGGAAAATGTGCAAATATTCCAAATGCATTCGAAGCTATTGTCCGTGTGGTGACGGATTAAGAATACGGAATGTCACCACCCCATATCATCCCATGGGTGTCGTAAGAGCCGACAGAGGGAGCATATTATGCAGAGAACAGCACTGTAAGAGAAGGAAAACTTGATACAAACCCTATACCAACCCGTTTGGCCAGCGTGGTATAGTAGGCCAATTCCTCCTTTGAAAGGAGAGGCCTAGTCCAGCAGTGGACTGTTAGAGGCTGATGATGATTCGAAGCTAACCAGACGTATCTGCGATGAATATGGTAATAATCTTGTCGCGTTCGTGACGGACATGGAAAGTGTAAGCAAGAATAAATTAATTGCCTCGTTGGCCTCATAATTGAGCGTATAGAAAAATAGCTCCAGTGCGAGTTTGATCAATGCGTTGAAAGTTTCGTACCAACTTGTAGTTTGGGTGTATAATTTGAATAGTTTGCTCATTGAAATACATTATCCGTTTTTCTTAGTATAGTAGCGATGTATAAAATTTCCTTTCAAATCAATCTCCAAAATGTTTTGGAGATCGATTTGAAAGAAGTATACGTATAATTTTATCATAACTACATTTTGATCTCATTTTATTGTGCTACCTAGAGACACAATTCTCGAACTAGGAATACATCCTGTATCTCAAGGTACTTAACAAACATTTAACCAACAGACACAAAGCATAACATGACTCTCAACAACTATTTTTGGATCACACAATGTGTTATCTCGTGTGGAGATCATGTCCTTAACAATACGTGCACTGTTTGGCATTGACGTGGTCACTTCAGCTACTAAGTAAGTTGATTTATATAATAGGAAATCTTTAATAGGTGTCATTGAAATTAGTTGTTTCTCATACGAATTCCATTCAGTTTATGACATATAAACACATACCATCTAATTCACAATAAAATCAGCCAGAGACTGTAACTCAAATTCACCTCAAATAAGGATGCAAAAAAAGGGACCAAGACAGAAAGTGAAAAGGAAAGCCTTGGGAACAAAGTCATTTAGCTGTAAGAGGAAAACAATTTGTAATGTTGCCATGTTTACCGAACCTCTATTGCTACCCGTGCTGTATGTTCTGAGGTTACACTCAATTTGTACGTACTCTTCCCACTTTAGCAATAATATCTTGTAAATAACTAAACGTTACGAAAGCTTTATTTTCGCGGTCAATGTTTGGAGGATGATTTGTGAAGAAATATTTTGTGTAGTATTCTTTATAAGCTATTGTTTATAAGCAGCTGCCGATTGTACTAGTTGAAATTAAAGAAAAATATTTAATTACAAATATATCGAAGGTCTTTGCTATGTCCAAACTGACCGCCAAAGCCTCCCCCTTTGTCTCGATCGCCTGTGCCCAACGATGTGTCAAGTATACTTAAAGATCACCAGCCGACCGACCCTTACGAAAGCCATATTGCTGGTCACTATGCAGCTGATTATCCTCTAAAAACCGAAGGAGCTTGCAGTTAATAATGAACTCCATTATCTTCGAGAAGAGGGAGGTTATGGCTATCGGTCTGTAGTTGGACAGGTTAGAGCGATCGCCTTTTTTAGGGATCGGGTGGACCAATGCTGTCTTGCACGATGTTGGGACTACACCAAAAGAGTAAGAGAGCCGAAAAAGGCGTGTTAGAACTGGTGCCAACTCTGGAGCGCAGATCTTCAACGCAATAGGAGGAATTCCATCAGGTCCACTCGACTTATGGATATCGAGGGACAGAAGTGCCATACGGACTGCGCGTTGGTGAAACCGAATATCCGGTATACAGCCCTTGAACAGCGGTATAGTAGGTGGTTCCTGTCTCCCGTCATCCAAGGTCGAGTTGGACGCAAAGAGTTTGCCCAGAAGATCGGCTTTCTCCTTTGCGTCGTGGGCCAAGGAGTCATTTCCCATGTGTAGCGGTGGAAAGGATGGCTTACAGAAGTTCCCTTCGATAGCTTTGGCAAGAGACGAAAATGCACGAGTTCTCGAAGGAAGGCGCTCAAGCCTCGCACCAATTCTACCGATGTGCTTCGACTTCGCACTAGCAATGTCTCTTTTGAAGGACCTGGAGGCAAAGTTATACTCCTTTTTTAATGCACTGGTATTTTCATCCCGTGCCGCCACCGCATCAGCTCAGGCTTGGTAAGCTTCCTGCTTCCTGCGAGAAGCCTTTTTGGAAGATGAACCAAACCAAGGCCGAAATTTGCCACCAATGGGGCCCACAGAGGATGGAATGAAATTTCCATACCCTGTAGCACCACATCAGCATCAGCAGAATCAGCAGCGGCGTTGGGATCATCCGGCGAAAAGCATACTTGTCCCCAAGGATAGGACGCAAAGAAGTGCCACATCCCATCCCAATCTGCTGACTTGTAGTGCCACACACGGTGACTGCGTGCAATCCGCGATCGCAGCGAGCACATGATAGGCACTACACTCCGTACAAGGCAATGGTCTGAGGAGTCAAGTGGGGCGCCTACGGATACCTTGTAGCCGTCCGGATGAGAAATCAGCAGAAGGTCCAGCCGTGAAGGATTCTGGCTTTCAACGTCTAGGATTCGCGTGGGCGTGGTAACCAGTTGTGTCAGGCCATAAGTCAGGGTGAAGTCGTGAACAGATCTCATGATTAATTTTACTGGAACTGAGCCAGTCGGCGTGATGGGCGTAAAAATCGCCAAGCAAGATGATCTCTGCTGACGGGATCTGCTGCTGCACAAAGTCTGAAGCCATTTGGATGTGCTCAATGAGTCGGTCAGTTTCGGTATCACCGCTATGGGACCTATAAAGGCAAGCATAGACGCAGGGGTGGTCGTCGCTATCTATACGTAGCCATAAGGTAGAGAGGCCCCTACCTTCAAGATTCCTAAGGCGACGAGTTCAACCTGAAAATGTAACCTTAATTTGTGATACCACACAAAAATCACTGTTAGGTAAGACATAAACTTAATATAAAACAAGGGAATAAAGCTGATAATGAAACTAGTCTCAACACATTTATATTTAAACCCAACTATCAAAGAAGTTTCTTATAGCACTTCACCAACATTACAGCAATTAAAGTCCTGTATGACGCACTAGTCAGGAGTCATCCGTATGAAGCTAAGGACTCTGTAATGTTGGAACGTGTTCAAAACAAAGGAGAATGAGCAACGTACTATGGCACTTGGTTGCGCAACTTTTGAAACAGTAAAGTAGTGAAAATTAACCACAAGAAAGGGTTAGTGTCATACTTTAAAACAAGGTTAAATTCAAAATTAAATATTGTGGGGTTTTGAAAAAAAAAACAAGTTGCGTACCTACCTGTTGAGGTTATGTTACATTTCAAAACAAGTCGTTTTGAAACCAATAGCGTTAAAAACTGGCACATATTTAACATTATTTGGTACATAATAATTGAGTGTTACTTACGTACTGTACGTCTCAGAAAAACCACATTTCTAACAATTTATCTGTCAAGTGTAAATCAACAACACAACTTACCCTTAAAAAAACACGTAAACAGAAAACACCATTTTGTAATGTTTGACATTTCATCGAATAGTGTTGTGACCCAACAATAGATGACGGAATCGTTACACTATAGATTATATCTTAATTGTTTTATTTTTGCCTAGATATTGCTTGTTAACGAAAGAAATAGTAACATAATCGAAGAATAATTATAATGACAACTCTTAATACTTTTTAGTTGTGTATGTAGATTATTTAGTTGTTCCATGATTTATGTTAACGTTTAATCAATCGATTATAATTGAAAAAGGAGTCGCTTCACTATTATGCAACAAATGACGTATTTATTGTATTATAAATACTAATTAAAATGAAAATAGAAACCCCACAAATGATTTCAATGAATTTAGGTAAAAAAACATTAAAAATAATATCATGAATTATGTATTTACTCCAATGGCTATACGCGTCAAAAAGTGAGACCATAAGTGCCCAATATCCTTTACACGACGATGGTGGGCTACAAACAACTGAGTGTGCGACGGGAATTCACACTTGTTGCATACTTGGTGAAGTTGCCCCGTGGCGTACAGCATAACCCAGGAGACCTGGGACGCCTGAGTCTGTGTGTACCAGAGCGCTACGTGTGGCGACGGCGTCACCCGCCGCTGCTGGCCGTGCCGACGGCGAGAACCAACCTTCTCGCTAAAACACCACTCACCCGCGCGATTCGTACTATTAACAGGCTTCACAACAGGCTTGATGTGTTCACAGTTTCTTTGAGTGAATTCGCAAAGGTATTATTATATACTATACGGATATGTTACGACACGGATAAATTTTTTGTTTAGTTTCTTTCTTTTAATATATTTATTATGCACGTTGTTATTATATTCATAGTAATGTAAGATCTGAATGTGTATTTTTAATGTAATGTAAAATTTTATATTTGTGTTTTGTTATAAGTGTACATAGATTAAGACCACTCTATCGCATTAGGTGTAAGCCTGTAATGGTAGTGTAAGGGAGATAAAATAAATAAATGAATAATTTCAATATGAATTTTTCAAAGAGACTGATGTCTCACAAATATTGTATTACTCTACGTATCTACTTTTACACATACATTAAACCTCGAACTATTAAGACCATGTTTAATAATAAGGCCGTACAGCACAATATTTCATTTGTCCCATCCTGTCTTGCTATAAAACAAACTAGCGAGCGTAATGTCCCATGACCAATGTTCGCGATTGGTTAATTCCATTGAACTGAAGGATCCCTGGATTACTATGAACATTTTCCTGTATGTATATTATGTCGAGAACGAGGTGCTTCTTTTATTCAATGGCTCTTTGTTTCAATATTGGATAGTCGGTACAGTTTATTTCGGTGGTGATACGTTTCTGAAGTTTATGTGGAGAAATAGAAACGAGTTCTGCTACTGGTAGAAAATTATATTTGTTTCAATGTATGGAGACATAGAAAAAAGATTCTTGATTAAAGACGTTTTATTTTATTTTGCCGAAATAGCCTTATGGCAATTTAAAAAAATCTAATCAATGTTTCATGAAGCCTCATTTTTCATGAAACAAATGAGGTTCAAAGCAGCGATAGCCTAGTGGAGAGACCGACAGGTTGCTACGCAGAGAGTCAAAAGAAGAAAACATCGTGAGGAAGCCTGCATATCTCAGAGTTCTCCATAATATTCTCGAAAGACATGTGAACTCTGCTTACCCGCACTTGGCCAGCGTGGTGGACTATGGCCTTACCCTTCTCAATATGGTGAGAAGAGACCCGTGCCCAACAGTGGGACAGTTTATATACAGGACATGATGAAACGAGGCAAACGAGCAGACGGATTGCGTGACGGTAAGCGATGTATGATTATTCATTAACCCAAAGTACAGGTGATGGTTAGTTTGAGACTAAATGGTGCTGTGTGTATGTTGTAGAATATTATTATTGTTAATAACACGAATCACGTAGAAGCCCTAAAGAATAACCGGCACTCCCAACTAGCTGAAGCAAGCTAACTTTGTGTTCCGTCGTCGACTTCTAAAATATAAATAAGCGAGGTCTCACTCGGTATCCAGGGAGACATAAATTATTCCAAATTATAATTTACAACGTGAACTTAGTAGTAGCGGAGTTCATAACCAAGTTGCTTGGAAAGAATCATGCGGTTTAATCTGGTTAGCTTTGAGGGCCCAGGTCAGAGAAAATTTGTTTTTGTTGAAATAAGAGAGATTTGTTTTTTAAACTGCACGAAATTCTGCTGTTTATCAGAATTGTACTATGTGAGCTCGACATATGGAAGTGCGAGTAATGTTTGTGCGACAAAACTGTACCACGGTAATATAATCTAACAGTATTGTAACTCGGCCGTCTTCGTGAGTTATATACCTACCAGACGCGCCGCATGCGAGCTGCGGCACGATAGCGGCTGCGGGTACTGTAGGTACAGTCCGCCCAGTCTAATGGGTGCTCTGCTCGCGGCGCGTAGGTATAACTCGAGTTTCGTACGTTTGTATGGAGTTACAATACTGTTAGATATTAGTACCGTGACTGTACTGCTACTCATCATAGTTCGCCTACACGTTTGTGCGACACACTTATCAGTTTCATTACCATTTGTGTCATGTTGTTCATGTCGAATACCGAATAAGAAGTTGAGCGTGGAATCTTATTTAATTTTGTTATTAATTATTTTACATACATTACTCAGGTACACAAAGCATATTAAGGTGAACTTCTATGCATTATACATTTTCTCATCGTCTATCAAAGTACGATAAGCCGCTTGACAAATAGGTCACAATTCGTCCACCACACGAGCAGTAGTAATTATAATTGCCTACAGAACTGTAATCATTACTCACGAATGGATTCTGAAATTTCTGATTTCATATTCATAGCCAACGATGTTCCGAACGTAGAAACTCACATTGTTAGATAGAAAATCAGACTAATGAGATATTGTTCACTGCTATGTACACTATTGTTGATAAAATTGACAAATTTTGTGTGAAATTAATTGATTACCTGTCGATGCATTGGTGTGAATCTAGTATTTGTACTAATGTATGTTTATTGGTATACTCCTAAGGTTTGTAATCCAAGGTATACCATTGTCTTTCGGGATATATACCACGTACCTCTGTTTTGAGTAACCGGTATTTCGGCACTGTTGCAAGCGCCATGTTCACGGATGTACTGAGGGTATTGCGGGTGGATGAATGTTACGAGCAACTAAAATGCTCTACCCGCTTTCTCACTCGTTTTTTGCGTACAACACCACTATCACTGTTATCGCTATAGCATTGAACCCGATCAAGACATACTATACTCACTACGTCAGCTCGCGGTTTGAGTCTTTTCGTTTTACGGGTTTTACATAGACGGACCACTGGATGCCAGATACTCGACAGTTGAAGTGAGTTTGTTGGCGTTCCTTGATGTTATGATCAGCATACGATGTTATAACGGCGGCGACGGCGACGTGGACATCCCAAACTGGTCACTGGTCAGAGATTGCAAATAGCAGACATTTATGGAAATGTGGGGAATAGGTCGTTGCCCAGCAGTGGGATACTGTATACTAATTTAAATATATATTATACAGTTATATACAATATCGAAATACAACACAATAGTGTTAAAATGCATAATATTGCCGCGTGCAATGCGCTGTCTTCTAAGGCCCTTCTCTCACGAAGCAACTCTCAAGCGATTTGTGCTTCGTACACGTATCCTACGCGCCGCTTTTGAGTAGCCGCCATACATATTCAGCTAGTTTCGCACACGACGAGACGCGTTGAAGACGCGTTTGACATCAGTTGCACGCTACCGTCTTGCTGGTCACACGCTACCCGAGTCGTATACGCGTCTTTTAACATTCTATAAAAATGACGAAATTTCTCGTCATCATTCTCATGCAGTTCTCTATGAGTGACGAACGCTCTACAATTGATATTTTTTTCGATGTATGGATGCACCCAGGATCTTCTTTTATATTTTCGTTTATTTTTATACCTAATATTAATTTAAATTTTTATCCTCAAATATATTTTTTATTAACTAAAACAGAAAAATATTAAAAAAGGCAGCGATAGCCTAGTGGAGATACCAACGGACTGCCATGCAGAGGGTATCGGGTTCGAATCCACGGCGCGCACCACTGATTTTTCGGAGTTACGTGCGTCTTCAATTGTTAATTATCGCTTGTCCCGTGCCTAGGCGAGCACGTTAAGCCGTCGGTCCCGGCTGTCATGAAGATCTTTGACAGTTGTTATAAGGCGTCAGTACCTCTAAAATGAAATTGGCACTAGTCTAAACCATGGAATATCGCTAGCCCTCGGGTTGCGGTGGACAGACAGGCAGTCGCTCCGTGGAAAAGCTAATATTCAGCCAAATCTGGTTAGACTAGAAAGCGGAACCCGGGTTAAAACTGAGCAAAACGCTAGGGGGATGATGAATACAGAAGAACATTGTCTTCATCGCTAGAGTCATCGTCGTACGAATTTTGTTCTTCAAATGATAAAAAATAGTCTCATTTGCGTAGCACCGTGTGCAAAAACGAGTAGTATACCAGTAGGCGATTATGGTTTGCATCTCAGTTCCGTAGCATTTGAATAGCTTCGTGAGAGAAGGGCCTTAGTGGCAGCTGCGGATAGAACTGCGTCGAGTGTTGAATAAATAAGACCAATTGATAGTTGTGTATGTCTTTATATGTATTATGCTTGTACACATCATAAATTTTGCCATGTTTCCAAAGAATATAATGGCTACATTTTTTTTTGACAAGAGGGGGATTCCCGTTCGTCCCATATCGTCATTAAAAACGTAAAGAAACTCTCAAGTACAATGTTTTCAAACGACGTTATCAACTTTCCAAGCAGTCTTTTCTTAGAGATATAAGTTCAAACACAACACGTCCAACTAACTATCGCAACCCATTTTACATTACTGCTACCACTTGTGTAATCCCTAAACCGAAAGGCCTCATATCACGAAACCGACATACAAACACCGCCTCACCAAAGTACAAGCAAGTACAGTTTTATTAGTTCCACAAAGTCTCATACAAAATGTACCACTTAACATGTCAACTACCGCCTTTTTGCTTCTTCCAAGGATAAAACGACTCAAGTAAGTAAACAGAGATATTAAAATGGCGTCTTTTTTATGTCTCCTTGGGTCACCGTACGTAAAAATTAGTACTCTTTCATCTGTTCGGTGGCTCAACTCTGCGACCGTAAAATGAACAAGTTACTGCACATATTTTTGTACCCTCTTACGGTTAAAGTGAAAGGACTCGCGTAAAATGCCTTCGTGAGGTTAAGTGGCCTTGAGACACCTTTTGTAATTACTATTTGGACTTGACGGAAGGAGTCACTAAAGTTTAGGTCTGGCATTTTTTTATTCTACAGCACTAACACTAATAATGCAGTATTTGTTTCATAAAATCAGCAGTGGAACCGTTTTATTTCATTTTGTAATCATCAAGGCTATCTATGTAGGTACTACGGCAACTGTAAAACCGGAATAGGTGTTTAAATTAGAATACTACATTTTTATTACAATTTACGATACCAACAGGCACAATATACGAGTATGAGTACGTTCGCTAGGTTTCTTGTGAACATAAAAACAAAAATAAAGCAATCGTGAAGAGAATCTTAATTGGTATTGCCACGAAATTTAAAGGTGTGGTACGTAACTAAAATAAATAATGATGAAAATTGAGACCAATTTTCATGATTTCCTATATTTTCCTCTACCGGTGAGAATGCAAAGCCGGTTAGCACGTATTGTACTCAAGGCAATGTCAGCGACTGGCGACGCATCGACGCTAGCCGACAGCACCGACAGATTGCAAACCGTTGCAATATGTGCCTTGACGTGTGATCACGTTTGGGTATTGTCTGACCTCCCATTTCTATAGTGTTGCACAACTATACAACATGATACGTAAGTCATGGTGATGCTCAATGTCTCCAACTTACCACATTACACCCTAGTCTAAGTCATCTTAAGGAATGTTATATTCTTTATTTTATTTATTTAAAAAACAATTATAAGTCTTGTGTTGCGCGGGACTTTACAAACACTCAAAATAGGGTTTCAAATGGGGATCGAACCCACAACACTCAGCGAGGCGATTATAAAAAGAAAAGTCAGCTCAAAGAGCCAATTCTTGTTCTGTTCACCCTTTTTATTCGGATTTTATTGTTAAATCTGCCATTATGATCGTTAATGTATCCCGGAGAGAGCACGTGTAGCCGTTTATCCCGAATATAATGAAGTGAATTCTCGCAAACATCGACACAACTGATTTAAGCCCTTAGCTCGTTAACATCAGCTGCAGCAAAGCTTTGCAGAATAAAATGATTTATATCACGTATTGGGGTGATCTCAGTTTCTATTTCGCTTTTTAAGACAACTTGCTCTAAAAATACATCCAGACTGAACGACAGACAAAGCTACTAGGCTCAAGAAACTGAAATTTGGTATGAATGTTCCTTGGAAAATAATGTTGATGCCAAATTTAAAAATAATAATCCAACACCTACGCCCCGGTAATCTGTAGTGGCCCATATGGAGATCCCTGAATCGCTTACGAATCCAGATTAGCCGCTGCAGATATAACCATGAGTCCAACCATACCATGAGTCACCTGCACTGGAGTGTCCCAAATGTTCGCACAGATGTTCGGAGGCCGATATACACCAAGCCACCGACAGTGCTGTTGCTGTGGCCACACATTGGGCTGGTACCATCTGATCTCTGTACCATCGACTCGAGAAGATGAAGAAGAAGGGACTGTAGGGGTGCACTAAGTTGAAATCTATTTATTTAACTTTTGAAGAACATAAAATAATGTGTTATAATATATTCAATATCAAATTCTAATCAAAGCATTTCAATTTAGTGACTGAGTTCTGCTAACTTAACCAGATTTCATAGAATAATATTTATAATAATAATCGTTCGGTATAAAGCTGAATATGCGATCTTTTCTAGCTTTCCAGCATTAAAACTAGGTACCCATTGCATAGAAATTAAAATGGGTTGAAAAATTACAATACTTGTGTTGCGATCAGTCCAAAATTGTATTGAGCAAATTGACAAACTCACAGAAGTACAATTAGTCTTTTCTAGGCTAGAGTTTATTTGTGATGAATTGTTCTGCATAAACATTTCGTAGGCTCGGGGGCAAACATTTGTGTGAAGAGCACGCCATGGTTGAGACACAAATGCGAGATTTTTTGTGTACTTTATTATGTATAGGGTGGAACAAAGTTTGCGATATATATCTGGAAGCTGATATTAATAGCATCCAGTATTCAGCTTCTTTTTGTTTCGAAGAAGCGCGCAAATTCCTTCGGCGTTCTATATGAAAATTGTACTTATTTAGTGCATAAGCTAAATACGCGCTCAAATCCCGCTTCACCATTCCACAATCGTATCCATGGAGTTCGAAAATGTACATATCTGTATAGGCGTATAAAATAGCAAAAACTATTGGGTGCCAGAGGCGGAGAAGAAATATATACGGGCATAGCTGTGGGCATCTTCTAGTATATTATATGACCATTATTGCCCACATTCCATTTTAAAATAGCCTTTATAAGTTCGTTTCAGTATTCCATAATAGCCAGCAACATCCTAATACGGTACCGCATACAGTTTAATTTCCGGCTAAGAATAAACTACACAGTATAGCACTTAGAGATCTCCAGAGAATGGACAGCAGGATATGTTCCAGGACAATGAATAACTATACTCGAGACTTATGTATATCCTAGTTAGTAAATAAGTTTGCGCACGCACTAGAGAACGCTTTTTGGGACTAGTCTCTCTCACTTTCCCACTATAACTGTATAACCTGTGTTGTCATGTTTAGAACCAGTGACCATAGAAGACACTGAATTTTGACGTGCATGATGTCCCAGAAAATTTACACTGTCTTCAATGCCACAACCATAGTAAAAAAAGAATAATAGGATAGCTTCATACAAATGGGCCGCCGCCGGTTTGAATGTACGCGTGAGTCGCCGGCGCCGTGTACGCACGCACTTTTCACGCACACAATCTCACAGACGAGCGCGGCGAGCGCGGCGTCAGTACGGGATGCGCCGCGCGTCTGATCGCGCGCATTCATGTAGGTACTACACTGCTCGCCCGCTCGAATTGTTTATATACATTCAGTTTTGTAATAAACGTTATTATTATTATAATTGTATAATAATAATAACGTAACAAGTTTAATTTACTGGCGTTTAACACATTGGTGTTAAACGCCAGTAAATTAAACTTGTTACTTTTTTCTCGTTATAAAAGGCATTTAGATAGTTATATAACGCTTAGGTAGTCAATAGGTATTTGAAAAAAAATATATTCAAGCTTAAATTGTGAAGTATTCAGCGAGATCACGTAAAAAAGCGGCGAAATGTGCGCGCGCCGACAAAGCCGGCGCAGCGCGGTAAACAAGTTACAACCCGTGCGTCAACGCAAGAGTAGGCAATTAACTCGCCGAGCGGCCTTAGCTAACCTACTATTCTTTTTTTACTATGTCACAACGAAGCGAGTGGTAGTTGGGAGTGTAGAGAAGCGCTAATATGGGATTTCCCGAAATTCCCACGGGATCATAAAGAAACAGTTAATTTAAAAAATACTTGTGCTGGCAGTAGCTGCTGATTCTATTTAAATACTTCTGGATAAATTCTTCGTATAAAATCGTCAGAAACAATACAGAAGGTTTATCAGATTTATATTGCTGTTATATTTCAATGAAAGACCTTTTTTGTGATACAAATGGTCATTAAAATATGACAATGAAACCATTCTTATCTGTTGCTTGTTATAATAATAATTATTATGATGGTTGTAATAATCTTTTTGCGTTGTCTCTATCTTGTCGTAAAACCATTTTATTATAAGTTTTTGTTGTCAATCCGCTGAAAACAAATCTGATTGAATTTAAAAGTGGTTCATCTATACTATAATAAAACTGTAGAGGTGAAAAAGTCTGTACATTAAAGATATTTTGACGAAAATCTGCTAAAAATCTAGGAAAATGCTAAAAAGCAATACTTGACAATTTTTAGAATTTATGTCTGTCTGTCTGTCCGACGTCTTTCCCTATGTTGCTAAAGATCTCTTATATTGCGAAATTGATTTCAATAAAACTTACACTCATGTACAAAGGATACTCAAACCTATAAAATAGTATATGTTACATCACAATCGGTTGAGTGGTTTTCGGTGTACAGCTTGACCTCTCCTTTGTACGTAGTCCCAAACAAAACAGGGATCACCCAAAACTGGTTATAATGTGGTGCCATCTATGATCATTATAAGTTTGTTAGTAAAAGTATAGTTAGTCTAAATAGGTACTTTCAAAGTATTTTATGGCTATTTACCCGACTTTAAAAAAGGAGGCGATTCTTAATTTCGTCAGTATATTTTTATGTATTTTCTATAAATAAATTACTGGAACCGAGCATATTTATAGTTATCCTTCCGACCGATAGATGTCACTATTTTCAAATAATTTTCTAGCAAAATAAATGTTTCTTGCAAAAAAGACAATAATTATGTGTCGGGTATCTTTCTCTTATTAAAAAAATAATAGAGTATAATATTCAGCACTTTCATAAACAAAAAGTCTCTGTGTCAAAATTTATTACAATGTCCACTTAATTTAAACGGTAAATCTCATTTATTTAAAATTATAATGTTTATATAATAGTTATATAATCATTTCATTTTATTTTAAATGATAAAAACAATGACTATAAATCCTTTTTTCAATAAATTGTCGATTAGTCCATATTATTTTCTATCTCGGTCGGTTTGTATATGTAAACATGGATGGCGTTTTCTGAATGGCGGTGTTAAGATTCTCCGTGGATTGATGAGGTTCTCGGTTAATTTTCTTTCGTTTTCGTCGGATTGGTGTCTTAGTCGTTTCTTTTGAATCATAATTGTGGATGTATTTCTTTGATTTCTTTCGTTCGTTCGTGTTCTGTACTTATACAGGTGTCTCATTATTCCCAAATTCCCACACCTCACGTACGTGGGAATCCGTGGGTGGGAGACTGAGGCCTGAATTCAGATACCTCTTGAGTAACTCAACGGGGCTATCTTACTTTCGGCTCGGCTGGATATTCGTAGCCCTGTGTGTATTTTCAAAATAAATCGCAGAGACAGACTTGAAACAGCTGGTATCGACCGCCGAACATGTTGTTTTTCACATGGTAAAAGGTAAAAGTAATTTACATGTTCTATATGAAGGTGGTAAAACAGATAATGTTGTGTATAAAGAAAGTCTCTCATGATATCCCTACTTCCCTACTTCCTACTAATATTATAAATGCGAAAGTTTGTGAAGATGTATGTTTGGATGTTTGTTACTCTTTCACGCAAAAACTACAGAACGGATTTGGATAAAACTTTACAGTAATATAGTTTTTACATCAGAATAACACATAGGCTACAATTTATAAAGATTTTGTGTAATGTTGCCATAATATAAGGAAAATTATCAATTAAGTCAGTAAAAATCCTGAGCTCTGAAACCTATGTTCGCGTGCGCTGCCTAAACCGTTGAAGTTACATGAAGATAATGTACGGTGATATTATTTATCTTAAAAAGTTCTAAATAAAAGTCCGTGGCAGCATATACCTACCTTTTATGTAGAAGCCAGTATACGCTAAAAAGTGGTCCGTAAAAATAATTAAATTTGATACTTCTTTACAATGCTCATTCTAGAGTAGTTATCAAATTGTTTTCAAAATTGATAAATTTATTGTCTTCAGTATTTAATGTAGATGAACTTTGTATTTTACAGTAAGTAGTTTGGGTAAATAGTTTAAAAGTTTTCACGATATAATTGACCTATGCGCAGCGTTATTAAAAGCGCTTACTATGAGTTGGCGCGCTTAAGCGCAGCGGGGCGGAGGGGGTGGTCTGATTATGTACTTTGTGGTAATGTTTTTATTTTTGCTGCTATTCTCTTCATTAGGTATATAAGCTCTTCAATAACTTTAATAATATACTTACATACTAATCTTTACCTGAAGTTTGACGACTCATCATTGTCTGGCCCTGGTCCCAATTTATTTGGGGTCGGCGCAGTAAGTATGTCCTTCGCTTCCATACTTCTCTGTCACCAGTCATCCAATCGTTTACCCCTTTCTCTTTCATATCCATCCTTACTCAGTCCATCCATCTTTTCCTTGGCCGTTCTCTCCCTTTTCGTCCTTCTACATGCATATTCATCACTGTTTTAACTACTTACCCACATATCATCTCTCCGCATAACATGTCCATAACAGGCCAGTCGACTCCCTTTTACCTTTTCATCAATGGGCGCCACTTTCATACTACCTCTAACGTAATCATTCCTTAATTTTAAGTATTATCTGTTTATATGTATGCTACACGGCTAATGTGCAGATCCGTTTGTGATGAAATTTGATATGGATAGTCTAAAACCTGGGGAAGTACAAAGGCTACTCTTTATTAAAATTTCATGCGGGCGAAGCCGCGGGCGAAAGCTAGTTATCATATAAATGTAAAATTTTAACCGGTTACATTGTGTTTTCATGCGGTGTCAATGATTACTTATTTTAAATGGAAAATATACATATTATTTAGAATTCGTGTGTGTTGAGGTGAAATAAGCTTTAATTGGCTACTGTCTTTAAAATGTTCATGAGTTCACTCACCTATATGACATAACACTCTCAGATGCAGCAATATCTTAGTGGGATAGCAACTGATTGCAATGCATGTATTGGATTCAAACACACGGCGTCCGAAACAGACCTTTCGATGTTATGTGCTAAGTACATTGTTAGACAGTACCACTTTCTCCGTGTCTCCGAGAGCATGTTAAGCCGCCAGTCCCGGCTGCCATAAGGAGCTTAGACAGTCATCGTGGATCGTCTTTTAATATAATGACACCAGATTAGGCCACGTAATCTTGCTGTACCTTTGACTACTAATACGATAAAGCTGAAGTCGTGGGCATGTTTAGGGCAAGCTTGACCATGTGATCATCGGGTTTCCTCTGGATGTGACCATACCATCGCAGGCAATTTTCGTTCACTTTGTCAGCGATAGGGGTCATTTTGAAGCTGCCTCTTATGTACTCGTTTCAAAGCTTGTCTAACTTAGTAATCCCCGCAGACCAGCGTAACTTACGCATTTCGGCTATATGTAAGGTATTGAGGTGTTTTTTTTGTGGTTGCCCAACATTCTGACCAATACATCATAACATAGGCGTACAGGGCTAACAGGGCGTATTGCTGATTTGTACACATTTGATTTTTATTGGCATTTTTCTGTCGCCTATAACCCCTGTGAGCTGCCGCCATTTCATCCAACCACATGATGTTCTGTGTGTTACGTCGCTTTCGATTTTAGCATCATTATATGACTGAGCCTAGGTATTTAACTTGTGTAACCGTGGGAAGTGGCGAAGCTCCGATAGAAAATTTGTTGCTAGTAGGTTTAGTGAAACCGTCAAATATCCACGACATATGCACCGTTTTGTTTCTACTAACTTTCAAACCATTATTTTCGAGTGTCTCCACCCACGAGTTGAGATTTTGCTGTAGTTGATTTGAGTCGTCTGACATTAAGACCACATCGTCTTCGTACAAAATGCTCCAAGGTAGCGGTTTTTTCAGTGCTTAGTGAGATAGTCCATTGTGGTATAGAACAGCAGTGGGCTAAGAGTTGAGCCTTGGTGCCCACCGACCTCCAGTTCAAACTTGCTACGTATTCCGGCTGGGCTTGTTTCTGTGTTGTCACGGATGTGTACATATGCATGACTGCACGGTTGGCGTAGTGGCTTAAGCAGCCGCCTCGCCGCTTGACACTGCGCCGAGTGTTGTGGGATCGATTCCCACACGAGACAACACTTTGTGTGATCCATAAATTGTTGTTTCGAGTCTGGGTGTTCATTGTGTCCGTTGGTTGTATGTTTGTAAAGTCCCCCGCGACACAGGATTTATTTCTAGTGCGGGAGTCCTCTTTTTAAAAGAAATAGAAAAAAGAAAGAAAAAAAAACCTGTATTAGGTTTTTAAAGCATACGGGTACCAGTTGTGATCGCAGTGCTTCCCAGATCAGATCACGAGGAATGTGGTCGAAAGCTTTCTCTAGATCGATAAAAAACATATGAAGATTTTTCTGATTCGCTTTGGTTTTCTCCAACATTATACGAATTGTCTGTATCGCATCACATGTACCCTTTTGTGCAACAAAGCCGCACTTATTTGGTGTTAGTATTATTTTGGCGTTCAACCGGTTGTTAATAACTCGTTCCCAGATTTTCATAGTGTGCGCCATCAATTTAACGGTTTTGTAGTTGCTGCATTCCCTCACGTCGCCTTTACCCTTAAAGAATGGTATAAGAAAACTATTGCACCAGCAGTTGGAAATGGTACCGCCCTCAATAAATTTATTAAATTATTATAAAAGACTATCTGCACTCCATATTTTCTTTACAACAGCGCCACCTGACAGAGCAAGTAAATCAAACAGAAGTCCAAAAATTACTTGCAATGTGATAGGAAACCTTTGTATTTCTTATAAACGTTATAAATTCATTCCGAAATTTTTACATAAAATGTAACAAACCATCATCCAAACTTATGCATTTATAGTAGCAGCAGTAGAGGCTTATAAATATTACTTCATTGGGTGCAAAACACATATAGGCTCTGTATTTATTCCGATTAAGTGTTGTTGTTTAGCGTTCCCAATAAAAATCATTATAGTGTTATACATAAACACATAATCATTTTAGTTTTAGTGGTTTAGCCTTATTATTTTAACACTCGTAAATAAAATCTACTAGCACAGGTCATTAAACCGTTCCCTGTATTGTGTTATAACGCAACACCCTCTTTTGTTCACCTGCGAATTGCCCTAAAAACATCGTAAAAACTTTTTCAGAGCGCAATAAAAGTCGTTATTCGGCTCATTCCACACGGTAATATTAAAGAAGCGTTTTTATTTAGACGATTTGCGTTCAAGCGAGCCTTGAGCGCAACTCAACCGAACCGAGTCAGTTGTTAAAAACGTTTCATGCTGTCTCACCGTACGTTGGTCAATATTTGGGACAGCTACCCTACTCGACATTCGCATTTGTTCGCTGTTCACTACCGCAAGCGTCGGAATTCGAATTATCAAGAATTGCCGTGTGGTTGACGGCTTAGAATACAAGTGTCACCATCCCCTATCATCCCGTGGGTGTCGTAAGAGGCGACTAAGGGATAACACGATGCAAATACCATCTTTGCGTAGAGACGGAAAACTCGACATCAAACCCTATACGACTGCCTCGTTGGTCTCACGGCATATGTGCGCGTAGGATCGGGAGGTCCCGGGTTCGATTCCTGGGTCGGGCAGTGTTATTGAGTTTTTCTGTCACGAAATTCTCAGTAGCCGCACGGAGTCTGGAAATGTGCCCGGTACGGCAATAGGCTCGCCCCTTATTACGTGGGACTAAAGTATATCTGGCGAAAAGTGGGTGTAGAAATACACCTCTGCCTACCCCTTCGGGGATAAAAGGCGTTACGTTATGAATGTATGTATGTACATGTATCTCGCTTAACGCATCATTTTTCCTTCTCGTCGTTACTGAAGGTGAGGCGTGTTTTATGCAGAACACGTGATCTTAAGCTCGGCTGTGGTAATGTATGACTGTCAGCTACGCACATGTTACAGACCGGAGTTGTCTGATGTTTTATTTAAATACCTTTACTTAGAGAAAATTATGTTACGAACGAGTTGGGAACTTCTAAGATATTAATATTTTCAATTAACAACAAGTTTGGCACGGAGTGTGCGCCGTTTAATGGTGTGTGGAAATTACGTACATGAGTTCACGGCAGAACGACATTTTAAGATGTTGGTGTTTTACGGATACGATTAAGAAATTAGCAATAATCTTTACAGTCTACCTCTGTAAGAAAATTCTTAGGCAACAATGCATTAAACATAGGCTGTAGGCAGTAACAAAATTAAATTAAATTTCTATTTATTTTTAAATCCACTATCCACTAATTTAGCGGGATGCAGTAGAGCACGTTTTTGTCTGTATATTGTTCAAACGTTTTATGCTCAAAGTATAAACGTCTTCTCTTGTGTTTTAAATACAAGATAGGTATAGGTATTGAAAGGCTATGGCTATCGCTTAACTAGAAAATTAGTAGCTGAACATGACCAGCTCATCAAATCGCACAGATTCATCAGTTAAACGACTTCAGAATAAATCAGTTGGACGCAGTAATTGAATTTCGAACTACTTGAATCGTAATTTGCTATACAATCGTCTGTATTATTAAGTGCATCTGCTTTTCTTTTAGTTTTGGAAATAAAAACTGTAATTAAATAAATGAAGAATACTTTGAATTCTCAACAATCATTCATTTGTAAAAAGAATTTTATAACACTTTATTAGTTTCGCGCTTTCCCACGTCATTTTTGGTATCTCGACAACATCGCCACCTTCCGAATGAAATTATAGACTATATTTTGAAGCCATTTTCATCATTTTAATGTTGACTTGGTTGTATACCAAAAATTTGTTTAGTCTACTTTCAGTAGACCTGGTTTAACACTATATTAACATCTTAATTCTCTTAGCCACCGAGCAATTACCGTCTGAACGTAGCAGCTCAAATGGTTATCAATATTCTATGGTGAAGTGTTCACCATAGAATTTGAGTGTCATAATAATTAAAAGTATCTAGATAATCATGTTAAAGTGTTCTCGGTCATGAAGGGTTGTGACTTTTAGTCTCCGGTCACCCATCTACAAATGCGCTTAACCTCGCGGACCTGGCCAATTTATAGATCAATGCAGTCCTCACTGTGCCCTACCAAACGGGTCCCTACCAAATATTTAATGCCAAGTATGTCGCAGCAATATCAAAATAACATCTCTATATTCATGTGTTCGTGTTGTTGGAAGATTCCAATCACAATATATATTATATCCTATACTCTCTTGTGTCATGGGGTAAATATGTGATTGTATTGTTATTGGGCCATAATATATACGTTTTATATGTAATGATGACTTAATTAATGATTTACTGTACGTTAATGGCACATAGTTGAAGTTCAATTTTATTTTTTGCTTTATTTTTATTTTGTTCCTGTTAGTAGTTTTTAACAATAAGTACTTTCTGAACTGGCTGTAGGTTACTACTAATGACGAAAAAGGAAAGACGGATAAAATTATGTTAAGGCAGGTATAAAAATATTTAAGAAGTGTCTTCTAATAGAAATCCAGAATGAAATAACCAATCATGTATAAAAATATTTCTTCATTATAACATTTGACGACATACCAACTAAAATGGATATAATTATGTTTGACAGATTTTTACACCTTAACTGCTGAGCTAATCAACATGAAACGATGCATACAAGTAGTCAGTGGCCCTGAAATCCACGTACATAAAGTACCGGCTTACGTGTACGCCAAACCAAAGGCATAGCTTCTGCAAGGCAGTCTTGAAATCAAATTGCAATATAACATCTTCTATTTTACATACAGTGTGTTCTTAATCCAATGTACCTCGGTCATCAATCACGGCATCCAGACGTGGTTGTATCGGAGAACTGATCGATGTGACCTGCCTCAATGGCCGTCTCCGCTAAGAGTAATAGGTATATTGTTTATTCAATACTCCACCAATACAGTGAGTGACAAATTTGAGAGGCTGAAGTTTGATTTGGGTAAGCAAAATATGATTGAATTATTGATTATGTTGACGGTTATATTTTCGAATGGTGGAGTTACGCGACTCTATCGTCAATAGCTTCTTAGCGTTATTCCAGTTGCATCCAAGACGATCTGGACTGGTGACCACGTACTGTACGCCGGAGCAGGGGTAGGCCTCCCGCAAGGTGGACCGACGATCTGGTTAAGATCGCGGTAAGCGGTTGGATGAGGGCGGCTCAAAATTGGTCTGTGTGGAGAACCTTGAGGAAGGCTTATGTCCAGCAGTGGACGTCCAGGACTCGCATTTTTCTTGGCAAGGTCCGCTACAGCCCGTAGCATCACAATCAATCAACCAACGGACACAAATATGCCCAGACCCGCAACAACAATTTGTGGATCGCCCAAAGTGTTATCCCGTGTGGAATTCAAACCCTCAATCCCGCAGTGTTAAGCGGCGAGGCGGCCGTTTAAACCACTACGTCATTCATGCTGCCGAAGTAGAAAAAGAAAAAAATAACGTTTATTTAAATTTCAATTGGCATCGTGATGCATAAAGACAAAGACATATTTATTTCTGAATTTTGGTTGTTTACAACACTTATACATGTCAAAACCCTAGTCTAGATGAAGCCGGCTTTTCCTAGCTAAATGACTTCTTGAGAAGAAAGGCCGAAACAAACTCAGAGTCATTGCTTTTTTTGTCATTTCATCTCTTCGTTTATATTTTTTTGAAGTCCAGACATAATAGGTTTAGATGCGAGTACAATGCAGGATATCATCTGACGCTTATAACTGACTCAGCCCGCTGATGGCCCGCATTCAACAGCCATCGTACGGCTCAACCTTGATTGAGGGAGCCAGCACGACCTGAATCATTATGCCTCCACGCCATCAGTAGGTGTATGCATAAGCATGCCAGCCTAAGCCACCAGACAGGTTGCCACTAATATTAGTTGAAAAGTTTACTAATTCCCGCATTGTACTTGCTCCTTACATTTTATCATAAGGTTGAGTACATGTTGTAAACAATAATATTAAAAATTATACAATAAAATGTCATCTAATTAAAATGTCACTAAATAAATAATAATAATTAAATGTCAATTTGAAAATGTCAAAAAAAAAAGAAATTATAATTATATAAAATTATTAAATGTCACTTGAGTTATTGGAAATGTCAAACATAAATAAAATAATTGAATGTCAATTTGGAAATGTCAAAAGCATAATACAATAATTACTATAAAAGTAAATAAAAATAATCTGATGTCATTTTAGAATGTCAGAATATAAATAATAACAAAATAGATAAATTACAAATGTCAAATATTCATAATTTTATACTATTTACATGACATTTTAGCCTGCGTGTAAATTGGAGAAACTCAACCCCAGGCATTCTTGTCTTCTAAGTAATCTTTTACTGAGTAGTACGCTTTGGAACACAAACTCTGCTTAACAAATACTTTGAACTTATTTAAACTTAATGCCTGAATACTGCCTGGAATTTTGTTGTAGAAGCGTATACTTTGACACTTATACGAGTTACTGATTTTTTGCAGTCTAGTTAAAGGTAGCACTAGTTTATTTTTATTTCGTGTATTTATACTATGCATGTCGCTTATTTTCGAAAACATATTTATATTTTTCCTAACGTATATCAAGTTTTCATAAATATATTGAGATGCGACAGTCATTATCTCAATTTCCTTGAATTTTTCCCTCAGAGAATGCCTTGATCCAAGACTGTAAATTGCACGAATAGCTCGCTTCTGCAGTACAAACACTGTTTGAATGTCAGCTGCATTACCCCATAATAAAATGCCGTATGACATTATACTATGAAAATAACTGAAATATACTATTCTGGCTGTATCTATATCAGCTAACTGACGAATCTTATAAACCACGTACGCTGCAGAGCTAAGTCTATTCGACAACTTACTTATATGTGGGCCCCACTGTAACTTAGAATCTAAAGTTATGCCTAAGAAAACGGTGTTATCTATAAGATCCAACTCTTCTCCATTCATCCGTATATTGGTTTCAACTTGTTTTACGTTAGGTGTGGAAAATCTAATACATTTTGTTTTTCTTTCGTTTAAAAGTAAATTATTAGCACTAAACCAATTAACTACTTCAGAGAGCGCGTCATTTACATCGTCATTAGTTGATTGCTGTCGTCTTAGCTTAAATATAAGTGATGTATCATCAGCAAATAACACTATCTCTTCATAGTTTTTCATAATATATGGCAGATCATTAATATATGTAAGAAAAAGGAATGGACCAAGAATTGAACCTTGTGGCACTCCCATTGTGACCACTGAACCCATAGAACGTTTTCCATTAACATCTACTCTCTGTATCCTGTTACTTAAATACGAAGTTAAAAGATCTAAAGCAGTGTTCTTAACTCCATAGTGATGTAGTTTCCTGATCAATGTTTCATGAAAAACACAATCAAATGCCTTAGATAAGTCGCAAAAAACTCCTAGAGCATCATGCGACTCCTCCCAAGCATCGAAAATACTATTTAAAAGCTCAACACCAGCATCGGTAGTTGAGCGACCCCTAGTAAAACCAAATTGTTTACTGTGAAGCAGTTTATTATTATTAAAATGAATTTGGAGCTGGTCTAGAATTAACTTTTCAAAAATTTTACTAAAAGTGGGTAGCACAGATATTGGCCGATAATTAGTGGGGTCAGATGTGCTACCTGATTTAAATAATGGAATTATTTTACTAATTTTCATTAGATCAGGAAACACACCACAGTCAATGCATCTATTGAAAATTATTGCAAGTTCAGGTGCTACTGAATTGATTATGGATTTCGTAATCACAACAGAGTTACCCCAAAAATCACTTGTTTTCTTAAAATAAGTGTATTAAAAGTTTTAACAATATCTCTTTCGGTAATATAAGTAAAACTAAATCCTATGGTACAAATTTTGACATTTTGTTTTAATAGACGTTCGGCATCATTAGGAGACGAGTTCAGGGACTTTGTAATTGAGACTGGAATGTCTGTAAATAAATTTTCGAATGCTGTGGCAACCTCAAAATCTGATTTGAATACTTTGTTATCAAAGTGAAGAATGTAGTCCTTATTTTTATTCTTGACTCTTCCAGTCTCATTGTTAATAATGTCCCATGTTGCTTTTATTTTATTTTCACTATTTTTAATTTTAGATTTTAAATAAAGAGTCTTTGCTTCTCGACAAATCTTTTTGAATAATTTAGAATAATTACTTACATATTTACAAAATCGTTCATCATTTTTCTTAATAACTTTCTGTTCATACAACTCATAAAGCCTATTTCTACTTTTATAAATTTCAGTGGTTGCCCATTCACTGAAGGTTGAAGTACCAACAACTGAGATCTTCTTAGGGATAAAGATAGAGTTGAAAATAGTACAGTACATGTTAAAGAAAGAATTGTACAACTCATTAGGATCTTCATTATAGCACAAATATGGTAGTGTGTCTATGAGTCTATCTTTAAGTCCCTCGAGACGACGCAAAGTTTTTGGCACCACAGTCAATTCTTTACTACCTACTTTTTTAGACTGCGTAGCGAATGTTATTGATTGTCCACAATGATCAGATGTCAATTTGTTAATTATTTGTTTGCTCATTGGTATTATATCTGTAAATATATTATCTATACAAGTAGAGGTGGTAGAAGTTATCCTGGTGGGTTCCAAAAATAAGCAATCTAGATTATATGATTTGAACAAATTTTTAATTTTTGGCTATTCAAAGACTGTTCTAGTAAATTAATATGAAAATCACCACACACAAGTACTGATTTATTATGTTGACATAGCTTCCGTAGTACATCATCCATGATAGTTTCAATTTATCATTATATATTCAATTTATTTATTTCAATTATCATAAATGGAAGATGGTGGTCTATACACACTTAATACAACAAGTTGCTCCAACTCCACACAGGCTATTTCAACTGTCCGTTCAACAGAAAAATTCACAATGTCACAACGATTCTTAAATTTAAGTTCTTTATTAACTAAAATCAACGATCCACCATGTATTGCATTTTGACTGCTGAACGAACTACCAACTAAGTGGTTATTGAAGTTGCACATGAACTGGTAATCTTTAAGCCAATGTTCTGTTAAACACAAAATGTCAATGTATTCACCGTTCATGAACAATTCAATTTCTAAATCTTTATTCAACATTCCTTAATATTTTGATGAAATAGTTTTATAACTCGTGAATGCCCAGACTTATAATTATTTGAATTAGTCTTATTTGTACTTTCTGGTTTATTATTCATTAAAGTGTCTGAATTGCAAGAGGTACTCTCTATTGTCGTACTATTTAATTTAAATTAATTTGTAGTGGTGTACCATAGTTTAGTAAGTATATATATCAATGCATAACGAGAAAATAAACAGTCTTACACAGAACTCAAGACGTTTCACTAGTTCCCCAAACAACGTACCTAAGTTCCCTACATGGCGACCCTGCCAGGATTCGAACCTGGAATCTTCTGATATATAACCAAGTTCATAGAGGCGTATCCACTACAAAATAAAGAAACGGTAAGTGTTGCAAGAGCTTTTGTCCAAAATTTTATTCTGCGATTCGGTATACCTGAAATTATTGCAACTGACAGAGGTTCGGAATTTATTTCTTCAACAATGGTAGAAATGTGTAAATTGTTAGAAATAGAAAAGTTGACATCCACAGCTTACCACCATCAATCGATCGGTTCTTTGGAAAACACTCATAAGCATTTGAATGCCTTTTTAAGAGCTTACTGCACAAATAATGGTTATTCATGGTCTCACTGGATACCATTTTGGTGTTTCAGTTACAACAATACCATCCATACGGAAACAAAATATGCGCCCTTCGAACTTATTTTTGGTAGACAATGTAATATTCCAAAATCAATAAGTGTAAATGTAGATGCATTATATAACCCAGATAATTATGCTTTAGATTTAAAATATAGAATGCAAGTAGCACTAAAAGACGCTAGACATAACTTAACTGTTAGCAAAGAGAAAAGAAAGGAATTATACGATAAAAAATGTAATCCTATTACTTATAATATAGGTGATTTAGTTTTAGTAAAAAATGAATCATGTAGAAAATTAGATGACGTTTACGAAGGCCCTTTTGAAGTGGTAGAAGATATGGGCCCTAATGTTAAGATAATTAGAAATAATAAAACTGATATAATCCATAAAGATAGAAGTAAATTGTATCGTAGTTGATAGTACTATAATACTTACATATATATTTTATTATAACCAGTACTTATTTTGTAATCTTTAATTATTATGTTATTTCAATATGTTTACATGTTTAAATTACAGTATTTAAACAAAAAAAAAAATTCCATTGTAATCTTTTTTTTTTTTCGTTCACCCCCGGAGGTGTAGTGGTGTACCATAGTTTAGTAAGTATATATATCAATGCATAACGAGAAAATAAACAGTCTTACACAGAACTCAAGACGTTTCACTAGTTCCCCAAACAACGTACCTAAGTTCCCTACAAATTGACATGTCAAGTTGTGTAGCCAAAATATTGGCTGAATTATTATGAATGTCATTTAGTTGCTGTATAGGAGCAACAGGTTTATTAGCCAAATTCTTGGCTGAAATATTAATACAATATGCTAGCGAAGCTGCTAGCTGTCTTTTAAAAAAGGAATTCAGATAGCAAATATCTTGCGTCAAATATAAACTTTTACTAACATAATTGTTAGAGTCAAATACATGGAATTGCTTATTGTTATAAGACCATGTACAAAGATTTGTATTAAGATTATGTCTAATATTGTTTTCTTTCTGTGGCAACGATTTACTAAAGGGTAAAGTAAGCATAATAATTTTATTTAAATTTAATTCACTTAATTTACTGTAATAAAAATATAATAGTTTTTTATTTAAAGATCCTCTTTTACCAAGTAGAATCAGTAGAGTTGTATCCTGGGCAAAATTAAAACTGATAATTTTATCTAAAATGGCTATAGAACTTAACCCAGGCATACAGTAATTCATCACTAATCCGTCACTATATGTGTTTGCCACAAACTGACCCATACCTTTTCCAATCTCGTCACTAAATATTATCACTTTATTTTTGTTTTCTAATTTAGTTTTGCTTTCTAGTATATTATTTTCTAATTTATTTAAAGTATGTTTAGTAACGCATTTAGATTTTGGTTTGTTTACAGAAGTTTTAAATAAAACAGGGTCACATGTTGACACTGAACAAGTTGGTGAGCGTTGGAGGTTGAACGGGATGTCATTGTTCAATTGTTGTGAACACTCATTACTATTTGATGACACCAGCTCATTCATTGCCAATATGTACTCTTTCATTTGTAATTCAGAGCTTTTATATTTATTTGTCATTGATACTAATTTGTCACTAAGATTATTCAATTCTACCTGCAAATTATTTATTTCTAATTTATGTTTCAAATTATTTTGGTGATATTTCTGTGAGTAATTTTCTAATTTTTCAAGAGCAAATAATCTTTCCCTGTTGAGCTTAACATTTTTTATGAAAAACTTTTGCCTGTGAACTAATTTTTGGGTCTTTTTTATGAATTTATTTATTTTGACATATTTCTTAATGCTATTCCTACTACCTCTAATCAATTTTATTGAATTATTTGATTCTTTGCACACTGAGAGACTATTTGGAAACGATGCTTTGGAATTATTTATGTCAGTAATCATGCATGGAGCATGAACCACCAGCTCATCGAACAGACTTTGATTTGCCGAGGTAGTGATCTGTTCTTGGGTGAATTCTAGATGTCTTATTCTACTATTTGCCTTATGTAACTGCTTTTCTAGAAACTGAATACGGTCAAGTGCTAGTTCGTACTGTGAGCTACACTCGGCAAACCCGTCCACAATGAGCTGGAGTCCATCCCGAGCACTCATGGCATCAGAGAATTGAGTATGTAGCTGAGCCATTTCACATTTTAAGTTCTTATTTTTTTCCAATAAGTTCAACATTTCTTTCTCATTATCTTCTCTTTCCTCTATCAGTTTGTTACACAACTCCTTAGAGGTCTTTAATTCACTTAAAGCTAGTTAGAGTTTAGACTCTTCCTGGCGAGCCAAAGCTTTACGAGTCATAATCATAGTGAAAAGAGAAAAATACAAGAAGTTTAAAGGAAGTGTTATTCAAAAGTAAAGAAGAGAATTGAAATACGTAGTAATAGTAGGGTTTAAAGCTAAATATTATTGAAAGAACAGCTGATCTCGTTCAAAGTTGTGTAACCAACTAACAGGGCTTAGGTTATGTTTATGAATTTTTACTATTTGTATGTGGTTATATTCCTATATAACCACATACAAATAAGGGAGGAACTTGTAGTCACTTTTTATTCAGAAATATACTAATTAAAACTATTTTATACGTATAAGTTCATTTTAAATAGTAGTTACAAAGTTATACCTGTTTGTAAAATGACAATGCAAGTTTTACCGGTAGATTGTTTGTCAAAAAAAAAACACAATAAACTCACCTTATTTTCATATAAAGCACTAATACGTTTACAGATTATTACAATTAACACATTTCTTAAGCGATTAACTTGTAATTAGCTTTAATTGTACTATTATTTTATATTTTAATTTGTAAAAAATACGGGAGAAGGTCGGATCAGCTGTTAGCCTTAGTGTTGCCACCTCAAAATTCCGAAATATTGGAGATTTAAAAATATTATTGGAGATCACCTTTTCAGCAAGGAATTGCTTGTATTAGGAGACGCCGCGCTTCCACTTGTCACTTTAATGCAATTGAAATGTAAACTATGTAAATTATGTAAGCATAAAAAAATAAAACGGTGAGATATGAATTTACACTTTCGTGGTTTTCAGCATTAGTTTTACATGGAAAATAAAGTATTGACTTAAAAATATACAAGTGTTCTTACAAATAAATGAAAGTTACACAGGAACAGACCAGATCACGCGTGTAGGTGTGGTATGTGTATCATGAATGAGTGAGTGAGTGAGTCTGGGTGTAAGTGTGTGAGAGTGTGAGAGATTGTGGATGTTGAGATTACAGAAAGCAGATACATTTTCGTTAACCATAGGTGAGTTGTAGTATACAACAAGTCTACAAAGCTAAATAATTATACTGCTTTTATGTACATTTTGTAGATAGAGATAATCTGATTGATATTTTCATAAAAGAGTGGCCACGAGTTTTATTGTCCGTTCTTTCTCGTAGTTCTACCTATTGCTTTGCGAACGAGGCAGTAAATGTAAATGTAGAAGCATTAAGTAAATTAATTTTAAAATTGACGTTCATAAGCGTCACCTTGTGACCTAGATGAATAAATGATTTTGACTTTGACATTAGCATTCGAAATTATAGCCAGTATGGCCTAATCCCAAAGCCTTCTACTAAGCAAACTCTTATATCTAGTTCATCTACTAGCAATTTCCTGATAAAAATAAATTTTAATCCACTTTTTATCTATAAAGTGCTCAGCTAATTCTAGTTCTTTTAGGAAAGCCAGCTCTCTATTAACATTGTACTGTAGTTTGGTAAGAAGCATAATTGAATACTGTTCGTCTGTATGGGCGCCTATCTATAAAACTCACATAGATCGCATAGAAGCAATCCAGCGAAGATTTGTCAGAGCCTTATGCTCAAAATTTGGATTGCGACGTAAAATAAGAGACTACAAGGATCGACTTCAACGTTTCGAAATGATTACTCTTGAGAAAAGAAGGTGGATTAGCGACTTGAGTATTTTACATAAGATAGTTAAAGGTTCATTGGACTGTCGGCTCGTTGAAATGCTCAATTTTAAGACACCAACGAGATCTGTGCGCAACCCACAACTTTTCACTGTACCCCGTAGTAATAATAATGTTGCATACAACAATCCAATGTCACGAATGTGTAGGCAATACAACTCTATTTGCTCTGAAAGTGATATTTTCCATGATAGTTACAATGTGTTCAAAAACTACCTGTTAAATTATAACATCCCCAATAGTGAAGTCTAATTGGAAATATAACATTATTGTTGCATTTCAATAACTATTTTAATAAGTAAATAAATTTATTCCTTTTTCCTTATTTGACTACCACTGCTTGCATTTGCTCACAGAAATTTTAAATAAAGTTTAAATGATATGTATGGTTTTAATTGGACTTCAGATTGGAAACTGTATAATGTTGAATTTAATGTTGTATAATACTTAATTTGTTGTCTGTTACTGTACCTATTTAATAAAAAATAAAAGAATATAACAGAAACCCGATACATACTTAACGTTATACTAAGTAAGAGCTCCGGTTTCTTCGTCGTTTTCGATCAATTTTTAATTTAATAGAAAACGAAGAGGGAGTCTTATTTAGGATCTTATAGCGCTAAGATCTTGTAATAAAAGGACGCTTGTTCAGTCTTGCGAGTATAGTGACTTCTGACATTATTGTAGTCTGGACCATTTATACCTCGGATTACAGATTTAACGAACTTGCTTGAACATGTCTAGTGACCATGATCAAAGCTAAAAGTCTATGGTCTAGTAGTAAGTCAGATTTCCAAGACCCCATTCGTTGTGTTTCTCCGAAGTGTCAACAATTACGCGAAGCGCATAATATGAGCTGTTTGATGGTAAGCTTACTCTATAGATACCAGCTATGTAAGCACTGTGAGCAGTAGAATTTTATGACGTGCTTAAACTGCTCAATGGAAAATAAAGACAAATAGAAAGAGACAGATATAGCACGTGAAAATCAACTAATATTTCTGCGTTATCTAAATTATAATTTCTATTTTTTGTTTCATAATGGGAACAGGCCTGTGCCCAGCACTGGGTCAGATCATGAACAAGACTAATGATTCTCTAAATTCTTAAAGTTTAATCTACCTATTATTTATCCTCGCTATTGTTAAAATTGCTTATGTCGTCAACAAAACAATAACTGCATTGTATCCGCAAAGAAACATCTCGGCACGTAATGAAAACTGACGTAATTTGCTCATAGCTAGCTAACGAATGAACGAAGGTACTAACTTATACTGTTTAGTTTGGTTATTCTCGAACAACGCCACGGCAAAATTTGGACAATGCGACTGTTAATAACATACTAGAACAGCGGCACTGCTAATTAGACGCTAAATAGTTTTGGAAAGTTTTGGTAAAGAGCAAACGCGTCTGTATATGCGGAGAAAGGTAGGTTAAGGTTTAGAAAATACCTATAGTTTGACAAACATCGTTTAGATTCCATTTGGCAGCAAATATATCTATCTACTGTGGGAGTTTATCGATAATGTTGCGATTTTTTTACAAAAAGACCTAGTGGTAACGCCACTGAGTTTTTTTTTAACAAATGCAAATTTTGTGTTGAACATGTTATTTGAGTTGAACATGAGACTAAGTATATTTTTTAATGAAAACTTATAACACGTGACGTGACTAGTGGCCACTACGCGGGATGATTATATTGATTGCGGTCAACCTTACACAGGGGATCTCTAGTTCAAATCCACGATGAGCCAAACTGACTTTCCGAACATAACTGCATATTTAATTGTTAAATATCGCTTGCTAAACGGTGACATAAAACAGCGTGAGAAATCCACCATATCTGAGAGTTATCCATAATGTTCTGAAAAGACTCGCGAAGTCTGCTAACACGCACTTGGCCCGCATGGTGGACTAAGACCCTTGCCATACAAGCGGTAAAGGGTGCTACGACACTGTCTCTTTTTGCAAGGCAGTCTTGCCGAGCCGGTAGAGCAGGAGAGGAAGAGACACCGCAGTCAGTCAAACTGATGCCTGCGGATGACGAGTCATGCGGCCTCCCGCTTTTTACCAGTAACAGGTCAGATTTGTCGCAGTGTATAACTTTGCCAAATTTCAGCTCCCTAGTGTTTATAGCTTTTGCGGTAAGCCGCGGACGGACAGACGGATGGACGGACATGGCGAAACTAGAAGGATTTCTTGTAGTTTTCTACGAAACCTAAAGAAGTGACAAATGTTATTACATGAAATTAACCTTTCAGTGATGGCAACTGCCATACATGATATTATGATAAATATATTATTTCGACAAACATCAATCTCCTTACACAACAGTCAGTATTATAGTTCTCGCAGTGTTGGTACAGTAGATACAAGCGACATTAATCAACGTGACAGCAACGAGATTGTGCTAATTTTAAATGCATACAACCCCACCTCTTGGCATGCTGTACTGGCCACATTCATACCGACTACGACTTTGTAAATAATGCACATATTCATGGCACATCTCTATCAAACTGTGACGGAAATAATAAGGTAATAAATATGTATTAATCGATTTCATGATATATGAAAACATGTCTTATATTTTATTTACCTTTCTTTTCATACTTTTGCTTTTTTATAGTTTAGGATAGTTTAGTTTTATTTTATTGTACATTATAATGTTAATCCTACTTATAGACCAATTATAATGTAAATATTAATAATAAATGTAAATAAGATATTTCTCAATAAATCCCTGCAGGTTGATAAAAAAAAAAACATGTCTTGGTTAGGAAAGTGCTTAAAAACGTTAGATTCAAATGATTTGACTAGCTGTTATAATATATTGTATGGCTGAATATAATTCATGTCGCTAGTGGTGAAGCGGCTAGCCTTTTAAATGAATGGCTGATTTAGCTATTCGGCTGTTACGTATGCATATTATATGTTATTGGAATTGTAGAATTATCAATAGGAAGTCTATATTTTAAGCGCTTCCAAACACGCGTGTTTATCCCCGCATGAATATTTTTTAGAAACCGAAGCCGAAGCCAATTTGTTTGTTTCGTATTTTTTGTTAAAAGCATGAAACTTAGTTTTGCGCAAGCTTTCTAGAAATTATTCGACTATACCGTCACATCAGCCAAAAAAACATTCGTCCCAGTTGACAAAAAAACGATTTTGGTCGATTGTATATTTTATATCTCTATTAATTTACAATAACATCAAAGTACAATGAAAATTATGGTCAAAACTATGAAACAAACACTACATATCATATCAAAATTATAGTATCATTCATTTCCTATATTATTCTTAACAAAATTGTCGTCGACGTATTAAGCTATTAAACAATTAAAACCAACAAATTATTTCATTGTATAATAGCTTAATAACAATAGTTACTCTAAAATAGTTCGCGGCAGTTAGTATAATTATGTTAACCGTTATTACCTTAATATATAAAATCCTTGCGTTACTGACTGTCTGACAGACACGCTACAGCCGAAACTATTGGGCGCAGGAAGCTGAAATTTGGCATGTATGTTCCTTGTGCACCGTAGGGGTGCACTAAGAAAGGATTTCCCGAAATTTCCACGGGATCGGCTAAAACGGGTTAATTTAAAATAATTGCAGGCGTAGCCGCTGGCGTCCTCTAGTGTTAAATACTTTGGTTGAATGTTATTGTTGCTTCCGCAAAGGAAATTTTTGACTGCACAAATGACGTAGTGATTTAAAGGGCCACCTTGTCGATCAGTCCTGGGCCTAATGTTATGGGTTCGATCCCTGAACGGAATAACATTTTGTTTATGTGATCCACAATTTGTTAGACTGGGTACTTTGATTAAAATCCCTTTTTCTTACACCTGCCCATGTACCACTTACAACTTACAGGGCATTACGCACAATCCTACCCACATATCAACCCACTCTCAGCCATTGCTGTCTTCAATCGAAGCCACACGATTAACGCCCTCAATTTTGTTTCCTTTATACACGGCGGTGTGACGACGCCTTGACGTACGGCCGACTTACTCCGGAGATAGATTACTTCATTCATTACATCACGAGTGACGTAAGCTACTAATAATCTAGTTCACTACACTATATTTTAGATGAATTGACTAGTTATGGATACATGGCATTTTCCGAGATATCGGCGTTGTTGCAAGCTCGAGGTATAATTTAAAGTAGGTAAGTCAAAAGATTAACACCATAGTATAAGTTATTATACAATACTAGTTGGGGCAATGATCTCGTCCACACGCATCACATGGGCATCCACACGCAGCTAGGCCCGAGCATTTTCCTTTCCCCGTTGAAATTTCGGGAAATCCATTCTTAGTGCACCCCTATGCGCCCCCAAGAACATACACGCCAAATTACAGCATCCAATAGTTTCGACTGTGCTTTATCGGAACGAAAGAGTTTAAAATAATAATAAATTGATTGACAAGTTTTCAAGGCAAAGATGTTGCAATTCGCAGTTTTATCATAAATAGGCCACAACACTTAAACTAAAACATACACTCTTGAAATCTTTTTCATACGATCGTTAAATAAATTATTGGACAGCAACAATTATAACAGGTATAATAATATTGTAGGAATGGTTAAGGTGTAAAACAGAAACGAAAAAATGCTTTAATCACTAAGCTATCCGCTAACTTAACTTGTTTTAGGCCATCCATAAGTCAAGTCATGCTAGCTTTAGCATGACTTGACTTATGGATGGATCATAATAGTTCAGTAAAATTGAGCAACGCGTATATCGTTCTTGATAACTTTCCTTGCCCACCTTAACTTAATTTCTGTGGCATAAAACTGTAAACCATTACACCAAAGTGAAAGGCTGTTACCCACAATTCATGTCAACCTTTTCGTGTGAACAACGTTGACATATACGTATATTGCATGTGTCTTGACGTGTAAATTAGTCCCGGTACCGAGCCGGTCCACGCGACTTAGGTTAATTCGTACGCAATGTAAACACTATTCCCTAATTATTATATTGAACTGTTCCATGTAGGTAAAGCGTCACACTGTTTGTGTCGTAGATGCAGTTTCGTGTGGTTTACAATATTTTTTAACAGATTAACTTATACATTAACTGAGGTTTAGCTTGAATTAGTTTTGAGTTTATATTAAGGCAATCCCGAAGCACTATTACAATAATATCGTAGAATTATTTCAAATACGATCAACTGATTCCAAACTAAACTAAGCTTGTACTATGGTAAATTTTATGCTACCTTTGACAAAGCAGTATCCATACAATTGCATTGGTTCGGTAAGTAAAATCAGTCTCCACTCGCTTTTTACTTCCACCGGATGATTTATTTCCATAGTCTGCAAACAATTAGCCTATTTTGCAGATTCAGATATGTCTTATGTTCTCTATCTTGCTTATCTGCCGTTGAAAGTGATTGGAATATATCGCCATAATGCGCACACATGCTACTGAGTTTGTAACTAAGATACGATTATCGCCCGTGTGGTGGCGGATTAAGAATACGGAATGTCACCACCCCATATCATCTCTTGTAAGAGCCGACAGAGGGAACATATTATGCAGAGAACATCACTGTAAGAGAGGGAAAACTTGATACAAACCCTACCAACCCGTTTGGCCAGCGTGGTATAGTAGGCCAATTCCTCCTTTCAAAGGAGATGCCTAGTCCAGCATTGGACTGTTAAAGGCTGATGATGATAAAGATTATCGCATCTGTTGCTTACACCTCTACAGACGTCGCGTCGTCGCGAAAATAGGCACCCTAAGGTGTTTCAGCAACAATTTCAATATACTGATTTCAATTCACATGTCAATTTGAATCCAGTACAAGGGTTGATTATAATTTACTGAAGTGGATTCACCATTTAATACAAGCACAATTACTTAAAATGTACTTAGTGTAGAAAGGTTATGGGCATGAACAACTTAGTTAACAAGAAAAGGCCTGAAATCTTGACAAGACATAATTAGCGATTAGGGCAATGGTTTAACCCTAATTGTGTTGTCGAGGTCAGCAATTGGCCCAAGTAAATATTTGCGATGAGCCACATCTGATTACCGTAGGCTCCAAGCCGAAACAACAGCGTACTCCATTTTACGTTTGTTTGCTAAGAAGAATAATATTACTAAGACTACTGGCTCCGTAGTGCAGCGGATAGCGTATGCGTCTGCTGATGGGGAGTTTTGGGTCCCGAGTTTGATTCCTGTGTCGATTAAATGTTTTACTGAGTTTTTCGCTATTCTCAGTAGCGGCACGGAGTCTGGCAAAGTGCCCTGTAACGGCAATAGGCTCGCCCTCTACTACGTGCGACCTAACATAATATTACACCTCTGGGCACATATTTGTGTATAGTTAAAGCATACGTATGCATTTGAGAATACACAACGATGTTTATCAGTTACCTGGTTGCCATAGTACAGCTCCGCTTAGTTAGGTATCAGATGACCGTGTGTGATTTGTTCCAAGATACAAAAAAATATTGTTGACAAAAGCTTCTGCCGATGAGGTTCGAATCGGAGTTTGGATCTAACTTGCTCATCTAGAAAAACATAGATAACCTTAAGCAAGACTTTCCCGTTAATTATCTCTTTACTTTAAATTCTGAGGACTGACACACACTTCAAAATGGCAATGCCCAATTCTCTCGATACCACACGAATAGAAATATTCAAACCTTCACTAACACAAAAATTTATCGAAAGGAACACGGGCGAATTTACTTCAACGGAACAATTTAACGTCATGCAATCGTCAAAGTTGTACTTAATTCATGAAAGTTTGGCCGGCAAAGCTATACGGGTCACATCATGTCAAAGGTCAGGACAAATAGTTGCCAAAAGCGTTACGTTATTTCAGCCAAAACTGAGATAGCAGGAATGGCGGGACAGGAGTAATTAACCGAATGCTTAGTTTTGAATCGAACGATTTCGCTAAGAATACACAGTACTGAGACTTCTTAAACCCAAAGGGATAGCGATATTAAGACCATTGTCATTTGAGGGTACTGATGCTAAAAAACATTACATATAACATTCAGCATTCAGGACTTTATCTGTTCTCCAAAGCACATAGTAAGTTACTTTTTGCAGCTGGTTATCCATCCATCTATATACCAAATAGTGATGAACGCGCTTAATGTTGAGGATCGATAGATTCATGCGTTCACCTCTTTCAGTCAATCCTTTTTATCCCCTGACTATGATCACAAAATATAGTCACTCTCAAAGCCTAACTACGGAACAGCATGAACATGCTACCCGAACGTTATATAGTGGCCCGAACCTAATTTACCAAAGGAAAGGTTCCGAGAAAATTGATTATAACTTTGAATATACAGGCGTTATTTCTATGAGAGCAAATTGGTCGCTATTTAATATTATTGCTCCATGAATAGCGTACGTGGCAGTTATGTATTTCACAAATCCCGTATTTCATAAATAGTTTTACGTTTATTGAATGAAACACCTCCGCACGTCCAATCATACGGAATCAGCGAGGTTTGTATTTGCGAGGTTCAGTGGGATGTTGAACTTAAAAGTACATGGTTTTATTCACTCCATGTTTATCGGAAATTACTTGTTCCGTTTTCAAAAGTCAACTCCCACACTCAGAATAAATCCTGTGTTGTGTAGGACTATATCACATGCTGCTAATGGACACAATGATCATGCAGACCCGAAAAAACAATTTAAGGATTATTATAATGAACAATTTATATGCGCACATCTCCAAAAAAGTGAGTGAAGCGCTCCGCGAGTTTGAACCCGATAACCTCTGCATAGAATATTAGTATCTTCACTGGGCTAGTCATGCCTTTCCGTGTTAAAGTGTAATAGTATAAACTAATTGTATATACTATACACAAGCTTCCTCCCAAATAAAAAAATAAATACAGACTAACGCCAAAACACAAAAAATTATAGTACCAGTTTTTTTATTTAAGTACTAAAGAAGTTTTGCGTAAAGTCTTAACAACCGTGCAGGTTTATATCCAGAATGAAGGGTAAATATAGTAACGCATTAACTCGCGAGCTGTATCACTGGCAGAATTTTTCAATAACGGTGTTATTCGGGTCTCACCGAAATAACGTTGCTCGTGTACTGTAAGCGATGAAATATCGTCTCATTTGCTACATATGCATAAATACTAGGTGTATGACTTTCCTTTTTAAATAAAACTATAGCCCAAAAATAAATCTAGTGTCGTAAACGGCTTCACATATATTCAATTAAGACACAAAGTAAGTACACCCAGACTCGAAATAATAATTATTTATGGATCATACAAAGTATTGTCTCATACGAGGATTTGGACCCTCAACACTCAACGCAGTGCTAAAATTGTGAGTCGACCGCTTAAACATAGTAGTAGTCGGAAACGGCACTTTTTTAATACATTGGTTCGCTAAAGACGCTTTTTTAACACAAGTAGAAAGTGGTATTAAGCGATCTTAAGGAAACCACGATCTTAAGGACTGCTACCGAAAGTCATAATCATCGCCCTAGGGTCCTCCTGTTTGCATCCAAAACCTTCCGCCTTGGAGCCGGATGTCTGCTTACCGTTTCGGTCAAAATTGGCAGAATATTACCTTATTCTTCCTGCGACCTTTCCGCCTTGGAGTCTGAGGTCCACTTGCTGGTCTAACCAAAATGAATTGCTGCCATCTGATCTCAACCCATAGATTTCTACCAAAAGAAATGAAAGAAAGTTTAATCGATTTCTACAACTTACACGAGGCCTAACTTAGGTTCTCAACATCCTAAAAACCTCTGACCTTTTTAAAAAACCCTTGATCATTTATATCTCTAAACCTAAAACGAATCACCGGTGTTGCTTTTCATATTGTAACGACACCTTCCGAACTAGAAATATTTTTGTTGCGTGGGCTTTAACAAACACTTAAAATATTGCTTTACAAATACCGACCTTACGTTAATATTTCTACACTAATATTATAAAGAGGAAACATTTGTATTTTTGTTTGTTTGTTTGTAATAGATAAACTCAAAAACTACTAGACCAATTTTAAAAATTCTTTTATCATTAGAAAGCTACATTATCTGCGAGTGACATAGGCAATATTTTATTTTAGAAAAAAATAGGGGTCCGTAAGATATTTGGGTTTTTCGGGAACGCAAAGTAGTTCCCTCAGGATGCGAGTGAAACCGCGGGAAACGGCTAGTATACTATAAATTTATAAGTTTTCGGAGATTAGGTACCAACTTGATATTTATGTCGTGTTAAAATATGTGTTGTAACAAAATACTTTGAGGACTTATTTTGAGAATAAGAATGAAAGCTCGGGGTTGACTAGCTGTAATAAAAACTGAATAAGCTTATTTTCTTACTGTTTACGTGTAACGTTGTTTGTACTCACTAGCAACCTATACTTGAACTATCATAGATAAAACCAAGCTACCGAACTGAATAAGTCTAAAATGTATAAATTGTACATTTGAGCACGAGTTAATCTTTTGTGGGAATATTAATTTAACTTTGTACGAGGGGAAATTAATTATCATGAATGTCATACTAATCTTTCTTGCGAGTGCGACGTTCGCATCGAGAAAATTTAACGTTTGTTGTTATTACCTACGTGTCTTCGAGTACCACGGATAAGAATGATTGAGAAAAGTTGCAAGCTGTTGTGGAACGAGGTTACGAGAAACTGATATTTGAGTATGTGTTGTTTTTTTAATAAACATGACTAAGGGCACCTACGCACTATCCGCGTAGTATGTATGGCAACCATCCCGCAGGCCGTCCGTCGGTCTGCCGCGCTCAGAACAACTGCAGCGGTTGGAGTTGGAGTACAAATTTTTGATTGCGATTGCGATTTTTTGAAGCAAACTTAGATCGCAAGCATTGTGTATAATACTAGAGGACGCCAGCAGCTTCGCCTGCATTTTTCTTAAATTTTACCCGTTTTGGCCGATCCCGTGAGAATTTCGGCAATTCCCTTCTTAGTGCACCCCTACGGTCCCCAAGAAACATACATGCCAAATTTCAGCTTCCTGCGCCCAATAGTTTCGGCTGTAACGTGTCTGTCAGTCAGTCAGTAACGCAAGGATTTTATATATTAAGATTGGAGCTACTCATTTGCTACGGCGTAGAATACAAGCAAAACGCTACGCTGTATTAAAATAAAGTATTGAAGTTTAGACTTCCATACTTATAACTCAATGAAAGCCTTCGTACTTCTACGATAGCTGTTGAAACAGATAATTACGCATGGGATGTAATGAGGTTGCGTGGGGTCAAAGTTTTAACATTGTTTTGTGCATTCGCTCGATATATTTTATAAAATAACCACTGGTTGATACGTGTCGTACCTATTAGCGTAGTGGTCTAGGCAGTTGTTGTATGGCAATTTAGCACTACTTGTGTGATCCACAAATTTTATTGATGTTTTGAGTATAAGTGTTCTTTGAGCCCTTTGCTTAAATGTTTAAAGTTCTCCGTGACACAGGATTTATTTCTACCGAAGAACCATTTTTTAGCAGTATAGTTAATATAATCGCTTTTGTTTAGTTATTTTACAAGCCTAATAGAGTTTTGGTCGGCTAGTCCTAAAAATCAGTCAGTCTAGTATTATCTTTCTGTACACCACAATCCTAACTAACAAATTAATAGCACAGATTGATTAGTCTGCACCAGAATTTAATCTGCTCCACATCCCGCGAAGCTGGTGTTTTGCAGTCATACATTACTTATTGAGTAAACGAGTACACTCATACAGCTGGTCATTCGCAGCGAATCGACCTTTAATATTATAATAGAATAGAGTACAGAATAAAATTGTATAGCCTCCCAAGGGCGCCGTTGGATGGGAGGAGGTTTGTATAGCATTCAATTGTTGGTAGCTAAGGCTTGTAACGTTTATTATTTCAGTAAACTGAGATATTTATTATTGAGTTATTTGGTCTAGTGACGTGAACTCAGCAGTAATTTTAGGTCCTAGTTTTGATGACGAGTTGTTCAAATACCTGCATAGACTTATACTAGGATATCTACGGGCGATTATATAACAATGAGCTAAAATTTTAAGATGTCGACTTCTGTAAATTTCATTGGGACCAGACGGAAAGTATATCGCTCTAAAAGTAATTTTCTTAATCAGTTAATAAATAAAAGACATAGTTTTAAGCAACAAACATAAAGGTACAATTGTAGTCAAATGAATTTAGAATATCTTCCTTTTTTAAAGTCACTTGAAAATATTGCCTGCTATGTTTTAAAGTATAGCCAACATTATTATGTGCATTACACATATTACCACATTTAGCTACTCGTCGGCTGAGTGACAACAGCTGGTAGCAAAACATGACGCGGATTTTCAGGTATAAATATAATATATCACTGATTTACAAGACGATACTGGCAACTCTCTAGACACCTGCTTATCTTGAATATTTTATTATCATTTATAGTAAGTAAACCTATAAAAATAATATCGACATATGGTGCCTTATTCCAAAATCCTCATTGAAATTATCTTACAGATGAGTAGCTATTGATTAAGAAAGGAATTCGAACATCACCCTTGATTATTACAATGACAAACAAATATAGGATAATAGAAAAATAAATACACGTAGGAAAAATAAACACGCCAAATGATCATAAACGCGAGTCCAAATAAAAGGAAATTCTTTCAGAAATCTGTGTACGGAAAACATTTTATCGGGTCCCATTGAGAGTATATGTCAATGTCGGGTCCGAAGTACTTGAGCTCAAGACGATTCGGCTTCGTACTAAATACTGGCTCTTTTGTAAGCCACACAAAACCAAGTAAAATAATCAAATGTATTTGACTCCAAGAAAAAAACAATTAACATAATGAGTGGAGCAAAAAAGAAACATCTTGAATTCCGCTCATCAGAATTTCATTGCAGACGTTTACGGTTTTCCATTAACCGCCTCGTGCGCTGTTTCACCTCCTCGGACGTCCAAACAGGATTTGTAAGCGTAGTAAACTTATTAGGGCCAGGCTTTGTCTACAATCCGACCAGGAAATAATATTGGACTGCGCTTAGGAATTTAACTACCGCACCCTGCTTTAATATTGGTAGATTTTTGTAAGGAAAATGCGCTATTAGCATGCTTATGAAGTTGAAGAAACGGCGCCCTGCCCAATTTCGGCTTTTTTAAATTTGCTTTTTTTCTCGTCAAAATTTGGGTTTGCTCTTTCTTAAGCCTTGAACATGCACAAGGACGATTTGTGGAATTTGTGTGAATCGGGGTTTGCAAATAAATTGTGGGGACCAAAGTAAGTTTTAGACGTTGGAGTAACGGCCTTACATTATTGGTTACTTACAAAATGTGAGTGTATAGTGTGTATACATATAGTAGGGTACTCATTAAATTGGTAGCCACATATTTACCATTCCTGGCATGTGATACATGTGAGCAACTGCGATTTCTTTTGCACAGACAGGTCGAATGAAAAGTAGCGTCCAGTCCAACCATTTGGCCTGTGCGTAGATATCATACCTCAAAGCTACGCACACACTTTCATCTACAACAAGGAATATTTATATTTCTTCTAATTAATTCACCTTCTTCACGGTGAAAGCTATTAAGTTGTTCACATTTAGGAATTGTACAAGTCAATTAAATGGGATTTATTTATTACTATGTCCTTGTGGTGACGGATTAAGAATACGCAATGTCACAACCCCTTATTATCCCATGGGTGTCGTAAGAACCGACAGAGGGACCATACCATGCAGACAAAAGCACTGTAAGAGAAGGAAAACCTAAAACAAACCCTATACCAATCCGTTTGGCCAACGTGGTATACTCGTAGTAGGCCAATTCCTCCTTTCAAAGGAGAGGTGTAGTCCAGCAGTGGACAGTAAGGGGCTGATGATGATGATTTATTACTAGTTTTCCAAATTATTTGTTGCATTTTGTTATTAATATAAATATTTTTTTTCCCTCTTTTAATATTATTAGATCCTAAAACTTTTCCCTGTACACATTCAGCTTACAACTTTCTATAGAATGGCAAAGCTTTCTCTTTAAAAAATAACTGAAAACTAAAATTACAATACTCTGTCGATAAAAACTGATCCATGCGACACGTATTATGAATTTAACAATTTACAATTCAAGCGACGAAGGAATTTCCTAAAAGTCTACTTTCATTGTCAATTAGAACTTTACAGGTAACTTCCAATAATTTGAATTTTAAATTTTAGTTCTTAAGCTGCTTAGGTTTCACACAAGCTTATATTATACAGGGATCGATAGAGCTTAAGTATAAAATTACTGACGCCCGTCCGTGGCTTAACAACGTCATTTATATGAAACTGTAAGTAATACTTTAAAATAATTGTTGGAGCATATTACTTATGGTCATAGTTTATGCAGCAGTTTTACAAAATCTATTCAGAAGTATAGCATTGAAAACGTAACTCTATCATTCGCTTTTTTAAACTTTTATTTACTTTCACCTATTCAGGTGTCTGTATCTTGCAAGATAAATTTGACGCAATTCCCAGTATTCTATTTAGCTGAAGAATGAAATAGAAGGTGACCATAGAAACTCCGCAGTAAAGCGACAAGACATAAGTTTGGGGTCGTTTGATTTGTATTGACGATTACTTTGATCCTATATGTTAAGCGAATAATATAGCTTATTTATGAAATTGTTTCGTTTTATCATACAAAATAATTTAGCGGGTCTTAATCGCGTTAACTTAACTTATTTAAGGTATAAATATCTATTTGTTTCCGACGTTTCGCTCGTCTTGCACCGAGCTTGGTCGCGGAGAGACTGATGAGAGCTCAGCGCCGTCTTGTGGAAGTGCGGGTTTCGGCATCTACCCTCACTTGGTCTTTATTTAAGTTCGCAATGTCGGTACTCCGACACACTACACTAATGACGTCTACACACTGTTGAGATTTATCACTGCGGCGGTGTTTACATTTGCTGATGACTGGATTCCAAGTAGCCGATAATCTATATCCATCCTCCCGGTTGAAATTGTTATATTTCTTGATTTCTACCGCTTCACGTTCTATCCTGGAGTAATAGTGACGATCGGTGGATAAGACTTGTGATGCAGTTCTATCCAGTGGTTTGGTCCAGACTCCAACAAATGCTCAGCTATCGCCGACTTATTAATATGTCGGTTTTTTACAGCTGCGATATGTTCTTTTACTCTTTCAGCGATTGTACGCTTAGTCTGCCCGATATATGAACTACCACAGCTGCAATCGACTTTGTAGACGCCAGGTGTTTGGAGAGGAATGACATCCTTTGGGGTACGCAGATTGTGTGCTATCTTAGAGAGCGGACTGTATACAGTCTTGATGGAGTATTTCTTGAGTACTGTTCCAACTTTGTCCGTCACTCCCTTTAGATACGGCATGTAAGCGGGCACTCTGCTTACTTCAGGTTTACGCTCGTTCCTCTTCCGACGGAGTATGTTTTTCTTGTATCCGTTGCGCCTAAGTACCTCCCGAACATGTGACAGCTCACTATTTAATTGTTCAGGGTCACATAGGTCATACGCTCTGTTCACTAACGAGGACACAACGGAATCCAAGTGCCGCGGATGGTGGTGCGAGTTCGCGGTGAGATACCTGTCGGTATGTGTCGGTTTCCTGTACACAGTGTGTCCAAGGGTACCATTATCTCTCACTGTCACTTTAACGTCGAGAAAGGTAACGATCCGTCTACCTCCATTTTGAAAGTGAATCGGATGTTCGGATGTATGGAGTTCAATTTGTCTGCGAATTGTTCTACGTCCTGCTTGTTGCCCTTCATGATGCAGAAGATATCGTCGACATACCTTTTCCATAGTTTCACATTTGACGCCTGCATGTCTGTTTGAAATAGAATTAGTTTTTATTATAAGTCAAATCGATTATATCGATTAAGTAACATTTTGTTTAGTCTATTGAAAATTTCTGACAATGGTCACACTGAACTGTCACTTCCTTCCCGCCTTGAAAAATTAACACGCCGGTTTTGGGCTGTCTCCGTTTGTAATAATTGATATAAATTGATATAAATAAATTGATCGCCTTTTGAATTAACGCGAATTGAATCAACTTGTAATTAACTTAATACGTAATTGCCGCCTTTGACTTTCGGCAAAGTTTGTGATAATTTGTGAAATATTGAACTTTTGTAAAACACGTGTGTGAATTCCTGATTGGTGCCCGAGGAGAAGGACTACGCTAAGCTGGAGACTGGTATCTATTCGGTTCTCTTGTTATTTTGGCCAAAATTGTGAGTTAATCTTATAGGTCCATTCAAGAACATCACCAGGAGATATAAGGTAAAATTTTCATATAACTACATTATAATTTGTCATCGCTGAGAATCTCAGCAATATATGTCAGACATTTGATTGCTTTAGGACAACTGGATGAATATAAATTAGCTTCCACTGTGCCTACAACCAATTCCCAGTAAGCCTACGGTAATTCTATACATATTTTTGGTAGCAGAGCGTGGTTGAAATTTAGCCGCTGTTGCATTACTGAGTACAAACCTCAGATTGGTATAAGCTTGTATCTTATCACCTTGTAGACAGTATTGTAGTGTTCGTCAGGTCATTTATTGTCTAAAATACATAATATTTAATTGTATAAGTTGACCTACATAAATTGAAGCACATTGTCTTACATAACCTCAATCAGTAATTGTTGATTTGTATTGTTGAAATCGAACTTAAATTTGTTGTTGCATTAATAAGTCAGTTTGTTTGGATACATAACAGCTGTATGTATAAATAAATTTAGTAAATTTAGTTTATCTCATAATTATATTAAGTTTGAATCATTACTTATAACAACCAAACTTTTGATAAACCTTTGCTTGTTATAATATATAGATAATATTGCTAGGTAACACATATTCTGTGCTTACTTACTATTGTATATCTCAAATAATACAGCCAGTCTGTCTGTTGCAATAATTCATTAATTAATTTGAAGTTCAACTTTTAATTTGTTATAAGTTACAACTTTTGATAACTTTTGTGTTTGTTTCAATATATTGAAACTATTAATTTTGTTGGACAGTAGATACCTGTTACTTGCCTGCACTTGCCAGTTGCAGTAAACAGGCTAATACTTTGTTGGTTTCAAAGAATTGAGAAAAAATAAGTTTTGATTGTTAATATTATTTAACGCTTGTCCGGGCTCTTTTGAATTTTGATTATGTCAGCTATCAAGGACTTGCGTGCGGCTGCTGGTGCTATTGCATCAGATTTGCGCTGGTTTGCCTCGGCCAGTGCTTTAGTGAACCGGCCTGATCGCCAGCAGGCCTTACTTCAAATGTACGAGCGGATCGATGATCGCCTGGCAAGTGTGGAACAGCAGTTCCGCACTTTCAGCGCTTGCTGTCTCGAAGTGTCAGTCACTGATTTCACTGCTGACCAGCGAAATAAGGTCAGCGAAGACTATGCCCAGGTCTTAGACCTGTATGATGCTGTCTCCAATACTGCGAGACAACTAGTTGCCGATAGGGAAGGGCAACCCGGCCTGAAGCAGGAGCTTCCTAGGTCAGCACCGGGGCTGGTGAGTAGGCTCCCTACTTTGGACCTCCCCCATTTTGATGGCTGCCTAGGAAGCTACCTGGGCTTCGTTAATTTGTTCGACAGCCTGGTCAATGATAGGGCTGACCTTCGGCCAGCACAAAAATTGGCATATTTAATGTCGGTTCTGGATGGGGAGGCTAAGGGCCTCATCTAGCATCTGCCCGTGTCTGACGAGGCGTACCAGACGGCTCGGGACCTAATTACCCGTAGGTACCATAACAAGCGTGGCCTCGACGACACGCATATTGAGCAGATTTTGGGTTTGCCGACGCTCACCCGGGTCTCTGGGTTGCGCACCCAACTGTTGAACCCGCTTTTGGTGGCGATCAACGCACTTAAGTGCCTTGACCTGCCCGTGGACCAATGGTCCTATCTATGGTGCACATTGTACTAAAAAAGCTGCCTGCCGACCTGAGGTCGCGTTTTGAACAGCGCTTTGGTGGGGATAGCGCGACCCGTCTGCCCCCCTTTGCTGACCTGGAGAGGTTCCTGGAGGATGAGTGCCGGGTCTTGGACAACTCCGGTGGTGACACGCCGGCTAAGACACTGCCGCCCAAGGTCAAGGAGCAGGCTCGCGTTCACACCCGAGCCAATGTTGACCGGCGCCCTCCTCGCTTTGCGGTCACGCAGAGCCCAGCGGAGTGCTCCTACTGCAAGGTCACGGGGCACAGAACGGCCAGTTGTAGGGCATTCTTGGACCTGCATGTCGCCTCTCGTAGGCGCATCGCGAATGCCCGGCGCCTTTGCTTCTCTTGTTTGGGGTCCCACTACCAGCGAGACTGCCCAAATTCTCGCCCCTGTCCTCACTGTGGAGGACAGCATTTGGACATTCTCTGTATGAATGCCAGAGAGGTTGGCCGCTTGTCCAACCAGCCGACGCCGCGCACGGGCGGGTGTTTTGAAGGTGGCAGCCGAGGCTCACCGGCGCGTAGCCGAGAGTCGCCTCGCTTAATTGATCGCCGCTCACCCCGCTTGGAGAACCGTAGCGTGCGCACGCCTCCTCTCTCTCGCGCACCTGAATGTGCTGTTCAGCGTCACCAGCACCATGACTGCGGCCCTAGGTATTCCCCTCCTTTGGCGGAGCGTCCCCTCCTTGACTCGCGCCCACCTCGTTTTGGGCGGGTGCGTCATTATGACCCCCCACAGATGGCGCGCGGATCGAGTCATCGCGCTTTTGAGGACTTCAAGCCGCACCCTCATTTGCAAGTGCCTGGTCCTGGCCAACGGTCGCCGCCCAGGCAACAATAGGTCATTGACCCCTGCCCTATAACGCCAACCTCCCCCATTGACACCGTTATCCTACCAACGGTTGCTGTTAGGGTCTGGGGACCCACGGGGACCTCTGTTGTTGTCCGTGCTATATTGGACACAGGTTCACAAGGTTGCATTGTTTCCACTTATTTGGTAGGGCAGGTTAAATTAAATATGGGCTCTTTTCCAAATTGTATACGGGGCATAGGGGACGTAGCCTCTAATGTTGAAGGGCAAGTTAAGGTTTTGTTTGGCCCTGTTGAATCTTCACACCCGAGGATTAAAACCTCGGCTATTGTGCTGAAGAATATTTTGGGTATGCATCCACAGAAGCAGCTACCTGCTGCTGTGGTGAATTTGACATCGGGATTGGAACTGGAGGACCCCAAATTTGACACACCGGGACAAATCGACTTGTTGATTGGCTCTGATGTCCTCGGTGGAATTTTGATCGGTGGGAAACGGGTCTTGGTGCCAAATGGTTTGACTGCCATCCCGACCACATTTGGATTTGCTTTGATGGGACCTGTACCTAGGGACCCCCCTCCACCTGAACTTGATAATTTGTTGGCTGTAGGCTCTGCTCTCTCTGATGCAGTTCAGAGGTTTTGGGAGGTAGAGGAGCCCCCTCAAGTTGCCCGTTTGAATCCAGAACATGAGGAGTGCGAGCTGTTCTTCCAGAACAACACTGGTCGACTCCGTTCTGGTCGGATTATTACGAGGCTACCATTTCTGTCTGTTCGGCCTCCGCTTGGTGAGTCACGACCTTTAGCCGAAAAGAGATTGTTGGCTATGGAGCGCCGCATGGGTCGTGATCCGGAGCTCAGACAGAAGTACATTGAGTTCATGAGAGAATATGAACAATTGGGACACATGTCTGTGTCAAATTTGGATTGGCGTTCGGTGGAGCATTAATTTCTCCCGCATCATGCGGTATTGATGCCATCGACTGACAAGCTGCGCACAGTGTTTGATGGTTCTGCGCAGACGTCAACGGGCGTATCCTTGAACCAGTGCTTGCATTCTGGTCCCAAGTTGGTCAAGGACCTTTGTGACGTCATCACCAGCTTCCGACGACATCAGGTTGTCTTTGTGGCCGACATAAAAATGATGTTCAGGCAGACTATTATCCACCCTGATGACCGTCGCTTCCAGCTGATCCTTTGGAGAGAGTCTCCTCGCAATCCCATGGTCGTCTACGAGCTCAATACGAATACGTACGGGTTAAGATCAAGCCCCTACTTGGCAATACGTTCTCTTTGGGAGCTCGCAGACCGAGAAGGCTTACGTTTCCCACGATCCTCCACCATCTTGAAAGACGATATTTACGTCGATGACATTTGCTCGGGCGCCTCCACAGCGGACGAGGCGATCCTCCTGCGGGACGAATTGATAGGTATTTTGGCCTCCGCTGGTTATGAGTTGCGCAAATGGATTTCCAACTCACCAGCGCTTTTGGAAGGCTTGCCAGAGGATCATCAGCAGGATCCACATTTGTTTGAGATTGTTGACAACCCCGCCATGATGGCTGTTCTCGGCGTTCAGTACAGACCGGTCCAAGACATCTTTACGTATAACGTAGACCTGAAATTGCCTTGTTCTTGGACTAAACGTCTCGTATTGTCTACTGTCGCCAGAACCTTTGATCCGAACGGTTGGATCTGTCCAATTATATTTTGGGCAAAACGCTTCTTGCAGAAGCTTTGGACAGCAGGATTGACCTGGGACGAACCTCTACACGGCACTCGTGTTGAGGAATGGACCTCTTTTGTATCCTCACTTCCTGCCGTCAATGAGATCTCCTTGTCTCGTCCCATCCTTCCTCCCGGGAAGTACAAGGCCACCCTTCACGGGTTTTGTGATGCCTCGGAACGTGGTCACGCGGCCGTGGTGTACTTGCGCACAGTCAGTGCCTCAGGTCAGGTGAGAGTTTCCCTGATCATGGCGAAGAGCAAGGTTGCACCCCTTCGGACATCTCTGACCATCCCAAAATTGGAGCTCTCGGGAGCAGCCCTACTTGTACGCTTGTTGAACCACGTGTCCAGTACTTTGGGTAAAAGCATTTGTATTGATGATGATTGAATTGACCTACGCCTGGACAGACAGCCAAATTATACTTTGTTAGTTGAAGGCGTCTGTCCACACTTTGGAGGCATTTGTAGCTAATCGCGTTTCCCAAATCCAGAAATCCGAAGTCAAGCTTGTTTGGAGACACGTGCCAGGTGAGCTCAACCCCGCTGATTGTGCCTCGCGCGGATGCTTGACGCCTAGTTTGATAGGTCATTCGCTGTGGTGGGGTCCGGAATGGTTGAGTCGACCAGAATTTGATTGGCCTTGAACGCCAGTTTTGAATACTTCTAATTTGCCGGGTCTACGAACACTCGCTCTTGAAAAGGTGGAATGCGCCTTCAACCCCGATTTTTTGTTGAATCGTTACAGCTCCCTTGACAAGTTGTTAGATGTTACTGCTTGGATAAAGCGTTTTGTTTTTAATTTTAGGCACCCACAACAGAAACGTCTGACACCGTTTCTCTCACCACAGGAACGACAGGAGTCCCTCACCTTTAGGGTTCGTTCTGTGCAATTGGCGCACTTTGAGAAGGAGATTGCTATCCTCAAGCCGGGGAAATTGAAATTATCGGGCGCTGTATCTAAATTGAACCCCTTTTTGGACGATACGGGTCTCTTGCGCGTTGGAGGGCGTCTCAAGAACGCCAACCTCCCTTACGGAGCACGTCACCCCCTTTTGTTACCTAAGGACGGTCATTTAGTACGCTTGTTGGTAACTGACCGTCACCTTAAAAATTCGCATGCTGGTTTTAATGCGCTCTTGGCCATTTTGCAACGCGAGTTTTGGATCTTGTCTGCCCGAAGAATTATTCGGAGTGTAGTCTTTCGCTGCATCCCTTGCTATAAGCTCAAGGCTTCTACCATGCAGCCCTTGATGGGGGACTTACCGGCAGATCGCGTAACTAAAAGCAGGACGTTTGACGGTGTTGGCACGGACTTCGCTGGTCCCTTTTTGGTGAAAACGTCGACACTTCGAAACAGCAAGACTGTTAAGGCCTACTTGTGTGTTTTTGTTTGCCTCTCCACAAAGGCCGTTCATTTGGAACTGGTCTCCTCGCTTACGACCGAGGCGTTTGTAGCCACATTTGACAGATTTGTATCCCGCAGAGGGCTGCCTTCCTTGATCCGTTCTGATTTGGCACTAACTTCAAGGGCACCCATAATTATTTGAATGATGTTGTTAATTTCCTTGAAACCAACAAAGCTGAGATAGGTGATAGGCTTGCCCGACGTGGGATAAATTGGTTGTTTTCCCCACCAAATTGTCCACACTGGGGTGGTATATTTGAGGCCGCCGTAAAATCGGCCAAAACACACTTGCGCAGGACAATCGGTAACTCTGTCCTTACATTTGAGGAACTCGCAACTGTGTTTTGTAAGATTGAGGCCGTTTTGAACTCTCGGCCATTGTGCCCGATCTCCTCAGATCCGAATGATTTGGAGGCCCTTACGCCGGGCCATTTTTTGATTGGTCGCCCACTTGTCGCCTTGCCTGAGTACCCCTATATTGATACGAGACCTGGTCGTCTCTCGCGTTTTGAATTGGTACGCCAGATTACTCAGAGCTTTTGGAAACGCTGGAATTTGGAATATTTGCACATACTCCAGCAACGCGTTAAGTGGACCGACAAGACCGATCCACCCAAGATTGGAGACCTCGTTTTGATCAAGGAGGCTAACCTTCCGCCACTCAGATGGCGCAGGGGACGCATCCTTCATTTGGTAACTGGGGCTGATGGAGTTCCCTGATTTGCTGAGGTCTTGGTGGACGGTTCGATTCTGAGGAGAGCGGTTGCAACATTGTCACGTCTACCAACCGATTAGCGGACCGGTAGGCCGGTCCGGGGCGGGTGGATGTTTGAAATAGAATTAGTTTTTATTATAAGTCAAATCGATTATATCGATTAAGTAACATTTTGTTTAGTCTATTGAAAATTTCTGACAATGGTCACACTGAACTGTCATTTCCTTCCCGCCTTGAAAAATTAACACGCCGGTTTTGGGCTGTCTCCGTTTGTTATAATTGATATAAATATATATAAATAAATTGATCGCCTTTTGAATTAACGCGAATTGAATCAACTTGTAATTAACTTAATACGTTATTGCCGCCTTTGACTTCCGGCAAAGTTTGTGATAATTTGTGAAATATTGAACTTTTGTAAAACACGTGTGTGAATTCCTGATTGGTGCCCGAGAAGAAGAACTACGCTAAGCTGGAGACTGATATCTATTCGATTCTCTTGTTATTTTGGCCAAAATTGTGAGTTAATCTTATAGGTCCATTCAAGAATATCACCAGGAGATATAAGGTAAAATTTTCATATAACTACATTATAATTTGTCATCGCTGAGAATCTCAGCAATATATGTCAGACATTTGATTGCTTTAGGACAACTGGATGAATATAAATTAGCTTCCACTGTGCCTACAAGCAATTCCCAGTAAGCCTACGGTAATTCTAGACAATGTCTATGGAATCCTCAAAGTGCTCCATCCAGATGTTGGCCATTACCGGTGCTATAGGGCTACCCATAGCCACTCCATCGACCTGGAGGTAATGTTGTCCACGATATAGGAAGTAGTTTCCATCCAAGCAATTCCTAAGTAGAACGATGTATTTGTTAGACAGACCGTTTTCCCTTAATTTTCTCTCTACGACGTCCAGGCAATCTTGTATAGGAACATTGGTGAATAGTGACTCGACATCAAAACTCACCATCACCTCATCCGGTTCCCTTTTCATGCCCTCGATGATTTCAATAAAGAGACGAGAGTCCTTTACGAAAGAGTGCGTCTTGCCTACTAACGGTTGTAGTACCTTGCTTATGTGTTTCGCCAAACCATATGTAGGTGAATTTATTTGACTTTGGTCGCAAAGGTACGTTAGTCTTATGTACTTTAGGTAATCCGTACATCTTAGGCGGCTGCACTATGTGAGGTTTATGTAACCGTTCAAATACCTCTTCCGTAAATAAGCTTTTATGGTCCCTAATTAATGCTCGAATGCGTTTTGTCACTCTGGCGGTCGGGTTATATGACACAGCCTTATATACTAATGTGTCACTTAACAGATTCCTTATCTTACTGTCATAATCACAAGTATTCATTACCACAGTGGCGTTTCCCTTGTCGGCCTTATGCACTAAAATATTCATGTTATCACGCAGCGTTTTTAGTGCTTGACGCTCTTCTGCAATAGTATTGGGTTTAGGTGGCTTAGACTTACGTAAAATAATGGCAACATCCTGTCTAAGTGTATCCGCATCGTTAGACGGTAACTTGTTGCGCGTTATAACCTCTTCTATGCTACTTATGACGTTTTCATATGGAATCCGTTTACGTGTCAAAGTTTAATTTAATCCCTTCGCCAACACGCTTTGTGTAGCGCTATCAATAACCTGATCTGATAAATTGATAAACGTTTGCTGTTGGGTGGGGTGTCCATTTCTGCCGGTTACCCTCTCACGATGGTTTATCAATTTATCAAACTTTTTCTTGTGCCGTTTTGTACACAGATCATAAATGCGGCTCGATTGGTTATACGTTATACGGTCGCACAAGTTAAAGTCACTGTTTGAAAGCACTTCACTACACTCTGTATGCACGTTAAATAGGTCACACTGTACAACACCTAGTTCGTACCGACAATTGCGTATTAATTGTCTTAAAAGTCGAACACTGACATTGTGTAGAATGCCTTAGGAATACGGAATGTCCTTGCGCGGTTTAATGCGCACTCCTATGGGTATCACTTCGTTGTCACGACATTTCGTTAAAAAACTAAGCGAAGTCTCTAAACATACCCGCTTTATCCGAAGACATTCAAGTTGTTTAATTTTAATCACATATTCCGGCGTAGCGGTTTGTAATAATCGATTTTAAACTTTCGCGATTTGTATACATCATACAAAATAATTTATCGGGTCTTAATCGCGTTAACTTAACTTATTTAAGGTATAAATACCTATTTGTTTCCGACGTTTCGCTCGTCTTGCACCGAGCTTGGTCGCGGAGAGACTGATGAGAGCTCAGCGCCGTCTTGTGGAAGTGCGGGTTTCGGCATCTACCCTCACTTGGTCTTTATTTAAGTTCGCGATGTCGGTACTCCGACACACTACACTAATAACGTCTACACACTGTTGAGATTTATCACTGCGGCGGTGTTTACATTTGCTGATGACTGGATTCCAAGTAGCCGATAATCTATATCCATCCTCCCGGTTGAAATTGTTATATTTCTTGATTTCTACCGCTTCACGTACTATCCTGGAGTAATAGTGACGATCGGTGGATAAGACTTGTGGTTGATGCAGTTCTATCCAGTGGTTTGGTCCAGACTCCAACAAATGCTCAGCTATCGCCGACTCATTAATATGTCGGTTTTTTACAGCTGCGATATGTTCTTTTACTCTTTCAGCGATTGTACGCTTAGTCTGCCCGATATAAGAACTACCACAGCTGCAATCGACTTTGTAGACGCCAGGTGTTTGGAGAGGAATGACATCCTTTGGGGTACGCAGATCGTGTGCTATCTTAGAGACCAGACTGTATACAGTCTTGATGGAGTATTTCTTGAGTACTGTTCCAACTTTGCGGGCACTCTGCTTACTTCAGGTTTACGCTCGTTCCTCTTCCGACAGAGTATGTTTTTCTTGTATCCGTTGCGCCTAAGTACCTCCCGAACATGTGACAGCTCACTATTTAATTGTTCAAGGTCACATAGGTCATACGCTCTGTTCACTAACGAGGACACAACGGAATCCAAGTGCCGCTGATGGTGGTGCGAGTTCGCGTTGAGATACCTGTCGGTGTGTGTCGGTTTCCTATACACAGTGTGTCCAAGGGTACCATTATCTCTCACTGTCACTTTAACGTCGAGAAAGGGTAACGATCCGTCTACCTCCATTTCGAAAGTGAATCGGATGTTCGGTTGTATGGAGTTCAATTTGTCTGCGAATTGTTCTACGTCCTGCTTATAGTTAAAGTTATAGTTGGTCGTGGGTTTTCCGCACTTAGCCACTTATTTGGGCCATTGTGCGTATGTGGCGACTTCATTGACGCCGACTACTCATACCACCTTAGTTCCTTCCAGAAAGCCATTAGTTGGCTGGTGTCGTTTAAAGCTTCACTCATGGTTCTGGGGTTGTTCAGCAGCTTTGCCCGTTGATCGCTCACACTTGCACAGTGCAGAATGACGTGAGCGGGTGTTTCTTCGGTTTCCATACAGCCCCTGCACAGTGGGCTGTCCGTAACGCCTATGTTGAATAGGTGCTTGTTGAGTGGACAGTGGTCGGTTATTATGCCCGTCAGATGCTTTAGTGTTTTCCTATTAGAATGCAGCAGCTTGTGTGAGAGTCGCTTGTTCAAGCAGGGGATGGCATCTTTTGTTTGTCTGCATTCTTTTATGTTTGCCCACTGTTTTTAGTGTTCATGTGCTGTTCTCTCACGTAGCCACGTTTTGATTTGGCTTGCTGGTATCGGTACAATCGGCTCGGGTCCCATTATCATTGTGTCCGATCCTTGCCGTGCCAGTTGGTCTGCGGCGTCATTGCCTGCGGAGTTGCTGTGGCCTTTAATCCATTGCAGCGTAACCCGATTCTTCTCTGCAATCTTTTGCAGCTCTAGGTGGCATTCCATGATGAGGCCGCTGTTAAAGCAGTTGCTGCCGAGAGCTTGTAGTACAGAGGCACTGTCCGTGATAATGCGTATAGACAGGTCACTTACGTTCCTAGACGCGATTGCTGTTGCGGCTCTTGTTATCCCAACACACTCGGCTTGGAATATGGTGTTATGGGTGCCAAGGGATGTTGAGATGTTCATGTTTAAGTCATTGGAGAATACGCCCGCGCCCGTCCCATACTTCGTTTTTGAGCCGTCTGTGTATACTCTGACTTCGTGTATACCAGAGCAGTCTTTGTGTTCCTCCTGCAATTGGATGCGATTTTTTTTGTCAAAGACAAAAGTTTTAGGGATGAGATCGCAAGCGGCCTCTAGCATCGGAATCTCTTTGGTTAAGGTCCCTTTTAGGCGTGCGTGAGTAATTCGATCATCCTTTCTCCATAGCCCGAGCTTGTCTAGACGGATTGCTGCAGCGCCAGCTTCCTGCTGGATCATTAGGTGCAGCGGTCTTAGGTCCAGTAGTATCTCCAAGGCGGCTGTTGGGGTGCTCTTCATGCAGCCTGTTGTGGCCAAGCAGGCTAGGCGTTGAAGGCTCTGTAGCTTTTTTGTGATTGTGCTTAGTTGCGTGCGTGGCCACCACACTACTGCACCATACGTAAGCATGGGGCGTATAATGGCAGTGTAGATCCACAGGGTAATTGATGGTTTGAGACCCCATTTTTTGCCTATGATTCTCCGACATTGCCAGAAGATTGTGCATGCTTTTGTTGTTTTTGTGCTGATGTGCTTGCCCCAGTTTAGCTTATGGTCAAGTATTACGCCCAAGTACTTGACTTCATTCGATAGGGTAAGCTCCGTTCCAAAGAGTTTTGGTGTTTTGCACATATGGGTTTTCCTTTTGTTGGTGAAAAGTACTAGCTCCGTTTTGTTGCGGTTAACCGTCAGTTCATGTTGGTTGCACCATTCCTCCATGATCCTGATGGCTGCTTGCGTCCGATTTCGGATCGTGTCTTCTGAGTCACCTTTGATCAGGATGGTGATGTCGTCTGCATAGCCAACCGTGAAGAATCGTCTGTCGTTTAAGTTCCGTAACAGATCGTCCACCACAATGTTCCACAACAGGGGTGAGAGTACACCTCCCTGAGGGCAGCCTTTTGCAACTATGCCCCTTGTGGTGGAGTTTACCGTGAATTGTATTGCCCTCTGTTTCAGCAATTGATCAATCCAGCCACTAAGGGTTTGCTCAACTCCGAACTTTTCGAGGGCCCGGCTGATACTGTTGAACTTAGTTTTGTCGAAGGCACCTTCTATGTCAATGAAGGCCCCCAGTGTCATTAACTTGTTGGTGAGCGCTGATTCAATGTTTCCCACAACGGAATGCAGCGCCGATTCAGTTGACCTGCCACTTCTGTAGGCGTGTTGATGTGGGTGTAGTGGATTGCGCAGTAATGCGCCCTCACGGAGGTATCGGTCCGTAAGTCTCTCCAGCGTTTTCAATAAGAAGGAGGTCAAGCTGATGGGTCTGTATGCTTTCGCTTGTGAGTAGTCAGTTTTGCCAGGTTTTGGGAGGAATATGACTTTAACTTCCCTCCACCTGCAAGGTATGTATCTGTGCGCTATTGAGGCCCTGTAGATGTCGAGCAGGTGCGGCACAATCGTTGTGCATCCCCACTTTAGGAATGCTGGTATGATTTCATCCAGGCCTGCGGATTTGAATGCCTGGAAGCTGTCTATTGCCCATATCAGCCGGTCTGTGGTGACCACATTTTCGGCTACCAGCCAGTCTGTTTGGGTCGGTGGTCTGTAGTCTGACTTGTCCCACAGACGGTCATTGGTTACTTCACAACCTGGGAAGTGAGTTTCAATTAGCACTTGGCTAATTTCAGCGTCCGTAGTTGCGTAGGTTCCATCTTGCTTTTTAATGGCGCCAAGGGTTTTGTTGCTGTCCTGAGACAAGATCTTTTTCACCCTGGCTGCTTCATTCGTGGTGTTTATACCGCTGCAGAAACGGCGCCAGGACTCGCCTCTGCGGAATCTTATGCGTTTCTTGTAGTGTGACTGGGCTTCTTTGTATTTGAGCCAGTCTGCTTCCATTCTCGTGTTTTTAGCCCTGTTAAAGAGTTTCCTCAGGTTTTGCCTGAGTCCCTCTAGTTCTCTTCCCCACCACTGGGTTTTGCTAGACGACTTTGGGAGTGTGGGTGCACAGGCTTGCTGATAACTTGTTTGTATACATTCTGTTAGTAAGTTGGTGTTATGTTCTATGTTGTCAGTGCTGGTCGACATGTCCTTAAAATAGGATTTGTCTACCTGTGATACGAGAATCGTCTTGTATTTCGCGATGTTGGTTCTGCGAGGGTTGCGCCTAGGTTGTTGGACGTTCTCTTGCACTCGTATGTCATAGCAGATTCGTCTGTGGTCTGCGAAGGATGGCTCAGCGGACACATGCCAGTTTGTGACAAGTTCCGCGGCCCCATCCGATGCTAGCGTTATGTCTACTATGGTTTGATATCTGGAGCTAACAAAGGTGGGCTCCGAACCGTTGTTAACTACAGATAGATTTGTTGAAAAGATGTATTCAGTCAAGATCTCACCTCGTCTGTTTGCGTCGGGGCTTCCCCACAGCGGATGGTGCGCGTTTGCGTCCGCCGAGATGATTACCTGCCAGCCGTGGTCCTCGCAGTGCTGCACCAGCTCGGCCAGCTCTTTTGATGGGATGTCCTCATCGCCAGGCATGTAGACCGAAGCTAGTACTAACATCTGTTTGTTGGGCCCTGTTTGGAGTCCTACGGCAGTGAGGTCTCTAGAACAGAAGTTGGTTAGCAACAGTGCTGGTATTGTTCGGGGAATGTATATGCATGTTCTCGGTTTAGTGACCGAGCAGTTGTGCAGTAGCTTACCTCCGATGTTGTTTAGACCACATATGTTGTCGCCTCTAATCCACGGCTCCTGGATTAGGGCTATTGTCTGTTGATTAACCTCCAGCAGCCTGCGTAGGGTAGCCGTTGCAATTTGTTTATGCTGGAGGTTAGTTTGTATGACTCTAGTCTGACGAAGAATCGAGGACATTGCTGTCCATAGACTCCCCGTCAGACGAGTCGTGCTCGTCTTTTGCGTCCGTCGCAGCGGTGGGTTGTTGTGTAGTCGCTGCGGGCGCCCGTGTAATACGGGCTATGCCCGAGGTGCTTGGGATGGCTGGTACAGCTCGTCCCGTTGTGTCCTTACCTTCACTCGGCGTCTCCTTGGGCCCTACAGCCGCCGAGCTCTCCCCCCCGCTGGAAGCGTGGAACATTACGTACACGCTGCCAGCGAAGAAGGAAACCCGACGGCCGCGTCCCGTGATCTTGGGGATCTCGGGTTCGGGGATGCCCAAGGTAAGGTACACGCCGTGCTCCTGCAAGGATGCGCCGTACAATTGCCACGTTTGTACGGCGTACCAGGGGTTTTGGGCAATGAGGAGATGGTGGATCTTAGGTAGCTCCATGGTGATCGTCCTCGGCAGCCACAGCGCTGCGCGTACGCGCTTCGCTAAGTCTGACTGCCTGATGACGACCAGCCTGGTCCCCTCAATCGGCGATCTTAGTTTGGCTACTGCGTTTTTGAGCCACGTTAGTGAGTGTTCGTTCTCGCACCATAACTTCAGGACACTCCACTGCAAGAGGTTTGCCCCTAAAGGAAGGTGCGAGTGCCGGCCCATTATTCGGCGGTGTGGCGAAGGCAGTTTCAACTATACTCTCTTCAATTGAGAGTTCGAGCTGCCTCGCCTGTTCCACCGTCAGGTCCGTGGCGGGGGTGGTAGCGATGGCTACCATCAGCTGCGAGTTTGTCGCGTCTGCGTAGCTCTTACCGCTCTTGGGTGTGGCGTCTGTTTTCGCCCTTTTCGACCCGGCGCTGGGTGGTGTAGAGTCCTCAGGGCGATCCCTCTTCGTGCTTGGTGTCGGAGTGGGATGTCCTGGTGGCGCCGGATCGCGTCTTTTTGGGCCGCGTTTGTGGCGCGGCTCCTTGTTTTTACACGACGGCTGCGCAGCGTTACCAATCCCCACCGGAGGAGCGCGGCGGGGCGCCCCGGGAGCAGCCGTGGTTGGTGCGCCGCGCGTAGGCGGGAGTGCGCTGTCTGTTATTACAGTCGCGCCTCCCGCCGTCAGCGGCGCAATACAACCGTCCGGCTGCGTCGTCCGGGGCGGAACGTCCGCTCCACCGGTCGAGGTTTGGTCGCCGCGCTGGTTGTTTTTACCAGCCGTCGTGGTCGTAGTCGGGAGTGCGCTAGCCGATTTAATCGATGCGCTAACACCCGACTGTGTTGTTAGCTCACGTGAGCGTTTGTAACGGCGGTAGCGTTTACCGCCTCGTCTACAACTACCTGGATTCGCAGTCGACGCGGAGTCTACGTCCGCCTTTTGGCGTGCGTTTGCTCGACGCGGAGCGATGTTCCAGGTAGTGGACGAAGTGTGGGTTGCACGAGGCATGGCGTTGGCCAGGTCGTGCAGATTTAAAGTGTCTCTCTCTCGGCTTTGTGAAACATTGCCCCCCCCAGAATACGTGGGGCAGCCTGCACACGATGGTGCATAGAGGGATTCTCCAGCGTCACGGACGCTGGTACCCTCCTGGGGTACGATACTATTTTGTTTCACCTCCATGATAGTTTTTGTTGGTATGAGTCTGTGTTGAGTATGTGTTTGTGTATGTGTGTGAGTGTTTGAAGTGGTGTTTAGATGCGTGTGTGTGTACGTCCTGCTTGTTGCCCTTCATGATGCAGAAGATATCGTCGACATACCTTTTCCATAGTTTCACATTTGACGCCTGCATGTCTATGGATTCCTCAAAGTGCTCCATCCAGATGTTGGCCATTACCGGTGCTATAGGGCTACCCATAGCCACTCCATCGATCTGGAGGTAATGTTGTCCACGATATAGGAAGTAGTTTCCATCCAAGCAATTCCTAAGTAGAACGATGTATTCGTTAGACAGACCGTTTTCCCTTAATTTTCTCTCTACGACGTCCAGGCAATCTTGAATAGGAACATTGGTGAATAGTGACTCGACATCAAAACTCACCATCACCTCATCCGGTTCCCTTTTCATGCTCTCGATGATTTCAATAAAGTGACGAGAGTCCTTTACGAAAGAGTGCGTCTTGCCTACTAACGGTTGTAGTACCTTGCTTATGTGTTTCGCCAAACCATATGTAGGTGAATTTATTTGACTCACAATTGGTCGCAAAGGTACGTTAGTCTTATGTACTTTAGGTAATCCGTACATCTTAGGCGGCTGCACAATGTGAGGTTTATGTAACTGTTCAAATACCTCTTCCGTAAATAAGCTTTTATGGTCCCTAATTAAGGCTCGAATGCGTTTTGTCACTCTGGCGGTCGGGTTATATGACACAGCCTTATATACTAATGAGTCACTTAACAGATTCCTTATCTTACTGTCATAATCAAAGTATTCAGTTTATCCTCGTTAGTGAACAGAGCGTATGACCTATGTGACCCTGAACAATTAAATAGTGAGCTGTTACATGTTCGGGAGGTACTTAGGCGCAACGGATACAAGAAAAACATACTTCGTCGGAAGAGGAACGAGCGTAAACCTGAAGTAAGCAGAGTGCCCGCTTACATGCCGTATCTAAAGGGAGTGACGGACAAAGTTGGAACAGTACTCAAGAAATACTCCATCAAGACTGTATACAGTCCGCTCTCTTAGATAGCACACAATCTGCGTACCCCAAAGGATGTCATTCCTCTCCAAACACCTGGCGTCTACAAAGTCGATTGCATCTGTGGTAGTTCATATATCGGGCAGACTAAGCGTACAATCGCTGAAAGAGTAAAAGAACATATCGCAGCTGTAAAAAACCGACATATTAATGAGTCGGCGATAGCTGAGCATTTGTTGGAGTCTGTACCAAACCACTGGATAGAACTGCATCAACCACAAGTCTTATCCACCGATCGTCACTATTACTCCAGGATAGTACGTGAAGCGGTAGAAATCAAGAAATATAACAATTTCAACCGGGAGGATGGATATAGATTATCGGCTACTTGGAATCCAGTCATCAGCAAATGTAAACACCGCCGCAGTGATAAATCTCAACAGTGTGTAGACGTTATTAGTGTAGTGTGTCGGAGTACCGACATCGCGAACTTAAATAAAGACCAAGTGAGGGTAGATGCCGAAACCCGCACTTCCACAAGACGGCGTTGAGCTCTCATCAGTCTCTCCGCGACCAAGCTCGGTGCAAGACGAGCGAAACGTCGGAAACAAATAGGTATTTATACCTTAAATAAGTTAAGTTAACGCTAAGTTTAAGACCCGATAAATTATTTTGTATGATGTATACAAATCGCGAAAGTTTAAAATCGATTGTTTCGTTTTAATTAATTGAATAACATAAAAAATACTTACATATTTAATTGCGTTACTTTAAATTCGGTAAAATAAATTACATTTTCAAACCGGCATGTCGTCTGAAAAGTACTTACAGCGTTAAAATATTACATTAAATGTTAAATTTGCCACGAAATGTTTAATTGGTTTATTTTTATTTCAATTTACATTAATTAACAATGCTATAAGCGCAAACGTTAAACTAAGTAATTATATTTTCTGAGAAATTATATTGGAATAGTTTATAAGTTTCCATTAGTTTTTGTAAGTTACTTACGTATAGACTTATTCCTGTTTGCTTCGATAAACTAATTAGTCGGGATTTTATTTAAAAAAATACTATCAACGATAACGCATTGTATGCTTTCCATTACCGTTAACCTTTAACTACCGACGTGGGGCCTGTGAGGCCGCGGCGGCTTGTCGAGTTGCTAGATTAACCCCTTCCCAGCGCATCTGAGACCCGTGCTCGTCAGTAGCTGGGAGTTTAAATGCGCCGATGCCGTGGAGTGTGGTGGTATCGCGCGCGAAGGCTATTCTGGTAAGTTATGTCACTTAAAAGTTACGACGCGGCCTCTCAGGCCCAACTTCGGTACTAACGTTAGTTTTTTGTTTAAACGATGAATATAATTAGATGATTGTTTTTAAGAATCTAATGTTTAATTTAAATGATGGATGTACCTACGACGTCAGGGGGGTTAACTTAGTTTACTTATTGATACCCTGGGTGTCTCCAAAACACCGCGGCGTTTAATAAATGTACTGGATGAAAATAAGTCTGCTTTGATCAAGAACTTGATAGCTAAAGACTCCAGCGGATCCGAAGCAGAGGACATTGGGGACAATTATATACCGGAGATCTGGCCTGAATTACAAAGTGTGGATATAATTGAACTACAAGCGTTTTTAGAACTTTTGATGTATACAGTGCTCCATACAAATAATGTGCCCCGATTGTACAGTAAGTGTGTTATTGGACATTTTTTATATTTTTGTAAACCAGATATTTATTGCTATTTTTCTAATAGAAATCATCTTCAAGTTTAAGAAAAAGTATTTTTCAAATTTTTGTTAATCGTTTTTAGTGCGTAGAGGGTATTTTTTTCGTCTAAAAATTGAGCTGGTGTTTGAATTGAAAGCTCAATAATTTACGATTTATTTAAGTTAATTAAAGTTAATTACATACATTGTCTTAACTTTTATTTGTAGACCCCAAATTAACAATACAAACTATATTTGGATGTCTAAGACATATATTTTTAGTAAAACTCGAGTGTTACCGACATGCGGCCTCTCAAGCCCCATATCGGTACTAGTATTACGAAAAATCCTCGTTGGTAGCTAAAGGTTAATACAGCTTATAGTGATGACTCGAATAAATATACTGCTATGCATCATTAACTTTTCGAAGTTATGTGTAATTGTTACCTAAAGCTGGCCTCGTGCTTCAAATAGCACATTTCCGGATATCATGAAGATTTTAGCCAGTCGTTATAGGCAGTTAGTACCCTTGATAATACTGATACTGCTCTTAGCCTTGCATAATCGTCAAGAGCAGGCGATCTGTGAAAAATTAAATATGTAAAAATAAAGAAGGAAAATAAGCAAATATTTGAGATAGAATCGCTTTTTAAAGTGAAACCCACTTGTAATAAAATCCTTTAAATAACATAAGGATGTATTGAGGTAAGGTAAATGATAAGCAAACTTATATCTTCTTAAATACTTATTTATTGTAGATACGTTACATCTAGATACGGAGTAGATAATCGTGCGTATGACATTAATATTTGTGTAATCGAACCTTCGCGTTTCCCTAGCTTAGCAGTCAGGTTCTTCAAGCACTAGACCAACATAAGTGACGAAATATTGCCATAGACAAGCCAAAGTTATACCTTACGAATAAAACCTTAATAATAGAAATAAGTAATCATTGATTTTAATAACTAAAACATTAGCATACCAACGACAAACGCAATGCTCACCGTGCCACATGCAAGCAACACATGCATTTCTATCACGCTATTTACGTCTACAATTACTTCGACTCGAGCTATGATCCAATTACTGCAAACAATGCTACAAACATAACATAACACAACTTCATCCCTTTATCCCCGAAGGGTTACCTAGTTCAAGGAGTAGTTCCTCTATCACAAGCCATTGGCGACCGAATACCGAAACAATTTGTATTCGACAAGAAATACAAAATCCAACTGTACGAGGATCTACACGGAGGAGCGGCTAACCACAACGAGCTCACGATCTTCACAGATGGGTCTAAGACGGATACAGGTACGGGTTCAGGAGTATTTTCCGAGGACCTAAACATCAACATCGCAACACCGCTGGGAGCCTATAACACGGTCTACCAGGCTGAATGTTTTGGCATAATCCTAGCTGCCACAGCAATCATGGCATGTGAGGTAAGAGAACGATCCATTAGGATCCTCTCAGATAGTATGGCTCTCCTTTCAGCCCTCAAAAGCCATACTATCACCTCGGCACTCCCACTAGAATGCCACCAGAAACTAACAGAGGAAGTTAAACTAAACAAATTAACACTGCAATGGATCAAGGGCCACAGTGGCTCAAGAGGGAATGACGCAGCCGACGTACTTGCCAGAAAAGGGGCCACTTTAGCGGTGGTGAGACCTGAGCCCATTATTCCCCTTCCTTCTGGTTTTAATCGCAACCTGGTAAGAACCAGGACCCAGCACAACTAGTCCTGGATTGGTATCGAAACATGCAGGCAAGCCAAAGAGGCTCTTCCTGCAGTAAACGGTAAGATAGCCAAACAAGTCCTCCGGCTGTCAAAGCAACAACTTCGGACAGTCGCTGTCGCCTATACAGGACACGGATCCTTTAATAAGCACCTATTTACTATAGGAATCACCGACAGCCCGCTGTGCAGAGCCTGTATGGCAGCAGACGAGACGGCAGCCCACCTGCTCCTCGACTGCCCTGAGATCTCACAGTACAGGCAGCAGCACCTTACCAGACACAGCACCCTGAGGGAAGCAGTGGGCCACATCAAGAGCCTGCTGGCCTTCCTCGAAGAACTGGGGTGGCTCGAATGACAAGACCATTCCCACCCGTACGCAAAATACACGCCAAGACGTGGAGTTGCGGAAACAGCCCGTGCCATCAAGTATCCCCGAAGGGGTAGGCAGAGGTGTATAACACACCCACACTTTGCCATTTATGTTTCGGTTACAATGTAATAAGGGGCGAGCCTATTTCCTTCTACCGTCCGGTAGAACACATTATGAATCCAGCGATAATTAACATTTTTAATGCACACATAATTTCAAAAAGCCTGAGTTGTGTGTCCGGGGTACCTAGGAATCGAACCCGAAACCATCGTCTCGGCAGTCTTCACGTACACCACTGGGCTATCACGGCTTTTGAACATATTCATACATACATTCCCAGATAATTTTACATTTATATTTAATAAAAGTAAGACATATTTTTCGATAGAATAGATTTCGGCCCACGGCTCCGACCAAGTGGGACTATTTTTCCTCCTTAGAATGAAAATTGTCAAAGTTCCTCTTAGTGTCCACCTACACTTCTCAAGGAACATATACGCCAAATGTTAGCTTCTTGCGCCCAGAACTTTCCTCTGTGTGTTATCTGTCAGTCAGTCAGTCAGTAACGCAAGAATTTTAATTACATTTCACTGTTCATATTTTATCACTGACTTACCTAAGAAAGAAAAATTTGCAAACAGAAAAATACCAACTAAGATTATTATTATTATTAAGTGCTTTTGAAATACAGTAATAAGAAAAGAGCAAATTTGGGTAGATAATAGACCCTGAGTACATATTTTTTATACATACTATAGAGGTTGAGAGCCTAAAGAAATTTGTTTAAGCTACACAAAGGGCTTTTAAAAGCAAAAGTAATTTTTGGCCGCGTCAAGTAATTCTGAACTACTGCGTCATTTTAAATGTATTTTTTAACGTTTTACATTTATAATGTGTTTTTACCTCTTTTACCCTTTTGTACCAATTTTCTTAAATAATTGTACGGATTTGCATCTTTTTTCTCATAGCCTATGTGTATAATTAAGTACGGGCGCTAGGCACGTTACCTTTTGTTATAAAGAATGGTCTAGATTTTTACCGACAAGATCTGCTGAAAAAGGACCGTTAAGATTAAATATGCTAAAAAATGTTAGGTATTGTGTTTTCGTCGTGACCCTTCGTACTAAGGGCGAAAATTTTCACTTATCTTGTAAAAGTTTCGAGAACAAAATTATTTATTTCATTTTATGGTAATTCCACTTACTACATTTACATTTGCATTGTTGTTCCACTAATTTTATTAAAATTTTGCTGTAAGATGAAGATAACTTGTAATCATGGCCTGTAAACTAACGTTTTTGTAATTTTGTGTATTCATATACCGTCACTTCTGTAACATACATTTCCACCATAGTTCTGAACATGGTCACGAGTTGTCTACATTATAAGACGTAAGTGGATGCTCCTGTTACACAATATTCACATTGGAAGGCTAACTAAATCACCTTATTTAGTAACTGCATTAATTACTTAAGTATTATGTCTGTAACTAATTACTATTTACAAGTAATTAAGTACAATGTGAAACAGTTGCAGCTCCTTACAAATATATAAATATGTACCATAATATTGGCGATTTAAAAGAGAGGCCACGAGTTTTATTGACCGTTCTTTCTCGTGGTTCTGCCAATTGCTTTGCGAACGAGGCAGTAAATGTAAATGTAGAAGCATTAAGTAATTTAATTTTAAAATTGACGTTCATAAGTGTCACCTTGTGACCTAGATGAATCAATGATTTTGACTTTGACTTTGACTTATGGTATCGTAATAATAGTTTTTGATTTATATTTCTTAACACTTTTATAACAATCAATTATTGGTATCTAATTCATCTGCAAGTATCCAACTATTTGTTCACTCTTTCTTTGGACGCAACAACTAGTATTCTATACTGGTTGAATCTTATGAGGAAATGCATTATGTGAACACTGGCTATTTTGTTAATCCTATATTATTATTATCACTCGCTTAATAATGAGCCCGGTAGATGGCAATAGGCTCGCCCCATATTACATTGGGGAAGTGTGGGTGTGTAATACACCTCTGCCAACTCCTTCGGGGTGGCGATGAAGGTATATTATATAACTTCACGCCTTTATCGCCTTTTTATGCATCTGGAATGCCCATTATCACTACACTATAGTGGAATGCCCATTAGCACTACACTAGTTATTGTTTCCAAGGTGGGTGTTGTTTGTTTCCATTGATGATTGATTAATGTTTGTAAAGTACCGCGACAAAGAAATTGTTTTTACTGCTGTTCCGATTTGTATTTTATATGTAGATAAGGTAAAAATAAAATAGACACATCCCCTTTCGACATAGTCATATACGCTTCTCATTAGAAGTAGAACTCTGTATAAAGAATTATTCAAAGTAGCCTCTATTCCTGATGTTCAGTGTAGGCAAAGTTCCGAACATCTGCATATTGTAAACATGCCCGATGTTGGACTGTTCTGACAATAAGACTTCGTATCCAACAGCGATGAGATGAGCTAAGAGAAGTGCGGGAAACCTCCCACAAATCGTATCATCAGATCTATCTGTCTTGCTCTATGCAAGTAAAATTATTGCCTTTCTCCGTAAAGCGTGAACACATGCTATGATGCAGTATTGTTCAATACAAGTTTGGGTACAATGTTTTGGCTGAGTCTCGCTTAGCTGAGTCATACATCTTTAGTAGAGACGCAGTCTTAGCTGGTGATATTTGAACTCATGCATGATGCTGCATTTGTTCCACAAGTTTTGATACCCGAATGTTCTTGAACGTTTTGGAATGCAAATACCGCGGTGTGAGATATCTAGATAGTTTTAAGGCAGTGCACGTTTGCTTGAGTGTGGTTAGTATTTTTTAGTAAACTTGGTATTTAATATAAGTTGAAATTATGATAACTAATGCACCACTTCCGATACACCAGTATCTGATGTGAATCTGTCGAGTATGCTTAAGTTTTTCTAATTAATTTAAAGTACTTATCGTACTTTAAATTAATTGATATTTTTTTAGAATTTTATACTTCTACATGGAAACACCTTTAAACTAAATGGTAGTTAAATCGTGAAACTGTTGATTACATATTGCAATATCGTATTCCGCTAAAAAGCTAGCTAGCGCTCATGGAGTAACTTAAATGCCATTCGTAATAGATCGGCAAAGTTAAGCACTGTTAACACAGATCGCCACTTGGATGGATAACCGTACCGCTCGTTGTGGTATTTACCCAGTACGCTACCGTGTATTTGAGGGTACGCAAAGCCGTCGTTCCCAGTTTCGGAAACGTCAAACCACGTCGGAGGCCTTCGGGTGGGCTTAAAACTCAAAATGGAAAACGTCAACATTTATACACCCTCACCAATCGCGATTAAACAGTTGTGGTGGTCTCTTGATTATTTATTATTATACCTGGTCGACTCTTGGTGTGGCTGTTGACTATATCCATTTATATATCCATAATATTTGTATTAGTTAACCTGTTTGCACAATGACTTTTTCAATATGTGGACCTTTTAGTATCAAGCTAACCATGTAATAGGATTTGCCTAAGTGCCGCGTTTAAACACGGCAATGAATGACAATCAAACCCACTCATTTAAATCTCGTTGCACACAACACTAAAACGTTTTATTAACATAACTGATCGATGTATCACCAATGTAATCTCTTCACGAGAGCACTAATACATCCGACCACACCATTAATTTAACCCGCGTTCGTTTTATTCACGTGTCTACAAACTACAGAATCAAATAGCAATTCTCTTTTGCGACAGTTTTCAGTTAGATTTGTCGTTGAAAATTCCATAACACTCTACAGTTTCTCTGGGTAAAGTGTTAAATTTAAGGAAACCACTTTCAGAATACAGGGTGCAACCTGTATATAGCGAGAACACCATGTGGAGTTTGACGTCAAAACGTGTAACTGACATTCTTTTGAGAACGATTTGAGCGTGGGAACGGGTAGTTTAGGTTTAACTTTGGTTTGTATTTAAAAAGTTGTATGTACGTACGGACACAAAATAAATTTTGGTTTTGAAAGGCAAGTTTTGAATATTGTTTTTGGCTAGGAACGAACATTAGCATTATCATATTGATTTCTATTGAAATATGAAGAGGAACAGTTGGCGTAGTGGTTTAAGCATCCACCTCGCAGCTTGAAATTGCGCCGAACGTTGTGGGTTCGATCCCCACATGAGACAACACTTTGTGTGATCAATATTTTTAATCGATTTTAAACTTTCGCGATTTGTATACATCATACAATTTTATTTAAACGGGACTTATTCGCGATATTTAATTAATTTAAGGTATAAATACCTATGTTTTACCGACGTTTCGGCCGTCTTACAACAGCCTTGGTCGCGGCAGGACTGATGTCATATCAGCGTCGTCCTTGTGAAGAGCGGCTTTCGGCAGCTAACCTCACTTGTTTTTTATTTTTATTTTTATCCGAATTGTCGGTACGTCGACACACAACACTAATGACGTCTACCCACTGATGAGCTGTGTTACTGCGGCGGGGTTTACATTTGTTGCTTACTGAATTCCAAGTTGTAGACAGTCTGTATCCATCTTCCCGGTTAATTTTTTTATGCTTTTTGATTTTAACCGCTTCACGTACTATCCTAGAGAGATCGGTAGATAAGACCTTTGGTTGATGTAATTCGATCCAGTGGTTTGGTCCAGACTCCAACAATCCAAAGTCTGCCATAGCTAACTATGGCAGACTTGTTAATTTGCTGGTTTTTTACAGCTGCGATATGTCCCTTGACCCTTTCAGCGATGGTTCGTTTGGTCTGTCCGATATAGGAACTACCACAACTGCAGTCGACCTTGTAGACGCCAGGTGTTTGTAGAGGAATGACATCCCTCGGAGTGCGCAGATTGTGTGCTACCTTGGAGAGCGGACTATATACAGTCTTTATGGAGTATTTCTGTAGTACTGTTCCAACTTTGTCCGTCACTCCCTTTATGTAAGGCATGTAAGCCGGTACTCTGCTTACTTCCGGTTTACGGTCCTTCCTCTTCAGACGTTGTATCTTCTTGTTGAATCCGTTGCACCTAAGTACCTCCTGAACATGTGACAGCTCACTGTTCAAATGTTCAGGGTCACAAAGGTCGTACGCTCTGTTTACTAGTGTCGAAAGCCAGAGTTACGAAACGCATTCGAGCTTTGATTAAAGACCATAAAAACGTATATCGTCGTATATTCGTTGGTTCGCATGTAGTAGAAGGTACCGGAAAGGAAAACAGTAGGACTATCTACAAAAAGAAATTAGATCCCATAAAAAACAAAACTTGTCAAAAAAAACAAGTCGCAAAACTCAGAGTACTTCTACCGTAAAAAGTTGTGAGATCCATGTAATACCACGTCGGTTATTAATTTATTTTTTGACAAGTATTGTTTTTATTGGATAAGGGTTCATTTCCTTTCTCGTATACTATTTACTATCCTTATACTATTTACTATCCAGATTTATTAAGTTTACCATGAGACTTGTTTGACAGAAAAAGATTACAGACATTACACAAGTCTCTTTTCATTGCGAGAAGGGATGGGCCACAATCCACCACGTTGCCCAAGTACGTTTCCTCACGATGCTTTCTTATACCGTTTAGAAAGTGATAATTAAAAGTTTAATACGCAAATAACTTCGATAAGTCAGTGGTTTGACCACCAGACTCTCTACACAGCGGTCCGTTAGTCTTATCGCTGTCCTATCGTTGTTAAAATAAATACATGCAAAGATGAATGTGTATTAAGTATTATGCTATTAAATTTATTCTCGTATTAATCATGAATAGAACCTTATTAAGAATTAGCATCACAGTTGTAATTAGTTGTCAATTCATTGATTGAAAAGGGTAAGTGCTCGGCCACAGTGAAAGGCGGGCGCGGGTGCGGGCGCGACGCGGGAAACTTAAACATATGGAACTCTATAGGAGTGTCCGTAGTGGAGAGCGGGCGCGGCGAGCGGCGCCGGGCGGTGCAGCGCGGGGAGCACGCGGGCAACTCAAACCATAGGACTTTCATACAAGTGTCCGTAGTGAATGCGCGGGCGGAAAGCGGGAAACAATGCGGAGCGTGCGGATCTCAAACTTTTATGAGTAATTATGAAATCAAGTGCGAGTCGAACTCGCTCATCAAGGTTAACGTAGTAGAGGGATTCACTTAACATAAGCGTCACATAGCCCCCTAGCCAAATATCACTTATCAATTTTTCGCCGGCAAAAATAACTTTGCTTTCCGTAGTGTTTGTGTATCGATATTGTTTATTGATATTGAGCACCAAGGATTTTGGGAAGCAAAATTTAAATTTAAAAATCTCCATAGGCACCCCGCTAGCATAGGACAGATATATTTTTTTTATATAAATCATAAAGCGGTTCACAGAATACATCTACTTACCAATTTTGAAATTGTTAGTCTTAATAGTTTCGGCATAAAGTGGCTGTGACATAGAAACGGATACATAGACAGACATGGCGAATCTGTCAGGGGTTCAGTTTTAAGCATCTAAGCCTTTAGCTAGGGAACCGTAAAGATAGGTTACTTACATATCAGTCAATCTTCAGATATACTCTACTAATATTATAAATGCGAAAGTGTTTATAGATATATATTCGGTATATATGTATAATGGTAGATAATGTCATGGATACTGACCGAATTACTTTGTACTCTATAGAGTTTCTGAACTCTTTAAACTAATCAGGAGTCTCACACAACTTGAGACTGAAAGTAAATTAATGTTACCCCGACTTCAACGCGCGCGAAGCCGCAGGCAAGTAGGTACAAGACACATAAAGTATTTTATAATGATGCAAACTTAAAAATGCAAAGTATCTATACATATAAATTCTAATTTATTTACATTACCACATATCTCTTTTTAACCCTTCCAGTCAATCCTGAAGTTACTAGAATTTTTCAATTTTTATTCAAAATATTATTTTTATTTTTAATATTTGCCAAATATTTATAAACATTTTCCAAATATCATAAAAACCAAAATTATTATAAAAGTTATAAATGTGATTTGAACCCACGCCCTCTGACCGTGAGGCGGTTGTATTATCCGCACGGCTACAGCCTTGTTATCAGTTAGTTGCGAATTTGGTGAACAATTGACAAAGTGTTACTATGGTGAGTGTTAACGTCATCTAAATGAAAACTCATATTAATCAAGCCGCGATCCTAAATTTGACAAACACTGTACACCGCACCCGCGAACGCGCTACTACGGACACATGAAGACGCGCGCGGCGCCGCGCGCGGGCCGCGCGCGGGCCGCGCGCGGGCTGCCCGCGCTACTATGGCCAAGCACTTAGTCTGTATGTTTCTGAATAGTGGGTAACTAAGGATCGGACAGAAAGCATGCGTCACGTGGTAATTTAAACCAAACTAGCTCATATTTAAGACTGGCTAGACAGCTTGATATAATAAGCTAGAAATTTTAATTCGTTTGAGACTATTTATTAAGTGTGCTTGAAGAGTGGCTCAGACTAAGTCTAAAGTCTTAGTAGCCTATATGGTGTCCTATATTAAATTGGACATGAAGAAAATGCCGGATATGATGAAGAACATTTCAAAATTTACTGTCCGTTCTTGTCGTAATGGCAACACATTTTTCTAGTTATATTTTTTCTTTTCTTCCAAATAAATTACATCATATTAAAAACAAATAATATAATAATATTCTACCATATTCACACAATACCATCTAGTCCCAAACTAAGCAGAAGCTTGTACTATACTAGACAATGGATAGACATACATTATCCTTTTTTTGTAAATACATACATATTGTTACGAGCTGGGGTTCGGCGATAAATTAAAATCATTATGCCACTGAAACTGTACTTTATTTACTAACACACTTAATTTTAAACACAACAAAACACCAATTAAAACACTAGAAAACACTTCAGACTCTCTTCCCTTCAAATTTTTCGCTCGATATTTATCACTCTGTTTATTCAACTGAACTGTGTGTGTGTGCGCGAATCCGAGCGCTATTTATACGGACCGGATAACATAACTCGTGCATACTAGTCTTCCCTAGAATATTCTCGTACGTCCCAGACACAGCATTGATTTTAAACGCACAGCAACGCCATCTAGTAGAGAATAGGAGGAACAATTTAAACCATCAATATATTATTATCATCCCTTCTCGTCTAGTTAGTTCTCTCATCTACGAAAACATGAACGTAAAAATCTTATGATGAGATCTTAACTATGATGACATAGTATGTGAGAAAATACGTGCACAACGTACAATAAAAATATAAATAAATCACACCTCCATATTCTCTATTACCCTTTCCATGCCGACACGTGTTATTTAAATCCGCATGTTTCATCGAAACACATCAATCACTGGAATCTGATACGTTTGACTACCACCATATTGCAGTGTGTGAACATTTACAACACTCCGTGCCGCTCGTGACGCGGAGACGAGTTTCATTTGTGCCATAACTCATAACAGATCGGTTCATGGTTAGGCATGCGAAATGTATATATTGTACATGCTGACGTTTTTGGATTGGGTATCAAGAAAATCCATGCGCAATATTGAAGCAAACTTACAAATCGACTGTACAGTTGGTGTAGTGATTAAAGAAGCCGCCTCGCTGCTTGACACTGCACCGAGTGTTGTGGATTCGATTCCCACACGAGGCAACACTTTGTGTGATTCATAAATTGTTGTTTCGAGTCTGGGTGTTAATTGTGTCCGTTAGATGTATGTTTGTAAAGTTCCCCGCGACACAGGATTTAGTCCTAGTGCGGGAATTGTCTTTTAAAAAAAACAAAAAAAATTGCTTTAAAAAATAAAAATATTATTAGTATTTAAATATTAATTCTTGAATTCCTAGACCTGGGATAAAAACAAGCAAATATGATATATTTTCCTAGTTAAATATTGGCACGGGGTAACAAATGCTCGGATGTTATTAAAATCGAAGATACAATGCCTGTTCAAGAGCTTTTACGCTTAACATACATTATTATATTTTGTTGACATAAAATATTTAATATATTAATGTATATTTTTCTTTTTAGTTCATTTTAAGACCACACACTCATTTTTCAGCAATAAATCTTGTATCACAGAAACTTAAGAAATATTCAACCAATGGATGAAAAGGACACCGAGGTTTAAAACAAAAATATAACGCAAAGTGTTGTACCTTGTTGAGATCGGATTTGCAATACCCAGGGCAAACCACTGCGTTACTTATGAAGTCGAGTAATTGTAATGCTTTTTTTCCTTGCAGTCTTAGAAACGGTTCAAAAAGTAAGGTATACTGACTTGAATAAACGTTCAGTATTAGCCAGCATGTACAGAAGCTTGCAATAGAAATAGGCAGCTAATATTATGTGTAAAATACATTACAGCGCATAGCAAGTGATTAACTTCATTATACACTCGTAGCACTATTAACCCTATGTATTTGATAGTGAACTTTTACCTACCTATGTGCTGCCAAACTTAAAGGAATTTACCCAATTAGCGTGAATGGCTCGGTGGGTTCAACTAATCGCATTGGTGACGAAGTGCATTATGATAACCTATGTCTACCGTTATCTGTCAAACTGAATTTACGTAAATTTAACATTTTGGTCTAGCGCTTAGCTGCATCAATGTTTGGTTAAAATTTTAGGAGCAAAGAATTCACTTTTATTTGCGCCTCATGACACATTCTATAAAAACTTATTTGGACAGGTAAGATTTGTTGAAACTTTTATAAAGTTTCGACGTTTATGTGTCGATGTTTTTCGTGTTTAACGTCAATACGTTTCTAGTACTAAAGGAATAATGACACCGTAGTAGGTACTCACATAAGAGAAGACTCTCTGTGACATGATATATATTTGTTTTTTATTGGAATAGGCGGCAAACGAGCAGACGGATCGCCTGATGGTTAGCAATTACCGCCGCCCATGGACACAAGCAACACCACAGGAGTCACAAGTGCGTTGCCACCCCTTGGGGTTGGGAAAAGGGATAGGATAAGGAGTGGGATGAGGGAGAAGGAATAGGGGATAGGGCCTCCAGCACTCTCACTCACCGAACGAAACGCAACAGTTTCGGTACTGTTACTTTACGTCGATTTTCTGTAGGGTAGTACTTCCCCGGACGAGCCGGCCCATTCAAGCTGAAATCAGCTAGGCTCTACTATCGTGAAAACGTGATTAGGGTATGAGTCGCGAGTTGTCCCGTCCCGGGGACATTGTTAATTTAGTTGTCTCAGGTCCCGAGACTTTCCAGTCGAGACTCGAGACAGGACACAGGTGTCGGATTTAATTGTATTGTTACAATTGTATTATGAAATAATTTAAACAATTTGTACTTAAGTGCAACAATATGTTGTGGCACACACAACATATTGTTTCGTGTGAGGATCTAACCCACAACACAGGACGTAGTGCTAAATGGTAGAGCGTTCCCCTAAACTGCTACTGCGTTCGTTCAATCTATAAATACTTGGTATTACTATGACTTATTTAGGTGCTAACAGTTTCTGGCTGTTGATTGAATATTTGTAAAGTTCCCCACAATACAAAATTAAAATATTATACCTAGTACGAGAGTTGTATTATTTAGAAGAAAATATTATTTACACTGAAATTAAACTTAAAATTATTACGATTTTAATTTATGTTTCGTGACTATGGATTTTTATCAGAAATTGAATTTTATTCACACATTCCGAAATTAGGTAAATTATCCCGAAATTATTGTAACTCCATATTAAATTTTTAACAGCGCAGGCTGTTAAAATTATATTAATTATATTATAATAGCGTACGGGAACTTTGAAACCGGCAAGACTTCGCAAACCAATGTTATTCAAACATTTCGCCCGAAATTAACTTGATTCTATTCTATAATTTTATTCTGAAAAGTCTCGAAATCCCGGGAAGTTCCGGGACTTTCCGCGTCGGCTGTATCGTGTCCCGGGACTTTGAAAATGTCGAGACTTCACAAACCCTAGATATGATGTTATAAATATCCACTTTTAGACCATAGTGCATCACACTGACCAACTGCGCATTCGTAAACGATGTGTTTAAAGAACATAATAGTGAACTCTCAGAAATGCTGGTTAACTAACGTTGCTTGATTAATTTGCTTTAAAAGAGAGGGAGGGAGACAAACACACACAAAAATACGCACGCACTCACATATACACTCACTCATTCATTTCAAACTTTCGCAATTACAACACCATCTAGTCCCAAACTAAACAGAGCTTGTACTGTGGTTACTAGATTGGATAAACACAAATAATTATATACTTCTTTTTTGGAAATACATACATATTATACATAGAAAGACCCAGATCAAGACAAACATCCATATGTGACACAAATTTTTGCCTAGAGCGGGCATAAATACAATAGTTACTACTATGTATCTCATACACATACGCTGTCTGCCCGAAACTTCTAGCTCTAACTACTCTTGGCCTTTTAAAACACTATTTCCTTTTTTTTACTCATTACTTGTCTTGTTCTCGTAGCTCAACTGCAGATGGTGCTAAGTAAAACTTTAATTGTGTTCCATTAGGCTCCGACTATGGGCACCTGTGTGCCTGTACAACCTTCTTACTTGCTGTATAATTGCTATATATATATAGTGCTATGATAAAAGATACTATATAATTTGAACTTCAGAAATGTAGCAAGCAGTGTCTAACATCATCATCATCGTCCTCGCGTTATCCCGGTTGGACACCGAATTCCGCTTACTGGCTTAACCAGATATGACAGAATATCAACTTTTCCACTGAGCGATTGCCGTCTGACGTCTGAAACCCAAAGGGATAGCGATATTCCATAGTTTAGACCAGTATCATTTCATTGTAGGGTACTGACTTCCTGTAACGACTCTCCGAGAAATCTCCGAAAGATCTCTCCGAGGCACGAGGCAAGCGATAATTAACCATTGAATATGCACATAACTTTGAAAAGTCAGTGGTGCGCGCCGTGGATTCGAACCCGAAACGCTCTGCAGAGCAGTCCGGTGGTATATCCACTAGGCTATCGCTGCCTCTTAGCAAACATATGAAAGCTTTTCTTTGTGCATACATGTGAGTGAGTGAGTGTATGTGTGCGCTGCGCATGTCCGTCTGCGTGCTTGTCTTCCTCTTCCTCTCTTTTAAAAGCAAAATTAATCAGGCATATCGACACATTCATACCGCCATCATGATTTAAAACAATTCACAAAAACAGAGAAGAATTTCCAGAAATTCGCGTACATGAAAATTCAAAGTAATTTTCACCGAATCGTTGTACAATAAGTCACACGTGAATGCAATTTTCCTGCTCAGTGGACGGACGTTTAGCTCTCAGTATGAATGATTCAACAGCTCGGCTCATCCGAATACGCTTCCTACTACTTGGAGAGTCGAAGATTGATGTATACAGCTATCGTACCTGTATTCTGTACCCTTTTGTTGTGCAGATCAGCTGTATGGTTGAGATTTATGCAAACTAGATGCAAGTTGGGGACAATTTTAAAAGATCGTTCCTTATTTTTTATATTAATGGACTGAATATTTTTTAAGTGCGTGAGTCTTAAAAATATTAAAGACATAAACACAAAAATATTACAGTGTTGTCTTGTGTATTAGATTGATTCGAACCCAAAGATTCAGGTCAGTACTAAACGATAAGACATCAGCTATAACCTCTAGCCCTCCGTACAGTCAAAAGCTAAAGTTATAATTACATAAAATTTCACTTGCGTCTCCGAAAACGGTTGGAAATAGATTTATTAACACTCGTAAATCATGAATAATGCCTAAGACTGAAGTTATAAAATAGCTGAAACCTAATGGTCGTAATATTGAACCGCCGTCAACGGTCAATAAATCTTAACCCTAAACCCTAACGGATCGACCAATTTAGTGCGTGTTAGAGTGAACAATCTGCACAATACCACAAGAGCGAAAGCTGTATTGACTGCCCGAAATACAAAAAAATAATTATTTTCTTTCTGGATATAGGTATACCTACCACGTATCTAGATTTGTTTTGAGTATTGGATATTCTAGCACTGTTGCAAGCAACATTATCGACCCCCCTGTGGGATCTCCACTTTGTCGTGGTGGCTCAGTAACCACGGTTAGGGCACCCATGGTGAAGCTTAGCGAGATCTCGGGATTGAACGCTCCGCGTGGGCTTCATCTCCATGAAGCCCGGCAGCCAGGAGCCAGAAGTCAGCAGGCCTCCGCCTGCGCAGGATGCGCCCAAAGGTGCGGGTGCGGAGGACAGTTATTTCTGTCCCTCGCAGTCGGGCGCGATCGCGGGAGGAGAGGCGTATCGCTGTGTCCCAAGCCATAACAAGACGGGGCCTGCCAACACCAAAGGCAGGGCCAATCCCGGGCGGGGTCACGGAAAAGTATGCTATCCGCTAATCGCGTGACCCCGCCACTCTACGGGACCCGCAGAGAGCTCTTAGAGAGCCTCCACACACCTGCTCCGCTAGTCCGAAGCCCGGTCGATCTCAATCAGGCATGTAAGTGAACTTAGCAGATCATTGTGAACAATAATCAATAATAAATCCGAGTTCTAATCGCCTGCAGCCGAGTTTTATAGTTCCTGATACTTTTCCGAAACAGTTCTGCCGTTTTTACCTTTAAAAAAAAAATACTAAATGATCTGTTAACTTCACGTAGCAGAGCATTAGCAGCAAATCAAAAACAAAAGTGAGCTTTTCCAACGTGTGAATGAGTTCTACAGTTTCTGATACTTTTCAGCAAAAGTTCTGGACCTATGTTCGAGTATAAGCATTACATACGAAAAAACAAAAAAAGATTTCGTAAATTTAAAATTTCAGACAAATCACGGAAGTTTGCATGCGATGCTGCACATTTCTCGACTAGAAACAAAATTCTGATTACAGTTATAATACGGATCAGGTAAGATCTAAAGAGTTCTAGCTTCCTAGATTTGTCTGAAATTTTAAACTGACGAAAATATTTTTTTTTAGATTTTTAGACATTATGACATGCTCTGCTGGCATTTTATTGTGAGTTCTCGCCTAGAATCGTATTTAAGATTACGAAATTTTCAAATTTCAGACAAATTTAGGAAGCCAGAACTCTTTAGTTCTTATAATATCCTAATTAAAACTATAATCTAGATTTCAATTCTAGTCGAGAACTCACTATAAAGTGCCAGCAGAGCATGTCACAAAGCATAAAAATCGAAAAATTAAAATTTCGACAATTTAAAATTTCAGGCAAGTCTAGGAAGCTAGAACTCTTTAGTTCTTAACAGATCCGTATCAGAACTATAATCAAGAATTCGATTCTTGGCGAGAACTCACAATAAAATGCCAGAGGAGCATGTCTCAAAGTCTAAAAAGTGAAAAATCCATTTTCATCAATTTAAATTTTCAGACAAATTTAGGAAGCTAAAACTCTTTAGTTCTTAACAGATCCGTATCAGAACTTTAATAAAGAACTCAATTCTAGTCGAGAACTCACAATAAGTTGCCAGCAGAGCATAATAATCGAAAATTTTAATTTTGGCGATTTCAAGTTTCAGACAAATCTCGGCAGCAAGAACTCTTTAGTCTGCCATTTTCAGGAATAACATAGTCGATGTCGCATTTTTCATTTGATAAATCAGTAAAAAATAATATATTATTGAGAGGAAATAAATAGCCCTCTTACAAAAAAAATATGTATTAGTTATAAATACATTCATGTGTTTATAAATAAGAAAATAAGAAGTGTCCGGCATATAATACTGATTAAAATGGCGTAAGCTGTTCTTGACCATACTTGGCCGGGTAATGATTATGAGAGTCTGTTTTCCCATGCGGAGGGAAGCCAGTCGTTCAACAGACGAGTTGGAAGGAGCACTGGGGCTGGATGGCTTGGATCCTGGTGTTACGAAGTTAAATATCTGATTCATCTGTGCTTGGTTCAGGTGGCATTGTGATCACAATGCCTACTTTATAAAGGAGATTGACCGGTTTTTGCCCAAGTGTGAGTTTACTTTTATTTGTTTCATTACATGAATAGATAATATTAAAAAAAATAAAAGAAAATCGTTCCAGGGTTATCTAAATAAATAAATCCTGGACATCTCACACCAATTATTTAGTCAGTATACATAAACATATAAATAAGTAAATAAGTATACATAAACAAGAATAAATAAATACATAAACAAAAATGTAAACAAGTAACAACAACTCTTATTTTATGACTTTTAGTGCTTTAAGTTAAAATATTTTGTTATTTTAAAACATTTACCAGGTTTACGTAAACAATTTTTTTTATAACTTATTTAAAGTTTTTGACTTTATGACATGCTCTGCTGGTACTTTTTTGAGAATTTTCGCCTAGAATCAAGTAACAGATTACAGGTCTAATACGGATCTGTTATAATGATTTCTAGCTTCCGAGGTTTGTTTAAAATTTTTAATCAACACAAATGTAATTTTTTGAATTTTTAGACATTGCGACATGCTCTGCTGGCACTTTATTGTGAGTTTTGACTTGATTAGAATTCTAAAATACAGTTCTGATACGGATCCGTTAAGAACTAAAGAGTTCGAGCCCCTGAGATTTGTATGACATTTTTAATTGAGGGAAATGCAATTTTTCGATTCTTAGACCTTGTGACGTGCTCTGCTGGCAATTTCTTGTGAGTTCTCGCCTAGAATCAAATTTCAGATTTTAGTTCTAATAAGGATCTGTTAAGAACTAAAGAGTTCCAGATTCCGAGATTTGTCTGAAATTTTTAATTGAGAAAAATTAAAATTTTAAATTTTGAAATCTTGTGACATGCTCTGCTGGCACTTTATTGTGAGTTCTCGACTGAAATCGAATGCGAGCTTATAGTCCTGATACGGATCTGTAAAGAACTAAAGAGTTCTAGCTTCCTAGATTTGATTCGGTTCTAGTCGAGAACTCACAACAAAGTGCCAGCAGCGTATGCAAACTTCCGTGATTTGTGTGAAATTTTAAATTTACGAATTTTTGTTATTTTTTTTTTTATTTCTCTTATGTAATGCTTATACTCGAACATGGGTCCAGAACTTTTGCTGAAAAGTATCTGGAACTGTAGAACTCATTCGCATGTAGGAAAAACTCACTTTTGTTTTTGATTTGCTGCTAATGCTCTGCTACGTGAAGTTAGCAGATCATTTAGTAATTTTTTTAAGGTAAAAACGGCAGAACTATTTCTAAAAAGTATCAGGAACTATAGAATATGCAACCGCATGCGATAAGAACTCGGATTTATTATTGATCTGCTGGACAATGATCTGCTAAGTTCACTGACATCACTCAGGTCCGGTTGGCGTCGGGTTGAGATGGCTCATAAGGAAAGTTTCCACCGTAGTGAAGCCGAGAAGAAGTCATTAAAACTATTGCAAAACCTATCAATTCCAGCATAGTTGTTGCTAAAGGTAATGGTACCCAGCCGCTTGTGCGTTTACGCTCTTAGACTACACGCAGTTCATAACAAAGAGACGGTGTTCTGAAGTCTGATGATTACCGGTTAAAATCAGATTACTATAATTCTTACCAAATTAAGATACTAATAATATAATAACTGCGAAATTATATTTGTTTGGGGTTTGTCTTTCCCGTAGCAACGGTGCGACTTATGGGATGATTACTATGACTAAAAATAGTTTGAACGGTAAAGGTGATATAGACTCGTCTTACCGTGATAAAACATGTTGCAATGTATAAAGTTTCATATTTAATGCCGTTTGAAATGTTAGTACCTACTTATAAAAAATAATGTTTAAGCATTTCGATAATACAGCGAATCTTACGAAGTTGTAAATACGAAATTTTACATCTAGATAAAGGTTTCAATTACTCAGTGACCGTATACTTCACCATTTACATATTATTCTCATTGTAAAAAGGTAAAGCAGGGCTCCATATTAGGCCCACTTCTTTTTATTATCTTTATAAATTACATAAATACATGCTTTCAAGATACAAACTTTCTTTTGTATGCTGATGACTTAAAAGTATATAAAAGTATCAAGAATATCAATGACTGTATCAGCTTTCAAAATGATCTTAATAGACTAACAGAGTATTGCAAACTTAATAAACTAAATCTAAATATTTCTAAATGTCACACTATAAGCTTTACCAAAAACAAAACCATTATAAATTACAATTACTCCTTGTGCGATAACGTTTTAACGCGGGTTACGAATGTAAAAGACCTAGGCATATTATTCGATGATAAACTACATATGGACCTCCATACTGAACACATAATAACAAAAGCATTTCAAATGTTTGGTTTTGTTATGCGGCTTGCCTCTGATTTTGTGCGACCTTCCACTTATCTTCTTTTATATTATACCCTTATTCGCTCACAGCTAGAATACGCTTGCTTGGTATGGGATCCTTTATATGATAAGTACAAACAGGTCATAGAGAAAGTACAAAAAAAGTTCCTACGTACAATGCAATACAAATGTCATCGTACCCGATCATCTTACGAACACCTATTAGATCAATACAACTTGCTTTCTCTTTAAAGACGGCGAGTGCTTCTTCAGATAATGACACTTTATGACTTAGTGCATAATAACCTAGACTGTATCGGTTTAAGCAGTGTTATAAAACTGGTAGTAGCCAGACTGGTTCAGCGCCGCGGGGTGCGCGATTACCCGCTCTTTGCTACAGACCCGTACCGAACGAATGCCGGTGCGCGCGCTCCACTCACACACCTTGCACACATATACAACATTTTTTTTCAAAATGTTGATATTTTTGCCTTACTAAGACACGTATTTAGAAAACAAATAATTGAAAAGTTAAAATTAATGATATGATATAGCTTGAGACATAACCAAACTCGAAATAAGATTAAAATCAAACAAATTAATTAGCAAGTAACTTGCAATATTGAAGTACCCAATTATGTTTGTTTGCAAATAATACTGATAGCTTATTTGTTTGTAGCACGTTTAGAACAGCAATGTTTAAAAGTAATCTGTGGAAAATGTCGCAGTTATTACGATAAGTAATTTACAAGAAAATGTACTACCTTAAGCATATATATTGTAATATCGTTTTTTCCCCAAATAAAGTAAAATAAAATAAAAAAAATAAACCTTCAAGCTAAATGGCTACAATTTGCATTTTATAAATTGTTTTTTTTTTGCTTGTAAACGATTTTTTACGAATCTTATATGTTTTCAATGCAGTAAGTTCGTGTCCACAAAACGAAAGATTTGTAATTTCTTTTTCCAGCAAATGATGTTCCTGAGAAGGTTCCATAATTTAATTATTTGGCATTTTCGAATATTTTTACTTCATGTATGAAATTATAGTTACTTCAAAACTCCAAAAAACTCTTTAAGCAATTGCTTTTTGAGATTTAGAATTGTCAAACAAACAGCTACCAAGAAGTAAAAAGGAAACCGGATAATTTAATTCATTCCAAATAGTCCTCAGACTAAAGACTACAAATGGCAATGTAGTACGTTCGTAAACATGTCCACCGATCAAACCACCGCGCCGTCACAAAGCACAACAATATTAATCATTTAATAAACCCCAATAAACTTTAAGCTGCTATATTATTTACTCATTGCTAGATTATCGTGTAATCTTACAGATAATCCCCGGCTGTTTTCGCCGTACTTTCAGATTTTAATCAAACCCAAATTTAATTAAAAATCTCGGAAACCTAAAAATACATAGGCCGGGAAAAAGCGGCCAAATGAAAACTATGTCGGTTAAAGCTCGACCCACCAAATTGTTGGCAAAAAACTGTGCTGCTAGTATTTTTATTGGAGCATTTGTATCGTGTATTCTTTTTTTATTGACTCGTCGTTAATTTCGTGTATATCATGCGAATAAAAATTTCAGTGGTCTTTCTGGTTCGAGTGACGTAATTGGAAACTAAAAAGATTTTCTCAGGTTCTTTAGCCTGATTTCTAGATTAAATAAAGGATGCTTCGGATAAATTATGGGTTTATCTGAAGGTTATATGTGTAAATTTTCTTAAAAGGCAACGACAGTCTATTTTCTAGACTGACAGACTGACATTACTGACTTTGCGAAGTTAGGTGTGTATTAAATTGTAAAGTGTCACTTGCTAAACAGCTTTTTTTATGGAATAGGGGGCAAACGAGCAGACGGATCGCCTGATGTTAAGCGATTATCGCCGCCCATGGACACCCGCAACACCAGAGGAGTCACAAGTGCGTTCCCGGCCTTTTAAAAAGGAATACGTTCTTTTCTTTTCTTTTTCTTTTCTTTATTCGTTCGGAAAAACCAATACGACCTTTAAACCTTCAACAATAAAATGTCGTGAGGAAACCAGCAGTCTTGAGAGTTATCCATTGTGTTCTCGAAATCCACATTTAGTCTACAAATGCGCACTTTGTCAGTGTGATGGACTTTGGTCTCATCATCATTGTCTAGAGTTACCGTAGGCAGGTAGGAAATTGTTCAGAGGTGCGCAATGGAAGTCTGTAATGCATCCACCTGACCACGGTAAGGCAAGGACCTAAACACAATGCACTGTATTGCACAGTGAATCACAACTAATAAATAAGGGTTACTTACCAATGATCTCTTGGCGTTGCTCTTGAGTGGACCTATAAGATTAACTCATAATTTTGGCCAAAATAACAATAGAATTGTTATAAATACCACAGGATCCAGTTCGGCGTAGTCCTACTATTCGGGCAACAATCAGGAATTCACCCACGTGTTTTACAATGTACATTAAGATACTATTTTTATCACAATTAAACCGGTGCCAGTTATTGATCAAGGAAGCGGCAATCAAAACGGGTTCCAAATACAATTATACAAGATCAAACGCGCTCATCAAAACGGAATCTTCCAGAACCTTTTTTTCACTGACCGCGGGAAACGACGATGAACCAAAGTGAGTGAATGACAGTTCAGTGTGACCATAGTCAGAAATTTTCAATAGACTAAACTAAACGTTACTAAATCGATATAATCGACTTGACCTATCACAAATAATATTTCTATTTCAAACATCCACCCGCCCCGGACCAGCCTACCGGTTCGCTAATCAGTTGGTAGACGTGACAATGTTGCAACCGCTCTCCTCAGAATCGAACCGTCCACCAAGACCTCAGCAAATCGGGGAACTCCATCAGCCCCAGTTACCAAACGAAGAATGCGTCCCCTGCGCCATCTAAGTGGCGGAAGGTTAGCCTCCTTGATCAACACGAGGTCACCAATCTTGGGTGGATCGGTCTTGTCGGTCCACTTAACGCGTTGCTGGAGTATGTGCAAATATTCCAAATTCCAGCGTTTCCAAAAGCTCTGAGTAATCTGGCGTACCAATTCAAAACGCGAGAGACGACCAGGTCTCGTATCAATATAGGGGTACTCAGGCAAGGCGACAAGTGGGCGACCAATCAAAAAATGGCCCGGCGTAAGGACCTCCAAATCATTCGGATCTGAGGAGATCGGGCACAATGGCCGAGAGTTCAAAACGGCCTCAATCTTACAAAACACAGTTGCGAGTTCCTAAAATGTAAGGATAGATTCATCGATTGTCCTGCGCAGGTGTGTTTTGGCCGATTTTACAGCGGCCTCAAAAATACCACCCCAGAGTGGACAATTTGGGGGGGAAAACAATCAACTTATCCCACGTCGGGCAAGCCTATCACCTATATCAGCCTTGTTGGTTTCAAGGAAATTAAAAACGTCATTCAAATAATTATAAGTGCCCTTGAAGTTAGTGCCGTAGTCAGAACGGATCAAGGAAGGCAGCCCTCTGCGGGATACAAATCTGTCAAATGTGGCTACAAACGCCTCGGTCGTAAGCGGGGAGACCAGTTCTAAATGTACGGCTTTTGTGGAAAGACAAACAAAAACACGCAAGTAGGCCTTAACAGTCTTGCTGTTTCGAAGCGTCGACGTTTTCACCAAAAAGGAACCAGCGAAGTCTGTGCCAACACAGTCAAACGTCCTGCTCTCAGTTACGCGATCTGCCGGTAAGTCTCCCATCAAGGGCTGCATGGTAGAAGCCTTGAGCTTATAGCAAGGGATGCAGCGAAAGACCACACTCCGAATAATTCTTCGGGCAGACAAAATCCAAAACTCGCGTTGCAAAATGGCCAAGAGCGCATTACAAATAGTATGCGAATTTTTAAGGTGACGGTCAGTTACCAACAAGCGTACCAAATGACCGTCCTTAGGTAACAAAAAGGGGTGACGTGCTCCGTAAGGGAGGTTGGCGTTCTTGAGACGCCCTCCAACGCGCAAGAGACCCGTATCGTCCAAAAAGGGGTTCAATTTAGATACAGCTCCCGATAGTTTCGATCTCCCTGATTTAAGGATAGCAATCTCCTTCTCAAAATGCGCCAATTGCACGGAACAAACCCAAAAGGTGAGGGACTCCTGTCGTTCCTGTGGTGAAAGAAAGGGTGTCAGTCGTTTCTGTTGTGGGTGCCTAAAGTTAAAGACAAAACGCTTTATCCAAGCAGTAACACCTAACAACTTGTCAAGGGAGCTGTAGCGATTCAGCAAGAAATCGGGGTCGAAGGCGCATTCCACCTTCTCAAGAGCGAGTATTCGTAGACCCGGCAAATTAGAAGTATTCAAAACTGGCGTTCGAGGCCAATCAATTTCTGGTCGACTCAACCATTCCGGACCCCACCACAGCGAATGACCTATCAAACTAGGCGTCAAGCATCCGCGCGAGGCACAATCAGCGGGGTTGAGCTCACCAGGCACGTGTCTCCAAACAAGCTTGACTTCAGATTTCTGTATTTGGGAAACGCGATTAGCGACAAATACCTCCAAGGTGTGGACAGAAGCCTTCAACCAACAAAGAACAATTTGGCTGTCTGTCCAGGCGCAGGTCCCATTAATACAAATGCTTTTACCCAAAGTACTAGACACGTGGTTCAATAAGCGTACAAGTAGGGCTGCTCCCTAGAGCTCCAATTTTGGGATGGTCAGAGATGTCCGAAGGGGTGCAACCTTGCTCTTCGCCATGATCAAGGAAACCCTCACCTGACCTGAGGCACTTACTGTGCGCAAGTACACCACGGCCGCGTGATCACTTTCAGAGGCATCACAAAACCCGTGAAGGGTGGCCTTGTACTTCCCGGGAGGAAGGATGGGACGAGGCAAGGAGATCTCGTTGACGGTAGGAAGTGAGGATACAAAAGAGGTCCATTCCTTAACAAGAGTACCTGTAGAGTGTAGAGGTTCGTCCCAGGTCAACCCTGCTGTCCAAAGCTTCTGCAAGAAGCATTTTGCCCAAAATATAACAGGACAGATCCAACCGTTTAGATCAAAGGTTCTGGCGACAGTAGCGACAGTAGACAACACGAGACGTTTAGTCCAAGAACAAGGCAATTTCAGGTCTACGCTATACGTAAAGATGTCTTGGACTGGTCTGTACTGGACTCCGAGAACAGCCATCATGGCGGGGTTGTCAAAAAATCTCAAACAGATGTGGATCTTGCTGATAATCCTCTGGCAAGCCTTCCAAGAGCGCTGGTGAGTTGGAAATCCATTTGCGCAACTCATAACCAGCGGAGGCCAAAATACCTATCAATTCGTCCCGCAGGAGGATCGCCTCGTCCGCTGTGGAGGCGCCCGAGTAAATGTCATCGACGTAAATATCGTCTTTCAAGATGGCGGAGGCTCGTGGGAAACGTAAGCCTTCTCGGTCTGCGAGCTCCCAAAGAGAAAGTATTGCCAAATAGGGGCTTGACCTTAACCCGTACGTATTAGTATTGAGCTCGTAGACGACCATGGGATCGCGAGGAGACTCTCTCCAAAGGATCAGCTGGCAGCGACGGTCATCAGGGTGGATAATCGTCTGCCTGAACATCATTTTTATATTGGCTACAAAGACAACCTGATGTCGTCGGAAGCTGGTGATGACGTCACAAAGGTCCTTGACCAACTTGGGACCAGAATGCAAGCACTGGTTCAAGGATACGCCTGTTGAAGTCTGCGCAGAACCATCAAACATTGTGCACAGCTTGCCAGTCGATGGCTTCAATACCGCATGATGCGGGAGATAGTAATGCTCCACCGAACGCCAATCCAAATTTGACACGGACATGTGTCCCAACTGTTCATATTCTCTCATGAACTCAATGTACTTCTGTCTGAGCTCCGGATCACGACCTATGCGAAGCTCCATAGCCAACAATCTCTTTTCGGCTAAAGGTCGTGACTCACCAAGCGGAGGCCGAACAGACAGGAAGGGTAGCCTCGTAATAATCCGACCAGAACGGAGTCGACCAGTGTTGTTCTGGAAGAACAGCTCGCACTCCTCATGTTCTGGTTTCAAACGGGCAACTTGAGGGGGCTCCTCTACCTCCCAAAACCTCTGAACAGCGTCAGAGAGAGCAGAGCCTACAGCCAACAAATTATCAAGTTCGGGTGGAAGGGGTTCCCTAGGTACAGGTCCCATCAAAGCAAATCCAAATATGGTCGGGATGGCAGTCAAACCATTTGGCACCAAGACCCGTTTCCCACCAATCAAAATTCCACCGAGGACACCAGAGCCAATCAACAAGTCGATTTGTCCCGGTGTGTCAAATTTGGGGTCTGCCAGTTCCAATCCCGAAGTCAAATTCACCACAGCAGCAGGTAGCTGCTTCTGTGGATGCATACCCAAAATATTCTTCAGCACAATAGCCGAGGTTTTAATCCTCGGGTGTGAAGATTCAACAGGGCCAAACAAAACCTTAACTTGCCCTTCAACATTAGAAGCTACGTCACCTATACAATTTGGAAAAGAGCCCATATTTAATTTAACCTGCCCTACCAAATAAGTGGAAACAATGCAACCTTGTGAACCTGTGTCCAATATAGCACGGACAACAACAGAGGTCCCCGTGGGTCCCCAGACCCTAACAGCAACCGTTGGCAGGATAACGGTCTCAATGGGGGAGGTTGGCGTTATAGGGCAGGGGTCAATGACCTATTGTTGCCTGGGCGGCGACCGTTGGCCAGGACCAGGCAAGTCAAAACGAGGGTGCGGCTTGAAGTCCTCAAAGGCGCGATGACTCGATCCGCGCGCCATCTGTGGGGGGTCATAGTGACGCACCCGCCCAAAACGAGGTGGGCGCAAGTCAAGGCGGGGACGCTCCGCCAAAGGAGGGGAATACCTGGGGCAGCAGTCATGGCGCTGGTGACGTTGAACGGTCGCACATTCAGGTGCGCGAGAGAGAGGAGGCGTGCGCACGCTACGGTTCTCCAAGTGGGGTGAGCGGCGATCAATTGAGCGAGGCGACTCTCGGCTACGCGCCGGTGAGCCTCAGCTGCCACCTTCAAAACACCCGCCCGTGCGCGGCGTCGGCTGGTTGGACAAGCGGCCTACCTCTCTGGCATTCATGCAGAGAATGTCCAAATGCTGTCCTCCACAGTGAGGACATGGGCGAGAGATTGGCTGTCTCGCTGGTAGTGGGACCCCAAGCAAGAGAAGCGGGCATTCGCGATGCGCCTACGAGAGGCGACATGCAGGTCCAAGAATGCCCTACAACTGGCCGTTCTGTGCCCCGTGACCTTGCAGTAAGAGCACTCCGCTGGGCTCTGCGTGACTGCAAAGCGAGGAGGGCGCCGGTCAACATTGGCTCGGGTGTGAACGCGAGCCTGCTCCTTGACCTTGGGCGGCTGCGACTTAGCCGGCGTGTCACCACCGGAGTTATCCAAGACCCGGCACTCATCCTCGAGAAACTTCTCCAAGCCTGCAAAGGGAGGCAGATGAGTCGAGCTATCCCCACCAAAGCGCTGTTCAAAACGCGACCTCAGGTCGGCAGGCAGCTTTTTGAGCACAATGTGCACCAATAGATAGGACCATTGGTCCACGGGCAGGTCCAAGCACTTAAATGCGTTAATTGCCACCAGTTTGTGTTACCTAACAATATTATCTATATATTATAACAAAACAAAGGTTTATCAAAAGTTTGGTTGTTATAAGTAATGTTTCAAACTTAATAATATATAATTATGAGATAAACAACATTTACAAAATTTATTGATACATACAGCTGTTATGTATCCAAACAAACTGACTTGTTAATGCTAGCAACAACAAATTATTGCTAGATTTCAACAATACAAGTCAAACAATTACTGATTGAGGATATGTATGACATGTGTTTCAAGTTATGCAGGTCAACCAATACAAATAAATATGATGTATTTTAAACAACACTAACCTGGGAACACCACAACAACGTTAACAATGAATATATAGCTCAGATACAAGCTTATACAATACCAATCTGAGTATAGGTACAATCAACGGCACTCTACTTCAACTACAGCACTGCTTACCAAAAATTATGTCTAGAGTTACCGTAGGCAGGTAGGAAATTGTTCAGAGGTGCGCAGTGGAAGTCTGTAATGTTCGGGCCACACTACCGGGATATGCCAATAATTATTGCCATAATTTCAACAACGCCTAGGTGTAACCGCGATTTATGGCCATAATTTTACAATGCCAATCAATATGGCATATGCCGGTAGGCAATAGCTCCGGCGGCAGTCTTTTTTCGCACATCAAAGAAGATTACCGCGGTAATTAATGCGTTTGTGGCCACACTACCGTTTGTTCAGTGTGCAACACGAGTTCGACGACGACGCACGTTTATCTACTACTCGTACACTACCGATATGGAGTGGTCAAATGAAAAAGCGCTCGAATTTTTGGAATTATTCCAATCCGAACCGTCTCTTTGGGATACCCGATAGAAAGCAAAAAAATTAAAAGATTCATGTTAAAATAATTGGCACTCATAAAATACCAAACAGCTGCAGCTTCATCCGCCATCTTGAAAAATGATATTTTTACCGCCTAGTTTATTGGCATATCCCAGTAAACTCTAGTGTAACCACACGACTTCACGCAGTAATTTAACGGTAATTTATTGCCATAATTATGGCGGTAACAGCCCGGTAGACGGTAAGGTAGTGTGGCCCGAGCATAATGCATCCACCTGACCACGGTAAGGCAAGGACCTAAACACAATGCACTGCGTTGCACAGTGAATCACAACTAATAAATAAGGGTTACTTACCAATGATCTCCTGGCGTTGCTCTTGAGTGGACCTATAAGATTAACTCATAATTTTGGCCAAAATAACAAGAGAATCGTTATAAATACCACAGGATCCAGTTCGGCGTAGTCCTACTCCTCGGGCACCAATCAGGAATAATTCACCCACGTGTTTTACAATGTTCATTAAGATACTATTTTTATCACAATTAAACCGGTGCCAGTTATTGATCAAGGAAGCGGCAATCAAAACGGGTTCCAAATACAATTATACAAGATCAAACGCGCTCATCAAAACGGAATCTTCCAGAACCTTTTTTTCACTGACCGCGGGAAACGAAGATGAACCAAAGTGAGTGAATGACAGTTCAGTGTGACCATAGTCAGAAATTTTCAATAGACTAAACTAAACGTTACTAAATCGATATAATCGACTTGACCTATCACAAATAATATTTCTATTTCAAACAATCATCATCAGGCCTCTCCTTTGAAAGTAGGAATTGGCCTACTATATCATGCTGGCCAAACGGGTTGGTATAGGCTTTGTATCAAGTTTTCCTTCTCTTACAGTGCTGTTCTCTGCATAATATGCTCTCCCTCTGTCGGCTCTTACGACAACCATGGGATGATATGGGGTGGTGACAATCCGTATTCTTAATCCGTCACAACACGGAAAAGGGTCTACAAGATAGATATTGATAATATCATCTCACAGAGAATGTTAAATATATAAAAGCAGTATTTGTCATCTCATTGATGAGGTGTCTTATTGGTTCTTCTTATCGTATGTACGAGCTTAACATTGGCATATTACGCGAACACACACAAACACACACACACACACACACACACACACACACACACACACACACAAATACTTTTTACATGAGCTTAAACACTTCTACACTCAAGCGCAATTTAAACAAATATGTAAAAACAATTAATTGCAGTGACCAACTTCAATTCTGTCTTTATTTAATATTTTTATTTTATTTGACATGCAAAATTGAAATGAATAATTTTCAATTCCTTTTCTGTATTTTGTTTATTATATTTTGAATTTGGTATTATAAATTGACATGTAAATTTAATTTATTAATTTCAATGTTTTTTATAACTTTCAAATTTAATTCAAAAATTTGTAATGTTTAACACTTAGGGACTCGCTATAGGGTCCAATGAACCCAGACCTTCATAATTTCTTCCATAACATCAAAACTTTTACGTTTGTGACGTTGCCGCTCTAAGTACCTTTCAACGTTAGAGTAGCACGGCAGACAGAATTCTTAGTTGTTAGTTGGCGCGCTGCGTGTGAATGCAACGGACGTGAAAGGTGTGTATGGGTCCACTAGACCCCGTAGCGAGTAAATTATTTTTTAGTTTCGAAGCTGTTTTTTGTTTGTTCAACGATGATTGATCTATTTGTCCTTAGTAGCTTACTTATAGTAGTATAAAAATAATAAAAAGATTTGCTTAAAATAAATAATAACAGAAATTCAGAAGTTAGTCTGAATCTTATGATAAAAAGTAGCATGATTCCTTGTATTTTTGTAAACAAAATAGGATTAAGAAAAACAATAAATATAAGTATTTCATTAATCTAACTTTCTTTATTTACACGTAAACCTACGTACAAAAGTAAACGTTCACTTTTATTAAGTAGTTTTGAAATAAACAATGAATATTAAACTGGGTCCTGTGAACCCCATATACGTTACAAATTAGGGCGCGAGTCCTTAAGTGTTAAAACTTAATTGTGCATTTTTTTTTAACTATAGTGATATGGTCATGGTACCCAAGATACAGGCCTAGCCTAGTTTGGGATCAGTGAAACATCTGTATAACGTTTGTAATTATTTTGGGTAAAAACGCATTAAACGCATTATTATTTGAATTTTTTCCTAGTGACTCAGTACCTAATAATAACCATAAAGTGTTGGTGAACCGATATAAATAGTACAATAAAAGTTATATCTCTTCAAAAATTCTACATAAAAGTGCAGTGTTTACAAACAAAAAGTAACAATAAACTACAATTTAACATTAATCATAACAATAAAGACAACAACAAACAGATTTTATACCAGATGATATCAATAAAGTGTTTAAAAAGCTACGCTAAAAGTAAATCTCAAGAAGTGAAAAAGTGATCCGTTAATTTTATTTGAACGTCGTTGACCACGAATAAATTGACCAATCACAACAACTCTCATACTGAGTAAGCACACCTACAAAGCAAAGATCAATTTCATCACCATCCATAACAGGCGCCGTGGCGCGTTGAATGCTATAACGTGTTCGGAAGAGCTGGGTATCAAATCCCAGTGAACTGCAAAAACACTTTTTGAGTATTATCAGATCTATTTAAAGCAAACTTAAAAAAGTGAACTTCAATCTAACAAAATAAAAGAGTAAAATTATTAGAAACCAACAAAAACAAGAAAATATTCCTGCTTTGAAATATTAGCTCTAGCAAATCTTCAATAGAGGGCGCTGTAGTATAAAATGGATACAGAAAACATTACCTATCGTAGACGTCACAGAACAAGTTCATTGAATAACCTTGCTCACACTTCAATTGACAACACCATGTTTGATAGCACAATGTTGAGTATACCCGACAGTCTGCACAACAACAGCTGTTTACTAAATGACCTAATTGAGCAGGTTAAAACACTTAAGAGTCAACTGCAGAGCGCACATCAAGAAATAGAAAACCTAAACTGCGAAAATTTTCGTCTTAAATCAGACCTGCAGAACATTCTGAAATCAAACAACGCGTACAAAAAAATGTGTTCAACGCCCGAGAGGAGAAGTATGACGCCTGGATCAGCGCGTGGGAGCAAAAAACGGACAAACAAAAATATATGTAGTTTTATAAATCACGACCAATCGCAACCCAGTGAGAATGTCACTCAACGTGCGACTATGCTGCTTGACAAAGAGACTCAAACCCACCACTCACAAGAAGACACATTAGAAATTGCATCGTCATCTAAATGCCATATAGATCATTGCATGAAACCTATAAATAATGTAACAACACCGAAACGAAAGAACAAACTTATTATTTAAAAAAATCAAATGCCCAAAGGATCACTGTCTATGGTGGATAGCGCGTTCTCGTCTCATTTTGATTTTTTGCCAATATGTAATTCCAAATGGTACTGTAAAGGAACTCCTGTGTAATATTGAAATCAAACTGAAAGACTTGAACGACTATTGCATTATCTTTATTGGTGAAAACGACATTAAGAGTGAAACAAGCTACTCGTATATAAACACTATTAACTTGATAAAAAAGTCCCTACAAAATGTGACTCACACAAATAAAATCATTTGCTTACCGACATATATCACAGGAGCCCCTATATATAATTATAAAGTAGAAATGTTTAATAATCTTCTTAACCTTGACATTCAAAACTCTGACTATGCATTCTTGTATGACAGCAATTTTTATCTAACACTGGACATGTTTTCTCAGACTACTGGTAAAATTAATAAATACGGTATGAAAAGTATATATGACCATATTATGAGTAATATCTTAATAGATTATTTTTTAATTAATACAAATGATATGAAAGGACAAGACATTATATATAATAATAACAGTATTCATGGACAAAAAAGGGTTCTCAATCTAATGAAAATGTAACCAACAATCAGTTTTTTCTTTGAATCATATTTAAATATACTTCATCAAAATATAGCAGGATTATTGAGCAAATCTGATACCCTTTGTGTACATTTGGAAGAATTAAAAGGCAATAATAAAACTGTAGATATTGTATGTATAACAGAACATTTTATGATAGCCGGTCATGAATTGCATTTAAGTTTACCTAATTACATTTTGGCCTCGCTATTGCCGTAAAAATAGTAAAAGAGGAGGCACATGCATCTTATTGAAAAAACAATATAAGTACAGAGAAATCTTAGATATTAGGAAATTCTGTATTGATAATATATTCGAATGCTGTGTTGTTGCAAAATAATGTAACTTTAGATTTTAAATGCCTACTGTTAAATCGTAATTTAAAATTAGCAGTACACCAACCGACCAGACTAGCTAGTCAATCATGCATCGATAATTTTGCGCATAATTTTAAAAATAATGTTCCAACTGAAATTTTTGATTTGGGTCTATCTGACCACACTGCTCAATTAATAACAGTTCCCGTAAAGAGAATACCTACAATAAACTATTGGCGAACCAAGAAACGCGATTACAGTATGGAAAATATAAAAAAATTCAAAACATGTATTGAAAGTCTATCATTCTCATCTATTTATGACACTGAAGATCCAAACCTAGCTTATCGTAATTTTATAACAGATTTTAAGTTATTTTATGACTTATGCTTTCCAGTAATACAATTTCTTATTAAAGTTAACAGTAAACCAAAATGGGTATCGCGAGGTATCATGACATGTAGTAGAAGGAAGAGAGATTTACTCTGGTCATATAGATTAAACCCTACAAAAGAAAATAAATTAAAATACTATAAATACTGTAAAATATTTAAAAAATGCATAGGACAAACAAAAAGGGCACAAAACAACTATAAAATAAAAACTTCAAAAAATAAATGTAAAACAACATGGCAAATTATAAATAAAACAAGACTAAATATACCGAAGGATAGAATCTCTAGAATAAAAAACATAAACAATAATTACATCAATGATCCCACAGAAATAGCAAATGAGTTTAACAATTATTTTGTCGACAGAATCAGTCCTTTACCTGGTGCTGGAATAAAAGTTACCTCCTTAATTAATAATCAGCTTAACTCCATGTTTCTCGCACCTAGTTCACCCAATACAATAAGTAAAATTATTAAATCCCTAAAAAATACCAACAGCGTGGGACACGAATGTATTTCGACGAAAATAATAAAAATGGTCAACGAAAATATATGTCACCACCTGAGTCATATTATTAATTTATGTATATCAACAGATACATTTCCTGAAGATCTTAAATTGTCAATCATAAAACCTTTATACAAAAAAGACGACAAAGAATTATTAGTCAATTATCGACCCATTGCTTTATTACCAATATTTTCAAAAGTTTTTGAAAAATATTTATATAATTAAATAAATTCCTATTTAGAAAAAAACAATATCCTTTGCAATGAACAAAAAGGTTTTCGCCAAAATAGGACTATAAACATGGCTATCTATGAGTTCATTAAAAATATTATATGCCATGTTGACAAAAGAACTCCAATTTGCGCTATTTTCTGTGACATTTCTCAAGCATTCGACTTTGTGGATCATAACATACTGATCGACAAACTTAACGCATATGGCTTTAGAGGCAATATTCTGAACCTAATTAGATCTTATCTTACAAATCGACGACAAGTAACCCAAATGACTAGAGTAAATATTAAAACCAAAACTGAAGAAATATATACCTCCTCTAAACGCTATTTATCATATTCTGTGCCACAAGGTAGTGTATTGGGACCTTTTTTGTTCATAATATACATTAATGATCTACCAAAAGCCACACTTCAACCAGTTACATTATTTGCAGATGACAGTACAGTAACAATTGCATGTAAGGACATAAATCAGTATAAACTTGACATAAATCACTCTTTGACATCGATAATTTCATGGCTGACCAATAATAACTTAAAAACAAACTTATCAAAAACAAATATTATGCATTTTGGACAAAAACAAATAATCCCCTAAATATTAATTTGAATGTTAATAATTATAATATTGTTACGAATTGAAAATAACGCCATCTATCCGTGAATGGGAGAACTACATGAGATTAGATGTATCGGGTTTAAGGCTGTTTCATCTATCCTCTAATAGATGGCGTAGGTGTAAATAGAACATTTACGCAATTCTAGAAACACCTTACACGTTTCCAGAAATATCGTGAGTCGTCTCGAAAAGCCTAGTGATGTTATCCGGCCAGTATAAATAGAGCGGGAGCGAACGGACCGGACAGTAACAATTGAATACGGAAAGCGATCAACATCAAGCGAAGGAAGTAATTCGGAAGTGTTTAGTGGTGTTTTATTAGTGTTGTTCTAGTGGTGTGAATAGTGTGTTACTAGTGAAGTGAAAATTAAGTGTGTGTATCTCGTGTTATACTTAGTGTTTGTGTAGTAAATAAAGTTCAGTTTTCTGGCATAGTGAGTTATAATTTATCGTCGAACCCCAGCTCGTAACAAATTGGTGTCAGAAGAAAGGGATAAATTATGCCGGTTATGCCGAAAGAAGAAACTGAAGGAGTGCGCACCAGGAACCAGCGCCAGCAAGACCTGGACCAGAGACGCTTCGGAGACGTTCCTTCTCCATCGTCTGGTGGATCAGGTGACTCCGCGGCTGCAGTGGAGCCTGCAAGCGCACACTCCATGGCGGTGCCCGACATCGCGGCTCTGATGGCGTTCATGCAGGAGCAGGCGCGCCGCCTGGAGGAACAGCTTCAGCGCGACAAGGAGGAGCAGGCTCGCCGTCAAGAGGAGCACGCGCGCCGTCAGGAGGAGCATGCGCGCCGCCTGGAGGAACAGCTTCAGCGCGACAAGGAGGAGCAGGCTCGCCGTCAAGAGGAGCACGCGCGCCGCCTAGAACAACAGCTCCAGCGTGACAAGGAGGAGCACGCGCGCCGCCTAGAAGAGCAGGTGGTGCTTATGAAGGACCTCAGCGCCGCTGTAGGGAAGGACTTGAAGGCGGTCAAGGAGGAACTTCAGCAGCATGAGGCCCGTATCAGCGACATAGAGAAGCGTGTACACGACCACCACGAGACCTGTGTTGCTGAAGTGGAGAAGAAGTTGCGTGGGCTCGAAGTGACACCAGCGGCTGTAGCGCCCTCACCTCGTGGATTTAAGGTTCCACCATTTGATGGCTCGTCATCATGGTCTGCATACAAGATCCAGTTCGAGGCTGTGATGCGATCGAATGGGTGGACCAAAGAACAAGCCTTAACCGCCCTAACCTTGGGCCTTCGCGACCGGGCCTTGACAGTGTTGGAGGCACTCGGGCAAGACGTCACCTACGAAAAGCTCCTGGAGGCGCTGGAGGCGAGATACGGTGACGCGCACCTTGAACACGTTTATCGTGCTCAGCTGAAGGACAGGACACAACGCAACGGAGAAACTCTGCAGCAGTGGGCTCTAGAGGTGGAAAAGCTGGTCAGGAAGGCATACCAGTCGTCTCCTGCGCTTATTGACGGGAACCTCGTACAGGCGTTTACGGATGGGATCCGGGACCTGGAGGTAAGAGCAGCAGTGAGGCTTGGGCACTTCAAGGACCTCAAGGACGCCTTAGCCCACGCTCTGGAGGTGGAAGCAGTGCGACGCGACGACCGAGGTCACCGCATCAGGGAAGTCTTGTCATCACCTCGGTGCTACAACTGCGGAGAAAGAGGCCATATCCGTTTGAGCTGCCCAAAGCGTAGGCAGCCTGGTGACACCCTGTCTCCACCAAAGGGGTCGCCTGATGTGCCTGCCAGGCAGCGAGAGCAGGGAAACGAGTAGAAGCCAGGACTGCGGGGCGGGTGCTGGCTGGTAATGGAAGAGCCCCAAGTATCTCGATCTCGCAATCATGCGACGGGAACAGCCTGATCATCGAAGGCGAAATTAACAGAACACCATGCAAGCTGACATTGGACACGGGTGCTTCTCGGACAGTCGTCGGTTTCCATCTGGCAAGACGGGTTCTTCGGGGCTGCTTCAGGAACAATAAATGTGTGAATCTGAGAACAGCTACCGGTCAGCACATAACCGTCCGAGGTGAAATGGAGGTGGATCTGAAGCTAGGCAACAAAATTTACCGTCACAAAGTCATCGTGGCCGATATAGTGGACGACTGCATCTTGGGCCTGGACTTCATGCGGAAGTATCGCTGCGAGATCGATGTTAGCCAGGGAGTGTTGAAGTGTGGCTCGGAAGAAGTCTTCATGGAAGGTGCAACTTCAGGAAAAGTGTACTGCCTGAAGAATGTCATTCTTCACCCGCGGTCGGAAACTGTTGTACCAGTTTGTTTATCAGGAAATTCTGGTCGAGGGAACCGCTGCGTACTAATCGAAGGTCTAGAGAAAGAGGCCTCCTGGAAGATTGCACGAACCTTGGTAAGGGGTACAAAAGTTTCATCAGTACGCGCACTGAATGCAAGTGACAAAGAAGTGTCGCTCAAGAAAGGGACGGAATTGGGCACCTATGAAGGAGCGGCTTGGATGCGTAGATGTCAAGAGCAACCTACCAGCGCCAAGGTTCAGGGTGCACGATTCGACGTGTCTACTCTTTTAGAGGACTGCGAAAGTACCCTGTCGGAGGAAGAGAAGACCGAGGCTCAGAAGATGTTGAACCGGTTCGCGGATATTTTCTCGACCAGTGATGCCGACATAGGGAAGACAGCACTAGTCCAGCACAAAATAAACACGGGAAGTGAAGCACCGATTCGCCAGCGACCAAGACGTGTGCCAGTAGCACGGGAACGTGAAGTGGAAGCTATGATCGACGGTATGGTGAACGAAGGCGTAATCGAGCCTTCGTCCAGCCCGTGGTGCTCTCCGGTTGTCCTAGTTAAGAAGAAGGATGGCAGCATGCGCTTCTGTGTAGACTACCGCCGATTGAATGACATCACGAAGAAGGACAGCTACCCGCTGCCAAGGATCGATGACACACTGGATACGCTGACGGGGATGAAGTGGTTTTCTACCTTAGACCTAAAAAGTGGCTACTGGCAGGTGGAAATAGATCCTCGAGACAAAGAGAAGACGGCATTCTCCACAGGCAAAGGACTGTGGCAATTTAACGTCATGCCCTTTGGATTGTGCAACGCTCCGGCTACTTTTGAGAGACTGATGGAGCGAGTGCTTATGGGACTGATTGGAGACGCCTGCTTGGTCTACCTGGATGACATCATCATCGTGGGGTGCACCTTCCAGGATCACCTTCGAAACTTGGAGCAAGTGCTGTCAAAAATACGAGGTGCTAATTTGAAGCTGAGTCCGAAGAAATGCGCGTTATTCAGACGGCAAGTGAACTTTCTAGGACATGTGGTCTCGGAGAACGGTATTCAAACTGACCCGGATAAGATCATTGCCGTGAAGGAGTGGCCAGTTCCAGAGAACAAAACGCAGGTCAGAGCATTCCTCGGATTATGCTCCTACTATCGACGGTTTGTGAAGAACTTTGCTGACATTGCTCGACCTCTTCATAAGCTCACCGAAGACAGAGTGCAGTTCTGTTGGAATGAGAGCTGTGACGTTGCATTCCAGAAGCTTAAGGAACATCTGTGTACTGCACCTATTCTAGGCTACCCTGACAATGAGCATGAATTCATAGTTGACACAGATGCCAGTAACACCGGAATTGGCGGCGTGCTGTCACAGAAGAAGGGTGATCAAGAAGTTGTTATAGCATACTTCAGCAAGACCTTATCCAAACCCGAAAGAAACTACTGCGTCACCAGGCGGGAACTCTTGGCTGTAGTAAAGACGTTGCAGCATTTCAACAAATACTTGTTGGGCCGTAAATTCCACCTGCGAACCGACCATGCAGCGCTGAAATGGCTACTTCAATTTAAGGACCCAGAAGGACAAGTAGCTAGATGGATTGAACTACTGCAAGAGTTTGATTTTGTAATACAACATCGCAGCGGCAAGTCCCATGGTAACGCAGATGCCCTATCGCGTAGGCCGTGTCCCGACCAGTGCAAGCACTGTAGCCGACAGGAAGCAAAGCAGGCAGCGCTAGTGAGGATGCTAAAGACGGATCTAAGCGACGAATGGAGAGAAGCTTTGCAGAGTGCTCAGCGAGATGACAAGGATGTACAGCCGATTCTTGAATGGAAGAAATCAGATGCGCCTAGGCCCAAATGGAGTGATATCGCAGCAATGAGCCCCATCACCAAGAGTTATTGGGCACAGTGGGAAAGCTTGGTCGTCCAGGATGGAGTTCTGTGCCGCAAATGGGAAAACGCTCGCGGTAACCAGTGCCATTTGCAAATGGTAGTGCCCAAAACTAAGGTGCCGGAAGTCTTGCAGCTCTATCACAATGGTGCTTCGGGAGGTCACATGGGAGTTAAGAAGACCCTTACTAAGATCCGGGAGCGGTTTTATTGGCTCCACTGTCGAGATGACGTCGAGGATTGGTGCCGCAAATGCACAAGTTGTGCGGCTGTCAAGGGGCCACATACTCGAAGCAGAGGTGCATTAAAGGTGTACAATGTGGGAGCTCCATGGGAGCGCATAGCGTTGGATGTCGCTGGGCCGTTTCCTGAGAGCCAGGACGGAAACAAATACTTCTTGGTTGTGATGGATTACTTCACGAAGTGGCCTGAAGTGTTTGCAATCCCAAATCAAGAAGCTACCACAGTGGCTGATAAGCTGGTGCATGAAGTCTTTTGTCGGTTCGGGGTGCCCTTGGAAATCCACAGCGATCAAGGCCGGAACTTCGAATCTGAGGTGTTCAAGGAGACTTGTCGCGTAATGGGTGCACATAAAACCAGGACCACGGCTTATCATCCGCAATCAGATGGCATGGTTGAACGGTTTAACCAATCACTGGAAAGGTACCTGGCGAAGGTCGTGGAGAGCAAACAAAGAGATTGGGACAAGCACATCCAACCATTTCTCCTGTCATATCGCAGTGCGGTCCACGAAACTACAGGAGTAACACCAGCTTTTGCCAATTTCGGTAGAGAGCTCCGTTTACCTGCAGACCTTATCACCGGTATTCCACCAGAATCTCCACGCAATATAACGGATTACGCAACCGAGCTACGCAACAGGATGAACGACGTATACGAGCACATCAGGGAATCTGGACAACAGATGTCTGAGAAGATGAAGACTCGCTACGACCGGAAGGCAAACAACAAAGGCTTCGATGAGGGATCATTGGTGTGGCTTCATAACCCAGTACGAAGCAAAGGAAAATCGCCTAAGTTACAAGCCAGATGGGACGGGCCATATCGCATAATTACCAGGATGAACGACGTCACCTATCGAATCCAGAAGGGGTCGCGAGGTGCACCGAAGATAGTTCATGTGGACCGGTTGGCTCGTTACTATGGGTCTAACGATGTTCGAGACGAACACGTTTAAGAGGGAGGCCGTGTTACGAATTGAAAATAACGCCATCTATCCGTGAATGGGAGAACTACATGAGATTAGATGTATCGGGTTTAAGGCTGTTTCATCTATCCTCTAATAGATGGCGTAGGTGTAAATAGAACATTTACGCAATTCTAGAAACACCTTACACGTTTCCAGAAATATCGTGAGTCGTCTCGAAAAGCCTAGTGATGTTATCCGGCCAGTATAAATAGAGCGGGAGCGAACGGACCGGACAGTAACAATTGAATACGGAAAGCGATCAACATCAAGCGAAGGAAGTAATTCGGAAGTGTTTAGTGGTGTTTTATTAGTGTTGTTCTAGTGGTGTGAATAGTGTGTTACTAGTGAAGTGAAAATTAAGTGTGTGTATCTCGTGTTATACTTAGTGTTTGTGTAGTAAATAAAGTTCAGTTTTCTGGCATAGTGAGTTATAATTTATCGTCGAACCCCAGCTCGTAACAATATACAGGCAGTAAACGAAGCTCGATTTCTCGGCCTAACTATAGACAGTAAGTTAAACTGGAAAGAACATATTGACAAATTATGTAAAAAGATTAGCATCCAATCATATGCGCTATACAAACTAGCATCAACTGTTAGCACTGATGCACTTTTATCTGCATATTACGGTTTGGTTGAGTCTGTCCTAAGGTATGGCGTAATTTTTTGGAGCAACTCTACCAACAAAGATATGGTTTTTAAAATTCAAAAGCGATGCATACGATTCATGTTTGGAATAAGAAGTACCGAAAGCTGTCAGCCTCTGTTTAAAAAATATAATATTTTAACATTACCATCTATTTATATTTTGGAATCGGTCATGTTTGTCAGAAGTAATCCACAATTGTTTCCTCGTATGTCAGAAACAGTAACTCGAAATCGCAGAAATAACGATAGATTACGTGTCCATCCTGCTAAAACTGTACTACTCCATAAAAGTATATTATGCAGGGCTCCAGTAATTTATAATAAAATACCAAATTATATTACCAAATTGAATACAGACCAATTTAAGAGAGCATTAAAAAAACTATTAGTTGAAAAATGTTATTACAATTATGAAGACTTTCTCGGAGATACATTTATATCCCCCCCGTGGGATCTCCACCTTGTCGTGGTGGGGGGGCTCAGTAACCGTGGATTAGTCACCCGCGGTGAAGCTAAGAGGGATCCAGGAGGGGACGCTCCGCGTGGGCTTGGAGGGGCCTGCGCAGGATGCGTCCAACGGTGCGGGTGCGGGGGACAGTTCTGTCTGTCCCTCGCAGTCGGGTGCGGTTGCGGGAGGAGAGGCGTGTCGGTGTTGCGTTGCCGCGCGCCCTATCTCCCGCGACCAAATGGGGGCGCACCATTCGATGCGTCGCGGTGGGGCCGCAGAGGAAGAGGAGATGCGGTGTTGCGTTGCCGTCCTCCCTATCCTCTGCGGCCGCTGGGCGTTTTGGCGGCGTGGCGGCGGAGTCCAACACCTTAATCCGTCGCCAAGGGGGTTTTGTTCGGGGCCCGCCTGACCATCTGGCGGGCCAATACCCGTCGGAGGGTGGCGACGAGTGCTTTGGTGATGCCCCACCCTCCGACACACAGGTACATGGCGGAAGTCGAGGTGGTTTTTAGTGGAAACACCACATACTCCGGCTCTTATTTCCCCCAAGAGTCGGAGATCCGAAGGGATTTTCCACCTCGTAAAACAAAAAAAAAAAAAAAAAAGAAAGAGATACATTTATATAAGTTCAATTTTAGAAGTCAAAATTGTTGATATTATTTGTTACAAAAAAAATTACCCTGTTTTTTTTACTGTTTCCTGACATATTTCTGATTTTTTTGTTTAAATATAATATTTTATTGACATTTTGTTATTAAAAACAAGTTTATTCATTATTAAAATTTATTCATCTTTGATATTTGTAAGCCAACAATGGTCAGACATGTTGAATTTTTGACTTTATATTTTGGACTATTTCCTGACATATTTCAATTTTTTTTAAATATAATATTACATTGACATTTTGTTATTAAACAAGTTTATTAATTATTAAAATGTATGTCATTCATTATTAATATTCGATATTTGTAAGCTAGCAATGGTCAGACATGTTGAAACAAATTATTATGTGACACCTATAATAAGCATCTTATTAATGTTTTAATTATATACACGTGTCTTAGCAAATAGCAAATAAATATATCTTTATCTTTATTATTAACGCATTAGTTATATGTGGCCAACTCTGGCGTCGGACTTTTTATAGACCGCTCGAAGCCTTCCGACATGGTCTAACGATTCATGCCTCGAAACCAGGACCAGGACCGATAGTCTAACGTGCCCTTCGTAATATCTCTTATGTAATGCCACAACTAGCGGTCGCCCATCCAAGTAGTGACATGTGTAAACGTTGCTTAACTTCGCCGAAAGTAAGTGCTACGGTGTCATTACCTACTTTATTCCTTTGGCATCGACCACGTATTGACGTTAACCACGAAAAACATCGACAAATAAACATCTAAACTTTATAAAAGTTTCAACAACTCTTACCTGTCGAAATAAGTTTTTAAAGAATGTAACATGACGCGGGTTTCGAAACGTCCCCAAGAGAAAATAACTGGTCAATGTTATGAAGTTTTGTCTGTTTAATAGAATAACTAGATTAATCCTGTGGCTACACCGCTTAAGGTGTCAACTATCGCGAAAAAAGGTAACCTATGTAACTTATATAACAGAAGAGAGGATAAAAAGAGAGTTTCGACCTCTGGCCTACTCATGCACCAAATTAAAAAGAGGGGATGGTACTATCCAAGGCTAGCCATTCTGCAGTTTAAAAAAATATTAAAACACGTGTAAGAGTTGCTCTATGTCACATAAAATAAACAAATAGGTATATATTATACATGTTTCGGTTTTTCCATGACGAAGACCGGCAGTAGGTTTTCATATTACCACGTATATTTGAATACCAACGAGCTACAAAGAGAAGGCTTAACAATATAATTATTATGAAATCAATCAAATGATACCGTGTATTGTCTATTTCCGAAATAAACGAGTGTCGTTAGCCTTTCAATATTGATGAATTTATATAATTATAATAGCCTTAATATCGTCTGTGCTTATATATAAAATTCTTGCGTTACTGACTGACTGACAGACAAGCTACAGCCAAAATTGTTAGGCGTCAGAAGGTGAAATTTGGCATGTATGTTTCTCGGGGACCGTAGGAGCGCTAAGAACGTATTTCCCGTAATTCCTACGGGATTGGGCAGGAACCGTGCCGTTAATCCGTGTGGTTGACGGCATAGAATACAAGTGTCAATTAAATATATGTGCGGGCGTAGCTGCGGGCATCATCTAGTTAATTTTACGGTTGCTTGTGACTTAACTTAATTATCAGTAATGAAAAACCTGTAGCAGAGGATATTACTAAATACGGGTGAATTCTTTGCTCCTTAAATGTTACCCAATCCTTGATGCAGCAAAGCAATAGTCCAAAATGTTATGTTTACTGAAATTCAATTCGACAGATACAATATACAGGTGTCACAAGACCAATCACTAAGCCGAAGTCTACTCGTTTTGGACATCATGCCAAGTCATACAAAGCAAAAATAAAACTTGGGAAATGTTGTTTTTTTTTCAAAAAAATATTTTTTTTCAACTCATGCCTATATCCCCGAAGTGGTAGGCAGAGGTGTAATATTTCACCCACATTTCGCCATGCTTTTTAGGTCCCACGTAATAGGGGGCGAACCTATTGCCGTTACCGGGCACATCACGAGACTCCGTGCTGCTACTGAGAATTCGGAAAAACCATGCACGTGTCGCATGCCTTGTGTCCGATCCTTCGTTACTTTCTATTCAGTAGTATACAGACCTTTCAGTCAATGAATTGATTAGTAATTACAACTGTGACGCTGATTGTTAATAAGGTTCTATTCATGGTTTATACGAGAACAAATTTAATAACATAATACATAGTACACATTCATCTTGTCATGTATCTATTTTAGCAGCGATAACTTAACAGTCTGCTTTGCAAAGGGTCTCGAGTTCAAAGCCACGGGGCACACCACTGACTTTTATAATTTTTATTAAGGGGACTACAAGAGCTAAACGCGAGTTTTATTATGCTTTAAAGTAATGATTCAATGCAGTTAACACAATCAGAAAAATATATGATATGATTCAGGGTATAATCTAGTACTGTGTTGAAAACATAATACAACTAACTTTAATCGACAGAGAAAAAATCACAAGGATACCTCTAAAAAAATTTTTTTACGAGTAAAAACCGTATTAAAATACATACAATCATTCTGATTTTTTGACAAATTATTCAACAAGCAAAATACTAACGACATACTGTTTTATTTTTTTAATCCAATCAATACATTTTCTGTAATTAATTTATTTCTTGTTTTTTTAAAGTTCTGAACGTCCCGTCGTCGTCGCGCTTCTCTTTCTTATGTATACAATCCGAGAGTGACAGCAACAGCTCAACTCAGTAGCTGTACTCGGCGCCTTAAGTGCATATTTAATTGTTAGGTATCATTTGCTAAACGGTCTAAGAAAACATCGTGAGGAAACCTGCGTGTCTGAAAGTTTTGCATAATGTTCTCGAAAAACTTGTGAAGACTGCCGACCCGCACCCAGCATGATGAACTATGGCCAAATTTTATTTAACTAGGAATTAGAAGAGGCCTGCGTAATGTCTATAATCTGACCCAGTTATGAAACAAAATATAAACAATGCTAGCGAGTCAAGTATATCTGAATAATAAAACCTATTGAGAAATGAGACGATCGTAAAATGATATGGATTTTGAAGAAATTATACTTAATATTATTTTTTCAATAGCAGTTGAAAGTTATTGAACTCTAGTATGATAATATTAATGTTAAAGTTCCTAGCCAAACTTAACATACAATACATCTTTTGTGTACGCACGTGTGTATGTACATCTATTCAAATACAACCCAAAGTCTCTAAACTACCCGTTCCCACGCTCGAATCGTCCTCAAAAGAATGTCAGTTAACGCGTTTTGACGTCAAACGCTACAGGTGTATGTACATCTATTCAAATACAACCCAAAGTCTCTAAACTACCCGTTCCCACGCTCGAATCGTCCTCAAAAGAATGTCAGTTAACGCGTTTTGACGTCAAACGCTACAGGATGTTCCGGCTGCATACAGGGTGCACCTTGTATTCTAAAAGCGGTTTCATTGAATTTTAAACCTTACACAGAGAGACTGTAGAGTGTAAGGGAATTTTCAACGACAAATCTAACTGAAAACTGTCGCAAAAGAGAATTGCTACTTTGATGCCGTAGTTTGTAGACACGTAAATAAATCGAACGCGGGTTCTCACTGGATCGGAGTACGCAACAAAGACCATCACAGGCCACTTCTTGTGAGATTCACTTCCGTGGAATCCAGATCTGCAGTTTGGAAGAATAAAGCCAAGCTGAAGGGCTCAGCCGTCGCAGTTAAGGAGTTCCTTACAAAGACTCGACAATCCATCTTCTCCAAAGCCCGCCAACATTTTGGTATGAGAGGATGCTGGACCCAGGATGGCGTACTTATAGTAAAAGCCGCAGATGGAAGCCGTCACAAGCTGACTACCATGGAGCAGCTCAACGTTCTCATGGAGAAATACCCCAGTGCTTCAACATCGAGCAAGAATGACGTCGGAACTTCAGCAGCAATTTCTCGCCAACGTAAATAGTATTTGACTATTCTAGTATTATCGCTGTAGTTCGCAATAACATTTCGCCATACACTTTTCTAAACATTAACTTGATAACTTCATTAGGCAACAGTTTTAGTTAATTTACCCACCACTTCATCACTTTTTTGTTTATTTCACTTTGATTGATATTTATTAAAATGTATTGTGACTTAAATGTTTACATTTGGGGTAGATATGAAGATCGCAGGGATTTTTATTTGTAAATCTAAAACATTATAAACAATTATGTAGCTTAATGTCAAAACAGTTATGAGAAATTGTCGTTTTGACGTTATGTTGATTTGAAGTTGCGTTCGGAAATTGCATTGATATATTACGTTTCATTATTACTTGTATCTAATTGTGCGTTTTGTTTGTTGTCTTATTTTTGGTCATCTATATTGTGTGTCAGCTGGCGGGTTGTGCAGGGATAGAATATTTGCACCAAATAAGTACGTATATATTTTATTTCTTTATTATTAATTTATTATCGTTTTAATTTATATTCATATATTATTTGTTTATTTATATATATTATTTATATATTATATTTATATATTATATTTATAATACTTTATGAATTCTGATGATGATTCTTTCTTTTCTGCCGATAGTTCTGATAACATAACGCTAGATGGGAGTTTTCATTCTCTTACTGATACATTAGGTGACATTGTGAGGAAAACTTTCACTAACGCTAATGTTAAATTTCGGAGAGTTGGCTTAAACCGCATCTTCTTTCTACCACTTTCCCTCTCCCCGGTTTTATCTTGATCCGTAATGATCGAGTCGACCGGAGGGGGGGAGGTGTCGCTATTTATCATCGCAGTAATTTACCCTATAAAATTCTGTCTTCATCTTCTCCCAACTCAACTGCCACTGCGGAGTATATTTTTATCGAAGTTTACGTTAAAGGGTCCAAATTGGTCCTTGGTGTCGTCTACTGTCCTCCTTCTGTAAATTATTTCTCCAGTCTCGAAATGAGTCTGGAATCTTTAGGGTCGGAGTATTCACATCATATCATCATGGGCGATTTTAACACCGATCTCCTGTCCCCTTGTACCCAAAGATCTTCCAAACTCCTGGACATTGTTAAGTCAGCCAGTCTGCACATCTTACCTCTGCAACCTACCCATCACAACATGGTAGGTGACGACACCTGGCTGGACTTGATCCTAACCTCCGATCCCACCCTAGCCTCTTCCTACGGTCAACACATAGCTCCTGCTTTCTCTCATCACGACCTCATTTTCCTCTCCGACATCCTAAAACCACCCAAATCCCCACCTAAGGTTGTGCAGAGGCGTTGTTTTGGTCGTATGGACGTAGAAAAGCTGTGTCAGGACGCTGCCTTACTTAACTGGGACAATGTGTTCCAGGCTACCACAGTAAACGACAAAGTCAAAGCCTTCAATGACAATCTCATTGGCCTATATGACGTACATGCTCCAATAAGGAAAATAAAGTTAAAACGTCCTCCAGCACCTTGGCTAACGAGAGGTGTCCGGATGGCGATGAGGCGCAGGGACCGGGCTTTTCGCAAGTACAGGAGAGACCGTTGTGAAGACACCTGGACGGCTTATAAGGCTGCAAGGAATCGGTGTAACCAGATGATACGCAACGCTAAACGCCAACATATTCAAGAAAATATCTCCTGTTCATCCCCTGCTGATGTTTGGAAGTTCCTTGGAACTCTAGGCATTGGCGGGAAGCATCGTTTTGATTTCCAGGGGACACTTGGTTTGAATGATATAAATCAATATTTCACCACAACCACTCTCCTTGATCATCAAACCAAGTCTCACTATCGATTACCTCAGTAATTTGACCCAACCAAACATCCAATGTTTCAGTTTTTCTCCTATAGCTCCGGACGAGATCAAAAGGATTATCTGCTCCATAAAGTCAAATGCGGTGGGCTGTGATCAGATCAGTCACCGCATGATCATGACTATCCTTGAACACCTTATCCCTGTGCTCACGCACATCATCAATTTTTCCCTTGACTCCAGTGTTTTCCCTGACTTATGGCGCAAAGCCTTTGTCTTACCTCTGCCCAAGATTCAGAATCCTTCCTTACCCAATCACTTCCGTCCAATTTCCGTTCTTCCTTTTCTGTCCAAAGTACTTGAGGCCAGTGTCCATAAGCAGTTATCTCGCCATGTTCATATTAATAATCTTTTAAGTCCCATGCAGTCTGGCTTTAGGCCTGGCCACAGTACTGTTTCCGCTCTCCTTAAAGTGACTGGCGACATTAGGTCAGGCATGGAGGACACCAAAGTCACGGTATTGGCTTTAGTTGATTTCTCTAACGCCTTTAATGTCGTCAGTCACGACATCCTGCTAGCTATCCTTTCCCACCTTATGGTCTCTTCCGAGGCTCTGGAATGGTTCTCGTCATATCTTCGTGGACGTCAGCAGTCGGTTCGCGTCGAGAAATCCTCGTCAAACTGGCGTGAGATCGGCTCTGGCGTTCCATAAGGCGGTATTCTTTCCCCACTTCTATTTTCAACTTTTATCAATCTCCTAACCCAAAATCTTCAATGCGCCTATTATCTGTATGCCGATGACTTGCAGCTTTACGCTCAAGCAAGTATTGAGAACATATCTTCTGCTGTAGCTCGTGTGAACAGTGATCTTGAATATCTGCATAGTTGGTCTAAATCTTTCGGTCTGTCAGTAAATCCCAGTAAGTGTCAAGCAATAGTTGTGGGCAGTCAAAGAATTTTGAGTAGACTTGATATGACCGCACTACCATCGATCATTTTCAATGGATCAGTTATCGAATATTGTCCATTAGTTAGGGACCTTGGCCTACATGTAGACTCTACTCTAAATTGGCGTGCTCAGGTGACTCACGTCAGTCAAAAAGTCACCGGTACCCTGCGTGCTCTTTATCGCCTGAAAAATTTTCTACCGACCAGGACCAAGACAATGCTTGTCTATACCCTAATTTTCCCCATAATCGACTATGGTGATGTGTGTTATTTCGACCTGAATGCAGACCTTCTCAATAAACTTGACCGTCTTCTCAATAACTGCATTCGATTCGTCTTTAATCTTTGCAAGTATGACCATGTATCTACTTATCGCTCCCGTTTGAAATGGTTACCTATCCGTCAACGCCGTAGTATGCGCGCCTTCACAACACTTTACTCCATCCTCATGTGTCCTAATCCACCTACCTATTTAATCCCTTATTTTAAGTATCTATATTCCAACCACGACAGAACGTTACGTTCTTCTAACAATCTACTTCTTCTCTGTCCGACACATAACTCTGATTTCCTTCATTCTTCTTTTCCTGTGCAATCTATTCTTCTGTGGAATGCCCTCCCTCTGGAAATCAGGATGGCTACTAGCCGACATACATTCAAATTGAAAGTGTGGCAACTACTGCAGAACGAGTTGGCAGGATTATTATATATATATATATATATATATATATATATATATTTGTGTGTATGTATATAGTGTATTCTTATTTATGAATAATATTTAATTGTCTATATATTTTTAGCATATTATCTTTATGTATACCTATATAATATCTTGATGAGTTTTATTCAATATAAAGAATTGTCCTTCTCTTCTTATACTAACTTCAATTTACACCTACTTTGTTCAATCTCTGCACCACCCAAAAGGTAGACTGGTAGAGAATGCCTTAGGCATTAAGTCCGCCTATACATATTCATTATAGTGTATGTATGAAGTTTAATAAACAAAAAAAATAAAAATAAATTAAATGGCAACACATTTGACATTTGGAAGTATTGGTGTTCTCGATTTAGTACTTTTAGGGTAGTCATTGAACTTGTGCAAAGTGCAAGCAACTAAACTAAGATTAATATCATGAATATACATATTTAGGAGCCACTTTAGGAGTAAACTAAATTTAGAAGACGAAAGTAATCGAAGAATGACCCTCTTCTGTTTCATTCGCAATTTTTTTGAGGATGGATAGATTTTTCTCTCTTAATTATTCACTAATGAATTTTGTGGCTAAGAGTGGTACATGTTGATATTTAATTTTGACGAAATTTTGCAGTAATATACCATATACAATAGGTTCTATAGCGAAAAAATCTTTATCGCAACCGTTGTCGAATACACGAACAAAGACGCGGGCAAAAAAAGTCATCTGAATATCATCTTTAAATTCTTACATTATATTTATTTTATGACTTTGACCGCTCAATCTTTTTAATCCCCAGGACTCACTGAGTTTTAAATTAGAACCGGCATCGTGGTCACCGTCATGAACGACTGCAGATTCAATTCACAGTGAGCACATCCAATTGGATTGAAGCCACTATCTTAAATTCTATTTGCGAAAGTATGGTGGGTTAACAAGCTGTTTTAAGAACGCCATGCGCAGGGATTTGTCTGTGACAACGAATGTTTTTAGGTACTCCTAAATCATCAATAACATTCTTCATTTGAACTTATATTAACCACTAAGTTTACTGAATAATACTAACCACATTCAAGCAAACGTCCACTACTTTAAAATTGTCTACATCCTTCATGCCGCGGTATTTGAATTCCAAAACATTCAAGAACATTCGGGTGTCAACATTTGTGGCATAAAATGCAGCATCATGCATGCGTTCAAATATCACGGGCTAAGGTTGCATCTCTGGGAAAGATGTACGACTCAGCTAAGCGGTGCGAGAATTGCAGAAGATTTTTTTTTGCTCGAATAGTGGTTTAATGTAAAGTTTAGATTTGTTACCGCTGTGTGGTAATAGACTCGCCCTCTATTACATAGGACTTAACATATCTGGCGAAACGTGGGTAATAATATTCTAGGGGTGTTATATAGGTATACCTACCTCCAGCAAATTTAAGAAAGAATCCACCAAAGCAAACTGTCAAATTTTATAACCTCTAAATATATAATTATGTTCGCATAATTTATTTATTTCAAGGCATAAATACCTCTGTTATTCTCCTACGTTTCTGCCGGCTTGCAACGGTTGTGGTCGCGGAGGGACTGGACCACAACCGTTGCAAGCCGGTAGAAACGTAGGAGAATAACAGAGGTATTTATGCCTTGAAATAAAGAAATTATCGCGACTAAGACTCGCTAAATAATATTGTATGATGTATACAAATCGCGAAAGTTTAAAATCGATTATGTTCGCATAATCTTAGAATTTTCCTCTACAATTTTGGAACGTATTTGTTTTGGTAGATTTCTTTAATAAACGCTTTAATTAAATAAATAAGAAAAAAACAATCTAGTGCATAGTTAATTAAATGTTTATTTGAATTCGTTTTCGTTACAAAACAGACAATTATTGATCACCCATGTAAATATCAATTATTGCAAAGAATATAAAGATTTTACGAAAACTTTTATAAAATACATAAAATAGGATAATTTTTCAATCTATCTAAGTAGTTTTTACAGCCGTAGTTAGTAAAAAATTAAATCACGTCAAATTCCAAACAGGTGTCATTTAAAATGAAAATGCCCTTTTACTAGATGTTTTGGATGCCCGCAGCTACTGCCATACATTTTATTTTAATTTAGCCATTTGTTCCCAATAGCGTGGGAATTTCGGAAAAGCCCTTCTTAGTGCACTTCAGGGTTCCCAAAGGAACATAGATACTAAACATCTACTCTTTACTCCCAATAGTTTCGATTGTCTGTCAGTCAGGACTAACGCAAGAATTGTATACACATTGATTACCAAAAATAAATTAATTATCGCTCGCAATAGGCTTGCCCCCTATTACATTGGAACTGAAACATAACTGGCGAAGTGTGGGTGTGTAAAACATCTCTGCCTACCCCTTCGGGGATAAAAGGCGTGAAGTTATGTTATTGATTACTAAATTCGTAAGATCAATCTTAAATCTATCTAAAACGTATCAACAACGTCCCGAATGCAAAGTGTAATAAATGTGGCCACCCTACCATAAATCTTTCTCCAACCTTCAGTCTCGAAACTCTTGTCTTTGAAGTACACCTCAGTTTATCAAATAGGCCTTGAAGTTTGGCCTTTGATAGGTTTTCTTGCGTGATATATATACTCTCTTGTTCAGTGATTACGTTGACGTTATATTGAAGAGATTATTTTATCAAGTTCATTTTGCTGGCGTAGACGTTCTTTAAAATTTTGTTGGCAATATTTTACGTGCATAAAACTGATTATACTTATATTATGATGTAAGGTTCTGACGATGAAAAATTAAACAGACTTTTATTAATTTTATTTTTTTTGTTTTAAGTTTCAAATGAACATCATGCGTAATACAATGATATGAAATTGAATTTTATTATCCAATAATAAAATTGAAATTGAATTGTATTTAAAAATATATATTCTATCACATATTCACAAAAGCGTCTTGTCCCCAAGTAAGCAGAACTCGTACTATGGGTATCTACTTGGCAATGGATAAACATACATGATATTTTTTTTTTGTAAATATATGCACTTGTTATATAGAAGCACAATGTGTATGATGGGCCTAATAATGAAACAAGAGCCTTAGTCATATTACATATCTTCAAAAGTAGAAACAAATATTTTTAATATAGGTAATACTGTCTTGTTTTATATAATTAAATATACTTATGTAACACCAGACAGCCTTTTGAAGATACTTTGTAAGTAAGTTATTTAGTACATAAGTTTATTTATAACAAATTTTGGAGAAATGTAGATGAGAACTAAATTTCGCCCTTGTCTCGTCTATCCTTCAAGGCAAAGTCGTTGTTAAGCTATCCAGTCCTTGAAAGTAACAAATTTAATATGAATCAGGTAAACCCCGAATAGTTTTGGAGATAATGTCCCGCTTTATTGAAAACTTGATAATTCTGTGAATAATAATATATCTACTTGTAGGACAATTAGTTAAAGTTATTATCATAATTATGTATGAAATTACTGGTCCTGAGTGACTTTCAACGACTGTTGTAGTACACAAACTAACATAACATAACTTCATAACTTCACGCCTTTATCCCCGAAGGGGTAGGCAGAGGTGTATTACACACCCACACTTCGCCAGTTATGTTTCAGTCCCAATGTAATAGAGGGCGAGCCTATTGCCATCTACCGGGCACATTGTTAAGCGAGCGATAATTAACATTTTTAGTACACACATATCCTCAAAAAGTCAGAGGTGTGCCCGGGGTACCAAACTACTGAATCAAGAAATAAAAGAATTGGGCAGTAGGTTCCTTATATAACGTAGCCACTCACTACGGAAGGCTTTTTAATATGCTTTGGCATATTTAAAAATCCTTTCTTAGTCCTTTAAGGGAGCAATTGTAAAATAAAAGTTAAAAATTTAGCGCAGGCCGGGCTGCGGGCGACTGCTAGTTATCAATAAATAATTATTCTTAAACTGGGTTTACTTTGGCTTTTACTAGATTGGCTAATTTCAGACCACTCAGGCGCTAGACATTTAATAATTTAGCGTATAAGTTGGGTGCTATATTTCGTATCTTTGTACTTAATATTAGGTACGATTTATATTGGCATTGACACATCTTCAGTCAGGAAATAAACGAATTTGGCTCGCACGAAAATGCAACACAAAGATCAGGTACAGAGAGTGTTTTATTTGCCTCTCAGAACGTTGTTACACTAAACTGATAAGTTTGTACTGATTTGCAGTAATATTTTTTCTGTTTGGTAGATCGCGGCGCATTTTTCAAACACTGACCATGAATGTACAGATAGTTAATAGTGAACAATTAACATTGTTATTGTTAATAGGGTAACCAATGCCTAGCAAGTGGTTAGAATTCTAGGAACAAAACATAAAATACAACGGCGAACTTTATACCAAAGGCATTGAAATGATGCTTGTTTTCCATAAAAAATGCAAAGAATAATCACCACAGAGTAGGTATAATAGGTTTCCAAGCAATAGATGAAGTGCACAGCGGGTGTCAGTGTCATAAAACTCTACTTAAAATAAAATGGCTTAGTAAATTATATTCATTATCCGCTATTTTGTCAACAGGGTTTAATCGCGTAGCATCTTGTATTAAGGATATAAAGCTTTTGTCCTAACGTAGACGTGATTAGATGTCGTATTGTGAGCTGAAGTAACAACAGTTAAATTCGGTACACTATGCAATTGGTGATTTTGCCAGATATTTTGCAAATGGATCTCTAAATAAAAAATGCTTAAAGCAAACCAGTAGTGTACTTAAAAGACTATTCAACATAATAGAAAATAAGAATAAATAACTAAAACATTTACCACCCTTAAATTAAAACTTTTTCAGAATTTGATTGTATAGCTTTTACGCGTAGTCACAATTGATAACCTTGCCAAATTTCAGCTCTCTAATTCTTATAGTTTCCGCGTATAACCGCGGACGAACAGACGGACGAACTGCCATAGCGAAACTATTGGGGTTGCTCGTAGTTTACAACGGAAGCCTAAAAACACTCGTTCAAGACCCTCCGTAAAAGTAACGAATACGGATGCAGACACAGATAGTCATTTTGTCCAAAAATCCGTATTTGTATAATCTTTGTTCTCCACGGGACAAACTTTATTTCACACTCCACATTAATAATATCCCCGACAGGTGTATATGTAAGCAATTTTATTTGTGCACGAGTGAAATGTTTCCCCTGTAGGTAATTGGTAAGGCTGTATTTTTACCCGACCTTTGTGACTAGATTTTATAACGACATGCTGTAATATAGAGCATGATATTTTGGTACATACATATTTGGTTGTCATGTGGGTGAAATAAAATAGAAAGTGAAGGTACTTTACACCTATAAAATACCTGCACTTTCTATTTTATAATGCGAATCAACTACTACTAGTAGATCTCGACTTTAACGGGTGTTCAATCCTGTAAGGCACAATGTGGCAGCAGCAAATAACATGGAAGTCAATTTGCATTAGGTCATCATCATCATTATCAAGGTGTATAAACTGTCTCACTGGGCACTCTTCTTATTATGAGATGAGTAAGGACAAGACAATACTGTTCCGAGTTGGTCTCTTCACTAGGCTATATGAGTTATCTATCCGCTGAATTCGGTATTCGATCTATCCATGTTTTGGAGATTTGTGATAGGTACATATTTGACATGAGTTCCATAAAAATACGTGTCAGATCGAATGTAGATACCGGCACCGGTATTATGAAATTAAAATTGAAAACCCGTAATGCCAAATTTTGGCATTACGGGTTTTCAATTTTAAATAAATAATTGTGAATATAGAAACCGGCACCGGTATTATGAAATTAAAATTGAAAACCCGTAATGCCAAATTTTGAGATACAGTAAATATATATAATATTTTTTTATGGAACTCATGACAAATAATATGTACCTATCTCAAATCTCCAAAAAATGGATGGATCGAATATCGATTGTATGTTTGGTGGTATACAATAAAGCTATTTACGGCTACAGGCTCGCGTTTGTTTTGCTTCACCTTGAATTAATTTGCAACAGAGTTCATTTAAATTAAAGACGTGAATGTAGTGCCACTTACTAACCTGTAAATCCTGTGACCGAGGACGGGCGATATTCATCTAATTTTTATTTAATAACTAACTTAGTACCTCGGCTTCGCACGCTTGTGACATTATGGTCTCTTCAGTGTATTATTACTACAACTATAAACTCGAAAATCTTTTGCAATCCACTGCTGGACGTAGGCCAATCCAAATTTGAGTCACAATAATATTGTGAATCACTATAGGATTTTGCCTGCTATACCAATCGAATATCAAACTACGTTTTATATACATACATACATAGACTCACGCCTGTTTCCCCGAAGGGGTAGGCAGAGGCATATTAAACGCCCACTTTTCGCCAGTGTTTTGATCCCACGTAATAGGTGGCGAGCCTATTGCCGCTTATTGGAACATTTTGTTTACCAGAGCCTCGTCCGTTGATCGGCAGGTGCACCACTTGCAGGTGAGGTTGGCTTGGGACCCTAAGTTCTTGGTGGGAACCCTATGCACGTTTTATAAGTTTTATACAAAGTTAGAACTAAACTATATAGTAAATAGAAAAGCGTTCGTCCATCTTGATAACTCCTGCAAGTCTATTCACCACTAGCTTAGAACGTACGGTTTTTAAAGTACTAAATGTACCCTCGCACTGCCAAAAATATTCGTCATGTCACGAAAGATGTACTGGACAACGTGCTTTCGGGTCCATGGCGACGATCTGGACTTGGCTTTTGTCCAAAGACCGGTCAACGAAATGTTGCATACAACTCTGAACTTGCTCTTAAGAAATGTGGTTATCGTTCTGCCTGACGCATTGTTTATCTACTTTAAAATTACGTGATCCAACGCGTTTGTTGCGACAGTAAGGGTTTATTTCGGATTGAATGCATACAGTTTTGGTTAAATTTCACTGTAACTGTTAACATTTTGTCACTTACTTACCAGAAAGTAGCTAAAAAGTTGCAAACAGAAAAATACCAACTAAGAATATTGTGTAGTGGCCACTCGTTAAGTGCTTTTTAAGTACAGCAATAAGAAAAGAGCAAATTTAAATTGGTAATAGATCCTGAATACATATTTTGTACGCATACTTTAGAGGTTGAGAGCCTAAAGAAAATTGTTTAAGCTAAAGGCTTTTAAGAGTAAAAGTATTTTTTGTCCTTTTCTCTGTGTCAAGTTACTCTGAACTACTACGTTTTTTTTAATGAAAATATTTTTTTATGTCACGTTTTACTTTTATAAAGTATTTTTACCCATTATACCCCTTTTTACTTATTTTTCCTAAATAATTTCTAGCGTTTTTGCATCCTTGTTTTAATCGCTGTGTGTATAATTAAGTACAGGCGTTATATCGTTACCTTTTGATAACAAAAGGTAAGGATATAATGCCTCAGACGGGTCTAGATTTTTACCGACGAAATCTGCTGAAAATGAGCCATTAAGATTAAATATGCTACAAAATGTTATTGAATTTGCGTTGTAGCCCATCGTCCTAAGGGCGAATTTTGAGTCATCTTAAAAAAAGATTCGTGAAGAAAATAATATACAAACAAAATGTTATTTTATATTATGGTGGGTATCTATGTATAATTTATCATTGCCATGCTTTATAACTTACGTACCTATATATCGCTGAACCAAATTTGCTTTTGTCTTCTTCTACGTTTAAAAAATATCAGACTATATATTTAGTTTTGCTTTGGACGCATATACAATTTACAGTGGTTGAATTTTAAGTGGGAATGTTTTCTATGAATACCGGCTGCCACCGCGAGTACGTTTTGGAATTCGACGAACGATATGAATTAGATAGCACTATTTATGTGTTTAATACTAAACTATATTTTTTATGCGTCTAAAATGCAATTTCTTTCTTTTCAATATGACTGCATGTAGGTATAGTATTATTGGTTTAGGCGGCCGCTTAACGCGATGATTATTTCGAGGCCGGGTGTTCTATATTTCTGTTGATTGATTAAATAATTAAATCCCCGGCGACACAGTATTTATTCCTATTGCGGTTTCTAATTGTCCTTTTAAGGTTATGTTTACAAAGATAAAATACACACATCCCTTTTCGCCCTAGTCATATACGTTTCTCATAAGAAGTAAAACTCTATAAAAAGAATTATTCAAAGGGAGGCTACTTTGAATACTTTATAAAGAGTTTTACATTCTAGTTGTTAAGTGTATGCAACGTTCTGAACATTTGCATATTGTAAACATACCCGATGTTGGAAAGTTCTGACGACAAGACTAAGTATACAACGGAGATGAGATGAGCTAAACGAAGTTGGGAAACCCCTCAAAGATTTTATCATACAGTGCTCTGCGCAGTTAAAGTTATTGCCTTTCTCGATTAAGCCGCTGCTTTGCCTACATTTGAAAGTATAACATTATTTCGGCAAATCCCTTCTTAGTGCACCCCTGCGGTCCCCAAGGAACATACATGTCAAATTTCAGCTTCCTGCGCCCAATAGTTTCGGCTGTAGCGTGTCTGTCAGTCAGTCAGTAACGCAAGGATTTTAAATATTAAGATTATATTACATTTTGAAAATACCTTGAAGTTAGAACCGAAAACTTTGTTGGATTCGCCCCTGAGGTCAATGGCGATTTCACTTAGCTTTTGGCCAGTATTTTAATCGTATTCTTGATATATTGTCTGATAAGCGTAAGCCCAGATTCTATATTTCCTGCTTACCTTTCCCATGGAGAAGGTGTTCATCGATATATGGTGAAAATAGTGAAAAGTGCAAGGAATTTGGCAGACGATACCGGGGTAAGATTCGCTTTCTTTTTGCCCACCACGAGACAACACTTTGTGTGATACAGAAATAGATCGAGAGTCTGTTTGTGCCTTGTGTCCGTTCGTTGCACGTTTGTAAAATCCTTCGTGACACAGGATATACACCTAACGCGGGAGTTATCTTTATAAAAGAAAGACGTTGTGAAGGCAACCTTTTATAACCACAGCGTAAGTATATATAATATCCATCTCTTAACTCTGTGATCATATAAGTCTGTAAAACAAAAATCAATAATTCCAACCAACTAACCAACCTAAGGCTTATTTCGTAACAAAGCTTACTCTCTAACATACAGATATAAACAATAGACTGATCTATGTAAATAATAATAATAATATTCTACACTACTAACATTTATACTAAAATCTGACTGAATGAAAGCAACATCTGAAGAATAGGATATTGAGTAATGTCGCATATTTCAACGGCTCCTGAACTACATACTGGAACGACAGGACACAACGACTTAGGACCAGTATCACCCTTTATGAATAGAACGTATCTTGTAGATAAATTCAAAATTGTACCGAAATATGTGTGAGTTATTTTCAATATTATTTGAAGGACCTTATCAGACAGCGGTGAAACCGACCTCTCGTCAACAACGACAAGCAACTGACTGCCTCTCTAGATATCATCTAGAATAGCTTCAAGATGCTATCTAGAGAGGCAGTCAGTTGCTTCTCGTTTATTAGCGGTAGCCCGCTAGTATCTAACTGGCTGGTTTATTGTAAGCTTGATTTACTACGGAATTCAATATTCGATCTTTAGATAGATCTGTAGATTTTAGATAAATTTTTGATATAAGCTCCAAACAAAATATGTCAAACACGAATGTCGAAACTCAAAATCCATGCATGGATCGAATATTGAAAATGGCCGATAATCAATTTATTAGGAAAAAGCAGTATTTCAAATAGTCGTGTACCAAATATCACAGAACTACGAAGGAGTTGATAGCATAAATTAACCTTATAGAAATTAAAACACAATTTAATGTAGTTCAAATGGTGCAAAACGACAAACTTGACTACTAAACTTCAGCAGTTATAACATTTCACAACAGAACATTCTCAAAGGATTAAATTCTTTGCAATAAAGGTGGCACTAGGCACTATTTATTAAACGTTAATCCTTAGTAAGACCGAGACTGGATTTATTAAAGTTAAATAAGCCAGTTATTATGAGAATAATGTTAGAGTTATAAACTATCGGCGCGGCGTTATTTAAAGACGTTTAACGCTGAGCTCAGTCAATATTTTCTTTATTTAACTTTTTACTATAAAGCAATAATGGCAAACTGTTTTGTAAGTAGAGTAATTTTGTTTATTTTAAATAATTTTCATGCTATGCAGCTTTTGCCTAGTGAAGATAACCAGAATGATAACCAGATGACTGATAAGCATCAATACTAATATTTTAAATATGAACTTGTAATTTTTTGTCCTTCTTTCTCGCTAAAACGGCTGATCGGTTTTTGATGAAAATTTGTAGAAATATGACTTATAGGTATACATCATAATAAGACATAAGCTACTCTTTATCGATGGCTGACACCCACGGATGGAGCTGTGGACAGAATCTAATAAGTATATATTTTTGAATGTATACACATTATAGATAAACAACAAGACACAGAACATGTAACAAAGCAATAAAATTGCGGGCGTAGCTACGGGCATTCTCTAGTTTTATACTAATACTTTCAAACACATCAGACTTTTACAGAATTAAAAAGATACCTAGCGCATTGAAGTACAAGCCTTTTGTCATAGTGATTTTATTTTCTAGCCTATTCTTTGTGTAAAATCCCTTACCGAAAAGCATGTACTAAGTATAAAGAGACAAAGATTCAAAAGATAATAAATACATTAAACTTTATAAACTTAATTTTACATATTTTGATTCACGTATAAATCTTTGGACTAAGTTTAAAATGGAAATTATATCAAATTTCTCAAAGACTAACAAAATTTTGTTACTTTTGTAGCAATTTTGAGTTATTTCTTAATAAAAAATTTTCATATTCGGTGCGTCTTTTGTCTAATAATGTCAAATATTAGTTAAAATAGCCATTTATATTTAAAATTTAATTATTTTTTGTGCTTTATGAGCATTTCTGTACTGTATTTCTCAACTAAAGAAAAAGTCAATCCTTTGTTTATTTTCAGGCGCTGCCTTTATTTTCATCAGTTAATTATACCATAGTACCATCGTGAGGGAAAAGCAAAGTTACAAAATGTAGATAAATTATAATAGGAAACGTAATGAAATTAAAAATAAGCGTTCCAAATACCTACAGTGTTTTAATTGTCGGTTTACACATCTTCATTAGAAAATCCAATGTAGTTTAAGATACCGTGTCTAAATATGTTTCTGTGTTCGTAGGCAAATTTCAACTTCACGAAGAATTGTCATAAACCTGTGATAAAATATCTACCATGGGGATATTAAAATAATAAAGTCACATTTAAATTAATGAAGCAGGAAGAAAAAGTAAAATTCAAATTAATGCAATAATAAAAGCCATGCAAACCATTGATTTCTCAAATTAATCATTTAAAATTCAAAATTAAAAAGACAAAGTCATATTTAAATAAAAAAGTGGCTTGCTGCATTTCTCTCTGGGAAACATACGTTTAGGGTCAATGCACATACGCCACATTTAACATCAGCGATCCCAAATTTAATATCATCCAGTTATCACACGCTCGAAGTTACGTCCATATTTTTCACCTCCTTCTCCACATAAATACTGACTAGGTTTGGCAAATATAAATTTGGTTGAGATCACCGGCATCTAGTACAATCAGGTGGGTCTTTGCTAGTCTGTCTCACTATGTTGCATAAAATATTTCTTTTTGATTATTATTATTTACTTCATACTCAAGTCCTTAAAAATATAAAACAAATAGCTTAACAAGCAGACAAAGCTTTAAAAATGCCAGTCGTTTTTATATAGATTTTTAATAATTTAACATTTATCAAACGCAGTTCGTACCTAGAAAACCATGTTACATAGTCAAAATGATGAAATCGCGTTAAATCGCTATGAACGTTAAAAGCAGCGCGTGTGCATAATTCCCGCGTGAATCAATCAAAACTCATAATTAAAAAGAGGTCGGTAAGCCGTGAGGGGTTCTGCACAATATTCTTCATTATATCATTTTAAGGGAGCTGTCTGTCTGTGCGTAAAACTGTTTAACTACTATTAAATGTCTTGAGGAATTTAAGTCTTATGCTTCATAGCTGATTAATTTTTTAATTTTGCTAGGAAATTTGTTGTCCTAGATTTAACTCGATCGCTTATTCGATTCAGGACTTTTCCCCCAGGACCCCGGGAACCGCTTTCTACAAATATAACCAGATTTGACAGAATATTACATATTTTACCACAGAGTGCTATATCAGAACACAAGCACTTCGTATTTTATATTCCATCATCATCATAATCATCTTAGCCTATAGTCACCCACAGCTAAACAAAGGCTTCGTCCAAAGTCCACACAGACCGATCTTGAGCCACCCGATCAAACTGCGATTCCATTTAGATTCATCTAATTATATTTCATGCAGAGTCATCTACAGACGTCTTTAAGCTCGACATTATTAAGTAAGTTCAAAGCTAACCAGTATCCAATATAGATGGAATTGATTCCAATATACTTGGCGTTCGATATTCGTATCGTGCATATCTATAAAGCAGCGAACCAATCTGACACGCAATCAATTGCAGACGCGAGTCAAGTAAACTCAGTGCGAACACTGTATTACAATTACTAAAGCCGTGCTGTCTTAGCCTGGCATACTGCGTGCACGGCAGTGATGCCCAGCCAAGTACAAGTAAGAAAATATATATTTTTTTTACTTTATTCAAAAGTTCAAAGGAAAAGACAAGAACAAAGAGAGGTTTATGTTCAGTGGTGGACACAGTCGTAGTGAAGATGATGGGCTCTCTGTTTGTCTTGATGGCTTAAGTACATAGTGTAGTACATTTTCATAGTTGGAGTTGTTTTATATTGTTATTTTTGGTGTTGATTTTGTCGACTATTACATAGAGGTTAGAGATAAGAGTTTATTAATAAAAAAATATTGAAGCAGCTGATTTCTCCAAACCTATTATTTAATTTATGTCAAAGCAGACACATGCGCAACTTGGCCCAATTTTGTCATATTTAGCCGAGTATAATTCCACTCATACTGTCACACGCAGCGTAGTCGTAATTATCTCAGCACGCTTGACGGACCAATCTGGAGCGCATTGTCTCTCCATTGTGGCTGTTTGAGGTTCTGATCAGTGCCGCTAACTGACCGTCTCGGTGGTTCCATTCAAGGAACGCTGTGCTCAAGTGTACATTATGGATGGTTGACAATCATCAGCAATATTCACTGCCCGATTTAGCGATGATTTTCTCTGCTTCAGACACCATAAGTTGTATTTACGACGTAGACAAAAAAGTCACTCAATACAACTTGGTTTGACTACAAAAAATATCATCATCATCAGCCTGTAACAGTCCACTGCTGGACTAGGCCTCTCCTTTGAAAGGAGGAATGGGCTTACTATACCACGCTGGCCAAACGGGTTTATAAAGGGTTTGTATCAAGTTTTCCTTCTCTTACAGTGCTGTTCTCTGCATAATATGCTCCCTCTGTCGGCTCTTACGACACCCATGGCGCTTATATGGGGTGGTGACATTCCGTATTCTAAATCCGTCACCACATGGACTACAAAAATTATACAAACATAAAAAAAACTACTTAGCAGTTTAACAAGCACAAAGAACAGCAGACATATAATTAGAAGTGGACAACCGGACTTCTATAAAAAACGTTTTAGTGCTCAAGCACTTTGAAGCTTTTTGTCCTTTTTAAATCATCTACCATTCACTCACACTCCAACATTTAAAACAAACATAAAAACTTTAATAAAACTCAATCATCGTTAAAAAGTTTAAGCGAAGTCGGGAGCGAACACTAGTTCGCAATATAACAGATATGGCGAACTATGTTCGACTGTCTTAATATAAGCCACTGAGTATTATAACATTACACATTATAGCATTATAGGTTATGTCATTGTCCTTGCCTTGTCCCAGTTGCATTTAATACTTGAAAGTGGAGTACAATTGGAGCCCGCAGTCTGATTTCTAATTTAACCAGATATAACAGAATACTAGATAGAATACTAGCTCTTTCGCAGAGCTAAAGCCGGCTGACCTTCGCAACCCAAGGTGATAGTGCTGGTTCACGGCTTAGACTAGAATTAGTATTTTCAGGGGTATTGACTCCCTGTAATGACTGTCAAACGAGGTGGCCATCACTAAATGTTTAATTTAAAGCATTATCCTGTGAGAAAAGTGGAGTACAAAAATATACACACGAATCAGGATACATTATTTGTCTATTTTTCTCCACTAATCTACTACAACCATAGAAAAGACTGCATTCTGGTATCCTTCCACTAAAACAAAGCACACTGAATTGCCATCTTTAAAACTCACAACTCAAAGCACAAACAGCTAGCATTACCAAACCGACACACATCCATTCAGCATAATGGCATCATACGAATTAAAGCTTGTATTCTTCACATTCAACCGTCACCATTTCCACGCTATGTAAACCACAACATCCTGTTTCTCTTTTATACGTAGACTAGAGGACGCCAGCAGCTACGCCTGCAATTTTTTTTAATTTAACCGTTTTGGCCGATTCCGTGGGAATTTCGGAAAATCCCTTCTTAGTGCACCCCTACGGACCCCAAGGAATATACATGCCAAATTTCAGCTTCCTGCACCCAATAGTTTCGGCTGTAGCGTGTCTGTCAGTCAGTCAGTAACACAAGGATTTTATATATACAGATTTCCTTTTTTTTGTTTTTTTTTTCTATCCCTATTTTTTTCACAAAGGAGAGTTGGGTACTTTTTTATGGCAAGTTTATTTACTTTGGTTCGTGAAATATTTCCGTCTCAGTGATCACTAATTAAAGATACCAGTGGCCATAAGGAGTCACGAGTTCAAACCGACGAGCTAGTAGGCCTGAAGTGCGAATAATTATCGCTTGCTCCGTACACCCTTGTATTACTGACTCACTGACAGAAAACGCACAGCCAAAACTGTTAGGCGCAAGAATCTGTGCTCGGCCACAGTGAAAGGCGGGCGCGGGTGCGGGCGCGACGCGGGAAACTCAAACATATGGAACTCTATAGGAGTGTCCGTAGTGGGAAGGCGGGCGCGGCGAGCGGCGCGAGCAGTGCAGCGCGGGGAGCGCGCGGGCAACTCATACCACAGGACTTTCATACATGTGTCCGTAGTGAATGCGCGGGCGGCAAGCGGGAAACAATGCGGAGCGTGCGGATCTCAAACTTTATGAGCAATGATATTATGAGTATAATTATTAAATCAAGTGCGAGTCGAACTCGCTCATCAAGGTTAACGTAGTAGAGGGATTCACTTAACATAAGCATCACATAGCCCCCTAGTCAAATATCACTATCAATTTTTCGCCAGCAAAAATAACTTTGCTTTCCTTAGTGTTTGTATATCGATATTTTTTATTGATATTGACCACCAAGAGTTTTGGGAAGCAAAATTTTTATTTTAAAATCTCCATAGACACCCCGCCAGTATAGGACAGATATTTTATTTATTTTTTTGTATATAAATCGTGAAGCGGTTCACAGAATACATCTACTTACCAATTTTAAAATTTTTAGTCTTAATAGTTCGCCATAAAGTGGCTGTGATATAGAAACGGATAGACAGACAGACATGGCGAATCTATCAAGGGTTCAGTTGTATGCCACTTTGGCTACGGAACCCTAAAGATAGGTTACTTACATATCAGTCAATCTTCAGAAATGGTACACTAACGCACTCGTGGATAACTCCATATTGCGATATCGCATAGCATTACAATGAGACGATCGCGAGTGAAAACGAGACAAAAGTAATTTACTATGGTGCGACAGAATCATTAATTAGATGTGACGTACCAAATTCAAATTCAAATATCCTTTATTCATTTGGGTCACAATGTGACGCTTATGAACGTCAAAATAATAAATTTATAAAATAATTACTTATACTCAAATTTAAAACATTATTACTGTATGCTTCTACATTTACATTTACTGCCACGTTCGCAAAGCAATAGGTAGAACCATGAGAAAGAACGGGCAATAAAACTCACGGTCACTCTTTTTCATCGCCAGGTTTTGCATAATACACAATTTACATTTTGTAAGGTGCTGCAACTGTTACACCTTCTATATCACTTGTATATATTTACTGTACATAATAATACTCAAGCATAATACTTTTGGTTAGCCTTCTCAGAATAGACATGGTGAAACAGGAGCATCCACTTACATTATATATACCTAATAATACAGGCAATCCGCGAAAGTGATAAGAACCATGATGGAAATGATGCAGTTAAATATTAAAATCTAATACCAGCCCGCAAGACCGTCATCGACCAGTCATCGCAAGTAGCACCCGTTCACGAGTATGACGCATGTGCCAGCCATCATCCCTCTCGCCATATTAGAGGGACAGGGATGACCCGACACACGACGCCACCACAAGAAATGACATTTTAGTGAGCATGACGACAACGGTATACGAACCAGCAGTAAGAAACAATCTATTGGTATACTGACCATGACCGCCAATTACCTCCATTTTCCAGATCGTTATTATTAACATAAGTTAGTGGAACGCGTGAAGAAATGCAAATGTAGAAAGAATTTTGTGAAGGTGACAAGTGAACAATGATTTGATCAGGGATAAATAATGTTAAACTACATTCAACAAATCATAAAAATATCCAAATCCTGCTAAAAATCATGTGTTCACGAGGCACCTCCACTTAACATGTAAATAAAATAATCGCGAGTTAAACAAGCCTAAGCCTATCCCCACGGTGTCTTATCATTTAAAAATTCCTTAATAGTGTAATAACCCCTTTGTAAAAGAAAGTTCCTTATTGTCCGTTTGTATTTGTGCATGGGTAAATTCATTATTTCAAGAGGCAATTTGTTGAAAAATCGTATACCAATCCCCGCAAATGAGTTCTGAACTTTATACCCTTAGATTATATAACTTAATAGATGGAGGGATACAATCGCAAGATCATCACTAAAATAAACTTACATTTATGACTATGACCATACATTACCCGTCATAATTAAATAGTACTTCTTTAATTTATTTATTTTATTTTATTTTTGCCAAATATTCATAATAAAAATCCAAATTTCATAAAAATCAAAATTCTCATAGCAGTTAAAACTGTGATTTGAACCCGTGGGTGAGACGGTTGTATTATCCGCACGGCTATAGCCTTGTTATCGTTTAGTTGCGAATTTGGCGAACAATTGACAGAGTGTTACTATGGTGAGTGCTAACGTCATCTAACTGAAAACTCATATTAATCTAGCCGTGATCCGTCACAATACTATATTTGACAAACACTGTACACTGCACCCGTAAACGCGCCACTACGGACACATGAAGACGCGCGCGGCGCCGCGCGCGGCCCGCGTGCGGGCTGCCCGCGCTACTATGGCCAAGCACTCTGAAATTTGGCATGAATTTTCCTTGGGACCATAGGGGTGCACTAAGAACTGATTTACCGAAATTCGCAAGGTGTCGGGCAGAAACTGTTGAATTTAATTAAATTGTACAGGCGTAGCTGCGGGTACCCAGTCATTCATAACCTACAATTCTAAATTCATTTAGTAAAGGCCGCGTCACCGCGCCCTAAGTGAATCGAAAGCAGACCGTACCCATGCACAAGTCTTATAGTGCTCCATACCTCACGACTGACAGTAGATTTTCTCGGTAAATTCACCGTGATCCTTTACGGTGTGCGAACAAAAGCCCTTACCCTTAATGATAAATTGACCATACGTTTACTGTGAGACGTTATTTCTTACATAGAACTCAAGCCGGTACTTTCTAGATTTAAATAGAGTCAATTTCGTACACTCTAATTTTACTACTGCATGTTAATCCTATTTTGCGAACATTTTCTTTCATGGTTAGACGGAGAGGCATTTAACTAAAATTCTTATGATTTTTCATATACTTTGCAGGTATGCATATTATGCAAATATAAATAATGAAGAATCAAGGCTGCATAATTAACACGTATACAAATAATATCTATAAAATTGCAAATTTGCTTTAGACTAAGTTTAGACTACGAAGTTAAACCATTATTTAACACGGAGTAAGCTTGATCACAAAAAAGAACATAGCAACCTTGACAAATTCTGGTCGTCACCACAGAAAACCAGATTGCCTAGCTGCTAATATGATTAAATATTTATTGTATACATTGAAAATCTAATAATACACATTCAGTTATCATCGGAAGCCGATTTACGAATCCTTTGTGAATTCCATTCCCATTCGTTTTCATTCCGTTTCCATTTCTCATAGTTCCACATTTATACACCCAAATCCACTCGACAAACTCGCCCTGTACAAAGAATTCTTTTACGAAAAAGATGGGAAAAGGAAAAAAAAATATAACGACAGGGGGGAACACGCGCAAACAAAAAAATAAAATCGTATTGTGTGATGAAATTATTTTTATTATTATTATCTTCGGGCTTGTTTCACGTTTTGGATGGAGCGGTACAGTCGATTCTAACTTCGCAGCTTCACTTGAAGAGCACGTACTTTTGTGTTTTATATCTGTTGAGTAAATGTTAAATAATGTGTTGTTTTAAGGCGACAAGGATTTATACTTATCTATTACAAAAAATGGCGTAGATGGTAACTAGTCCGTTTATGACTGTTTTGTGTTTGATCCCCATCGCATAATCTGTAATGCCTTTCGCGATATAGAGTTTACTTCTAATTATTGTTGTTTTAAAATCTTTAGCTTAGCCATCCTCATATCTGTACTGACTGACTGACAGACAACGCACAGCCAAACAGTACGAGTGCAAGAAACGTTCCATGGGGCGGTTCCTTAGCTGCGTAAGGGTGCACTAAGAGATTACTTGAAATTCCCACGGGATCAAGAAAATTCGTCAACACGCCCCTGGTATTCTCTAAAATAGAAAGATTAAATTCTCCAAAGCATTCTCTTATCTAAATCAGATTGAGCTACGATATTAAAATACATTACTGCGATCTTTTACCAAACTTGTTCCTACCAAGAACTACCCCAGTACTTGTGTCTCGACTGTCACGTACCGATATCAATCTGTAGGTTCACAGAGCGACACCAATTGATGTAGTACCGTAAATTCGACGTGTATACCAAACTAATCTAATCTAAGACTCCCGCAAAACTTTTAGGCTGCCGAACTTAAATGGAAATTGAAATGAAATCGGTCTAAGTAAAAAATATATTGAATGGAATATATTTTATGCGGTATGTCCGTTTATTTTTTCGGTACATATTTTAACGTATTAACAACATTTTTAATTGTTAAACTTTTTTATGGTATTTCTATACCACACAAACAACAGACGAATAGTCTGATAGTAAGTGATCAGGTACCACCGACTAATGCACACCTGCAACCCTGTGGGAGTTACAAGTGTTTTGCGGATCTGGATGGGAACAGTAATAAGTCAAGAAGTGGGACTAGGAGGAAGGCAAAGGGAATGGGGCTACCGGCAATCCTATTCACCGAATGACACTTATAGTAGTACTGTTCCGTTCACACAGGCCCATTCACGCTATAATCAGAAAGGCTCTAGGTACTGCCTGCTTAACTTACAGTGACTACGTAATATGACTATCAAGATTTAAAAGAAATCGTCATAAATAAAAAAACCGTTATGCTTTAATCAATTCTATAAGCATATTCTACAAATGGTTAAAATACTGGCTAAAAACGAGATTCAGGATCACGAGAATCTTGAGGGAGATTTTCTCCTTTAGATATCGGCTGGGTTTGAGTTTTATAATGTACAAATAGATTACACTAGTTACAAGTAGCTAACGCTACATACATTAAGACGATTGCAAGTCTATTTACTATGTAATGAAGGTCCTTCCTATTTGGAGACTTCAACACAACACTTTAAAAAGTACAACCATCAAAGATGTGCTAGGCCATGCTCTGCGTGAAATAGTTTTACGATAGTCAAGTGTCCTACAGGGTTCTAGTTGCATTTCAAGCCAAAGGCTCATTGCTTTCGCTGCTTTCGATTGTAGAAAGGTATTTGCCAATGGAGATTTCACTTATATTATTTCAAGTCTTACGCTTAATTTTTATAAAGGTATTTTTCTTACGCACTTGAACAGTCTGACCTGCCTCGCACGGCTCTAAGCGTTCGAAGCCAGTCACGGTGGCATTGACCTAACGAAATATGTAAGAAGTATAAAACAAATTCATTATCTGAGCCACGAGGCTTGTCTTTCCGTCCACATAATATACGGATTATAAGAAAGATTATCAAAAACATATTTTTACGCAATACAGAAAACTTATGACAAACATAATATGATCTATACTAATATAATAAAGCTGAAGAGTTCGATTGTTTAGTTGGACGCACTATTCTCAGAAGCTACTGGTCCGATTTTAATCATTATTTTTGTGCCGGGCAGCTCATTTATCGAGGAATGCTATATAACATCACGCTTTGACCCACAGGTAAGAAGCATTAAACCTAACTAACGCGGGTGTAAACGCAGGCTCATCTAGTTACAAATTACAGGAAAAAACATGGAGTCTGGTGGTTAAACTAATATTTACGATAAAAGTAGAGGTTGTACTTACGTTACGTTGTTGCAAACATATTTTCTGGTATTAGGAGTCATTTCGGTTTAAATGGTGGGCTTGACCCTTATTATGCGTAGGCAAAATAGCGTTCATAACATCTAGCTGCCTCCTTGGAGACGTAATTATGGCCATAAATCTATTTAGCAACCTACGCAACCTTAAAACTTAAACTATTCTTGTTCTCTATAATATTCTAGAGGGTCATCCTCTTCGCAGCTACGCCCACACATTTATTTTAATTTAACCGTTTCCGACCAATCCCGAGGGAATTTCGGAATATCCTTTCTTAGTGCACCACATAGTTTCCAAGGAAAATATATACCAAATTTCTTGTGTTAGTGAATAACAGTAGAATTTCATATGTATACAGACTAGAAAGAAGACAGACGTATATAATTACTATGTTCGCTCACGTATACGCCCTCATGTATGCTATCACGACAAACGTTAGTCTATTCTGATATACAATCTTTATTACTGCAAAGTTTTATCAAAATCCTTAGTGTAGTTTTTGCGACAGAGTAACAAACAGATAAATATCTATCCTCACAAACATTCACGTTTATATATATGCTGTTGTTTTCTGGTTGTTGTGACAGTTTATTAATTATGCTAAAACACGATGAAAGATGACTGCAATAGTGCACCCAAAAACTACTGTCCACATTAAAACTACTGTCCACATTCTCTGTCTTCATACAATATCGATATTCATAAAGTGAAGCGACGCCGGATGTGAACAGTAGTCATGTATTAAGTTTCGGGTCGAGTGCTGCAAACTTAAGATACTGTCTGCGTGGAACTCATCAGCTATCATTGTTGTTGGATTGCCTGCGTTCCCAATGTTGTACGTGATGCGACATTTTATATACTCGATTTTGCACTTCGTCTCATCTGAATCCGACCTGAACCCGGTAAAATACGTTACGAAGTATTCGTAGAATTATTTTTATGCTACGTTATGCGTTACATCTGACATCCGTCATCAGATTTCTATGAATTCAGTGCGTTATTTCTAGATCAATCTATTTTATTGTAAGAGACCAAGTTCGCATGCGTGGGCAGCCATTTTAAAGATTAAAACATTATAGGGATAACGATATTCCGTGGTTTCAACTAGTATCCACTCATCAGTCTATTCACAGGTATTGACTTCCTATAACGACTGTCAAGGATTTTTCATGACAGCCGGTACCGACGGCTCTACGCTCTCACTCTACTGGACACTTAAACTGACAAACGTCTTTATTAAGAAATAGAACAACATATCCTACTCATCACACGAATATTTTTCCTGGTTGGGAATCGAGCCCACTACCCATGCTTTCAGTAGTTGTAGAATACCGTTGCAGTCAAAATCACCAATAACTAAACCAACAGGCCAATCAAATTCATTGCTTCCAAGTTTTCCGCTTCATGAATATCAAATGTGGCATTGGAAACAAACTCGCTTCCAATAACAGTCGACCCGTCGTATGATTGCCAAGAAATGTGTCAGCGCTTATTCTATTGTAAACCAGCCTGTTTCAATTCATAGGGGTATGAATTGAAACAGGCTGGTTTACCGTTTATCAACTGGATTGCGAAATAATTATTCGTCAATATAATAACTTATTGAGAAAATTTTACTACGACTGTTCAATTGCTGTCGTGAATGCTTATTCGGAAGTAGCGGGTTCGATGCCAACCCGGGACAAATATTTGAACGATGATTTCTATAATTTGTGCTGTCTGGCTTTTATTTATCTATGACTACATTTTGCTCACGGCCACCCGTGTGTATGTTGAATATCGTGACAATAAAATAAAATAAAAATCATTTTTATGTTAAACGGTTTTATTACAATAAAAATATGTAGTTAGGTTATGTACTAAAAGCTAAAAAATAATTCGGCAAGTCATAGCTACCAGATCGCACCAATCTTCTCATCAATCTGGGGTATTGATCAGACAAATATAAAATCGTTGGGCGTAGCGTATCCAGAGTAAAGATTTTGATAGACATTTTATTTTTATATTTATCTGATCAATACCCCAGATTGATGAAAAGATTGGTGTGATCTGGTAGCTAGGACTTGCCAAATAATTTTTTAGCTTTTAGTTCGTAACCTAACTACATATTTTTTTATTGTTATAAAACCGTTTAACATAAAAATGTTTTTTATTTTATTTTCAAGTTTTTAGTTATGTTGTTAGTTTATTATGAGCCCTATTCTACCAATCAAGCCCTTTCCTTCGATACCTATATTGAGGTATTTATGAAAAATATGTAATCCACCATTTTGTGGCGGAAGCCATCTCGGATTTTTCATAGTGAGCTCTATTCTACCAATCAAGTCCTTTCATTCGATACCTTTATTGAGGTATTTGTGAAAAATATGTAATCCGCCATTTTGTGGCGGAAACCATCTTGCATTTTTCATAGTGAGCTCTATTCTACCAATCAAGCCCTTTCATTTGATACCCATTTCTTAATTTCTTTCACACACTAGTTAAACATATTACTTGAACAAAAATCACGATTAAAATTCACATAAAAAAGGCTCTTTGATATAGAACCTTCTCTGTCCTTGGTTATTAATAGCCCTGTGTGAAATATGCTTTTCTACCATTCAAATTTCAGTTTTCCAATATCATTCCACTATTTAAATATTTTGCTCTACGTAATATAAAAATTCTTGTTAAAAAGCTCTCTTTATTAAATCCCGGATGAATGATACGATTTGAAAGGATTTATAGCTTTACAGCTTGAGTGATCGCTTTTATTTAGATTTAAGCCATAAAACGACCAGCTATATTCAGCGTTTATGAATAAAATTTTAGGCTGAAATTTGCTTGTTCAATTTTATTTTATGACCACAAAATAATATAATTGGTGTTACTATGCATGGGAATCTTTGTGTTTAAGCTGCTTTTCAATACAATTCTTATACATGACAACTTCACTTTTCTGCATAAAAATAAAATTTAAAATTATAGGAACTCTTATAAGTATAATAAGGACATGTTCATAAATCGTCACGCTATCGCCAGTTCGAAATAAATCGGTTTTTTCGTTCAAGAGCTACGATGTCTTAGATACGTCAAACATTATGTATAACAACGCTGTTTGCCTTCGGGGTCAAAAGTAGGTAGGTAATACCAGTTTTTTTTACACGCATGGTGCCCAAAATCATGCACATCGATGATTTTCACCGTATCTTGTATTTCATATAATAATACAGAACAACAATCTTTAGTCATGGAAAAAGACCTCGATTCTTCGAATTCTCCTGAATCGTAAATATATATTACGTAAACATATAACGAGAACTTTTTGCGAATTGCTAAAGCAAAATTTTATTTTAATCTAGAAATATTCATTTTACATAAGGACGCGAATGGCTTAGCTGGTAAGGACGAGAATGCCAAAGTTGGTCCAGCTTATGATTTTGTTCCGTTTTCACCTATAAATAGGATGATTCCTGAAGAAAGTTTAGGTGTATTCTTCACACCGGTGGGGCCGCGGGCGAAGTCTTGTATTTGTTATGTATAAAACACAAAAAGAGGCAGTGGTAGCCTAGTGGGGGGGCGAGCACACCTCTGCGCATAGGGTCGGAGGTTCGAATCACGTCTGTGATTAGGACCCGTGGCGCGCACCACTGACTTGTCAAAGGTATTAAATTGTCAATTATAAATAAAAGCAGTAAAAGAGAACCTAAGAAAACCTGCATGTCTAAGAGACTTCTATAATGATTTTCAAAAGACATGACAAGTCTAACAACACGCACTAGGCCAGCGTGGTGGACTATTGCCTATGCCTTCTCATAGAAAAAGAGGCTCGTTCCCAGCAGTTTGTTTGTTTATATGCTGGGCTTATATTATTAATATCACACAGCATAATACTCAAATAAATAAACAGGAAATACGCGATCATATCAGCAGTTAATTATAGCCGGTGAACGATTTATTGGTCATTATCATACCGAATCACTGAGATTATGATTATCTCATATGATCATCAAATACGAGCATAGGTAGATAAACAAACTTATATTTGGTGGTTTCTAAATGACTGACAAAACATGTTTTTAGTTTGATCAGTGAGATTGTTGTTTTTTTTTTAATGTTTATTTAAAGGAACTTCGTCAATTTTGACGATGTCGTCCTATATAAACAAAATTTAACAATGTGTTAATTAATACTAAGAGTAAGTACAATAATTATACTATAGCAAACTTATTCTATCATCAAGCCATTCTCGCTTGGTAAATTGCACACAGTACCTTGGCTTCATCCGAATATGGTGCTGCCAAGATATTGTTGCATAGCCCAATGTTGCAGGTAGGATTCATCGTCTGTCGTCGAAAAGACTCGTTCCGGACACACTCGCAGAGAACGTGTTGAATGTCGTCAATAACGTTACAGTCTGGACAATTAGATGTATTAGACTTTCCCATAAGATGTATAAATTTATTAGTTGGGATGTGCCCCGAACGAAGTCCTAACAACGTTACAATGAATTCCCTATGTGAATTAATCTCTAGGAACCAAGGTTGACGAAGGGTTTCCGGTTGAATGGTCTTATACCATATTCCCTTAGTTAATGAACGCTCATCAAAGTATTCCTGTCACAAAGCTTGGCATCTTTCCTTAACAGTGTGTATAAGATCTGTATACAATGGTAAACACATGTAAGAACAACCTTCACTGCAAGCCACCTTTGCCGCCTCATTTGCTCTCTCATTGCCCACAATACCAATATGTGATGGTACCCACTGAATAACCACTTTTTTGTTTATTTTACTTATCTCGTGGATAGTGTTGAGAATAACACAGGCTATCGGGGAACCTCGAAGCCTCGAGGGTAGCCGAGCCAAATGCATTAGGGCACTTTTTGAGTCGCAAAAAATCACAACACGGTCACTGTTAACAGATAAGGAATAGGAAAGAGCTTCTGAGATGGCTATCAACTCACAATACATAATAGATAGATTTATGTTAAGTCTGAATTTTACAGTGCTTTTTGTATGCGGATCATAAACAGCTGCTCCCGAATAATTTGTTTCTTTTGACGCGTCTGTAAACAAGTGGTAGAAGTTGCTGTATTTGTCATTAATATATCTGTCACACTGCTCTCTTAAATTAGCTACCCCAATGTCCCTCTTTGGCAAGTTAATTCCATCAATCTCATACATTACAGATTTTGTTAAGTCGATGTTACTTAGCCATGTATTTAAAGTAAATATGTCTAATATTGGACTGGAATGTACAGGAATTTCGCAAAGAGATCTGTGAATTTGCACAAGTAAGGGCAACTTCTTGCGTCTCCAATAAGCACCATTACACAAACTTGACAATTGATTCAGCACTGATACGGTTATACTGTCCATTACAGATTTAGACTTAAGATAATATTTGCTAGACAGGTATCGTCGTCGAACCGCCAGTGGTTGAAGACATAACTCATTTTGCATTACATGGATTGGGGTGCTCTTTATAAATCCGCCGATGACTCTCATAGATACATTTTGATTTTTTTCTAACTTGTTTAATTGACTATCGGTATAGTTGTCATATAAAAAACAGTTATAATCTAATCGACTACGAATAATTGAGATATAGAGTAGTCTTAGGTGTTTTGGATGAATACCCCATTTAGCTCCCGCCAAAACTCTAAATATATTTGAAAATTTTGAGCATTTCTCCTGAATTTCATTTATATGCTTCTTCCACTTCAAAGATCTGTCTAACCACATTCCTAGATATTTTATATTATGAACTAACTCTAACCTATGATCATTAACATCTATTGCACTATTTGTTCTGTTAATACCTCTACTAAACAAGCATAGTTTTGTTTTTCCGAGTGATAACTGTAATCCTAGCTCCTCTATCAGTGTTTGAAAGCACATTGTATATCATTAACAGCATCATGAATATTTGGTCTACTTGCATATATAACAAAAACGTCTGCATATTGCGAGACAAAAACATTAGCAAAAGTGTGACAGATATTTGAAGGGGCAGCGTTAAATAATAGAGGAGAGAGAGGATCCCCTTGCGCAATTCCAGTTCCTGTAATTCTCCCAAGTACAGTGTTGTCATTCAGATGAATTAGCAGCTGTCTTTCGTGCAAAAACTCCCATAAATATAAGCATAAAGTCGAACCCACCCCGAAACTATCTAACAACTTTAAAAGGGCCGATATGCTTATTTTATTATACGCACTGTCAATGTCCATAAAACAACCCAATGTACTTACACCCTTTGACAAACCAATCTGTATACGAGAAACCAATCTAGACAGACTGTCTGCACAAGACCTAGTCCTACGAAATCCAACAGTTTCGGAAGAGAAACGCTCGTTCCTTTCCAGGAACCATTCCAGTCGTCGGGTTATGATCATGTGGAATACTTTACATAAGCATGATAGTAGCGCTATCGGTCTTATTGCGGCATCCGTACCTCCTGGTTTTGGAATAGGGACAAGCTTGACCTTCCTCCACTGATTAGGAACAAAGCCTGACTCGAGGAACCTGCTATATAACAAACATACGGTTCGAGTATGTTATATCGTCTTCGCCTGGCGCCGTGTCTGAATCCTTGACGCAGTTGTTGAGGTCTTGGACTGATATTGGGATTAACAATTCCGAATTTTGGGACACAAAGATAGGCTTAGGTGGAGATACATAATCTGGGGCCAATTGACATGTCAGTTCTTCAACCTTTTCTCGAGGTACTGTGCTTCGTGTAGATCTATATCCCTTCAACCATCTCATCCGTCTCCACATATCAGCCACAGAGGTCACATTGTCGGTACTGCTGCAAATTTTTTTCCATGACTCATACTTAGCGTTACGTATCGCTCGTTGAGCAATTCTTATTTTGATTTTTTAAGACTCTTAGTTCTGCGGCGTGGGATTCTTTCTAAACTTCGCCAATGCAAGTCAATGCTCTGCCACTAAGCGTGACAATTCTGGTTCCCAGTACGATTTTGGTTGGAACTTATTACGGTGAGCAGGATTTTCACAGTATTTAATTGAGGGTATACATTCATTCGCAGCCCTATTCATTATTTAAATAAAATCTTCATAAATTTTCTGATTATCTAAATGTAAATCTAAATTACTCCAGTATTCATCAAATTTTTGCTTATATTTTATCCAATTTGCCTTTATTTTTTATTTACGTAGACCCCTCTAATTTCGGTTTGAAGTTTTAAGACAAGATGGTCACTTCCCAAGTTCTCGTTCATAACTTGCCAACTAACTTTCAGCGCCAGGTCCAAAGAAGCTAATGCTAAATCTGGAGAAGTCCTCTGAATTACACCGTCAACAAGTTTTATACGGGTAGCATTACCGTCATTAAGCGTGACATAGTTGTTCCATCATCGAATCCAAGAGCTGCACGCCTCTGGTGTCTGTCTTTGTGGACCAGTTGGAATGATGTCCATTGAAATCTCCCGCTATCAGAGTCTTTTCTCTTGTCAGGGCGAAGATTCCATCCCAGTCACGCTTACTTGTGCGAACTGACGAGAGGCAGTAGACGGATATAATGTTTTCAATATGTTTACAGTTATGTAGTTTAACGTGCAGTATTTGGATTCCCGTGTTCATGATAGTTAGTTAGTTAGTTGGACAGGTGTTTTCCGCACTTAGCCACTTAATTGGGCCATTGTGCGTTAGCAGGGACACGGCTGTCGCCTGCTACTCATACCATGCAAGCTCCTTCCAGAAGGCCATGAGTTGATTAGTGTTGCGTATGGCTTCACACATGGTTCTGGGGTGGTTCAGGAACCTCGTCCGTTGGTCGCTCACGCTGGTACAATGTAGGATCACATGAGCGGGTGTTTCTTCGGTCTCCATGCAGCCCCTACTTAGTGGGTTGTCCGTGACGCCGATGTTGTAGAGATGCTTGTTTAGTGGACAGTGGCCGGTTATTATGCCAGTCAGTTCATGATATTAATATCGCAGCGATTTGCGTTCAGGGAACGGTGAGTTAAAATAGCAATGCCTCCGTATCCATCATCACGATCCTCCCTGAAGACATTATATCCCGTCAGCCGGAAACTACTTTCGGGGTCAAACCATGTTTCATTGATGATAGCGATGTAGATTTTTTCTTGATTTAACAGGGCTTCGAACGTCGGAATCTTTGGCCGTAAACTTTGGGCGTTCCACTGCAGAATATTGACGATTAAGGTGCGGTTGTCTGAATCCATTGCTTAAAAAACGAAACTAAAGGCAGGTCAGACAGGTATTGCTTGATAAAAGATAAAATCCATTCAAATATTATGCTTACACTTTCTTTGATTCTTCTATTTTTATTCTACTATTCTTCTTCTTCTTTGGCTATCCATTATTCTTTCCATAACTCGTTTATATACCTCGCTCCAACAAAGTCTATGTTTCACATTTGATTCCTTTTCATTGTCAGTTTTATCTTGCTCTGGTTCACTGTCTGTGTAGGCGCATTCTGATCGTTCTTGCTCTTCTGTATCTTCTGCAGTCGTCGCTTGTTGATTTTGTTTGACGTGCCTGTTTTTCTTCTTTGTTTTACTTTTTTGTTTTAGGCCTGCTCTAAGTACATTTGCATACGTGTTACAGCCCCTTTGAGAAGATGGTAAAATTGGTGAAGCAATTTGGGTCGTCGAATCTTGTTCCATATGCTCAATTATTGCATTCTGATACTCAATATGCCAAGACTTAGAAGGGGCAAACTGTTCTGGGGGCACGTATAGAGTCAGCGCCTTTTTATAAGAACAATTGAACTCGGACATTAACTCTCTGATTCTCTTTTCTTTTATAAAAACTGGGCACGTTCTGGAAAGCGTCATGTGTTTCCCAGAGCAATTGTTACATTGAAAATTCAATGTGTCACAATTTGGGTGGTTCTTGCTGCACTTTGGGCAGATAATTCTATTGGATGGGCAAAATTTAATAGTATGTCCGAACCTACAGCAGCGAGAACATTGAGTAACGGGGTACTGATAGGCTATTACTTTTAACCTCGTGTTGAAAATATGTATGTATGTCGGTAACGAGGATCCTGAAAAGCATACTCGGACAGCTTCGGATGGTTCCCATTTCTCGTCAATATTATTCTTGCGTTTAAGGCGTTTGACACCAATAATTTGGGTTTCGCTGAACAGCCCCGTCATTATCTCTTCATCCGTTAAATCTAAGTCAATGTCTTTAAGTATGCCAAATGATTGACTTATTTCCAAAGTTTTCTGAAATTTGTACCCAAGTTGTTTGAGGTGAGGCGAGTTTATGATTTTCTCACAGTTGTCTTCACTGTTTAACGATATCAAAACCTTATGCGGGTTTATATATTTAATCTGGGTAATACCATCTATTTTTTGAGACGTTAACAGCTTTGATAGCTTAAATTGCTTAGGTAATATTTCTTTAGATGTCATGCTCACCTCAAATTTATCCTCGGGTATTCTAGTTGTATCCCCGGTCTCGGGTACTGATAGCGCAAATCTTTTTCCCTTTCTAGTGAACAGTCACTAGAAAGGGAAAAAGATTTGCGCTATGAGAATTTGCGAAAGATTTGCGATTGAGAAATTAAAGCGAAACAGAGTATTGGATAATGATGAGATTTGGACTACAGAGTCCAAATCTCATCATTATCCAATACTCTGTTTCGCTTTAATTTCTCTAAGTAATCCACGTCTTCTCCCTTATTTGATGTATTTTCTTTACTACTTTTATCGTTCCCTTCCATGTCTTCTCCCACTTCGTATAATATTTGTTCCATGCTGCACGACGACGCGCTACTCGTCCTTCGTATAAAATTCGCAGTATTACACTCGCTCACAACATCGAATTCATCGTTATCCATTTGTAAACAACATTATAATTTAATACAAAAGCACAGTCGAACGCGCCGCGCGATGCTAAACCGGTTTCCGTTGGAACGAGTAAGCGCGTAAACACGGCACACGTCAGACAATGCGAAGCGCCCGCCCGCGATTATGCAGTGACATTGATTTCACTAAAAAAATATCAATAAATAATAATATAAAAAGTTACAAAATATTTAAGTTATTTTAGAAAGTGCTCGTTACGACTCAATGATGAACACTGTTTCCCAAAGGAAGAAATTGGGAAGTAAAATATTTATTTTCTCGTGTAACTTAGGGATTGTGACCAGTGTCTTAAGGTCAATAAAATATTACCCGTAACTGACCATAATTCAAATCACAGCTTCTTTCAAATAATAGACACATACTTAAATATTATTTATATACTTTTTAATAATTGCTTTGAAGTAGGTTTACAAGCTCATACATATGCAACAATGTGTTGCAAGGTTAACAATAATTGACCATCCATCGCAGTAACGCGATCATTGAATACATCAAAATGCAGATGTTATTGGCCGAAGCTGTCAGGTGGTTACGCCAGTGTTGACTACGCGTATATTGATATACTCAGTACTCACTGTGCACGTACATATCTTCATTAACGGTTCATATATGTGCAGCTAGTTTTTTGTGTAACTATGCATTTTTGATATGAGTTTTAAATAGGTACAAAAGAATAAATATATTGTTTGGTATTGAATACAAATGTTAAGAATGATTCTACCATGTTAAGGCATTTGTATAAATTGTACACTGATTTAAAAAACTGTTGCCTTTGCTCCAGCTAGTTAGGTGAGGGTTATAGGTTTACGTGTTTCTTCACACGTGAAACGTTTTTTTTTTTCACCTACTGATATGGGTCCTTAATTATATTTAAAAACAAGTTCTGCAATAGGAACGAATTCTGTCTCACGTGTGACTCCAAAAACATTTAATAAACAGACAAAAAATACATCCAGACAATCAAACAACATATGTGAGGTCCGTACCCACAAAACAGCGCAATACCAAACAGCAAAGCGACCGCCATACGTGCAGTCTTACAAAACCATCCGTCTAGTAGTCACGCACATCAATAAACTACCTAAGAGTGCAACTAAACAAATTCTAGTCTTACAGAGATTCCTAATTGCACCTTCCCTCAAACACAGTTGAGAAGTGCAGGAACAAACAAACACTAACTTGTGTCAAATAACATTGTGGTACGATTAGTTCACGTGGCGGTAACACAGACAGACTAACTCGCTACAACTTATTGAGTTAAATGTCCTATACACTAGCCAACATTTTGTTGCACAACATTTTTAAAGGTGCATGCAGAGCAATGTTCTATAACATAGATATTTTAGAACATTGTTCTTAAACATGTTACATAATGTAGACACAATTTAAATAACATAGTCTGAACATAGGCATTGCTTAAGGAATTTGATAGAAATTGTATATAGGAAAACATTTAAAATAGCGCTACAGCATCGTCCTAAAGTTATCACAGTTGCATCCGATTCTAAACTGATTTCATAGAATTTAAGCTTTTACCCAGAGCTATTGCTGTCTGGCTTCCGCAACCCAAAGGGATAACGATATTCCATTGCATAGACAGCATATTCAAAGGTAAGGACTATCAATGATCTGAATAAAATCCGGGACCGACACGACGACGGTTAAACGTGCTCTCCGAGGCACTATGCAATGATCTTCTCCAAATATCCTCTCTCAGTGCTCCCCTACACTTTCCAATGAATATACATGCGGAAATACAGCTTCTTGCGCCCAATAGTTTTAGCTGAACGTTGTCTGACAGTCAGACAATACCGCAAGAGTTTGCCTCCTAAGCGTCACTTGAAGACCCGTGGCCGGCACTGGGCGAGTATATTGATAAGTATGACAATTTCTAATTAGCTTTAATTTCCCTGCATTAAACATAATTTAGTAAGCTACCTTGCTAGAATATGCCATGGAACAGAAATTATATTAACCAGCCCTAATATATGTAGCTATAAAATATTACAATCCTCATAATGAATGTCTAGTGAACATTCATTATGAGGATTGTAATATTTTTGTGTAGCACTGTTGTCTACGGAGCACTACACAAGTTCTACACCTTGCTACGTCGCTACGAAGTTCACTAAATGAACTTTGGGCTTGCCAAAGCGAACTCGTACAGTCATCCGTTCTTTTGTACATCGATGAAAGAATTGCTTGATTTGATTTGATGTGGTAATTATTACGTTTTTTTTACCCGACTACGTTGAAGCCAAAAGGAAGGTTAATGTTTTTCTTAATGCAATTATTATTCTTATTTATAGAGGTTTGATCAAATACATCTGAATTATTTTATTTGCCTATTTTATTTTAACATTATTCTATAAATAATTCATAGGACAAGACAGTAGGGTTGCCTGGAAAAATTTAGCCGTTTTACTTTTTTCGATACATCGATTTAAAAAATCCTAACGGAAGTATACTGAGAAATTTGACTGTATTTGGTAAATTTGTTAAGAGATGTAGGTTAAGAAATAATACTCATTATTACTAACCTGTTTAAATGTTGCTTACCACAAAAAGCATAGATAACTGTACATTGTACAGCCTAATCGAGGACTTTTGTTCTCTTTATGCAAACGTACTATAAAAATTGACTGTGCGGATGCCGTACTGTTTTAAGCGGTCGCAGAACCGTTTAGTATTGCGTTTTATTTTTCATGATTCCTTACAAACATTCAACCAACACACACAAAGAGCACTCATACTCGAAAAAACTATTTGTGTATTATACAAAGTGTTGCATAATATTGGAATCGAACCCACAACACGCACTGTGCCATATGGCACAGCGACCGCTTAAACCATTTTCCATCCGTATAGTCAGAATTGCATCACTGAACCGTCGCAAAAATTCGCCATATTATAAACATAAACATATACGTATAATGCCTCATCCATAACGAGTAGTTGTGTGATGTATTGTTGGTACAGTCTGTCTGTCTAGCACGAATAATTAGCAGCTCGGGGCTGCGGCCAGCGGATAAATATGAATATTAAGATGACTCACTATTGTATACGCGATGTATGAGGGTGCGTAGATTATTTCATTATTTTTATGCAGTAGGTGGCAAACGAGCATACGGAACACCCGATGGTAAGCGATTACCGCCGCCCCTGGACGCAAGCAACACTAGAGGAGTCACAAGTGCGTTGCCACCCTTTGGCTTAGGAAAATAAATAAAAGGAAGAGGAGTGTAATGAGGAAGAAGGAATAAGGGATGAGGCTGCCGGCACTCTTTCTCTCCGAACGTAACGTAACGTATAATAAGTACTGTTACTTTGCGTCGATTTTATGTGAGAGCGTAGTACTTCCCGGTAGAGCCCATTCATGCCAAAATAAGCAAGGCTCATTTGATCATAGTGTAGTAATGTAGTGACAAAAGCAGCGATAGCTTAGTGAAGAGACTAATAGACTGCTACGCAGATGTTCTCGGGTTCGAATCAACGGCGTGCACCAATGACATTTGAAAATAATGAAAAAAAAAACAATAATCGCTTGCCAAACGGTGAATGAGAATATCGTGAGGAGATGTGATGTCTTAGAATTTTCCATAATGTTCTCAAAATACATGTAAAATATTCCACTTGGCCAGCGTGGTGGACTAGGGCTTTCTTTCTGTCGGCGTATTTGTGTCGGCTAATCTCGTAAATGGCTTTCATTGGTAGTTAGCTGATGTCAGAATAAGTAGTGACTGAATCTATTTGGATATATATAATAAATTAAGGTTCCTTGCATAAGTAACAGCTTAAATACATCTGACGTAACATTGAACTACTACAGATCAAACTTATTTTACTTATTTATAACACGTGAGCCGAGCCCGTGGTAAAGTTAGACTTTACGCCGAAAGTCACGTATTCAATCATCGAACAAATATGTGTTTTAGTTATTTCAAATGTAGAATTAATGTATTTGCAATCGGTACAATATACATAAATAAAGGTGCGCATCGCTTTGCATCTATAACACCGTATTTGTAGAATGCTAGGACGGCTGCTACATCGTAGTATATATGCTACGACGTATTCAATAGACGTAATTAATAATTAAGCTTGCTTATTTTATGGCAGTAAAGTAGCAAACGAGCTGACTGCTCATATGATGTTAAGCGACAACTACCACCCATAGACTTTGGCTACGTCAGAGCGTCACACTGCTGCCTACCCTGAGATGTAAGGTCTTAATCATCTTATGCCCAGCAATTGCACCAGCTACAATACCATTCAAACCAGCACTTTAATTGACACTTGGTGGCAGAATAAATGATACTGCACATTAATTGTCACTTGGTGGCAGAATAACTGATAGTGCGGTGGTACCTACCTAGACGGCAACAAGAAAAATTCACACCCTCAACTATCCGCACATCAATTTTGCGAACAGACTTAACCCGCAGCATTATATTTGTCCCGGCGTTAGGTAGATTCATCGCGTTTTGTCTTCAACTTTAATTAACAAGGCTAACCTTATTATCACAATAAAATTTACAACGTCTTTGAGATCGTCTGTCATCGCGAAATGACGGCGTTGGGGCAAAGAAACAAAATGGCGCCGGTTCATTACTAGCTACCCTCGTCTTCTGAGAGAAAGGGTTTGCATATTTTGTTGAGTCGTTCACTGAATTGTTGATAGAGTGAATAACAATAAGAACTTAATTTTTGGAGGCTTGATATTTTCTTCTTGTCTGGTTCATAGTTTTGTTTATAGAGCAATGCCCGTCAGGTTGAAATCTTGTGTCAAGGGTGACTTGATTAATACTCAATCAACGGACACAAATGACACCCAGACTAGATATAATAATTTATGGATGACACAACATTTCTTATATGGCGATCGAACCCCTGACACTCATAGTGCCAAGTGTTCCGAAACCTCTACGTCAACTCTGTGGTCAAAAAGTTTCTGTTGCCAGATGTAGGTCTTTTTGAAGGCTTGGCTTTCATAAGGTTGATTTGAGAGTGAAGCAGTTATTTGGTCGGAAATTATTCGTCTTATCTAAGTATATATAATTCTTCTGTACATGTGCTTGTCACTTGTATAGTAGCTTTTGCTCCCGCAAAAATTGTTGTTATTACCAGCTACTTTGATTGCGCGAAAAATTTGTCTTATGTGATTTATTCAATAACGTTTAATTCGGGGTAACACAAAACTCCATAGTAATTTTCGTTTTAATTCTGTTCATAGGGACTAATAAGAAATATAACCGCAAGGAATATTTAAAACATTTCTGTAAACAGTATTTTTAGAGTTCCGTAGTCAAAAATGGCTAAACACGGAATACTTACAGACGCGCTATGTCTGTCAGTGTATCCCCCCCGTGTGATCTCCACCTTGTCGTGGTGGGGGGGCTTAGTAACCGTGGATTGGTCACCCGCGGTGAAGCTAAGAGGGATCCAGGAGGGGACGCTCCGCGTGGGCTTGACGAAGGCCTGCGCAGGATGCGTCCAAAGGGGCGGGTGCGAGGGACAGTTCTTCTGTCCCTCGCTGTCGGGTGCGGTCGCGGGAGGAGAGGCGTGTCGGTGTTGCGTTGCCGCGCGCCCTATCTCCCGCGACCAAATGGAGGCGCACCATCGTTGCGTCGCGGTGGGGCCGCAGAGGAAGAGGAGATGCGGTGTTGCGTTGCCGTCCTCCCTATCCTCTGCGACCGCTGAGTGTTTTGGCGGCGGAGCCCAACACCTTCATCCGCCGCCAAGGGGGTTTTGTTCGGGGCCCGCCTGACCGTCTGGCGGGCCAATACCCGTCGGGGGGTAGCGAGGAATGCTTCAGCGATACCCGACCCTCCGACATACGGGTACGTGAGTAATACGGGTTGGTTTTTAGCCAGTAAGAGTCTGACAGTCCCCTTAGCCCTTCCCCAGGGCGGAGGGACTCCATGAGGATTTTCCAACCCGACACAAAAAAAAAAAAAACAAATAAAAATGTCTGTCAGTCTATTCGTATGTCACAGCCCCTTTATGCCGAAACTATTCAGTTTACACATTTGAAAATTGATAGGTTATGCAGTCTGTGAACCGCTTTACGAAGTTATAGAAAATAAAAAATATTGAATATTTAGGGGAGCTCTTCATACGTGGAACTGATGTGGAAAATGGGTCGTTAAAAATTATTTTGAGGTTCCTAAAACCATTGTTTCTCAAAGTCAATCGTTTGAAAGATATACGATATATACGGTTCCAAAGTAGTAAAATGGGTGTGTATGTCCCTCCAACTTTTAAAGTAAGAGAGTGACAAATTAAAAAAAAATATATGCTGTAGATCGTTATAAAAACTTCCAACGAAAATTGGTTTGAACGATATGTAGTCAGCAGTTTCTAAAATAAAGCACATCTTAAAAACCGCAAATATAGCTTTGTCGTTTATACAAATACTATTAATAGTTAGTCGAAGATAGGCTATGATAAGTGGATACCTCCACTACGGAACCCTTAATGAGCGAGTCTGACTCGCAATAGCGAATAGCTTTTATAATGTTTCGTCCTAGGTGTTACTTGTAGCCGTTTGCCATTACAAACTTTAACTTTCAGTCTCAAGTTGCGTGAAGGTACTCCTGATAATTGTAAGGAGTTCAGAAACTCTATAAGGTATGAAGTAACTTGGCCAGTATTCATGACATTATCGACCGAAAGGTGCTCAACAACATCACTTTGAATACAGTCAAATGTCAAAGCCATGGTCCGATAAATCTCTACACACACTTTCGCATTAATGAGTAGAGAATATTGGGTCAGCCGGCTTAGCGAAACATCGGTACATACATACATGCACATTTTTGCATTAATACCTAATATATTATGCAAGGCTGTTACAATAATTATTGGCTTATATAAGTAAGCGAACGAAGTACTGACAGTGCGCCATATGACGATGTATAATGTGACAGTACTGACAGATAGCACATGCGCAGCACCCAATTATTAGGCACGTATGCGTTTTTACTGTCAATAAGTAGTAGGTTTGTTCCTACAAACTTCGACACACTCTAAAATCCCTCCCAGATTATTTTATGCAACTAATTGTATCCTATGTATTTTTCTTGGTTCTGAGCTACCGCCCCACCAATTTTCAGCCAAATCGGTTCAGCCGTTCTTGAGTTATAAATAGTGTAACTAACACGATTTTTTATATATACAAGCCTGTCATCAAATAGTGAGCGTATCACTATAAATACAGGCACTGATAACCAAAGACCTAAGTCGATCAAAAGACTGTGTAAAGCATTCGATGACTACTATTATAGGTACAAACAGGACAGGTTAGAAGTACCCTGAACTGAAGAGCATGCATGAGGAATTTGATGGGACTGAATGAGATAAGAAAGATATGTCAGGATCGTTGCAAATCGCGTTCCGTAATCTCTGCGTGGGGTACGCAATGCGGTCCGGGAAACAAGCATGTCCGTACAATCAAGCCGACAGTTTGTGAGAATACCTATTTGGATTTTGTTACTCTTTCACCGAATCTTTTTGCCGAATAGTCAGGCTGAAGTGGCAGTGGGCAGGGCACATAGCCAGATAAACCGATGGCCGTCGAAGCAGAGAGGTTCTGGAGTGGCGATTACAGGACGTCGAAGCAGAGGTAGGCCTCCCGCAAGGTGGACTGACGATCTTGTTGGGATCTCGGGCAGCGGATGGATGCGTGTGGCTCAGGATCGGTCTATTTGGAGAGCCTTGGGGGAGGCCTATGTCCAGCAGTGGACGTCTTTCGGCTGATATGATGATAATGATGATGATGACTCTTTCACCCATAAACATGTCAACAAATTCTGATGATATTTTTCAGTAGTAGGTAGAGCTTATACATCAAAGTAACTCCCTAGTATTCCATAATATTTTCTGTCATAGCAACACAAATAGTCTACCTTTTATCACGTTACCCGACTCCCACGTGGGCAAAGCCGGGAGCGAAAACTAGTAAGTAATACATGTAAGTATAGTTGATGCCACGAGAAGATAGACTTTTTGTAAACACACATTCAGGGCCTCACAAACTTTTTTCAAACAGTTGTGTTTTAGGTTTTATACTTTTTGAATCCGTCTTTTTTCAATGCCTAATTATGCAACTACATATATTTTAAAATTTAAATTGTTAAATTCTACTGAAATAAAAATATATTTTCAATGTTCATAAATTTGCCGATTTTTTTGTCGTTTTACACGTAATTTATTCTGTAAATTAAAGAAAAATAAAGTAGCATGTATATTAATGGTAGAGTTCATACTACGTACATGTTACTCTATTACTGACATGATTTTTTTTTAAATCATAGACAATAAATCATTTGCTCAAAGTAGCCTACTTATCCTAAAATATTAAATAATTGACCAACAAAGAATAATATAGCTAGTACATTATATAAAAATTTCTAGGCGATTTTACGTCAGTGAATGAAATCGTCAGAATGAACTTAAACCAAATCCATTAAAAGTTACGGTAGTCTGAAAACGCAATTTTTTTTAGGTAAGTAGGTATAAATAATTTTCTGCGCGACTACTAGTTTACCATCTCCTATTCTGCACCCGCTTTTTCGAGACGCCTATACAGACACTATAAACTTGTATTTAACTTTATATTTACAACTTGACAACCCTTCTTGGCAACTAAAAAAAATAAGTTTGTCCTCTGCTAAATGTATGTTAAGCCCAGGAATGTAACATTTCGATGAATTAACGCCAAATGTTGACATTCTAGGCGTCAGTACCTCTAAACATTAAAAAATCCTGTTGACAGCGCATAATATCGATAAAAACCCGATCCATCGACGTATTTGTTTCCAATGACACGTATCTATGTACCGTTGCGCTCATTGGATTTAACATTACTTATTTGTTTTTGACAGAACTATCGCTAAGTCACTTAGTAGAAATTCTTTGTTTACAAAAAGTCTATGGTCTCGTGGCACGGACTATAGTATATTCTCTGGGATTATTTCCTCGTTTCATTTTCCGCCAAAATAAGAACATCTGTCACGTGTTCTTTTGTTTTTGTTCAACGTGGACAAGTTTACAAGGAAATACTTTCTTAGTTGTTCTCAAGTTTGCGGGACCTACAATTTGATGTTGATTTTTTACATAGCGACGTAATGTTTTTTTGAAGATACTACATTCCCAAAGGAAGTTTGATGGCTCTCAGGATGTGCAAGAAAAACACTTCGATTCTGTATTATTAGTAGGAATGGGAAACTGGCAGTGAACTACGTATGTACACAAAGGCAACAACATATGTGAGATCAAATTGTCAACTACTAATACCGTTACCGTCTAAGAAGTGAGATGGTAAAATGAGCTGAACTTTCAGATATTGATAACATTAAAACTTGTGTATCGTTATGAGCAATATTTGTGTTGCCCATAACAATACAGATGTATAATTTTGTTTTGTATGATTCTAATATTATCAAAACTGCACGGCTGGCGTAGTGGCTTAAGCGGCCGACTCGTCGCTTGATGCTGCGCTGAGTGTTGTGGGTTCGATCCCCACAAGAGACAACACTTTGTGAGGGTGCGTTTCCACAGAAGCGGAGCTGCGCGGAGTTCAGCGGAGCAGAGCCGTGTAAATAGCTAGGTGTTTCCACTAAAGCTGCGCAAAGATGAGCGGTGCACGGCTGGGCTATGAAGCTGGGTGAAGTGGAGCTGAGACGACCGGGGCGGACCAGAGCTGAGTCTAGCGGAGCAGAGCTGTGAAGTGGAAATAAGCTGAACGGGGCTGTGAATACATTTTGTTTTCAGTCAGTACGGTGTCTCAACTACTACTACAAATAAACTCCTGCGCCTGACGTCACGTTACCCCTCTCAGCCCTGCTCCACCCCGCGCAACCCCGCTCTACCGCGCGCATCTCCGCTCTACACCGCACAGCACCGCTTCACCGGGCACAGCTCCACTAAGCTCGACACCGCTGTGCCCCGCTTAATTCCGCGCACCATATATCTTAATGTAAATCTTCTCAACTCCGCTAACACTGTTTCCACTTAATCGGAGCGGAGATGAGATGTGTATGTTGATCAATGTGATTGGTCAATTTTTATAAGTCTCTACTCAGCTCCGCGCAGCTCAGCTTCTGTGGAAACGCAGCCTTACTGTTCTTGTTTCGATTCCAACTACTCTAGTACCGACTAAATAATCTGGTGCCACGGGGTACTTTACAAACAAAAAAAAAAGGTAAAAATGTTACTGTCATAAGGGAAAGAGGAAAAGGATCACAAACGCACATTTCAATATTTTCTGCAGATAAATAACTCTTTTTATCTCTATGTCACGTCCAAACAAGTTAAAGTGCGTTCCCAATTTACCATATCGAGGTTGTAAAAATGTTAATACCGTTTTATGTGAATGCCATTTGAAAATTAGACAGTTTGTTACGTGACTTTGTATGTACATATAAAATTTATGTAGTTTTTCTGTCAAATTTAATCAATCGTAATAGCCCTCTCCTTAGTAACTTTTTTGGCTCAAGGTCTTGTGTAGTTACTTTGGCTTCTGGTCAAGGTTGAATTTGGGTATGTCGGAAAAAATAATAAAAAAGATCAGAAAAATAGAGACTGTATTTATATACTACATATTTCAAACTTGACCAGAAGCCAAAGTAACTACACACAAGACCTTGAGGCAAAAATGTTACTACGGAGAGGGCTATTACGATTGATTAAATTTGACAGAAAAACAGCATAAATTTTACATGTATTGCGCTCTTTATAATATTATAATAATAAATGTTAATTATTTATCATTTTCAAAGATAACTTTAAACGTGTAATAAACCAATCGAAATAAAGACAAAATATTCTCATGATAATATGCGCATCTGTACTAACACTGGCTCGTACTAAGACGTCCAAACATTAATTAAACTTTTTTTAATTTAATATTTTGTCGATTAGTCAAAAATCCCAGCCATAAACTATTATTTCCTCTCGCACGTGTTTAACCGTACGTGAATTTACCAACAAAAAGTTAAAGCCTACATGTATTTGAACCGTATAAGCAACAAAGCAATATAATAAATGAGTAATTTGATAGAACAATACACAAAGTAACTTATGAAGCTTCATCATCGATTAACACGCACTCCGGCTGTGACTAACACATGACGGACTAGGCGAGTGGGGATAGCGACACAAAGGTTTTACAACATTTTAGTGGATGCAACATTAGGCCAGCGCAATATAACTCGGAAGAAAAGCTAATATTATGTCAAATCCGCTTACTAGTCAATAAGCGGAGCCCGGGCAACAAATGGAATAACGCTAGAAGGATGATGAATATAACTGTAATTGTCGCTACGCCAATTCGGCTTAATGTTACACATAATTGCAAGCATTTTCTCTGTTACTAAGTATAGCTGGTTACAGCGTGAATAATTTTATTCGAAATCAGCGCGTTTAAGTCTCGAACTGAAGATTAATGTAAAGTAACAGTGTTACTACTGTTGCATGGTATCGTTCATCAAGTGAACGGAACCTCAATACTTTAGAACCAGGAAACTCTTACTTTCCTATATGTGAAAGGCGAGAAAGAATGAGAATGGGACGGAGGAGAGAAAAGGCGATGATACGTCCTCTTTCCTGGGAATTACTTTAATTTTAAAGTGTTGTTGTAATAAACTTTATACATGGTCATAAATTATTATCAAAATAAATATTGTTACGGACGAGGTAACGGGATTGGAAGAAAACACCGAGTAGCACTGATGACACTTTATTCGACTTCACACACGACGCGCCGTTTAATTTCGACGCGGACAGCACCAACACTAGCGTCTTTTGCACTGCACTTTTCACTGCACTTCACTGCACTTTACTGCACTTCACTGCACTTCACTGCACTTCACTACACTTTACTGCACTATACTTTCACTTTTCACTTTATTCACTACTACTTCTTTCTTCCTTTTACTTCTTCCTCTTCTTCTTCACTTTACCACTTTTCAACTTAAACTCGCGCTCAGCGCGTCTACACCGCCTTATATACCCCTAAGAATGTTCTAGATCCACTAATTTCTATTGTCATTTCATAATTCAAATGTTTTTCTATCTCCTGTCTCTTTTTAACCTTTCCATTCCATCCTGAAGTTTCTAGAATTTTCTAATTTTTATTAGAAATTTTTATTAGGTCCAAGCGCTCGTTCTCTATTCCGGGATATTTCTAAACGGTTAATCGACGTCTCACGTGACCAGAAGGCTGGTTTATTCTTTGCTCAGAGAATCAGCATTGCCATCCAGCGTGGCAATGCTGCCAGCCTTCTGGGCACGTTACCCGATGACATTGATGCGGAGGCATTCTACGACGCCTAAACCATGTAAATATGTTCACTTTCTAAATTCGTTTTTATGGTTTTTGTATTAGATTAGATTAGATTAAGCTTCACTTATATGCTACTTATAAATTATGTTACTTTAATGTTCTAACTTAAATAAATTTTTATTCGAAATTATGTACTTGCTCCTTGTTCGAAATATATAAAATAATCTTTTTTTAAATATTTGCCAAATATTCATAAACATTTTCCAAATTTCATAAAAACCATAACCCACATAACTGTTATGACTGGGATTTGAACCCACGCCATCAGAACGTGAACGGGATGTGTTATCCGCATGGCCATCGCTTTGTTGTCAACGTATGCTGAATTTGGCGAACACTTGACAAAGTGTATACGTCATCGAATTAAAAACTCATTTCCAAATAATAAAATAGTCTTCAAACCTCTTTGCTAATTATTGTTTCGTGACGACGGTTTGACATGACATCGGCCGTCACAATATTGTTGTCTGCCAAAGAGTATACAAATACTATAGTCCGTTCACAGTTATTTTACCTCTAGCTGTTAGATTGGCCAACCTGGGCGTTGTGTTGCTATATTTGGTATATAATACTCCCATTTTAAATATACATTATTGCTAAAAATGTACTTATTTTTTCGATCGTATTAAATATTTGGAAGTAATGTTTGTAACAAAACCTCTTGATATTGGCATAGCTATATGCATGTACATTTATTTTCTTACGAAATAACTAATTTCCTATGAAGATAAGTAGCTATAATAATAATAATAATGTTGTCTATTTAATATATTAAGGTAAACGCATCATAATTACGCCAACGTGAGGTTCTAATTATCAAATACAAAAACTGCAAATTTAATTTTCATATTTATTTTGAATAAGAATGATGTGAGTGTAATATTACACCTCTGCCTACCCCTGCATGGAAATGATCCATGTGGACCGCCAATGCTATGATGATTCGGTAACTGCTGTCATATTCTGTATCAGACTCAGAATTTAATTCTATTATGAACCTGTCCATTTCAGCATCCGTAGACCCATCTGTTTCACGAAGCTTGTCTTCAATGTGGCGCTCATGTTTGCATTGTTTTTGTCAGTCTTCTGCAGTGATAGATTGAAAAGCTTCTTCAGCTAAATTCACAATGTTGGTTGCCTCTTGTCCTAAAAATTTTTGCTTGTGACTCGCCTTTTAATGAGACTCCACATAAGTTCAATTGCGTTTAGCTCGCAGTGGTATGGCGGTAATCTAACCACTTTGCGGCCATGAGCTTCAAGCATTTGAATTTTTGAAGCATTTCCACTAATATTGGGTAAAATGTTATGCACGGGTAACCCTATTTTACATTCCTGTCATCACAGAGTACAATTCCAACATAAAGAAAATAAACACCGACATCTGTCAGAGGTAAAATAACTGTGAATGGACTGTACGTAAGAAGAGGCGGATGTGCCATAGATCATGCGAGATTTTCAGCTTTGTATGAAACGTGCAGGGAGAACTCGTACCAACATAAAGATACTAATTGACATCATTTTTATGTTGTCAGCATTGTCATATTCGTCAATATGTACCCTCTAGTGATTAACGAAATATCGATATCGATAATATTCGGTAAGAGAAATAATTATAATTATGTTTCGACTAGAATTATACTTTTCCAACACAAATAAAAGATGTATTTAATATTTATGTGTTTATTTAAACAAATTAGCCTATTCTATATATCTATTCTAGATTAGCGAAGAAAAATACGCAGAACTAAAAGATATATGTATGTACATGTAATGGAAAGGTTATCAACATTTCTTCTGTAATAGGATTTAAAGAAATGTCTATAGATACAAGGCACAGCTGTTTTTCTGACTTGAGTTCCCTTTTTTTTTAAGTCTTTCGGCTTAAAATGCTTGCCACACACATAGTTCAACTGATGTAATTTTTCAATGGGCACATAAATCAAGTCTTGGTTTACAGTTGCAGCTTCCCATTTTTACATCTAAAAAGAAAAAAAGAATAGATTTTTTAGTCCTTGTGCCAATTTCTAATAACGGATTATCGATAACTGACAAGCAGCACTATTGTTTACCTATAAAATACTAGGATATGAAACTATAGAATATTTCCTTATTTTTTATGTTTCATTGAAATATATCACATTATATAACATTATAAATATTCATTGATCTTTATCTAGGGACATTTTGCCATAAATAACTACCTTTTTTTCATTGCTTGACCGGCATGTTGTTGTATGCCATATTTCGCACGTTGTTTTGCTTGTTTTCATTGCGCTCCTTTCAATGCTAATCAAATAAATATAGTAACACTAACACTAGAAGTGTAAAATCACATTTATTTGGTATACACAAAGCACTTTTACAGTATGTTTTTTACGTTTTATAAACAAACTACATAACGCGGCAAAGTTCAATCTGGATAATAATGTGACAGTTGTGACATTTGACACTATTGACAGCCAAGGCGGTGATGTACGTCTAACCCGTTTAACTTTGAAAGAATACTGTTCCAAGGGTACATAGTGAAGGATGCTATCTTCACGTTTTATACATATAATAGTAGCCATTAAAAAGATAGCACGTTTCATACATTCGGTTTTTTCTTAGGAACTTGCGCCAGGCTGTTGTCTGCTACACGACGTTCAATGTGGGATATCCAAAAACATATCTTATTTTGGAACAAATTAAAACCCTTCCTCAAGCAATCCGAAAATAGACAAAACCCAAATACAAACGCTACCATAGCGCGCAAATACGTCAACCATTCGTATTTACCAGTGTAAACCCGCTTACAGCTAAGCAATTACGACGCCTGTAAACAACGGATAATATTATCGGTTCCCGTATTTCACGTCCCGATGACGACATCCGGGAATTAATTTAATAATACAACGTTTAATATTAACGTATGCGGTGCGTAAGTAACAGGAGAGAGCGAGTGTAAACAAGCGTTGTGGATATTGCTCCGAAGGTGCGGTTAGGTTTATGGAAAGGTTGGGTAACAATGTTGATTTATTTGTAGTTTCATTGGAAGGTTATATAATTGGTAAATATTTTGGGACATTGCCGAAATATAGGCTACTCGAAAAATAAAAGCAACTCGTTTCACAAAAAACTATTCATAATTACTGGTAGGATTCATATTTGGTGGTTTATAAAAACGGATCACAACATGTCATCATCATTATATCAACCGAAAGAAGTTACTGGACATCTGCCTCTCTAAATGTTCTCCACTTAGACCGATCTTTAGCCGCCCGCATCCAACAATAAACAATATATTACGTAATTTGACCATAAAAGTGAACTGATAAGCATGCAGCATCTAGACTCAAAGATAAGCTTTAATATAGATATTTAACCTCCACGGTCATTCAGTCACCTATTACAAAACAATAAACTACATACATGCATACATAGACTCACGCCTGTTTCCCCGAAGGGGTGGGCAGAGGCATATTAATCGCCCACTTTTCGCCATGTTCTGAACCCACGTAATAGGTGGCGAGCCTATTGCCGCTTATCGGGATATTTGGTTTGCCAGAGCCTCGTCCGTTGATCGGCAGGTGCACCACTTGCAGGTGAGGTTGGCTTGGGACCCTAAGTTGTTGGTGGGAACCATATGCACCCAAAACAACAATAAACTAAATACCTTCATTTGACTATTAGCGTATTTAACTGTATAGCATAGTTAAGTCAGACGCCTCAACTTGGTGAATTTAACAGACGATACACATTGTATAAACCATCTCATAAATTTACATGCGTCATAGCAAAGGACAATGCCCTTCGCAATATAAATATTGCAAACCAAAATCCCAGCTCTTCAGGGAGTCCAAAAACATTAGGTAAAGTAAAATATTACTGTCGCTGATCGCTATTTTAACAAGCTGTTCAATTATTAATCATATCCATCTAAGCCACTTTTAAACTCTAAGTATACACTAGAGGCTATTAGTCAAGTTTTATATTATCATTCATAAAAGCCACGATAATTCATAAAAGTATTTTTTTTTTTACGATCAAGACTATACTCATCGTATTATTATTTTTATGATATCCTTTAGTTATTTGAATAAAATGTATTCTTTGCCACTCGAACGTCGAACCAAATGAATAGTCAGTAGTACTCATGTATAAAGGTATGTATAAAATTCACATTTTCACAGCAAAAGAATTCATTTCAGACATCATTTTTACCAACGGTAATTGAACAAATAGCTGCCTAATCTAATAATTAATTAATATATTACAGCGTGACTTCAGAAAGAAACGCATTTTAGCTATATTAGTTGATTTAAATACATACCTAAATGGATATCAAACAGATACAAGTACCTAAACAATGCCTTACTTAAAATACCCACCATATCTATGCGTAAACTGCTGAAAAAATAACCCTTATTTTTCAACTTTACCTAGGCGACAAGAAATGGACGCCAACAGACCATTTACTTCTTCTCATCGCTTGTCTCTCACGTCAGCTAGCAAGCACTCTGAAAGAACCCGTTGCCAAAATAAAAATATAAGTTGAGTTGCTTTAGAATTTAAATTTCGGTTGACCCCGACGCGATGATTAAAATGGCGTCCGGAGTCAAATAATACTTTATGTTCATGCGTTTGTGTGCCATTCACGACTTAATATAGAATTATGTGGAGGCCGCGAGTTCTTATTATGGCATAGGATCGGGAAAAATATATATTATATTTGTAGGAATTACGTTATATTATAAGAAAAAGATCAAAATATTTTAATGTAGGTATTGCATAAATTTAAATACTCTCTAATATCTATAAGCTGAATTATAATGCTGAAGAGTTTGTGTGTTTGGTTGAACGCGCTAATCTCAGAAACTACTGATTCGATTTTGGTAATACATTTTTTGATGGATAGCCCATTTAGCAAGGAAGGTTGTAGGTGATATAACAATCACGTTATGAGCCACGGGTGCGGAGCAGCAGCCCTAAAAAACGAAACGAGCTCAGCTAAATAATTGATAAAGTTCTAAACCTGTTGCAGACCAATATTTTAAATAATGATTTTATATGGTGACAACCTTTTCTTCAATAACTGTTAATTAGTTAGATATTGACAAAAAAAATTGTTACTTTCTTAAATTAATAAATGCATGTAACAGGGAACCACAATGACTTCATAACTGTTCAAACAACAAATTACGCATTTGATATGGTATTTCAGCATCACCTGTGCAAAATCACCAACATGGGTTATCTAATTTAGATTTGAGGTGATGAACCAAAGGATAACATAGGAAGATGTACAGATTGTATTCCGAACCCTTACAAACGTATGTATCTCATTCTACACGTTACGATCTTAAATTATTCATAGATACAAGATTGTAAATACGCTTAGTGTGAGCCCATAACTGTGAAGGGTAATTTTGGTTAAGGTTTTAATGCGGCATCTCTTAATGTGGGAGTTCGGACTGGTTTTATTTGTATAACTATCTGTTTTCTAAATTAAACCAGTCCACACTCCATCATTTGTAAAACTATCTATTGAAATTTAACTAGGTACGGTTTACAGATTTTATCGCGTTGTATTGGTTTGACGGAGATTACATTCATACAATTTTTTTATTATAATCCGACGTTCGATTACGTTACAGGCATAGTGTCCCGTCGGGCATACATATCGCTATAAAATCCGTAAACCGACGTTGAATTATAATGTGTAACGTTCACGTAAACCCAAGAAAATATTAAATGTGTCGTTTAGTGATGGCATAAAAATAAGCAAACATGTAATTTTTTACGTCAAATGTAGGATGTGCGAAGGCGCGTGACAACAGCTAGTAATGGGTATATTTTTTTATTAAGATCATGGTGCTGTCCAGATGTAATACTTAGGTATTTCAACGACATATTTTCGTAAAATACGACACATTTATATAAATACGGCTACAGGTGGAGTTCTTCATCAGAAAACGATAGATTATTATAAAATCATTGAAAAGATGTGTTCACAATTGCGATTTTACATAAATCTGTTTATTATAACTGTGTATAAATAAATTTGGTTATTCGTTTATTAATTCCAAGCCTAGATCGGTCTTGTGAGCTAGTATTAAATAGAGTTAACCGTTAACAAGTTTTATAGCTATTTGTAAAAAAATGCATTTTAATGCAAAACGAAATCTGCGGTGTTACGACCGTGACAGGACTTGAACCTGCAATCTTCGGATCCGAAGTCCGACGCCTTATCCATTAGGCCACACGGTCCTGTTCTACGTAGCCAATATCAATGCTCGCATTTCCATGGCTACAGCAAAGGCTGCAAAGTTATCAAAGCCAAACTGAGAAGTCATACAAACTTTAGTCTATATAGATAATACATCTAAGGGGTCGGAAACTAATGTTAAACACAAATAACAAACCACGAAAGCCTGTTCTGATAAATGGGCTATCTAACACTGAAAGAAATTTTTCAAATCGGACAAGTAGTTCTTGAGATTAGCGCGTTCAAGCAACCAAACAAACTATTCAGCTTTATATATTAGAACTAGATGAGCCTGTAGTGTGTAGCGCGCCTTCCCTCCTATATATTCTATTGTAACCCGTGTACTACGATCATTAAACTCTAATAATTCAAACTATTAACATCTTTCTTTTGTTCACCACCATACAACCTTGCATGGCGACCCTGCCAGTGCTGCCATGGGCAGTACTGAGCTTGAGGTTTTAAATACAATTTGCGCCATAAGGTCCAGTTTTTTTTTGGAAAGCTGAGATTTTGGATATTGCACTGGACGGTCGGATCGAATATTTTTCGATCGAAACGGAGAGATGCGAGGTTGCCGATGAATGCAGCCGGGAGCCATGGGCGTTGGCCTGTGGAGGCATTGTGGGCCCCCCCCAAGACGTTGCGCAGGGCCGAGGCTATGAGGAGGCTCTGGTCAGTCCAGGAGTATGGACTGTGGAGCCCATAAATCGAACGGAGCCGTGACGCGATACGGTGACCTCGGACACAAAGTGTGAAAAGTGAGGTGAAGTTTTTTTTTATTTTTTTTCTATAATGCCGCGGACATTTTTTTACATCATGTTAGTGTTCTATATAATATATTATCATATATGTGATAGATATAATCTTTTTTTGGTGTTTCCAGTATATAAAGTTTTATAAAATGTTACATTAAGTATATTTTTATGTAACTAATTAGATAAGTAATATGCCTGTTGACAATATATTTCACAGAAAGGTATATTAAAATATGTATTCAATATTTATTTTTGTTATATTTGATGTTATTATATTCTTGACTTGAAGTTTCAAAACGTGAGTTTTTATAAATTAAGTATATTAGATTGTTCCAAAATTATAGGTTTTCATTTCTTATTCAAGTGACTAATAAGTAAACAGATAATCTTCCCACGTTTGGACAGTGTTTTTCTATTGAACGCATTCCAGAGTTATTGCGCATAAGGAGTCCAATGTGCAAGCGCGCTATATGATACCTTAGCAACACAATAGGTTGCGCGCGGCTTTGCCTTTTTATTTTATGCAGTAGGTAATTGAATGTTAAATTATGTTTTTAGTAAGTCCATTTATTTTGTTTTGAATTAGAAAACAGCTAACTAATGTACCTACGCTATTGATAAGATTTTTCAAAAAGTACATTTATATTTCTACTTGGCAATCTAAATTAGGTAATTCTTTGGTTGTTATGAACAGTAAATGTTCATAACGTATAATTAAATAATTGTTGTTACATTCCAGTAGTGTGATAGTCATACATCTAAAACGATACATTGTTATAAAACTATACACCTATGACGCAATACCTTGAGAATGAATTCATCGAACTGCATATAACTGCATCAGCAGAAATTTACTTGTGTGAACTGTAATATTGAAATATTGTTTTGAATCTTTAAAAGATAATTTTCTGTCAGTAATGATTAGTAGGTAATTATTTTGGCTATATTTGGAAAATATTTGAATAACAATGATAGGTACCTAATACCTTTGATGTAGGAAGTTTTTCTTGTGGTTTTGTGAAAGAATTAAGTATGGAATGATAAGGTATTAAAAATCTTTTTGACATTTTTAAATGCAATTAGGTACCATTGTAGTGATATGGAAGTAATGAAATGGTTATATTTTATAAGGTTGTATGGTATAGGAATGGATATTTTGTATTGTTTGTTTTAGATTGGTTAAGAAATGTATGAAGTAGATTTTTTTTTTTTTTTTTTTTTCTTCCCATCTGCGATCAGTCATGGACTATAAGCAAATTTTTTGAGTGTGTAGTGTCGGGTCGAGTGTGTCTCCCAGCGGAGTCAGCTACTCATTATGGAGTTACTGGATTTTATCGAGTTCCAGGATAACACGTCGGCTCAGTCGTGTGTCGCACTTTGTTTGCAATAGCTGTGCCGCTAAGTTATTTGGATGTACAGCTAGCCTCCTTTTATAGCGCGTAGCGGTGTTTCGGATTTCTTCTTTTACTGTACATATTTGCAGACTTGCATGGATTTCGGTGTTTGTAACAAACCATGGCACATTTGACAAGGTCCCCAGGATTACGTTTTGAAGCCGCTGAAGGATGTTTAGGTTAGAATCGCTGGCGCTTCCCCACAGCTGAATGCCGTAGATCCAACTTGGTTTTAGTATGCTTTTATAGATTAAAAGTTTGTTATCTGTGGAGAGCTTTGAGTTTCGTCCCAATAACCAATAGAGGTTTTTATAGCGGATGTTCAGTTCATCTCTCTTTTTTTTTATATGTTCTTTCCAGGTCAGACGGCGATCCAGATGCATACCGAGGTATCTTACGCTGTCTCTGTGTTGTAGTGGGTTGTTACCAAGTCTCACTGGTGGACAGTTATTCCGCCTCAGCGTAAATGTTACCTGAACAGATTTGTTGGCACTGGCTTTAATACGCCACCTGGATAACCATTTGCTTATTTCGTCTAAGCCATTCTGTAACTTGATTGATGCAATGACGGGGTCTTTGTCGCTGGCAAGAATGGCAGTATCATCAGCATAAGTAGCTGTGGTAATACCTCGGATTTCTGGCAAATCTGCAGTGTACACGGTATATAGTACAGGACCGAGAACGGAACCTTGGGGTACACCTGCTTTGATCTCCTGGAGTGTTGATGTGGAGTTGCCTTCTTTAACCTGGTACCATCTGTTTGAAAGGTACGATGCGAACAGAGCGTAGTAGCTGTGTGAGATATTTGACTTGATCTTATAGAGAAGTCCCTTGTGCCAAACTTTGTCGAATGCCTGTTGAATGTCCAAAAAAGCTGAAGAACAATATTCTTTTTGCTCAAAAGTATTTCTTATTACATGGCATACTCTGTGAACCTGTTCTATAGTCGAGTGATGTTGCCGGAATCCGAATTGGTGATCAGGAATGCTGTTGTTTTGATTGAGCATGGGCATAATTCGGCTTAGTAAAATTTTCTCGAACAATTTTGAGAATATTGGCAATAAACTGATCGGCCGCCGGCCGGTATGATGTAACCTCATGAGCAGGTTTGCCTAGCTTATGAATCATAATGATTCGAGATACCTTCCATATGAGTGGGAAGTGTTGTACACGTAGGATGCCATTAAAAAGAGTTGTTATAAATGTTACAGCTTTCTTTGGCAGCTGTCTAAGGATTTCCTTGGTGATTAAATCGAATCCCGGTGCTTTTTTATCTTTGAGCATGGTTATAGCTCTCCACACCTCTCGTATAGTAGCTGGTCTTGGTGGTAAATCCAGCTGCAAATCCTGATTAAGGACACCTTCCAGGCTCGCCTCAAATTCGTTAGATCCCGCATCATCATTAGGAGTAAAAACTTCTGTGAGATACTTGGCAAATGCATTTGCCTTATCTTGCTTTGTCCTAGCCCAGCCATTAACAGTTTTTATAGGCGGCTTTGATTCTTGTGGGCGATCTAAGGATTTTGTAAATTTCCAGAGAGAATAGTTTGTTGCTTCGGTTGCTGTGAGTGACTCTAATTTTGATTGTAGGGTATCGTTATGCAAGTTTGATATTGCTGTTTTAAGGTCCTTAATGGCTTTATTCAAGGCACTTTTGTCCATCGGATGCCTACTTTGATGCCACACTCTTCTCAGACGACGCTTTTCAAGTACTTTTTGTTTTATATCTAGTGACAGGTTCTTGGGTGCATTAACAGACTTCAATACAGGAGTACATTTCCAGCAGGCTTCTTGGATGAGTACTGTTATGTACTTAGCAGCTTCTTCAATATCGTCTGGCGATTTAAGCGCAACCTGTAGTTGTATATGCTTTTCTATGTACTCTCGAAACGCTTGCCAATCAGTATTTCTATTACAGAGTGTATTCTCTTCATCATACTCTATAAGCGTTGTACTGACAGTTAATATAACCGGAGTATGGTCAGAAGAGCTATCAATGCAAGATTCTGCTTTAAGATAATGTCTAGAGAGACCTCCTGTTACAAAGAAGTCCAGAAGATCTGGTACCTTATTTGGGTCTGTGGGCCAGTATGTTTTTATTTTTTTTTATTTATAATATTTTACCACATACACACATCACCATCTAGTCCCAAACTAAGCAGAGCTTGTACTATGGATACTAGATAATGGATAAACATACATATATACTTTTGTTTTTGTAAATACATACATATTATACATAGAAACACCCAGACCAAGACAAACACCCATGTTCATGCACACAAATGTTAGACTTGAGCGGGAATCGAACCCGCGACCTTCGGCGTAGCAGTCGCTTACACGGTGTGTTGGTTCAGATGTTGTTATTGCTTGTAAGTGATTAGTGTCCATACTATGCTTTAAATGTCTTCCTCTAGTCGTTATCAATCTAGATCCCCAGTGCGTATGTTTCGAATTCCAATCGCCACCGGCAATGAATCGGTGCCCAAGAGATGCGAAAAATTCGGTAAACATCAGCTGGTCAATTTTGTGTTTAGGGGGGCAATACACTGAAGATACATTGAAGTAGCCACATTTATCCTCCAGAGCGACAGTAGTAGCTTGCAGGTATTCAGTCTTGAACTCTGGCATTAAATGGTGTTTGATGGTGCTTCGAATAATAATAGCTGTTCCCCCATGGCCTGTCCCATCTGGATGGTTGGTTAGGTAGGTATTGAATCCCTTAATTTTAATATTGCTGGAGGCTGTGCAATGTGTTTCTGAAACGAGAACTATGTCAAGTTTATGCTCATCTATTAGAAGTTGTACTTCATGCTTGTTTGGTGCGAGACCATTTGTGTTCCAAGTTGCAAGTCTGATGGCATTCATTTGGCCATATTGTTGATGAGAGTTGTTATGAGGCCCATCATGGTACTCATTTGTTGTAGGAGTAAGTCAAATTTTTCCGATTGTTGCAGAAGAATTTGTTCTAAAGTTTCACTAAGTGGGTTTATTGTTGGGTTTATGGTGGTATCTCTTTGCATGTGGTGTGTCTTCACTTTTTCGGCATAGGATATGTTGTTTACTATTTCGTTTTTAGTCTGGTTGGCTGGCCGTGATATTGTGTCCAGGCTGTGTTTTACTTCTGCTTCTTTGTCTTGCTTTTGTGTAAGTCTGAGTTGTGCTGTTTTACGTGATTGGATTTGTTGGTACACTTCGCAGCCCTTATAATTTGCAGGGTGAGGTCCATGGCACAGAGCACACATTGCGGGGGTGTTTCGATCACGCTTTGGACATTCGGAAGTTTTGTGCGCCTGTGCACACTTCACACAGCGGTATGGTCGCATGCAATAGTTCTTCGTATGACCATATTGTTGACAGCGCTGACATTGGACGATAGACCTATTTTTTCTGGGATCCTCTATTACAACGGCTTGGTGGTATATATATTTAAGCTCCTTAGCGGCCTTATTATTGTCTCCCGGTATAAGGTTGACAAAAAAGGTGGATGTAGGCTTTTTATCGGGCCCATACTTTGCATTAATTATCTCTCCTAACACAGTATTACCTGTTTGTTCGATGTCTTCCCTTATAGCATTGAGTGGAGTTGACGGGTGTAGATTTCTGATGACAAGCCTGTAGCATCTTTCATCTTTTTTCTTAAACGTGTGGCCGATGAGGCCATGTTCCCGTACTAACCCAATAATATTTTTATAAGTTTCAATTGTGGCACTACTAACCCTTAACTGGTTTCGATTAACAATCTTATAGCTAAAGTCATTTTGGGAAGCTACAGTCTTTAGTAGTTCTGTAAGTTTGATGACATCTTCTATGCCATAGAGTACTATGGGTGGAGGCTTAACCTGTTTATTAGGCTGAGGCAAGTCTTCTTTTTCAGTTAGATCTACAGGAAGTTCTTGATACCTGTTAGAGGTAGTAATAGCTGGTGGACTAAGAGATGACTTCTTCCGTTTTGGATTTCTAATTGATGGTACTCTTTGCCAGTCTGGGGGGCCTGGAGGATTGTTCACTTTTTCGTTTGGTTCTAAGTACTGGGACTTAGGTTGGCTAGACTGGGGCTTTGTAGGTTCATTCAAACCGCTTTGCTTGCTCCCTAGAGATGCACTTCTAGGTCTCGTTATAAAGAGGCCAGGATGAAATGCTTGCTGCACAAATTTCTTGTTTCCAGTAGCATTAACTGATGCAGAAGCCTGGATACCCGCTCCTGCATAGTCTTCGGTAGCATATTTCCCACTCTCCAGCCCGGATACCGGAGAGATGAAGTAGATGGGAATAATTCGGTAAATAAGTTTTCAGCAGCAATTTGGTCTGATCACCCAAAAGGCATGTTGGATTCGTATGTACAGAAATATTCATTTCGTAAGTTAGCATAAATGTTTGTTATTGGTATGAGTTATTTATAGGTACACACAAATAATGAGAGAAAAGGGTGTCATTCCTTCATTTGATCATGGTGCGAACGAGATTCCTCTGTGAAAATGGTTGGTGGCCAAGATGCCTTAAATTGCGCCCCTTGTTATAAAGAATATTATGAGAAATGGCGACAAATAAATGATGATGATAATGTTATATATGAAGTGATGAAAATATGATGAAGTCCGGCCGGACCGAATATGATAAATATGACGAATTAATAATGATGTGTACCTAGGCTAATGTAAAGGATGAGGAAAAAATTAAAAAAAGAAATAAAAATAGATATTGTGATATTGTGGTTTATGCATGCTGTAGTAAATGGAATAATGTTGGCCTTTATTGAAAGTGAATGTTATTTATATTGAAATGTTGGTACGATTTTGTGGAATAAAATGTTTATATTTTTAAATTTGTTTTGTTTTTAAACGGTTATTACGCTGTGAAATAAAATGATTAACCTGTTTTTGTATTAATTGTTATTTAGAATGATTAACCTATTAAAATCAATTGAATAGTAATGTTTTATTAAATGATAAAATACTGTATTTTATTTAGAATGTTTTATTGCATTGTCTTATTTAAGTATTCTGTTATAAAATTGGTGTGTCAAATAATTTTGCCAAAAATTAATTAGAATTATACATAAAAAATATATTATTAATTTGCGATGATTTTAAATAATGTATGATGCAGTTGCTGTTTCTTTTTGTAAACTTTTCTTTTTTTTAATTACACAGTTTTTATAGGATGTGCTGTATTGTGACAGACTTTTTATTTGAAAGTTATATTATACTGTGTTGAATTTAACTTAATTAGTAACTAAAATTACTTATATACATGAAACACTTGTAAAAATTTCAGGTCTTTTTTTTATGAAGTTTAGTTTTTATTTTATTTTACCTTGTTTATTATTGTTATATAATGTTCGAGATAAAATGTATATTGTCAACAGTGCATAACAGTAAATACTAGGTATAATTTTTATTTTGTTTTATAACCTTTTTTTATGCAATGAATTACGGTCAATTTTTCAAATTTTGTAATGGAAATTGTTTTTTTTTACACCAAGTGTGTCATTGATATTTACTTATTTCAAAATTTTCTTTTTATTTTTGTTTCACTTTAATGAATAATTGTATTTTTCCTCATATTCTTTTATTTTGAGTACTTAACAATTGAAATAATTTTGTCTTATAAAAAAAAAACATTTAACCATTTTTTTTATTTTATAAAAGGGGGGAGGTGTAGTGTGTAGCGCGCCTTCCCTCCTATATATTCTATTGTAATCCGTGTACTACGACCATTAAACTCTAATAATTCAAACTATTAACATCTTTCTTTTGTTCACCACCATACAACCTTGCAAGCCCGCGGTTACACCCACTATATTTAAGGCTACTGCTCCGCTGCCGTGGCTCATAGCGCAGTGTTATATAGCCTACAGACTTCCTCGATAAATTAGCTATCTAACACTGAAAGAATTTTTCAAATCGGACCAGTAGTTCCTGAAATTAGCGCGTTCAAGCAAACAAACAAACAAACTCTTCAGCTTTATATATTAGTATAAGATTTGAGAATCAGATTAGATTTAAGAGTTTATCCGTTAACTGGTTAAAATAAAACAGGCTTTGTCTAGTTTTTAATAAGATAACCGTGTGTAATGTCTATATTATATTATACTATTTTAAATTGGTGTGTGACACAGAGTTATTTATTGGGGATGCAGCTTTCCTCATGATGCTTTCGTTCACCGTTTAGTATGTGATAATGAACAATCGCATACCCGTAACTAAATATAATTAGTATCAATATAATATAATAACTTAACGAAAAGTCAGGGTTGCGAGCTGTTGGTTTGACCTCAAAACCCTCTGCGTGGCAGTCTGTAAAAGGTTAAACAAAAATAAATTCCACTATCAGAAAAAGACAGAATATTCACGGCACGGAACTTAACTTGTGACAATATTCGACCTTCGAGTCCTACCGATAAAATATATAAGCGAAACATTCAAGTTTTGAGTCGTTGAAAAAAGCTAGGCCTTCGTTAATGCCATCACCACCTTTATTGTGTACGCGTTAATGGTTATAATGGCTTAACTTCTGGTACCATAAAAAAGTAGGTAGAAAGGAATTGAGTGTGGTGCCAAAAACTTTGCGTCGTCTGGAGGGACTTAAGGATAAACTCACAAGTACACTACCATACTTATGCTATAATAACGATCCCAATAAGTTGTACAATTCTTTCTTTGACATGTACTGTACTATATTCAGTTCTATCTTTGTCCCTAAGAGGATCTCAGTGGCTGGTACTACATCCTTCAGTGAATGGGCAACCACTGGAATTTATAAAAGTAGAAATAAGCTTTACGAATTATATGAACAGAAAGTAATTAATAAAAATGATGAAAAATTTTGTCAATACGTAAGAAATTATTCTAAGTTATTTAAAAAGATTTGTCGTGAAGCTAAGACACTTTATTTTAAATCAAAAATTAAAAACAGTGATAATAAAATAAAAGCAACGTGGGATATTATAAACAATGAGACTGGAAGGGTCAAGATTAAAAGTAACGATTACACGCTTCAAGTAAATAAAAAGATATGTGACGTCACGTTGCGCCCCGGCGCCGCGAGCCTCGTTACGAGTGACGCACAGCAGTGGGCCGTTCCTTCGCGCCCCTCCACGTCGGTCCTATAAATACAGGGGACACACGAGGTTTGGCTTTTTTTGCTCCGGCCAACACCACCAAAGCTGAGTACCTCATCCGAAGACCTGTGAAGTGCCAACGTCTCCCCACGCCCTGGATAGTTGTCTCATCGGCTAATCTCAAGTGTCAGTATTTTTTGTATAATTAAAGCCATTGTGTAACTGGAATATAACGCGAGTTTAAACTTTCCTGGTGATATTTTTTATTTATTTCCCGTAAGTCAACCTAATTATCTCTCTTTAATTGCTCGGCGTGTGATCGATCCCGGCTACCCCGTGGAAATCAATCACACGTGCGACATTGGCGCCCAATAGAATTTTTAATTATATGTTTAAAACGTAAGTTGGCACTTTACAGGTGAGTGAAATAATTTCTTTTTCTCTTGTATATTTTTCTCCTGTGTGTGCATATATTCTGGTGTGGTGAATTGCGTACAGGTACAGTTTCTATCTATTTTGGTGGGCCATAAGCAATTTAACCGTGTAAATAACATAACGGTGATTTAATTAACGTCGGTCTAAAATCACGTTCCACCGCGGGCAGCGTGTCGAGCCGCCAACCGGTTCTAACCGCTTAGCCGTTGAACTAAAGAGCCTCGTGTTCGCGAAAAAATATTGTGATTCAAACTTTGAGTGACCTTTAAGAATTTTTTTTTAATCCTTTACCAATCATCACACCATTGTATAATTTAGTGTATTACAGCTTTTTTTAGCACGGTATTCGATTTTCTGGCGATATTTAATTTTTTTCTAGTGCCGGCATAAATACTTAGATTTTCTATTATTGTTTTGTAATAATGGCTTACATTATAAATTTCTCATTATTAACTAAAGCGGAATTAGAATATGAGACCACAATACGCGGCGTTTCAAAGCCTGACGATCCCCGCAAACAAATCGCTAAACTTTCAGTTAAAACTCCCTCAGAGGATATATTATCTTCACCATTCCCACCAGAGGAGGATGTGGCAGAAGTGGAAAAGTCGTTATTAAGATCAAATAAACACTTATCTATGTTGGAAGCAAATTATACTTCCGAGCTTCAACAGAAGGTCGAAACCGTGCTACACCATTGTTTTCATCGACTGAATAGGGTGGATACCGGCAGTCTGGATATTAAAAAAATTGAGTCTGTGTGGAATAAATTTAATGACTTATATGCGAAATTACAATTAATCACGAGCCGTAATTCGCGGTCGGATTGCTCAGTGGCAGAGGGAAACACTTCCTATAATTACGACCGTAAGCTTTTTTCGGAATTAGGTAAATTCAAATTTAACGGTAAATCATGTGTAAGATCCTTTATCGAAAAAATTGATGAATTTATGTCCTGTAGATCTATTCCACACGACAAGATGTTGTCTTTCGCTTTTGAAATATTTTCGGGTGACGCATTAGTTTGGTATCGTTCTGTTAAAAATAATGTAAAGACTTGGTTAGAACTTTGCGAACTTTTGAAACGAGATTTTAGTCCGCATAACTACGATTATCGGCTTATGACGGAGATTCGTCAGCGCTCACAGGGCGAAAACGAATCAATAACTATTTACGTGGCAAAAATGCACGGTCTGTTTTCGCGACTTAGTTCTCCTATCGCTGATTCGGAGAAGCTAGAAATTTTACTAAATAATATTAGACCTTGTTACACTAATTGTCTGCTCACTGCAAAGGTTGTTGATGTTGATAGTCTGGTCGAAGTTTGTCGTCTTTTCGAAAATTACCAAAGTCGCAGTAAGCAATTTTCTGAACCCCCTAAAGTTTCAAAGAATACTGTAGCACCCGATCTAGCGTATAATTATCCGTTTTCTAATTTTTCTTCAAACCAAAATGTTTACAATCATAATCACTTCAATAAATATAACTCTGTCGCTGATACATCGAGATACAAGTCTGTACCACAAGTTAACGCCGTATCGAGTACTTCTAATATAAATAAAAATTTTTGCGTGCGTTGTAGATGCAATTCGCACTCATTACGTAATTGCCGTCAGCCACACTACCTAATCTGTTTTAAGTGCGGCACATAGGGTTTCAAGGTGTCAGACTGCCCCAATTGTAAATCTAAGTCGACCCCTACAGTTTCAAAAAACTAGTTAACAAGGATTGTGGAAAATCAAATTATACAACTAATTGTAATAAAACAGGGTGGAATAATTGGTTGGACTTTTAAAAAAAATTCTTTAGGAGCTATCATATATCCTCAATCCGTAATTCTAAAGTAGAATATTTACCTTACGTTACTCTAAAATTAAACGGAATACCTACCACTGGTCTTTTAGATTCTGGATCTTGCGTTACAATTTTAGGTAATAATTTGCATAACTTATTTTTGAAAGACGATGTTTTGGATAAATCGAAACCTTTAAGGTTAATAACAGCTGGTGGCGAACGATTTGAGTCTTTGGGATAGGTGTTTCTACCCTTTGAGTTTCAGGATAAATTGATTAACTTAGAAGTTCATGTTGTACCTGGGATTCAAAATTCCCTTATCCTTGGCATGGATTTTTGGCGAAGCTTTGGCCTATTTCCTAACAAATTAGAGTCTGTTTTGATTGTGAACAAGTCTGACGCTCAAGTAATGGAGTTGCAGGCAGTTCCCCCTACACATCTTGTTTCTTATGATCATCTTACAGTCGACCAGAGAGCTACCGCTGACAACATTATTTCTAAATTTACCGATATTTCATACGAGAAGCGGGGTCTCGGTTGCACAAATATTATTTCTCATTCAATTGATACGGGTCATTGCCCCCCTATTCGGCAAAGATTTTATCGCATGTCTCCCGATAAATAAAGAATTTTAATAAATCATCTTGACGACATGCTCTCAGAGGATGTTGTTGAACAATGTGAAAGCCCGTGGTCAAACCCGGTCATTTTGACCCCTAAGAAGAATGGTGAACTGCGTTTCTGTTTGGACAGTCGTAAATTAAATTCCGTTACAAAAAAGATGCTTATAGCTTGCCTTATATTTCGGAAATTTTAGATAATCTGAGAGATGCTAAATACTTGTCTAGTTTAGATCTGTCTAAATCTTTTTGGCAAACATTAATTAAAGAAGAGGACCGTTGCAAAACAGCCTTTTATATTCCTACGCGTGGCACATTTCAATTCAAAAGAATGCCCTTCGGTCTTACGATTGCGCCAGCTACTCAACAACGATTACTTGATATTTTATTTTATGGTCCAGAATTTGAAAATAAGGTTTTCTGTTTTATCGATGACATAATCTGTATAACGTCCAGCTTCAACGAGCATATTACTCTTTTATTACGCATTCTTAATAAACTAAAAAGCGCTAATTTAAGAATTAATCTCGAAAAATGTAAATTTTTTAGAGATAAACTAAAATATTTAGGCTATGTTGTCGACTCTAGTGGATTGCATCCCGATCCGGATAAAGTAAATTCAATGAAAAATTATCCCACTCCTTCTAATAGAAAAGAAGTACGTCGATTTTTAGGCGCAGCCTCGTGGTACAGGCGTTTTATACCGAATTTTAGCTCTATTGCTGCACCCTTAAATAAGTTAACATCTCAAAGTAAAAACGCACCTCCATTCTGTTGGACGACAGAGGCTAATGAGGCGTTTAATAACCTAAAGAATTGTTTGATTTCCTCCTCGGTGTTGGCTTGTCCGGACTACTCGCAACCGTTTGAAATACACTCAGATGCTAGAGATTTTGGACTTGGCGCGAACCTCTGTCAAAGGTTAAATGGTGAGGAAAGAGTCATAGCGTACTATAGCAAATCACTCACTAAGCAAGAAAAAATTACAGTGCCACAGAGCGCGAGGCCCTGGCTGTTCTATCTGCCATAGAACACTGGCGTTGTTATGTTGAAAATGGTAAAAAGTTTATTGTTTACACAGATCACGCTGCTTTGAAATGGTTCTTGACCTTAAATAACCCTACTGGCCGGTTAGCCAGATGGGGAGTTCGCTTATCTTCCTATAATTTCGAAATACGTCATCGTCGGGGTTCCGATAACGTTTTACCTGATTTTCTGTCTCGCTCTTTACCCGTTTCTGCTATTGCTAATGATATAAATATAGATATTAATTCTAATCAGAATTTACCAGTTTCTACTAATGATCCTTGGTATTTAAATATCTATAAAGGCTGTTTAAGTTCTCCGACTTCTTTTGTTAACTATCAAGTAATAAACAATAAATTGTATTGTTTTAAAAAAACATTAAACCCTCTCACTAGAGAATTTCAATGGAAAGAGGTTATTCCGTCTGACCAAAGAAATGACATTCTAAGGGAGAATCATTCATCGCCCACTGCTGGACATCTGGGTATTTTTAAGACATACAAACGTCTCGCACTTAATTACTTTTGGCCTGGTATGTACACCGATGTTGTCAAGTTCGTCAGTTCATGCGAACCTTGTATCACCCATAAACACCAAAATCACCCAAATTTAGGTCTAATGGGAAAACCCAAATCATGTCAAAAGCCCTTTCAGACGATTAGTATTGATTTGATTGGTCCATTGCCTCCCAGCAGGAAACAAAACACTTTTATATTTGTGGTCAGTTGTTGTTTCTCTAAATATTGTTTACTTTTCCCCATTAAACGGGCAACTGCAGAAGTGATAACAAAAATTCTTGAGGAAAATTTATTTTTGGTGCATGGAATTCCATCTACTATTGTTTTGGATAACGGTAAACAATTTATTAGCGCAACCTTTAAAAGTATGTTGTCAAAATATAAAATTCCAAATTTGCATTTTACACCGTTGTATACTCCCCACGTTAACTCAGTTGAACGTTACAACAAAACCATTATGACAGCTATTTCAACTTTCATAGAATCTGATCATCGAATCTGGGACACTCTAGTCACTAAAGTTCAATTCGCCCTTAACTGCGCAGTTAGTGAGGTTACTGGTTATTCTCCTAATTTCCTTGTTTTTGGTAGGGAGGTCATAACATGTGGTTCTCAGTATATTGACAAGGAATTTAATTCCAATATAGTGCTTGAACCACGGGACGGCTATGCCGAAACTTTAGGCTACTTATCTTCTATTTTCGAGAAGGTACATTCAGCTCTGTTGTCGGCCCACCAACGAAATGGTTCATCTTATAATCTTCGCCGTAAACCGGCAGAATTCAATGTCGGTGATATAGTTTGGCGCAGAACGTTTCTACTTAGTGACAAGGATAAATACTTTAGCAAGAAATTGGCGCCTAAATTTATTAAATGTAAGATCGCCTCAAAAAAGTCACCTCTTGTATACAAACTTAACGACATGGCCGGAAAACCTTTAGGCGAATGGCACATCAAGAATTTAAAGTTGATTAATTACAAAGAATAATAAAAGTATAAAAACAACAATGTAAGACGCATAGCTATGCGGAGTTATAATTGCCTGCATAATTATTTGTGAAGGCCAACAATGGTTCTTTTGTTTTCGAGTCGAAGCTCACAAGATAATGCATTGTGTTGTGTTAATGATTTATTATTGTTATTATAAACATGCTAACATAAAATGAATAAATGTTTCAGTTATAAATTGTAATAAAGTTTATTACATGTAATATTGTTACAAAGAATCTGTTGTTTATCTAACTATCAGTTATGGCTCAGTGGTTAAAAAGTTGTTGTCGGATAGGTCTGTGGTTCGATTCTCGCATGTGTATTTTCTTTTCGCAAATCTATTTGTTGAAATGCATCTTGATTGGCGTATTGTTTTTCGCCGTGCCTTGTTCTGAAGTTCTGTTGTTATTTGTAACGGATGCCAGGAATCGAACCTTTGCTAGTCCGCTACAGTGCGCTGGTAGTGTGCTGCTGACGTGTGCCTACGACGATGCGTGTTCTTCTATGTGTGTGGACTGTATGGCTTCGATGTGGAAGGGCTTCAGAAATGAAACATCTTCATACGTTGAGAGCGATGCTGTTCAGGTGTTCGGTGCTTGATGGTTACAAGATGGTGGTTGAGACGCCAACAACTGGCCGAATACATGGTCGCTTAAGTACCTCGAAACTTTACCTTATCGACGACCATCGCACCGAACACGTGCACAGAGAATCTTTCGTTTATTTTTATTTCAAAAACAGTACAAATGTTACGTATGTTTCGATCCTATTATACATACATACATGTTCTATACATCGTTAGATAGGTCTCATTAAGTTCTATCTATTGGTATACAATACCTAAACCTAACTATTAGCGTCACTAAGTTATTCCATAAAAACTCCCAAAAAATGCTGCCACACAAGGGCCCGCCCACTATATTTTCTATTGAAAAACTATCGTATACTAAATTTATATATATAATTTTGGTAGGCCGTTGTGTGCAACTATATGGGGCATCTATTAAAACAAACACCATGAAAATATCTTTATTCAATTCGAACATATGACATGATAACTTTGAAGCATAAAAAATTTACAGAATTTCTTAAGTAAATACTATCGTAAGTAAACAAATTTTATGATAAACATACGAATGTTTGTTATTATGCTTATTTTAACTATATAAGGTAATAACTAGCAATAAAAAGGTATCTAGACATGATTTCAAGTCTATATGAAGCTAAAAAACACTTATAAAACTATAAAACGAATATGTAAACAAACAGCTGTGTTATGAAGCATTAGCTCTTATCTGTCACTACTGATAACGCTATTTATGATTCGATATCTCAGGTCCCTACAGTTAGCACAAGTTTAAGACTAATGTTCATGTATTACATAGTTGTTGTATATTAACAATCTAACCATTTACACTATTTTAGCTATTTTGTAACGTTTTGACACGTCCGGGAACCGAACCCGGTGTACCGCACGATTAGATAACACTGATTTTAACGATTTTCACTCGCGGTTTCGAATACACTATTCACTGTCATAGTTTTAATGTCTGTCGCGAACATTATTCTTAATTCTGTATAAATTCCGTAATCAAATTGTTATTATAGGTACTTTATAAACATTCAGGGTGATTAACCGTGCGTCGCGAGCTCGGAACAGTCGAATAGTACCTACCATTTAGATCGTACCTACCTAGTTGTCGTTATGACGCACGCGCGTTCACTCAGCGACGCGCCGATAAATAAATGCCTAACTAATGATTCACCATTGTTTACATTCAAAAGGTGTTTACTGGTCGTGTTGTAGTTATTAATTGGAGCAAAATATTTATTAATTTCTTTCCTTTGACATTGAGCGGTCCGGTCGTGTCTGCGGCTTATATTAGTTTTGTTCATCTTTACGAACAATCTGTTGTTATACCTAACTATATTCAAAAAGTTTACTTATCTGGTGGCAAAGGCCGAACCCAAGATTTATAAGTCGTAGGGCTAGATCAAGTTTCTTATATCTACAAATCATTATTACCTAATAATTACCCTAAGCGCTTCTTCATAGATTGTTATCTTTAATATTAGGCTATTACACTGGCCTCGGCATTTACATGTAGGTATGTGTGATGAATTATGAATGATAAATGTTTTTGTTCAAATTCAGACTGCCGTTGTACGCGTGAAGAATGCAAGCGTGGGTCATTATTATTTAGGTATCCTAATTAGCGTATAGGGTTGTCACTTGTTCAAGGTACTACTCATGCCCTTGTTTTCTCTAATTTCAGGGAGTATCTTCAGGGCTGCTACGCCCGTTGGGCTAGGGAATTTTCCTTAGGGAAAATCCCGGCCTAACGGGGGGGGGGGTGTGACGTCACGTCGCGCCCCGGCGCCGCGAGCCTCGCTACGAGTGACGCACAGCAGTGGGCCGTTCCTTCGCGCCCCTCCACGTCGGTCCTATAAATACAGGGGACACACGAGGTTTGGCCTTTTTTGCACCGGCCAACACCACCAAAGCTGAGTACCTCATCCGAAGACCTGTAAAGTGCCAACGTCTCCCCACGCCCTGGATAGTTGTCTCATCGGCTAATCTCAAGTGTCAGTTTTTTTTGTATAATTAAAGCCATTGTGTAACTGGAATATAACGCGAGTTGAAACTTTCCTGGTGATATTTTTTATTTCTTTCCCGTAAGTCAACCTAATTATCTCTCTTTAATTGCTCGGCGAGTGATCGATCCCGGCTACCCCGTGGAAATCAATCACACGTGCGACAGATAATAAAATCAGATTTTGAAGTTGCCACAGCATTTGAAAATTTCTTCACAGACATTCCAGTCTCAACCACTAAATCCCTGAACTCATCCCCCAATGACGCCGAATCTCTATTAAAACAAAATGTCAATAGGTGTTACATTGAATTTAGATTTAGTTATGTCACTGACAAAGATATTGTAAAAACTTTTAATACCCTTAATTTGAAGAAGACTAGTGATCTTTGGGGCAATTCTGTTGTGATTAAGAAAGCCATAATCAACACAGTAGCACCTGAACTGGCAATGATTTTCAATAGATGCATTGACTGTGGTGTGTTTCCTGATCAAATGAAAAGTAGTAAAGTAATTCCGTTATTTAAATCAGGTAGCACATCTGACCCCACAAATTATATGCCAATATCTGTGCTACCCACGTTTAGTAAAATTTTTGAAAAATTAATTCTAGGCCAGCTTCAAACTCATTTTAATAACAATAAGCTGTTACATGAAAAACAATTTGGTTTTACTAGGGGTCGCTCAACTACCGATGCTGGAGTTGAGCTTTTAGATAGTATTTTTGATGTCTGGGAGGAGTCGCATGATGCTCTAGGAGTCTTTTGTGACTTGTCTAAGGCTTTTGATTGCGTTTTTCATGAAACATTGATCAGGAAATTACATTACTATGGAGTTAAGAACACTGCTTTGGATCTCCTAACATCACATTTGAGTAATAGGATACAGAGAGTTGAGGTAAATGGAAAAGTTTCTATGGGTTCAGTGGTCATAATGGGAGTGCCGCAAGGTTCAATTCTTGGTCCATTCCTTTTCCTTGTATATATTAATGATTTGCCATATATTATGCAAAATAATGAAGAGATAGTGTTATTTGCTGATGATACATCACTTATCTTTAAACTTAGACGAGAACAATCAAATAATGACGATGTAAATAACCTTCTCTCTAAAGTAGTTCAATGGTTTACTGCTAACAATTTACTGTTAAATGAAAGAAAAACAAAATGTATACGATTTTCAAGACCGAATGTAAAACAAGTTAAACCTAACATATATTTGAATGGAGAAGAGTTGGATCTTATAGATAACACCGTATTCTTAGGTATAACCTTAGATTCTAGGCTACAGTGGGGCCCACATATAGGTCAGTTGTCGAATAGACTTAGCTCTGCAGCGTACGCGGTTTATAAAATTCGTCAGTTAACTGATATAGATACAGCCAGATTAGTATATTTTAGTTATTTCCACAGCATAATGTCATATAGCATTTTATTATGGGGCAACGCAGCTGACATTCAAACTGTGTTTGTACTGCAGAAGCGGGCTATTCGTGCAATCTACAGTCTTGGTTCAAGGCATTCACTGAGGGAAAAATTTAAAGAAATTAAGATAATGACTGTCGCATCTCAATACATTTATGAGAACTTGTTATATGTCAGGAAAAATATAAATATGTTTTCTAAATTCAGCGACATTCATAAAATAAATACACGAAACAAAAACAAACTTGTTCTACCTTCAACTAGACTACAAAAAATAAGTAACTCATACAAGTGTCAAAGCATACGTTTTTATAACATATGTGATCAACAATGAAACTGGCAGAGCTAAAGCACGCAGCCGCGACTACCTGTTAATAATCAATAATGTGAGTATTTCAGAGGACCTGGAAGTTGCGACAGAATTTGAAAATTTCTTTGCTAATATACCTATAGTGACAACAGAGTCGCTCAACTCATCTTCTATGTCTGCTGAAATGCTTCTTAGGGACTGCGTGCCAGAATGTGATGCAGCCTTTGAATTCACTGTTGTTACTACTGACGATATTATTAAACAATTTAAAACTTTAAATATGAAAAAGACAATGGATTTGTGGGGACTGTCAGTGAAGACTACTTCATCTATTATTAGCATAATTGCTCCACATCTTGCAGCGGTATTCAACGGTTGCGTCGCTTCTGGAATATTTCCTGACTTAATGAAATATAGCAAAGTTATACCTTTATTTAAATCTGGTGACACAACCGACCCTTCTAATTTTCGACCTATTTCTGTATTGCCGACACTTAGTAAAATTTTTGAAAAATTAATTCTTAGTCAGTTGCTTAGTTATTTCAATAGACATAATCTACTCCACGAGAAACAGTTCGGATTTACGAGGGGTCGTTCGACTACTGACGCAGGAGTTGAACTACTCAAAAGTATATTTGCAGCTTGGGAGAAGTCGCAAGATGCATTAGGTATTTTTTGCGACTTGTCAAAAGCGTTTGATTGTGTACATCATGACACTCTGGTCAGGAAATTGTATCATTACGGCGTTAGGAACAAAGCTCTCGATCTCCTGGTTTCTTACTTGGGCAAAAGAATCCAGAAGGTCCAGATCAATGACAAGACATCTCCAGGTTCTGCCTTAAAAATGGGAGTCGCGCAGGGGTCAATTCTCGGACCATTTCTTTTTTTGATTTATATTAACGATCTACCTTATTATGTAAAAAAGAATCATGAGATTGTGTTGTTCGCGGATGACACCTCCTTAATTTTTAATATTAGACGATAACAGATAAATTTTGACGAAGTAAACAATGCACTCTCTAAAGTTGTTAGTTGGTTTAATGTAAATAATTTATTACTTAATGATAAGAAAACCAAACTATTAAAATTCTCAATGCCCAATGTTAAACAGATGGAAACCAATGTACAACTTAAGGAATCCAGAATTGAGCCCGTCGGGACGACTATGTTTCTAGGTATTATGCTTGATACCAAACTCCAATGGGGTCCGCATATAGAAAGACTTTCGGGCAAACTTAGTTCTGCAGCTTATGCAGTTAGGACAATTAGACGCCTTACAGATATAGGTACAGCTAGAATGGTTTATTTCAGTTACTTTCATAGTATTATGTCTTATGGGATTCTTCGCTGGGGGAATGCTGCAGACCTTAACACAATATTCGTTCTGCAGAAAAGAGCAATAAGGGGAATTTACAACCTTGGTCCTCGTGTTTCTCTAAGAGGAAAGTTCAGTGAGATAGGCATTCTAACTGTTGTATCGCAATATATATACGATAATCTCTTATATGTCCACAAGAATATTGACAAATTTAGTAAAAAAAGTGATCTTCACACTGTAAATACTAGACATAAGTATAATCTTGTAGTTCATAGTACCCGCCTCCACAAAATAAGTAACTGTTTTATGGGGCAGTGTATACGCTTTTATAACAAGCTCCCTCTTAATATAAGAAATTTAACAATAAATAAATTTAAGATAATTGTTAAAACTAAGTTGTGTTTAAAAGCATATTATAAAATTTCCGATTATATAGACGACAAAAATGCTTGGGATTGAGCTGCTCTAATTCAACATAAACATATAAACTTGTACAACTGATAAATTTAAAATTGACGTTTCGTAAGCACTTTATACAAAGTTTACACGAAATAAAGAATAATTTCATTTCATTTCAAACAAAATTCCAGGTAATATTCAGGAACTAAGTATTATAAATTCAAAGTATTTATTAAACAGAGCTTGTGTTCAAAAGCTTATTACACAGTTAAAGATTATTTAGCAGACAAAAACGCCTGGAATTGAGTTTAAAAATTATGAATTGACATTAAATTATGAATTGACATTATGAATTTTTACATTTTGAAATTAGTGACATAATATTTTTATTTACATTTGTAGTACTTATATCTTTTCATTCTGACATTTTTGATTTGACATTTGTAATTTTATTTATTTTGTTTTGACATTGTTATTTTCTTTTGACATTTAAAATTACTTAAGTAATATATTATTATTTTATTTTTTAGACATTCTTAAATTGACATTCAATAATATTTTTTGACATTTAAATATATGACATTTTATTGTTTAAATTTTTTTAATTTTACATATTGTTTACAACATGTATTTTACTATGTATTAGCATGTAAAGTTGTGAGTACGATGTGGGCATTATTAAACATATAAGCAAATAGTTGTGGCAACCTGTCTGATGGCTTAGGCTGACATGCTTATGCATACACCTTCTGATGGCGTGGAGGCATAGTGATACAGATCGTGCTGGCTCCCTCAATCAAGGTTGAGCCGTACGATTGCTGTTGAATGCGGGCCATCAGTGGGCCGAGTCAGTCAAAAGCGTCAGATGATTTCCTGCATTGTACTTGCATACTAAACCCTTTTTTTTGTCTGGACTTTAAAAGATCAAGAAAAGACTAAAGAAATTGAAGTGACAAAAAAGCAATGACTCTGAGTTTGTTTCGGCTTTTCTTCTCAAGAAGTCATTTAGCTAGGAAAAGCCGCCATCACCTAGAATAGAGTTTTAACATGTATAAGTGTTGTAAACAACCAAAATGCAGAAATAAATATGTCTTTTGTCTCTTTTCATAAGTAAGGAAAGCTGTCAAAACTGTACGTGCTACGATCACTCTCTTAATGGCCCCTACTAATTTTACTTTTATTTTTTATCATTACTCGAAATTATAATATAATTATGTGACTCTATAGATATCATAGTTTAATCAAAAACTAAATATTGCTTTTTTTATAGAATTATGAATAACTGTATGTTACTTGCAATTTTTATGTACAATAAGTATTAAGAATATCAGTGGCTTCAACTATTACACGAATGGTAGAAACTTTTGAGAGGCCAGTAGAAAGAAAATATCTTACATTGTTAAAATCTTAAAACTGAAATTGACATCTCCATTTATCGCATTTTGGTTATTTAATTGCAAATTCAATTGCCTGAAGGTCGCTTAAATTATACTTACTTTGTAGGCTTGCGGTAATTAGAGTTTCAAATCTTGTTAAGTAGGTGTTTTACTTAACTAATTACTTCAGGAACTCAGAATACGATGCACTCCTCAGTTTGCCAGACAAAAATAAAAGTTGAATAATTTAACAAAACATTGTCACCGAATATATCAAATCCATATCGAAAACAGAGTAGGGGTTTTTGATAAAAATGGTAGAATAGGTACGAAAGAATATCGCGAACAGTTGAAAAATAGCCATAGACATTCGACTGATGACGTCACGTCTATGATGTAGTAAATACACCGGGTGAGTTAAAGCCCCGTTTGAACATATGTCTCGTTTAGTTAAGACTCTAGTTATAATAATTTTGATGCACATATATTTTGTATTTGTCATGAGTTGTACACGTTTAGGTTACAAATAATTTGGTTGCTTAAGTTGGTCTAGTGGTAAGTGTTAAGACGTAAGCCGAGGGTTTGATTCTCGATGTACTAATCTTTGTGTGACGAATACGAGGATATGTTGCTGGATGTTGTTAGTACGGTGTGCAATTATAACGACACTATGCTACGCAGCGTAGGTACTGTACCTACGCTGCGTAGCCGTTGACTGACGCTGCGTAGACGCTGCATAGTGGGCGTTCGATACCCGTACAATACAAAATTATCTGAATTCAAAATAAGCGCTATACAATAGACAACACATATGATTACATTTAGATAGTAACAAACAGTTAATCTGAACAATAAACAAATATGAAGTATCCACAGCAATTATAGACAGCTGCAACCTTACAATTTTAGGCATTCACATTTATATTTCTCAAAGTATATTGTACACATATAGTTAAAAAACTCATCAGTGTCGTGAGCCGAAAATTCTAGAATTGAATTTCCCTGTGTCGACTTTAGCCGACTATCTACATATTCCAATAGCTTCGTCGAATGAAAACGTAATCAGATTAGCGGCGCCCCGATTATTCCACAGAAGGCGCTAACAACCCCTCGGAGACGAATTTAAAATCAAGAATTATAATTGTTACAACTGACAAGCACTGATTCTATGAATTATAATTTGATGAGACTTTTATTGGTATAGTTAATCAATTTATTCATATGATTTAGTATTCGTGTTATTAGCAGTTTTGGTGGTTTTAGTGTCATGTTTGTTTTAGAACATTATTATACTTGCTCGAAGAAAATTACCAACTGCTTAGCTATATTTGGTAAAGGGCCAAGGATAGAACTAGAAACACATAAATGTGACATATGGCGCTCTGATATAAATGTGACAACTATCACCAAGAGTGGCCATAAATCCAATTGGAACCCTGTGTAAAAACATTTTGTGTGTGGACATTTTCTGATGGGAACCGACAAGTCAAGTCACGTTACGAGCGCTATGGTGTGTAGTATGTTACAAAATCATTGTCAAAATCAGACTACAACACCCTAGTATTATCTAGGATATAAATCAATTTACAACACCACACACCGGGTTCTAACTGGGCTAACTCCAAAAGGATGATATAAGGATCTTCAGGTTTATTTGGCGAGTCTAATGAGATTCTACAAGCTGAAAATATTTTATATGATCGCATATTTATCCTGCACACGTTACATGTTTTTCACGGGTCCCTAAATGCCCAAACCTATTGAAAATCCATTACAAAGTTTCAAGAAACTTTTTAGTATGCTACAATGCCTTAGAGCACCATCGTTACTCATAAACTCATCGTCTCAGTTTCTTAGCATTTTCCGTTTACTGTCTTTCCATTCGGCAGCATGACGACGTCCGATATTAGTCTTTCCTGGACTTAGTGTTCCTATTACTGGAAGTCTGTGGTATCGCTTCTGAGAAAGAAGAAAAAGGTGTGTTTGCTAGCTGTGTATCAACTAAATCAGTGAAAATTGAGAGGGTTGTAGTGAAAAAATAACTTTTTCGACAAGCCAAGGACAAAAGTGGTTTACGTTATCAAAATCTAGATGATTTATTGTGCAATGAATGAATGGCGTGTTATATTCGCAGCAGTTAACAGAGAATCTTCACTGAGTCCAAAAGAAAGAAAAAAGTATGATTATAACTCTTTTCTGCTGTTTCGTACGCGTGACAATGTCATAATCGTAACTGTCCCTTGGGTAAGTACCTTCCACAATATGATATTTATAGCCTATACAACGTTTGAGTTGTTTAGCTGTACAGAGGGATGGATACATAGAAAGAAAAGAGGGAGAGAGAGAAAAAAAAGAAACTTTGACATTACTTTGTATAATTGGTATAGTATTTTTTTATACTTATAATAATTTTAAATTAAGTTAAATTTAAAATTATGTTTCAAATTGACTTGAACCTTTAAAGTTAGGGAATAAATGTTAGAGACGTGCCATTATTATTCCAATACACTGTTACTTACTATGAGGGAGGGGAGCTTATACTATGGCGTGTTTCTTGGGAATCAGTAAAAATGTCCAACGTTCCCTTTATCTCATCAATATCAGCGTTAAAGGGGTCGGTGATTTTGTAAAACAAAAACAAAATTAACTTATGTTTCGTTTCGATGTAAAATATCTTAAGTATAACTTAGGATATAAAAAACCTAACTAAATCCAGCGTAAATAATCGTAAGTCCAAATACACAAATCTAATTAACATTTTGACAATAGTAAAATATCGTAAGTCATTACTTACGATAGTTGAAAAGTATCTAAAATCAATGTATAATATTATAGTAAGTCCTACATACGAGATTTTACCGTGGGTATTATGTTATTTCAGACATTTATTTTATTTATTTGTAATTAATATTTTAAAACATTTCACTTACCTTGCACGTTCGTAAAACGACCGCAAAAGAGTTAATGGTACTCACTTCATTATAAAATTATTAATTATTTATGTTTGGATTTGTAGATCAAACGAATAATTTTGTTAAAATGGTTCAATTACTGCATCAATAATTTGTAAGATAATCAAGATGACATAGTTGATACACTATCTTATTTGTCCATTAAATAATATTAATCAAACCGTTTCTTTTAATGCAACCACGAACATCCCTTCTCCCGCGCGAGCCAATGATAAGTGTAAGTACCGGTAGAATAATCAGTACTTACACATACCATTGGCTCTCGCGGCTCATAGGTATCCCCTTTCCCGCTTACTGTATCGCAGTTGCGCTATACGGTATATTACTACGCTAAAGATGATGTGTTCTATTGTAAATAATATCGTTTTTATTAGATCAAACGATAGATACAAGGTTAATGAAAATCTAAAATGTGATTTTCGTCATTTTGTCAGTTACGATGTTATACATAGGAGGTGTCGATGTATGTTCCAAAGGGACCATAGACTTAGAAGAAATTTCCCGAAATTCCCAAGAGATCGGGTAGAAACTGTTAAATTCAAACAAATTGCGCCGGCAACCTCTAGTCATATCATCATAAAAAGCCTGAATCTTCGTATAATAATGACAAACTTCGAATTATAGTTTGTTCCATTTGTTTATTAAATGTTCAATTAGGTCCAGCGGTATTATTTGAACTCAAGTCACTAAGCAAAACCTATAAAATCTACAAGTATATAAGGAACAAAATGATTACTAATTTATTCTAGAAACTATACGGCATCTGAAATTTAATCCAAGGTTCGTTAAACTGTCATAGCTAAGTAAACAATATTTTACAAAATATTTAAGTAAACATTATTAAGGCGCTGATCCGCTTAAATTATAATATAAGTCCAGCTATGATCATCGCTAAGTAAAATGTTGCGATAATATTTTTTATATTCAGTCTAATGAAAAATTATGAGCCAGTCTATGGTCGTAAACTGTGCTACAGAGTATGGCGTTATGAATATTGGTGAATGTTACTGCTTTACGGCATTACACGTGCAGTTGTGTTGTGCCATAATTATACTGTAATCCGTTCCGGCGACATAAACAAATAATTACGACGTCTAAAATTAGTTGGAATTATTATTGTTTTATTTGTTTAAGTTACGTTCTTTTTAAAACTACAATAGCGTAAGTATTTTTTGTAGGCTGGTATAACAATTACGTTAAATCTAAAATATGGCTTGCTAAATTGCATAATATATTAGCACTGCTATTAGCATATTAGCCCTACTTATTTTAAGAAAGAATTTTAAGAAAATATTAAACAAACGATATTCCTATTATTGTCCTTAAAAATATGTAGTAGGTGTATTATGTATATGGCATAGATTCTTGGTAGAATACTGGTTCAAGTGAATTTAGGAGCGAGACCATACCAATATGGACTCGCTCCTTCGTCTTATCACTTAGGACACTCACGACTACCACCGCTTTGAATACCAACTTGTTAACAATGGCTCTAGACCACCAAGTTTTTAAGGTTTTTTTAAAGGCCGCTAGAAATGTTGCGAGACGAGGCGAAGAACTTCATCTTCGTTGACTAGCAGCACGCCCGACTTGGCACGAGAATATGTTATCTAACAAATAGACAATAAAACGAGGCAGATAAGAAATGTCGTCATATAAGCAAAAGGGTAGAAAAAATCACAGAGAATTCAAGAATATGGCTTTCCTAGATATTAGTCATTATATAAAGTAAGTAAGTAAGTAGGTAAATCATTAATTGACACACCAAATACGACGCACAATACAAAAAATCCAACACAAACAGCTAGGTATACAATTCACAATACAACTAATACACATTATCCTACAAGCACAGCTATTACATATGATACATAAATAGTACAATTGCATTGTATTAACAATGCAATTGTACGTCGTCCAATCGTCCGATCGAACCGTCGTACGTCGCAATCGATGTGCCAGTACGGTTCACAATCAGCTTGTGATCGGTCATGGCGACACGATCGCTGATCTTCCTTGCGCACTGTAAGTGACGTGGTGAACATGGAACTTGTATACAAAAAAATTTACATATATCATGCGATATTTCGTTTCTTCTGAGTAAATACCAAGATCTACATAAAAGCAGACAGCAAAAGAGGCCCCAAAGAATGTAACCGCTATAACGTACTTTGAATCTTCTGCCTGAATGACCAATAAAAATTTCCACGATTTTTGCTCCACCTGCATATCACGATGCCCGTGTATACGACGCAGGTACATGCGTGGACCATAAAAACATGGTAGCACACCCGTGACACGCTAATATAACGAGCTTGAACGTTCCTAACCTTGATGTGGGTCCTGAATTTAATTTCAATTTTGTTATAGGAAGTAACTATCTGAATCACTTGTGGGAGTGTTGGTATTTGTCACAGGGACGAGTTCCGTTGTTTCCTTATGGTGTTTATGCCTCCAGGTGGTTACAGCGTTTCACTTTGATGTTTGATTGTGTTTAAGACTTCGCCTACGCTGAATTTTGACGTAAAGTGTTTTTGGATTGCTGTATAATAATCAGCTGTTAGTGCGATGATTACTAGAATTAGGTAGTTTCAAGGATTAGAATTTTTGGACAGTATCTAATTGGCAACTATAAGTGGCGCATGTTTGAGACGAACGCATTTTAGTTATAACCTCTATTAACAGCCAGTACAAAAACTAACTAATAGTAAAATAAATATATTTAACAGGATATTAAGAATAATTGAAAAAGGTGCTTAGAATTTGATTCGTCCACCAGCCAACAAATAGAGAATTGAAATAATTTTCATTTATTTATATTAACTAGCTTTCAGCCGCGGCTGCGCCCGCATGTAATTCTAATAAAAAGTAGCCTTTGTACTTCCCCAGGTTTCAGACTATCCATATCAAATTACATCTCAAACGGCTCTGCAAATTAGCCGTGTAGTATACAATATATGTATAAACAGATAGGTAATGCTTAAAAATTACTTTTGTTTTCATAATCGTAAAACTTCAGGTAAACATTAGTATGTAGGTATATTATTGAAGTTATTGAAGAGCTTATATATTTACTAAAAATAATAGCAGCAAACATAAAAACTGAAAACCACAAAGTACATAATATATCAGACCGCCCCTCCGCCCCACTGCGCTTAAGCACGGTAATATAATCTAACAGTATTGTAACTCGGCCGTCTTCGTGAGTTACATACCTACAGACACGCCGTACGCAAACCAGCGGTAGGGCTGCCCGCCTCAAGTATTTTAATTACATCTACCTACTTGACATTTTTTTCTGGTTTTGTGATTGTTCATATTACTTATATTTTTATTCAAACAAATGAAAATCGAATGAATGAAATAGTAAACTGCAGTCGCCGAAGGTTACAAAACTTAAATTTTTACTTCAACACCTACCTTCTGAGCCAAAATGCAAGTACCTACCTTCGTCCTTAATAACTGACGAGTATGATTATAACTTTTTCATTTCGTAAATTAACGTCCCTATTACTATCAGCACAGAGCAACTTGAAATAACAGTTATTTGGTCACCCATCCGATGTCCAACCGCTTTGAATAATTGCGTATGCGCTACTTATAGTAATATCTATTCATTGCCAACTTGTTTGGTAACGCTACATACCATCTACCTTATCATTATAATTTCATAACGATATTACGTTTAATCTCCGTGTGGTGATGGATTAAGAATACGGATTGTCACCACCCCATATCATCCCATGGGTGTCGTAAGAGCCGACAGAGGGAGCATTTTGCATAGAACAGCACTGTAAGAGAAGGAAAACTTGATAAAAACCCTATACCAACCCGTTTGGCCAGCGTGGTATAGTAGGCCAATTCCTCCTTTCAAAGGAGAGGCCTAGTCCAGCAGTGGACTGTTAAAGGCTGATGATGATGATTACGTTTAATTGAATATGTATTTATTTTCCAAGAACCTATAACTCGGGGTGCTTTAAAATTAAGCGAAAAATTATGTACTTAGTTAAGTAAGTACCCTAAGAAATTACCTATTGGTTATGTAAAGCAGATTCCCATTGGCTTCTATTTTGAAAATTACCCTGTAGGTACTAATCATAGACAATAATGAAATAATACATTGTCTATAACGCAGATAAAAGTGTCCTGCTAGTATACATTATAACCGCAATATGTTTTGAAAATAATAAACATTATAATAGATTAGGCTTATCAAAGACTTTATTACGCTAAAGTTAATTACCGTGTCAGAAGGTAGGTGTGAAAAGCGTAGTTATCATTTAAAATAAGGAAGGTAATAGTATAATACTAGAACTAGCAGGAACCTTCGTAATTTGTAACAAAAAAACATTGTATAAATAGTCTTATCTTACGGAGTTTACAGGTAATTAAAAAAAATATAGTTGGGTGAGTTATCGGAGAATTTAAACAACCAAAAACTGTACAGTATAATCTATACATCTTCGCCATAATAATTATTTGAATAACAAAACACTACAAAAATCGTCACCGTCTGTTCGTCACTGCGAGCTGCGGCACGATCGCGGCTGTGAGTACTTTAGGCACAGTCTAATGGGTACTTTGATCGAGGCGCGTAGGTATAATTCGAGTTTCGTGCGTTTGTATGGAGTTACAATACTGTTAGATAATTATTATTACCGTGGCTTAAGCGCGCCAACACATAGTAAGCGCTTAAAATAACCCTGCACTTAGGTCAATTATATCGTGATAACTTTTAAACTATTCATCTAAATTACTTACTGTAAAATACAAAGTTCATCTACATTAAATACTGAAGGCAATAAATCTATCGATTTTGAAAACAATTTGATAACTACTCCACAATGAGCATTGTAAAAAAGTATAAAATTTAATTATTTTTACGGATCACTTTTTAGTATATAGTGGCTTCTATTTAAATTCAAATTTCAAATTCAAATTCAAACTCATTTATTCATATAGGTTACAAAAGCAACCCTTATGAACGTCAATTCTTTTTTTTTACAACCAGGTTCGGGATGGTAGGGCTATGAGAAGAGCCTGGAAGAAACTCATGCCACTCTTTTTAAATCAGAATCTTAATCTTACAATTTGTGGTACCATGATTGCTGAAAGGTAAATATATGCTGCCGCGGACTTTTTTTAGAACTTTTTAAGATATACAATATCATTGTATACATTATCTTCATGTAAATTCAACGGTTTAGGCAACACAGGCGAAGATAGCTCTCAGAGCTCAGATTTTCTGCCGACTTAGGTGATACTTTTCATTATATTATGGCGGATATACGGATGCGTAAAATATATTACTGTAAAGTTTCATCCATCCGTTCAGTAGTTTTTGCGAGAAAGAGTAACAAACATCCATACATCTATACATACATCTTCACAAACTTTCGCATTTATAATATTAGTAGAATTCCTACCTAACCGGCACCTATCCATAATAATAGAAGTCTTAAAGAAAATAATTAAAGACTTTTCTCAACTGCATAACGTAAAAATGCAAAAAGTACCTACAGTCAAAATTTTAAAACACATTTAAAAGCAATCTTTCTTATTTTCTTTTCATTTAATTAACTTACATCAAAGTTATTCACAGCTATATATCACTACAAAGTTCAGTAGCATCCTATAAGAGAATCCGAGTTAAACACACATTGTGGTCTAATCCTAAACTAATCCTAATGTCAGTGCTTCACACAAAAGCTGTTAGAAGCCGTCGGTCGCAAGTGCTCATAGATTTCAAGCCAGTAATCCAGGCTCTGTTCACTATAAATACGACAAAATGTTGACTTTACACTTTCATTCCGCGGTTACGTTCGCTGTTGCCAGATAATTACACTTCGGTCGGTTAAATATGAAAGTAGTTTAACTTTGACAGTTAGCTGCACAAGTTTTTTGCTAGTTAGCCTTTTTGAATTAACGTCGGTATTTACCTTTTATTTATAATATTTAAATTGGTTTGTGTAAGACGAGAAAACGATTTACTTGTTCTTGGATTAGTGACTTGAACTTCATCTTGTTTGATATTTTTTCAGTTTTTTAACTAACTGACTGCTATGGAGTTGTAAATATTATAATATTATTATATCATTATCTATACTATAATAAAACTCAAAGAGCACTTTGTCTGTACATTGAATATTTTTGCCAAATTTAAATTGGATTGGGACATGTTATCGATATAGAACACAAAACAATTTTTTTTGGAATTATTGTCTGTCTGTCTGTCTGTATGTTTGTTAAATCATCACGCAATAACCAGTGAACGGATTTTGAGGCGGTTTTCACAAATATATTGCTTGAAGACCCATTCACAAACTTGGACAACAATCATCACGCTATCACCTATGGGAGCGTCAGTGTCGTCAGTGTCATTCAATAAATTTAGTAGATTTGAATTCAAGTAACACACTAAATTGTCTGTATCGCGATAGTGACAAATGCATAGTTTGTGTCTTTGGTTATCATTTAGTCTTTAGTTTATCAGAATCCGTTTATTCTATCAAAAGTTATCGCTATTTAAAATCTGTATATATAAAATCCTTGCGTTACTGACTCACTGACAGACACGCTACAGCAGAAACTACTGGGCACAAGTAGGTGAAATTTGGCATGTCTATTCCTTGGGGACCATAGGGGTGCACTAAGAAGGGATTTCCCGAAATTCCCACGGGATTGGGCAGAATTATTAAATTACAAATAATGTGCGGGCGAAGCTGCGCGCGTCTTCTAGTATACATAGTGTGACGGCCGATGTTATGTCAAACCGTCGTCACGAAACACAATAATTAGCAAAGAGGTTTGAAGACTATTTTATTATTTGGAAATGAGTTTTTAGTTCGATAACGTATACACTCTGTCAAGTGTTCGCCAAATTCACCAGTCATTGACAACAAGGCGATGGCCGTGCGGATAACACAACACATTCCATTCACGTTCTGAAGGCGTGGGTTCAAATCCCAGTCATAACTGTTATGTGGATTATGGTTTTTATGAAATTTGTAAAATGTTTATGAATATTTGGCAAATATTTAAAAGATTATTTAAATATTTCGAGTAAAAATGAATTTATTATATATTTCAACCGTAAAAATACAAAGCGCGTGTACATTTAAACTTAGAAAAATATTTCTAAAGTGTTTTCAAAGACTTTTTATAGGTATTTAATTTTATAATCTATATGTAGCTTAATCTAATCTTAATGTCTAAGTAGTATATGTACAAAAAACCGTAAAAACAAATAAAAAATTTAAATTATTTACAAGGTTTAGGCGTCGTAAAATGCCTCCGCATCAATGTCATCGGGTAACGTGCCCAGAAGGCTGGCAGCATTGCCACGCTGGATGGCAATGCTGATTCTCTGAGCAAGGAATAAACCAGCCTTCTGGTCACGTGAGACGTCGATTAAACGTTTAGAAATTTCCCGGAATAGTGAACGAGCGCTCGGACCCCATGAGCCTAGCGTTTCAACCCCAAACGGCTCAAACACGTAATTACTCACTAAATTACTGTATTTGCGCCGTTTGAGGGTTTCCGCAGTTGCAGCAGCAGCGCCAGCATGGCCTCCGGTGCTTGGAACATGTGATGGCGCGAGGGTGTCTACGCAGGTTGCGTCCCACACCAAGGGCCTACCCATTTTCCAAGGCAACAGTTTCGAGTAAAAATTAGAAAATTCTAGAAACTTCAGGAAGGAATGGAAAAGTTTAAAAGAGACAGGAGATGGAAACACAAATTTAAATATTTCGAATAAAGATTAGAAAATTCTAGAAACTTCAAGAAGGAATGGAAAGGTTAAAAAGAGACAGGAGATGGAAAAAAACAATTGAATAACGAAAAGACAATCGAAATTAGTAGATCTAGAACATTCTTAGGGGTATATAAGGCGGTGTAGACGCGCTAAGCGCCAGTTTAAGTTGAAAAGTGGTAAAGTGAAGAAGAAAAGGAAGAAGTAAAGGAAGAAAGAAGAAGTAGTAAAAAAGTGAAGTGAAAGTATAGTGCAGTAAAGTGCAGTGAAGTGCAGTGAAAAGTGCAGTGCAAAAGACGCTAGTGTTGGTGCTGTCTGCGTCGGAATTAAACGGCGTGTCGTGTGTCAAGACGAATAAAGTGTCATCAGTGCCACTCGGTGTTTCCTTCCAATCCCGTTACCCCGTCCGTAACAATTGGTGTCAGAAGTGGGATTGGAAGGATTAAAGATGCCAGTTATGCCGAGGGAAGATCCTACGACACGTGCGAGGGCTGCCGCTCAAGAACAAGGTGACTCTAACCCAGAAGTTGTAGACAGGGAAGCTCCTTCGCAAGGTGTCGGATCCGAAGGAGGGGTATCTACGTCCGCAAGCGCAGCTAACCCGCTATCTCTCGCAGACCTCGCGGCAATATTCCAGCAAACCTCGCAGCGACTCGAATCTCGACTCGAGCAAAACTCGCAGCAGCTTAAAACCGAACTCCAGCAAAACTCGTAGCAGGTTAAAACCGAACTCCAGCAAAACTCGCAGCAGCTCAAGTCCGAACTCCAGCAAAACTCGCAGCAACTCGAATCTCGACTCGAGCGATCATTACAGCAAAACTCGCAGCAACTTAGCGAGATAATGGAGAGCCAGGATGAGATTCGCCGTTATATATCTGAGAACGCTCGTAAGATTGCCGAGATAGAGATGTGTATCGGTGAAGTGCAATCTCGCGTGACTACCATTGAGGAAGAGATGCAGACCCGCATGGCGTCAGTAGTATCGGAAGAGGTGCAGTCCCGCATGGCGTCAGTATCGGAAGAGATGCACACCCGTATAGCTACGATAGAGGAGGAGTTAAAGAAGATGAAGTCCAACAGCCCTTCGGTCTCTATCAACTCATCAAGTTCTGGTGGTTATTTAAAAGTACCATTATCCGATGGTAACACTTCCTGGGAGGCCTACAGAATACAGTTCGAAGCCGCTTCTATTAGCAACGGTTGGGATGTCGACCAGGCCAAGTTTGCACTCATCCTGGCATTGCGTGGAAAAGCATTATCGGTGCTTGAGGCCGTAGGAAGGGACGCTACTTACGCACAGCTGTTTGAGGCTCTAGAATTCAGGTTTGGAGACGAGCACTTAAAATATGTGTTCCGAGCCAAGTTACGCAACCGCCGTCAGTATCCGAACGAATCCTTGCAGCAGTGGGCGATGGAAGTGACGAAGATGGTGAGAAAAGCTTATCAGTTGACACCCGCGGAACAAGTTCAAAGCATGCGACTCCAGGCGTTCATCGACGGAATTTATGACGATGAAGTTAGAGCTGCCGTGCGCCTGAAACACCACAACAATGTTAAAGACGCATTAGCACATGCTCTAGAAGTGGAGGCTTTTCGACAAGAAATTACGAGTGATCGAGACAGGGTTATTGCAGCGGAAGTAGAGAGAACTGGTCGCAGATCTTTTGTCCTAAAGTGTTATAACTGTAGAGAGCCCGGACATTTAAGGCGTAGCTGTCCGAAACATGTAGCAGAAAGGCGTAAGATTGACGCTAGTGTTCAAGTGTTGAAAGATGATCAGGAAGCAATTACAGCCAAGACTTCGATGCAAGCGCTGATCAGAAGACGGAAAGCTCCGAAAGTTCGTATTCGACAACGCACGGATGGAAATGGTTTAACTATTGATGGAGCAGTCAATGGCGTTATATGTTCGCTGACCCTGGACACCGGTGCGACACGAACGGTTATAGGAACTCGTTTGACAAGAAAGAATAAAAAGATTCTAACACCGTCAACTTCACCTCGACTGACGACGGCTACCGGTCAGTACATCCCAGTTAAAGGCGAACAGATGGTGGCTATAAAAATCGGTGACAACCTTTACTGGCAACGAGCGGTGATTGCAGACATCGTAGATGATTGTATAGTTGGGCTGGATTTCTTTAGAGATCATCAGTGCAGATTAGACATTAAAGGTGGTATACTTAAGTGTGGAGATGTGGAAATTCCAATGAAAGGTGGTAGCATGGGGAAAGTTTTGTGCCTCAAAGAAAGCAAACTTACACATCGATCACTAGCTTCTATAGCTACGAAGTTTAAAGATTTGGTCCATGTCAATAGGAGAGCGGTGTATTATGGGTTTAAGGATGCGCGGGACGCGCATGTCTTAGAGAGGGGTAGTGCGACGGCCGATGTCATGTCAAACCGTCGTCACGAAACACAATAATTAGCAAAGAGGTTTGAAGACTATTTTATTATTTGGAAATGAGTTTTTAGTTCGATGACGTATACACTCTGTCAAGTGTTCGCCAAATTCACCAGTTATTGACAACAAGGCGATGGCCGTGCGGATAACACATTTCGTTCACGTTCTGAAGGCGTGGGTTCAAATCCCAGTCATAACTGTTATGTGGATTATGGTTTTTATGAAATTTGGAAAATGTTTATGAATATTTGGCAAATATTTAAAAGATTATTTAAATATTTCGAGTAAAAATTAGAAAATTCTAGAAACTTCAGGAAGGAATGGAAAGGTTAAAAAGAGACAGGAGATGGAAACACAAATTTAAATATTTCGAATAAAGATTAGAAAATTCTAGAAACTTCAAGAAGGAATGGAAAGGTTAAAAAGAGACAGGAGATGGAAAAAAACAATTGAATAACGAAAAGACAATCAAAATTAGTAGATCTAGAACATTCTTAGGGGTATATAAGGCGGTTTAGACGCGCTAAGCGCCAGTTTAAGTTGAAAAGTGGTAAAGTGAAGAAGAAAAGGAAGAAGTAAAGGAAGAAAGAAGAAGTAGTAAAAAAGTGAAGTGAAAGTATAGTGCAGTAAAGTGCAGTGAAGTGCAGTGAAAAGTGCAGTGCAAAAGACGCTAGTGTTGGTGCTGTCTGCGTCGGAATTAAACGGCGTGTCGTGTGTCAAGACGAATAAAGTGACATCAGTGCTACTCGGTGTTTCCTTCCAATCCCGTTACCCCGTCCGTAACAATATTATATACGCATTGGCTATAAAGTGATTCGAAAAGTTTGTTTTAACTTCTTTTCCAATATTTATATAACACCGACTTTTAATTTTGCCAGTGGTGCCATCTATCACTTAACATTATTATTTTGCACATTACAGCTTATATTATATAGAAGAGCATCGTAGACTTACTATTTAATTCGAGTGTTACTTTTTGAGTGCAAGGATTCAAATTAACTAATAATTATGTAATCCAGATAGTATTTAAAAGAAAGAGCTCTAAGAATTTAGGTGGTAGGTACAGGTTACTACTTTTCTAATACAGTAATTAAGAAACTTAAATATGAGTGTTAGTTTCATCAACCGATCATTATGTTATTTTACATTATCAAGGCCACAGAAAGGGATATTTAAAGGATACCGACTTCTACGCGGGCGAAGCCGCGGGCATTGCTAGTCTAAAATAGAATAAACTTTGTGTCTTCTTTTTAATATTCAACAAAGCTGTGCTGTATCGAGTTATTCGAGTTCAAACCCGAGGCGCGTGCCACTGACTATTCGAAGTTAGGTGCCTCGGAGACCATGTTAAATTGCCGGTCCCGTTTGTCATGAAGATATATATATATATATATATTTATAAGCGATAAGATAAGCGGCAATAGGCTCGCCACCTATTACGTGGGATCAAAACACTGGCGAAGAGTGGGCGTTTAATATGCCTCTGCCTACCCCTTTTGGGAAACGGGCGTGAGTCTATGTATGTGTATGTTTGTATGTTTATAGACTCCCGCCTGTATCCCCTAAGAGGTAGGCAGAGGTGTAATATTACACCCACATTTTGCCATGAATTTTTAGGTCCCACGTAATAGGGGGCGAGCCTATTGCCGTACCTGGCACATTACCAGACTCCGTGCTGTTACTGAGAATTTCCTAACGGAAAAATCCAATAACACTTTGCCCGACCCGGGAATCGAACCCGAGATCTCCCAATCCCCGCGCACATTTATGCCGCGAGACCAACGAGGCCGTCCAAGTCTAATGAAGATATTTGTAGTGATAATAAGCAGCCAGTACTCTGGAACATACTAGCGCCAACCCAGGCTATGGAATATCGCCACCCAAAAGTTACAAAGGTCAGACGGCAGTAGCTCTATAGCGAAGCAAATATTCTGTCAAGACTAGTAAGACCAGAAAGCGGACTCCTACCTGAAAGTATTAGATGTAGCCAAAATTACGCTGGAAACATGATGATGATGAAACTTATAAAACAGCTGTTTTATTTTTGGGAAATTCTTTAATGTCATAGACCAAAAGCAGTTCAAGATAATGAGTACAGACAGCGCCTAAGCCTTTGGCGGTATACAAAGAATAAGGTTGTTTAAACGTGTCTACTTAGTTTTATGAATGTCAGATGACTCATTACCAACATAATAGACCTGTAGTTTATATGAAATGTCGTCGGGGGAAAACCCATAATTACATGTATTTAGTTGTAAGCTAAAATTATTTTCAGTCTAGGAAAGCCTTGAAGCATTGTCTGTACTAAAATGTAGTTACAAAAGTCTTAATTATGTTAACCACCACAATGATATTATAATTCAAAAGTGTTACACGTCCTGTTTCTTTTTTCATTTTGTCTAAAGCTTCTCCAAAGAACAATTACACTATTCTTGATGTCTCTCTTCACTACGTAAATATCGGTCTCAAACTAAAAGAAATATTGAATGACATCGATCGATGCTTTGGTCCGCTTTATTCAGCCTGATACCAAAGGTTGCTGAACAAATATAAACAAAGGGCTTTTATTAGCAAACTCCCTGTCATACTGAAGAAAACTTTTATCGAACTCCGATACCTTTTCTTTTTAATGAACGCAGCATTTAAATTATTTTTTAAGTAAGTACTCAGTGAAATTTTTTCAATTAATTCAAAACTTTATATAGGTATATAATTCTTATAATGAACTTTTAGAGCGTTTAAATTTTGAATGTATAATTAAACTAATGCTTTAAAAAATAATGAGTCAAAGTCAAAATCATTTATTCATTTAGGCCACAAAGTGACGCTTATTAACGTCAAAAATTTAAGTTAATTACTAGATGATTCTACATTTACATTTACTGCCACGTTCGCAATGCAATTGGTAGAACCAGTTGTTTGATGTTTGATGAGTCATTTTTATTCGAGGTAATTCTAAGAAATACACTCTCTCTGTGTGTCGTTTCCTCATTACTAAGGGTCGCGACCTCCCTTCAGGATCTTATCTTTTATAATAGTTTTCCATTTTTTACGATCATGAGCAAAGTGAATAGCGTTGTGAATGCCGGTGTCTAGTATGGTGCGAATCAATCTGATCGGCCCATCGTATGGGGCTGCGTCCTCTGCGTCTACGACCTTCGATTTTGCCCGTTACTGTTAGCCTCTCTAGATTGTTAGGATTAAGTCTCGTAATATGCCCGAAGTATTCCATTGTGCGGCGGAGGCATATGGTCGACAGTCTTATAGTAACCCTGAGTTGGCTCAGTATTGAGGTATTTGTCCTTCGTGCGGTCCACGGTATCCTCAGCATCTTGCGCCAACACCACATCTCAAACGCGTCAACGCGTTTACGGTCTGCCGATTTCATTGTCCATGTTTCGGCTCCATAAACAAAAATAGGGAAGACGAGTATGTTAACTAATTTCATTTTCATTGCTGTGGTGATACTTCTGTCATTCCAAATCCTGAGGAGCCGTGTCATGGCAGTTTTTGCTATTCCCATTCTGCGGCGTATCTCTTTTTCCGAAGAGCCATCACTGCTTATGCATGACCCCAAGTAGATGAACTCATCGACAGTGTCCAGTTGTAAGCTTCCTGTGTGCTCAAGTTGTTTAGAGCGATCTACGACCATCACCTTGGTTTTGTTCCGGTTTATAGAGAGACCTATTTGGTAGATAACCCGTTCCACTCTTTCGATGAGTTCAGCCATTTAGTTTTTGTTCGCAGCAAATAGCGTTGTATCGTCGGCGTATCTGAGGTTAGTGATCTTCCTACCTCCTATGTTGATCTTCCCATCTTCCCATCTTTCGCAAGCTTGTCTCATAATATACTCGCCGTAGATGTTGAATAGTATCGGCGACAAGATGCAGCCCTGCCTAACTCCTTTCCCGAACTTAAATGGTTCTGATAGGGATTTTTCAATTCTTACCACTCCCCGGCTGCAGGTATATAGGGAGTTAATTAGAGCGATAAGATGTTGGGGAAAGAAATACACAAGCATAGTTTAAACGACGTTTTTTGGTAAGCAGTAATGCATTATTCCGTAAATGTTGTTTTGTTACGCTGTTTCTTTTAATTCTCAATAGGCATAACTGATGGATAAACTGATGTTATGACTTTATTAATAAATTTTATTTATTGAATTACTTACTGAATACCTAACTGAGCCCAGTAGGTATTACTGAGCTCAGTTAGGTATTCAGTAAGTAATGATTGTTTATATTTAAAATAATTTCATCAGGTCATATCGAAGAGTTGTGAAACCAGTTCTTAACATCCACTTTTCAACAATTACTGATAAATGCTTTTAAAGAGTAATAAAATGCTAAGATTAATATATTTGTTATGTAGTCTAATTTATTTTAAGTGCCTTTTAAAATGCAAAAAAGAATATCGCAAAATTACTTAGGTTTTTTAAAGTAAGCAAGTTTTTTGATCTAAAAGCAATATTCAATTTTCAATGTTTACTTGCCATTAAAGTCAATTTAGTTTGCATGACTTTCATTACTTTACTTGGTGGAATTAGAGAAGGTTGAATTATATATTTATTATAAAACGGTGATGAGTAGGTTCGTAATTGTATTAACAAAAGACTTGCCCAGTTAAGTACAAGGTGTGTCAAACCAGAGTTTTTATTGTTTCTTAGAAGTTTCTTAATAGAAAAACGTACCTTGCTACCTGATTATAAGGAGTTACAAAGCTTGTTAGATAGGTGTAAGGACCGTTGATTAATTGCATAAAATTATAGCACTTTGAACGTTTTACTGGTCGTTTGCTTTTTGTTTTCAAATAGTTTGAATTTATTTGCTTACGTATAAACATAAAACAATAAGGGTTCTTTAATGTTAAAATAAATGCACGGGGGAAAAATTGTCCAAACGAAATCGCTGCTTTATTTATAAGGGTGTAGAAATTCTCGAATCGAGTTGGCGAGTCTCCTTTCACTGATCAAAGAATGGCAAAATGAGCTTTACATAAACGTTACACTAGATTAGTCGTTCATTATTTATTTGTGTTAAGTCTAAGTCCTCTCGACCGTTAAGCTCACCCTTTTAGGCTCCAGGGGAATTAATCAACACATACCTACAAAAACAAGTAAGGTGCAGAGATTATATGGTTACCTCATCACTATTATAGAGTATAGTAGGTTTGATTCTCGCGCCGGACAAAAGGACTTAAGAGTTTCATATAAGATAATTTAGATTTTTTGTTCCAAAGCTTAAAATCTTTCACAAGAATATTTTAAACTAAATATTAGTGTAAGAAAAATCTCTTGCAACACGTTCTTTTAAGTTTACTCTTATCCACTGGGGGAAACGTCTGAAGAGAGTATAAAGCCTGTTCGGGCCGTTTCGGCCCTCTTCGGCTGCCCGCACCTGCGGGGCGCGTGGAGGTGCGGGGCCGACAACTCACCGGCCGCATCCGCGCTCCCCACTTGACTTTTGAGCTCCTTGCACGACGCGCGCGCACTAATTGTTCACGTAGTACTATAACGACCAATTATAATATTGTTAATTACTTCTAAAGTCCTTCAAGATTATACCAGTTTCATACAGTCCACTGGATTTTATTTACAGACCTTGGTTAGGTCCGCAACATTGGTCACGTCGAACCTATAAATTTCGGTTTGGAGAAACCGAACACGTTGGCAGTTGCAGTACGGAATTTGAAATTCAAATCGCTGTGTCATCGTCGCAACGGAATTTTTACAAAGTCGAAGTCGCCGTTTTGGAAGAAAGAAGTAGAAGCGAACTACGTCAATCCCTAGAGCCTGAGTTTGTTCCAATTTTTTCCTTTATAAATCCTTTTTCCAAACAATCTCTTTTTTTTTCCAAACGGTTAACGTTTAAGGCCGGTGTTCAACCACACTTTAACAGATGTTTAAATTTGTAACCAACTGTTTAGTTCAATTTTCATGTTCACCATACCGTAAGTTAAAATGCTAAATCGGGTGGTTATTTTAACCGAGCCTCGCATCCATGTTTAAGAGGCCGTTCCCGTTTTTTAAGCCATTTTGGCGATTAACACGCGCGGAGATACGTGATTGTGACTCAGATATATCAACAAATTAAGAAATTAACGATGATACTATTAGATCACTTCGTTTACTATTGTATGACTGTAGTAAAAATAAGTGTTTAATTACCTACAACAGAAAAATCAAGTTTCCGCAAAGCATGTTTTGAAGAAATCATTTTATGAGCATTACGCGATGGTCCATGACATCGAAAATAATGTGAGTAATTCACTTTTAAATGCATCTATGACATAACAAGATCCTGCCCCTTGGTATGATTGTGCCAGAATGTTAGGTTTCATTCAGAAATAAACCAAAAAATGTTACGTAAAATGTCATTAAATTGTCAGTTTACGTCTAAATGGATTATTTTTTATCGCATAAAATACACTAAGAAATAAAAAAACAAATAGTCTCTAATAATATTTGATATAATACCTTGCTAGGAAAAAAAAACAGCTTCTGAATGTGATTACAAATATTTAAAATTAATTTTTAAACGAAGCTAGAAATCGTTATATAAATCCTGTACGAGCCTACAGAACTTTAGACCGCGCTGAGCGCTCATCGAGGTAGGACGTGTGCCGTTTGCCGTTGTCACTGCGTCTGTGTGCGTGCCTTGTAAACACCACTGTATTTATAGCGTGACAAACCCTTCTTGATGTGAGTTATTATTGTTGAATATGTATAATAAAATAATGGTAACGAAATCGATGCTCTTATAAAGTAAATACCGCAAAATTCAAAAATACTACATTCACTTAGGTCACAAGGTGACTCTTATGAATGTCAGAAATTGTATCTAAATATATATTAAACTCAAAAGTGACTGACTGACATAGAGATCTATCATCAAACAGCCCAAACCACTGGAGGGATCAGACTGAAGTTTGGCATGCAGGTAGATGTTATGACGTAGGCATCCGCTAAGAAAGGGTTTTGATCAATTCTACCGCCAAGGGGATAAAATAGGGGATGAAAGTTTGTATGAAACTTTGTCAATTTTAAACTGATCGGGCTGAGACTTTGCATGCATATAGCTATTATGACGTAGGCATCCCCTAAAAAAGGATTTTGATACATTCCATCCCTAAGGGGATAAAATAGGGGATGAAAGTTTGTATACATTTTCATAGATTTTCGACTGATTGAACTGAAATTAAAGATTGGAGCTACTATGATGAAGACGTCCGCTTAAATATGATTTTGATAAATTCAACCCCCATGGGGATATACTAAAGGATGATGGAGGATGTAAATGTATTAGTTTGAACTATCAGTACCTAGTGGAACGAATAAATTAAGACGAACAAAATAATTTTAGTTATAAATGTTGACAATAGATAGCGTTGTGCAGTTACGTCATTTTTTTAATCGAGGTGTTAAGATTTTTTGCGGATTAATGACCCTCTCCAGTTATTACTTAACGTTCATCGTCAGGTAGGTTAGTTGTACAATGTACGCAGTTGGTTGGATGTTGTTGGTCGTTAAATAGTTTTGGTTGCTGTATAGCACATACCATACCTAAATATTTCTAGCGGATCATATTTGACGATTCTGGCTATTCTTTTCTTGGAATGTATTGGATTGCATTTGCTTTGTTTCGTATAAGTAGTTTTGGTTATAGACTCAGCTTTGTATTTGGTATTCATTTTGTTTTCGTTTAGTTTGAGCGTAGGTTTTGTCGGTTAGACTTTTTTAAAATGGCTAAAGAAAATCTGAACGTTAATGGAGAAGTTCAAGAATGTACTGTCGTCCCTATTGTTGGTGACGGTGCATGTTTGTTTCGTGCTCTCTCTTATTTAATGTACGGAACACAAGATAGAGCGATGGTGCGTTCAGACATTGTCACATATGTGGTTAATGACTGGAGCAAGTTTTCAATTATGACCCACTATTCACCCAATGGCTTGATAGTTTTAGCGCCTTATGGCAGACTAGAGGAAGCCAGCAGCTACGCCTGCATTTTTTTAAAAATTTACCCTTTTTGGCCGATCCCGTGGGATTTTTGGGAAATCCCTTCTTAGTGCACCCCTACGGTCCCCAAGGAACATACATGCCAAATTTCAGCTTCCTGCGCCCAATAGTTTCAGCTGTAGCGTGTCTGTCAGTCAGTCAGTAACGCAAGGATTTTATATATTAAGATTAGTTAAGAATATTGTGTAAACACCAAGCCGAAGTCTACTGGTTGTGTACATGACTGCCAAGTCATACTTACAAAGAATGGTACCTCAACCTGGGAAACGAATGTTTTTAAGTTTTCACATTTTCTAAACCGTAATTAAAAGCGCGTGCGTGCTGTGCTCAAAATACCTACTTATCCATATGGGGTCATAAGTCGTCTAAAGAACATATTGGTGGAGTAAATGCATAGATTTTATACCTAATTAGAAAAATTCCATACTAACTTTGAGCCTCAATATCTCCTGAACCAGTAATTTCCCAGGCATGGTGCCGAAGTAAAAATGTTCGTAGTGATTGGTACAACATGGGATTTCAGTTTTCTTTAAGGGTCTTTTTACATACTGTATACAACGTTACTTATTTGTATACTTAGTGTAAAGGATGATTCACGTTACACCGGGCCGTGTCCGGTGTAACGTGTTATAGCTGCGTACGTGTGGTCACTCGCCGATTTCTAAAAAAAACATCGGTATGTTTTTTTTAGAAATTAAAATATTACGGTTAATATACCGACCTTTGATTAATATTAATTTATAATTATGGATCCGTGTGTTCCGGCCTAAATCATCAACTGCCCTCCAGCCGGGAAACAATACCCACGGCCAGAGCACAGGCGTGGCTCGGCCGTGCTCCGGACGTGGCACGGCCGTGCCACGGCCTAACGTGAATTACTTCATACAAATCAATACTATGAATATTTGACCGTGCCACGGCCGTGCCCCGGACGGGGCCCGGCCCGGACACGACACGGTGTAACGTGAATCATCCTTACCGTGTCCCGGCCGTGGTCCGGCCGGGCCCGGCCCGGCCCGGCCCCGGCACGATGTAACTAGAATCATCCTTAAACCTATTAGGAATATATAGCACAGACAGCCGAAATCGCGGCAAAATGCAGCTGTTCCATTCATTTTGTCAATGTCAAAGTTCAATTTTGTATGGAACAGCTGATTTCCTTTGCAACATTTTTATAAAGTTCCAGCAAAAAAATATTTTTTAATAATGACTCAATCACCGTCTAAGCGGTTTGATTATTAATAAGGTTTGATTATTAAATACTTCCTGCCAGAAAAAAATTGAAATGTTGGTATGTAGGTATATGATTCTTGTGTTATAAACATCGATCACTAATCACTAGTTATAAATGGTGACAGCATGGTATTGAAAACAACATGTGACAAAACATTAAGACGTTACTTTTTAGGGTTCCGTACCTAAAAGGTAAAAATCGGCACCCTATTACTAAGCCTCCGCTGTCTGTATGTCCGTCCGTCTGTCTGTCTGTCTGTCTGTCTGTCACCAGGCTGTATCTCATAAACCGTGATAGCTAGAAAGCTGAAATTTTCACAAATTATGTATTTTAGTTGCCGCTATTACAACAAATACTAAAAATAAAAATAATGAAAATATTAAGGGGGGTCCCATACAAAAAACGTGTTTTTTTTTCGTATTTTTTGCTCAAAATTACTAACTGTTACAGGTAGACGCTTTTAATTTTCACAGAATATGTAGTTTTATATTACCTTTCAAAATAAAAAATTAAATTTAAAAAAAAGTAAATAAAAAAGGGGGGGCTCCCATACAACAAACGTAATTTTTAAACAATTTGTTACTCGATCTTAATAAACAGGTAGAAACTTAAAAAGTATTTAAGTATACATACAACAAACGTGATTTTCTTTTATAAATGTTGGTACGGAACCCTTCGTGCGCGAGTCCGACTCGCACTTGCCCAATTTTTCTTATTTATTTTAGCAAACAGTACATAGCGGCGATGATGGCTATCAGTTGATTTATAATAGTACAATAAATGAAGAGATGGATACCCCAGAAAAATTTCGGCTACTTTTTCAGCTCAAGTAACATCTCATTTATATTGTATATTAATATTTTCAACCGACTTCAAAACGGAGGCAGTTCACAATTCAGTTGAATTATTTTTTCATATTTTTTAATGTTTGTTACCTAACTAATGCATCATTTATGGACCGATTTGGATTTATTTTTATTTCATAGGATTTAATTATATTACTTCCAGCTTGGTCTCATAGAAAGTTTTCCGAAATCGGTTCTGTATTTTGGATTTTATAACAGAATAACTAGAATTTGTATTTATTGTAATCTAAGTAGGTAAATGAGATTGCATGTTTCTACGACTGTTTGAAGTCGGCTTTTTTTAACAACAACAATGGAATCTACCTGGAATTATTACATTCAAACATCAAAATACGTTAGTCAAAATAATTCTGTATTACGATCATAAAATGTATTGGTCAAAGTATCAATTTGTTTTGTCTCCGTGAGTTCACTGCAAGGTAGATTTTGTTGGGCTACACAGACGCACACATTGACACCTCGATCGCGTTGCCCGCGCGCTTGGCGTAAAATACCTATTCACGCAGTCCGTGAATTTGGGAACGGCCTCTTAACGCGTTTAAACGTTGGTTAACACTGTCAATGTGATATTTTGTTTACTAGTTACATTTATTTGTCAACAGAACAGTTTCATATAAAGACAAAAGGATATCCGTATTTAATTTTCTAATGGATGGTGAATATAATCACTCAAAATATTTCTTTCGTTAAGGCTCAAATTGCTGGTACGGTTCATATCAGCCATTTTTTTCTTAAGGTTCCTTATAAAATCAGAAAGTAATCGTTTGATGTGCTCAGCGATAACTGTCACGTTTTAAAACCTCTTTTGAAATGGTTATGGCATTTCTACACAATAAACAAGAACAATGACAAATGTCATAAAATTAATCCTGCCAAAAAATGTCGTGATACTCCTACAAAGAAAAATAACGAAAAATACAACGTCTGAACTTGACTGCATTATAATATTATACGATTGTTTAAAAGAGTTGTACAAGTAAACGTCATTTGATGTTGTAATGGTACATTTTCATTTGGCAATGTTACATTTCTCACTCATTTCATTCAAAAACGTCCGGTTTTCTAACCGGCACCCAAACGGCACTGGTGAACAGTAAAAAAACGATCTCTGTTTATCTTGATGTTTAAATTTAAACAGTTGTTTTTGCAATCGACCGTTGTATCATTGTTGGTAAACTTGGGTCTAAATTACATTATTTTCAATTTCTTGTCTTTCCTGAGTTAGATTTATAGTACCTACATTCTTTTCAGCTTACGCATCGCTGCATCGCTTGTCGCTAGCCGTTATTCTAATAAATAATAGGTATAACGGTAAATCAGCTGTGCGCATATTTCTACGCCATTGTAGGTAACAGCTGGCGCTGCCGTTCTAGTTCAAGGTCACGCGCCTATTCATTAGTAGGTTATTATCTATTTCCTTTGTGTGTAGTGCAGATTTTTATACCCATCCATTGTTCGTGATTAGTTAATTAGTATTATTTTTGCCTTTATAGTTGACTGTTATCTAACTTCAATATGTCCAGTGAGTTGGAGATTTCAATTAGAAAGCGCAATGCTATGAAAGCAAAGCTTACTGCTCAGCTGTGAGTCTATTTCTTCTTTGCAACGTATTGAATTAGAAGGGCGCGTGAGTAAGTTTGATGCCATATACGATGAATTTGACACGTTACAGATGAAAATCAAGGTGCTCATGGACAAACCAGAGGATGCATATGCGGAGCGAGCCAAGTTCGAGGAGCGATTTCACGCACTAGCCGCACAAGCTCGGAGTCTGCTGGTCACCAGCGACGCCAGCGGGCTCAGCCTGCAAACATTCAGGTGAATCGTTTCAACGCAGCTTTATTCGCTTACCAAAAATTTGTTTGCCTAGTTTTGATGGTGATTATCAGTGCTGGCTTGAGTATAGAGATACATATATGTCACTAATCCATAACAGTAGTAGCATTGACGACATAAGCAAATTTCACTATCTACGTGCGTCGCTGAACGGCGATGCATTGGAGTTAATTAAAAATATTGATTTTAAAAGCGAACACTATCAAATGGCGTGGAATTTGTTGTGTGATCGTTATAATAATAGTCGGCTTTTAGTAAATAATCAAGTGCAGGCTCTATTCAATGTTGAAATAATTTCTAAAGAGTCTTGTATTTCTTTACGGCATTTAGTTGACGTCATTAATAAAAGCATTAGAGCATTGAAAACATTGAACGAGCCTACTGAGTACTGGGATACGCTAGTTGTGTACATGATGTCCATTAAGTTAGATTCTGTGACCAGTAGAGATTGGGAGGAACATCGTAACACGATAGAAAAATCACCCACCTTGACTCTGTTTTGTTCATTCATTAGCAAAAAGGCTGACTTATTGGAAACATTAGAACATAACAAACAATCAATTAAACAAAGTAATAGTAGTTCAATAGAATCTAAGCCTAAATCGTTTGTTGCTACCACACGAGATGAGAAATTACCTATCAAATGTCCAATGTGTCACAAACACCACCTTTTGTACACATGTGAAGAGTTTCGTAAGCTGTCTGTTGACAGTCGGGTCTCGAAAGCAAAGGAGTTAAAGGTGTGTGTGAACTGTTTACGCTTTGGTCATTTAACTAAGCAATGTAGATTAGCGCGGTGTAAATATTGTAATGGAAAACATAATGTCCTTTTACATGTCGACAAACCGAAATCTACCAATTTCCAAGATCCTATGCCTAGTTCCAGTAGTGTGACCTTATCTACTGACATTTCTGGAGGGGCGCCTTTATCTACTTGCACTCCACAAAATGTCGTGTTATCTAACGACACATCCATGTACCATACTACTGCGTCGTATGTTTTGCTTTCCACAGCGTTGGTGAAAGTCGTGGACAATTGGGGCAATAAGATGGACGCCAGGATCTTGCTCGATAATGGTAGCACGGCCAATTTTATTACTCAGAGATTAGCCGATAAGCTGATATTGCCTCGACGAAGCACGAGCTCCACGGTAACAGGTATCAACACTCAAATTTCTACTACTACACAGTCTTGTAATTTAATTATAAAATCACGCTGCAGTAGTTATAGAACTAGTAAAGACTGTTTCGTATTACCTGTAATAACAAAAGAATTGCCGTCTATTTTAATTGATGTCGATAAAATTCATTTGCCATCAAATGTATGCCGACCCACTATTCTACAGTCCCTCAGTGCTTGATATATTGGTGGGAGCAGAGTTATTTTGGAGATGCCTTGGTCCTGCTTTTGTAACCTTAGGAAATAATCAGCCTACTCTTTGTGACACCAAATTCGGGTGGATAGTATCAGGTGCTATAACTATTCCATCTCATCCATCTTCATCACAGTCACAAATTTGTAACCTTTCATTAGGCCAACTTAATAATACTTTACACAAATTTTGGGAGATTGACTCTGTCCCTACAAAATACTCATTGTCTCATGAAGAAAGACTTTGTGAAGCCAATTTTAAATTAATAGTAAAAAACTCATATTTTGCAGATCAACGCCAATTTCATTCGAAATACTTTCAATGCACGCAAGCGTTACGCATTCGTATTTAAAATTGTGAGCATGAAAGTATTCAAAAAGCAAACATGTGCTTTATACAACTGTAAAAATATTTAAGAGAGCATGAGAAGATTTCAACCAGTCATCTCGAAATTATATTTTCGTAGGTTGTCGCAAAATACTTATTTGTAAAAGAAGAGTTAGAACGAAATAGACAGTCATGGAAATCCTCTGTAGAATCCAGGATCAGAGAAAGTTTTAATGCCTGATTGAATAAGTACGAATGTACTTATCCAATTAGGCAATACGCTTCTGGAGTTTAAATAATTATATGTATCTGAAAACTGTTGAAGTATCGTCCAAATCTACACTAATATTATAAAGAGGAAAAGTTTGTATTTTTTTTAAATCAAAAAGAACCTATCAAAATGACTTCATGCTGCCTAATGGTAAGCTGACAGTGAAGTCCTATTGGGAAGGCCATCATCCCCAATTGCTGGTTAGGCAATGTGACATGACGGCCCTCACTTTGACGGCCTTGAGAGATGTATTTTTGTTTGTAATGGATAAACTCAAAAACTACTGGACCGATTTTAAAAATTCTTTCACCATAAGAAAGCTACATTATCTGCGAGTAACATAGGCTATATTTTATTTTACATAAAAAAGGGGTCAGTAAGATATTCGGATTTTTCGGGAACGCGAAGTAGTTCCCTCAGGACGCGGGTGAAACCGCGGGAATCGGCTAGTTAGATATAAATCGTTATTTTGTTATTGTTTATTTACATGTAAATATCTGTTATCCATTGTTATTTGTTTTCATAAAGATGTGCCTAAAATGAGTATCGGTTGTATTATATCATCGGCTTGTTTACCTTAACATATAATATAACAGATAATTATGTAAAATATGACGATGTCTTTAAATTAGCAGATCTATTGCATAGGAGATTACTATTATTCTGAGTGCTGAACTATAGTTTAGTAACTTAAGTACAACTTTTAAAAACCTAGATATGTTATAACATATCTAGGTTTCTAAAAGTTGTACTTAAGTTACTAAAATATTATAATTATTTTCACGCTTATGAAAGTCTTGGAAATCGTACTGACCGACTGACTTACCAACTCAACGATCTAGACGAACGACTTAAACGAGACACAGGGCGAGTGTTAATTAACAATTACATTATATATATTAGGTAAATATCAGTGATAACCTCAAGAGTTTACATTCTGCCTACTGAGCTTTCATAGAAATATTGTATCACTAATCAAAATAGACAACATTCAAATTACGTTGTATTCGTTTCGAACAATACAAAAAATAATAAAGACTCCTTCAGATTTCTCTTATTTGATCATATGCGAACCAACGAACTAGCAAAATAATTATCACAGAAAAATTGCGGTTTATTTTTCTTCATCAATATGTATTGGTATAACAAAAAATTAATATGGCGAAAAATCTTGGTTCCTTTTATTACGTATCCGAATATACGTTGGTCGAGTGTCGACGGTAATCTCGTAGGATTTCTTTGATATGACGGTTTCGGATGCCTCAGACGTCGATTGGATCTGCCAGCTATTGAATCTTTGAATAGAAAACACATATCTTGTTTACATGACATGTATACTTGAAGGTATGTAGGTACGATAGAAATCTGTGGGACAGGTCAATTATATTGTATTGACAATACTTTATGTTGCTCCAAATAAATACAATTGTTTATATGTGTTATTATTCTTTGGAAGACCTGAAGTGCCTAATATTTAAGAAGCTTTGCTGTCTTCTTTCGAAGAATAATCATGATATATTTTATTTGTATAGGTACCAGATAAGAGTCATCTACGCTGGTATGGCCACGTCTTACGTCAACCGGCATCTTACGTGGGTAACAAATGTCTTACCATGCTACCTCCGCCGGGCCCCGGTAAACGGGGAAGGCCAAAGAAATGCTGGCTTGACGTCGTAAGGGATGACATGCGTGCCAACTAACTAACCTCCAGGGATGCTGAAGACCGTGCGAAATGGAGGAGACACAGCCGGAAAGCGGACCCCGGGCTCCAAGTTGTGGGTTTTGGAGAGCAACCGGGACAGCGCTAGGTTGATGATGATGATAAGAGTCATCTTTTTCAAAACTTTTGCAACGAGCTGGCTTAACCCTTAGTTCATTGGGTATAAAACAGTTTCATAAAGCACTTTTTTGATACTTCGGCTTATGGTAATTTAAGCGTGGACAAATTTGGTCTACAGGTCATTCAATTTAAATTTATATCTCTGGTCTTAATCACGCTAACTAACACATAGATATTTAAGGTACAATTATTTTTAATAATCAGAGGTTACGATAGCTATTGGTAGCAATCGTGGTCAAGGATAGCCTGACTAACTGCGACCACGACCGATGCCGTTTAAATTGTAACTCTTTGTACACACAATCAATGATTTATGATTTAACAAGTAAAAGTTGTTGTGTGTCGAGAATATAAACCAATATTCCCTATATTGGCTTTCGCTCGTGTGACGAGATAAACGCCACAGTGCCCGACAGGTCCCTGTGCTCTGCATTCGGTCTTCACTATTGAATGACCCGCTTTTTTGTGCGTTATTCCATGGCTATCCATTAAATGGCGAAACGTGATAAGTGCTTATCATTGCTAAGAATAAAAGTAGGTAACACGAAATCTCATAAGTGTTTATCAAGTAACAATTAATAAGTAACAAAATACTACAAAGAACTATTATTTCTGTTAGGTAGGTATTAACGTACGTACGTAGTAACGTACGAAGAAGACTTCGAGCAATATTATTTTTGATATTGTCACAATGTAGTCAACACTATTTTACATTTATACAAACAAGAGATGTTAAATACACTAAATTTAAAAAAATAATACAATTTCATGTATAATAACTTTTATACAGAAAAGACTAGGACTAAAAACTTACAACTATACACCTAATCTATCTAACCTTATCTATCTAGGACCAGATCAGACGTTATAGGTTATCTGGGCAAAATATAACACAGGACACTAAATGAATGGTGCCATGAATTGTATTGTTTACCTCATTCGTATACAACTATTTTTGGTAATTATAAACTTACTGCAATAACAACACGACACTAACAAATCTGCACTTGTCACTAAGAGTTATAAGAAACAATAATTATAAATATTATATTATCTAATACACTATGTTATGTAAAGATGATGAAGATAGCAGTAGCTCAAACCACAATTCAAATAGGATTGTCTGAATAAGTGTTTGCGGGAAATATTGTGATGCCTTTTATATTTTCTATATTGTAAAAAACGCATTTTATATTTTCTATATTGTAAAAAAAATTGAAAATCGAACTGAAATGTCAAAGTGCAATTTTGGATGTTTTTAAATTATGTTGATTGATGACTGCCTCCGAGGTCCAGGAGATAGCGTATGCGAATAATATTTACCGTTACATTTTTCCTGACCCTTAAAGGTAAGTATTTAATTTTAGTATGTTATAATATTTTATAAACGTTTGTTGCTGTTGACGGTACTTTTTAACTAAATTGACTTTTAATGAATTTACCAACACATAATTAAATCAGGGGCCTCCAGTACGGGTGTCTCGGGAATCGGGGCCTACGAGAATAACTCGGTATTTTAGATTCATGGTCATTATAATTCCAGTCGTCATGCTGTCTACAAAAATATACGATTGACAACACTTCATATTAACTAGGTACTTCTTGTTATTCTTGTCAAATATGCTGTATATGAAATACGATATTTTGTCAGCTTTAAGTGATATTGTTTAGTGAGAAAGACCACCAGTCAGTCGCCATCTGACTTTTTAACTTAACATACGCTTACAGCAAATTGGTATGTATTCACAAAATTATTTATCACAGAACCACCTAAAGACTGACTAGAGAAAAATGCCTTAAGCATTATGTCCGCCCTTGTACGATATTTTAGTTGTATGCAAAAGCTTTAAATAAGTAAATTTATCGTCCCTATATAAGCAAATAGGCAAATTAAATTTATGAATGGAAAAAGCTTTTCAAAAATATCATAAGGAGAAATGTGGGTGTAAAATTGAATGGATGGATGGATGGATAATTTAAGAGGTGTAAACCTCTGCCTACCCAGTAGGGGTGTTTATAGGTGTGACGCTATAAAAACAAATAAAAAATATTAAAAAAGTAAAAAATATTAAAAAGTAAAAAAATATTATGTATTGTATGTTAAATGTGCAAAAACCATTTATTAAAATGGCTCGATTTTTATATGACTGTGGATAACTCTTGTAGATAGCACCCACCACCACTAAAAGGGGAGAACTTTTCCGCCAATTTTTACAACGTGCTAAATTTAATTTTATTAACATTCAAGTGTCCAGTCTAGTCCAGTAATAGATTCAAAGAATTCTACAGCTGAGTCCATGAATAAAACAAATGTGTAGAAAAAACACGAGCAATATACATTTTATTAACATTTTTCAACTATTCGCTGTCCCAAAACGTGCGTGTTATGTGCGTATGTGTCTGTTAGAATAGCATCATTTAAAATATAATAAATCTCGTTAATACAGATAAATCCTCTAGAACGACCTTTAGAAAAATACTGGTTCTGACAACTAATGGACGTTGAACATTTTAGCCTGAATTCTTTTAAATAAAACATTGCAAATTGTATTACCATTTTAAAGTATCTCACGTGAATTTATGATTTTATTTTTATTGTAATTTAAAAATAAATAAAACAGCAGATTTATTTATAATAGGCGCATAAAATAATAACAAAATTTAAAATATGTAATTTACTTCTGTAGCAAGACAATATTATCAATATGCGCGGACTAGAATACTTTCCCGCTCGCACACCGACTATCTGTTTCACTCAACGTGCATCACATACGACGTCATCAAGGTGGTGGGACAAGACCCGCCTATATAAGCTCATGCGCATCGAAGATTTATTCATTCGCTCGCTAGGCGACTCAGAGTGCGATAGCCCCGCAGTCCACTCTGGTGTCCAGTAGGCATAGTGAACCTGATCGATAGCCCCGCAGTCATCAGGTTAGCTAAGTATCGAGGTTTAAAGAACGCTAGCCCCGCAGTCCTCTTCGCCCCTCACATAGGGTTATATACGTATATGCATAAGTATAAGTTGGTAAATGTATATATAACTAGCTGACCCGGCGAACTCCGTATCGCCTTTTTAAAGTACCTTTCTTAAGAAGGCGGATGGGTAATCAAAGATGGCGGATGGGGAAATTTCAATAAAATAATATATTGATTTTCCATCTGCCATATTTGATCACGAAACAGATGTTATATACGAATGCCACATCCGTTATAACGGCGGAGCCGATACCCATATTGATTTAATAGAATTTTTCCATCCACCACCTTAGATTTTCCATCCGCCATCTTCGATTGCCCATTTGCCATCTTTGATCACGAAATATATGTTGTATTTGCATTCCTCATAGCTTAAAACATCGGAGAGGATACCCATATTGACTTTAAATATTTTTTCATCCGCCATCTTTGATCACGAAATAGATGTTGTATTTGGATTCACCATCCCTTAAATCATCAGAGACGATACCCATCTTGATTTTAAAATTTTTCCCATCCGCCATCTTGAATCACGAAATAGATGTTGTATTTGGATTCCCCATCCCTTTAAACATCGGATACGATACCCATATTGATTAAAAAAAAATCCCATCCGCCATCTTTGATCACGAAATAGATGGTGTTTTTGAATTCCCCATTCCTTAAAATATCGGAGACGATACCCATATCGACTTTAAAAGAAATCCCGTCCGCCATCTTTGATTTCCTATCCGCCATCAATGTTGTATTTGGATTCTCCATCCCTTAAATCATCAGAGACGATACCCATATTGATTTTTTAACTTTTTCCCATCCGCCATCTTTGATTTCCCATCCACCATCTTGAATCATGAAACAGATGTTATATTTGGATTCCCCATCCCTTTTAACATCGCAGACGATACCAATATTGTTTTTTTTAAATTTTCCCATCCACCATCTTTGATTTCCCATCCGCCATCTTTGATCACGAAATAGATGTTGTATTTTGATTCCCCACCCCTTAAAATATCGAAGGCGATACCCATATTGATTTTTAAAATTTTTTCATCCGCCATCTTTGATTTCCCGTCCGCCATCTTGGATCATTAAATAAAAATCTCTGAAAATCTCGAAAACGATACCCATATAGATTGTATCCTATTCGTTTAGCCTTTTTTTGCCTTTGACAAAAATTGTCCAGTAAAACCGTAAAAAAATTGTCCAGTGCTTTTCGAGTTTTAAGCGAACAGACAGACAGACACCGCGGCGGGGGACTTTGTTTTATAATATGTATAGATGAAGAAATTAGAATAAACGGTCAAAGCTACCCAAGAAGTCTATAATTTCTACACTGGTAACCCTATCGCCCTACACTTTTCTATTTTAAGCAAACTCATAGTCAAAGTCCTTTATTCATTTAGATCACAAAGTGACACTTATGAACGTAAAATTTAAAACATTATTACTTTAAGCTTCTACATTTACATTTACTGCCACGTTCGCAAAGCAAGGGCGTAGAACCATGAGAAAGAAGGGCAATAAAACTCACGGTCACTCTTTTTCATCGCCAGGTTTTTAATAATACATAACGATTAAACTTTCGTATGGTGTTGCAACTGTTACACCATCTATGTTACTTGTATATATTTACTGTACATAATACTCATAATCAAGTTAAACTTGGATGTTCATTTAGTTGGCCTCCTGAACATAGACATGGTGAAACAGGAGCATCCACTTACATTATGCCTTATATGAAGCCTGTGGCTTAGAATGAAAATCAAGGACATGCGACCTTCAAAATGGACCACAAGTAGTTTTATAAATGGCTGCGTTGGGCACGGATCTGCACTCCACTTGTCATTATCTTTTATCGCGCTTACTTTGCCAGAACTAACATAAAATGGTCTTTGAAAGAGAAATCACATTACCTACTTGATTAAATGTTAACAAATACCTTTGAATGAAGCTTTTAATAACTGGGGTACATTGTTGAATTTTTTATGGATATTGCAAAATGTTATTTATAAAAATATTTGTTGCATATATAAGGTTTTATGTTCAGTAATATTGGATTGTACCTTTTGCCTACAGAACATCTGTGACGATGGTAACAGCGCGCAGATATTTCGTTACTCAATATTTTGAATGAGAGCCGAAAAGGGGTGACTTCAAATTCGTCGAGTATGAACTTCCCCATTGAGAGAGGGGGATATCCTCGTCAAAGTGGAATGGTCTAGACCCTTACATGAGAGCCCACAGCCTGGCTCTGCAATGGACACAAACTTACTTAAAAGACCGTCGACAATGCGTGGGAGTGTCGCGTTTAAATTAAAATTATATCCTAACGTCATATAGATCACATTTCCTACAAAATAAATATGATGTTCCTCAGGGCAGCATACTCGGGTCACTGTTATTTCTAATATACGTGAATGATCTACCAACTGTCACACCCTATGAATCAATACTGTTTGCAGATGATATTTCTATTATCCCCTCACCTGATCTATAGTCATATTATGACCGAAGAAAGTAGGGCGATTTTTGATACGTAGTCATATTATGACCATTTTTTATGTCCGCATTTCAAGTCTGTTTTCTCTGTTTTACCGATTTGTAGCGGCTTGCGATTGCGTTTGGTTGGTAGGACAATAACACGCCTTGCGTATTGTAAACGAAAACATACATGCTCCAAAAAAAAAAAAAAAGTTTCGTCTAATCAAAAGAAAGTTCCCGCGTCGCTGTGCGTGTCCTGTCGCAATAATAAATTTTGATACCAAAAAAACGCTGCAGCATCAGTAAGAAGCAATTTAATCATGCCTTAGTAAGTATTTTTTCGTTTTATGTTTAAGTTAATAATATTCGTAGTGTAATTTAAGATTAAAGACACTTTTCCTTAGGTAAGAACCAATTCGACCCGCACCCGTATATTTCATATGATTTTACGTATTGTTTCTGCACTTGTTGGTATTTTTTTTTGTTGTATTGTTTGAATAATTTCATAAATAAATAGTATATAATATGCAGAAGTCCTTAAATTCATGTATTTTCTAAATATTCACGAAAAATATAATGCAGGTAACAGTCGGTCATTTTATGACCGGCTGTCAGGCCGAGTCATTGTCCTTTGTTACTGCAATTTTTATTTAATTAATAATTATTTACAATAACTATAAGATTGTCCTTTGTTGAAATTTAAAGCTCCTTTTATACTCTTTAAGACTCATAAGTTTTTAATTTGTATTTTGGTTTGATTTTGTTATAATGAGCATAGTTTTAAATATGCCCTGCTTTGGACCGCCTAAAACGAGGGTCTTGTTAATTTACCTTTTGTTTAAAATTAATGCAATTCTGTCGCCTAAATTTATTGCGATTCTTTTAACCATCAAACTAGCTTTCTAAATATATATATATCTCATGAGTTTAATGAAATATGTTGAACAAAGTGAAGGTGCAAAGTTCAGACATTTTTATGCAGTTTTTACGCGTATGGTATGAAAACGACAAAAACCGTTTATGGAATTTGTTGATTTACGTTAGATATTATTATGAAAAGGTGGAAATGTTTTTCAATATGCTTATTCTTTTATAATAGCAGGTTAAATAAAAAGGAAAGAGAAACCTACAATTTGTTTATTTTTTTATATATTTCATCAGAAAGTCAGAATTTACCTAATTTCATTACATTTTTATTTTTCTCTTGAATACAGTTCGGTCACAGTACGATATAATGTTACCGTTGTACTGTAACATTGTAGATAATTTATCAAGGATTCCATCAATATATAATGTGTCAGGTATTTATAAACAGAAAGACCATAAAATGCTAAATATGTGACCCACTCAAATCGCGCCGCGGCGCGTCTCAATTCGGCGATCAAATTACGGCAACATAGCCGCCGCGACCGTATCAGGTGAGGGGTTATAATACCAAAAAAATATAAATCTATTAATTTTGACACTATCCTAAATACAGCAGTAGAATCAGTAATGACTTGGCTTAACTCAAATAATCTTTGTGCTAATATAGACAAAACTAAATTTATACAATTTCCCTATTATAAAACCAAACATGAGTCTACGTGAATGATCTCCCAACTGTCACACCCTATGAATCAATACTGTTTGCAGATGATATTTCTATTATAATACCAAAAAAATATAAATCTATTAATTTTGACACTATCCTAAATACAGCAGTAAAATCAGTAATGACTTGGCTTAACTCAAATAATGTTTGTGCTAATATAGACAAAACTAAATTTATACAATTTCCCAATTATAAAACCAAACATGAGTCGTTGAACATTTCATATAATAACAAAAAACTAAACAAAGTAACGGACACAAAATTTTTAGAATCTATAATCTTAATAGATCAATATTGCAACTGAAAAACGCATGTTAAACATGTATGCATTAAATTAAATAAATTTGTATTTGCTCTTCGCAACTTACAACGAGTTGCTGGAAGACCTGCGGCGCTTATCACATATTATGGCCATGTTGAATCTACTTTGAGATATGGACTATTGTTATGGGGCAACTCGCCGGACATAAGTAAAGCATTTATAACTCAAAAAAATGCATATGGGCTCTGTTCAATATGCGACCATTAGACTCATGTAGATCTATATTCATAAGAAATAATATACTACCACTAACAGGGTTTATATACTAACATATATATATATAATCTGCACTCATGTTAAAAACATTCAAATGAATTTATTGGGGCACGAAATAATTCAATATTAGGTAAACGGGACCCACGCGGCTATTAATGCCTGCCTGCAAATCTGCATTGTTCCACAAAAAATGCTATGTCATGTGTATAAAGGTATTTAATAAGGTACCCAAAGGTATTCGGGATCTTCTGTTAATGAAAATGAAAAAAATATTAAGAAACTGGTTGATTCAACATTTATTCTACACTATTAAAGAATTATTTGAGCTTAAAGGTTGACGTAATAATTCTACATTTTATACTATAAATTTCACATACCTCATCCAATTTTCTATGACATATTGTAATATAATATTCTAACAATACATTTATAATTTGAATTTTATGTACGGCTTACTATTATTAAAATTTTAGTAATATAATGCATTATATACCTACATGTATGTGTTAACGCATGAAAACTTACTACTAATTATTTCATATATTTTGCATGCCTAAAAGTTAAAATGTGACGAAACTATTATTATATATATATTACCCATAACACCTGAATCTGTACCACATTTTCTGCAAATAAAATATATTTCAAATTTCACAACAAAACATACATAGTGCCTTACAAAGAGTTCGGTTACCAAATTGGAATTATACAAGAATCTTAACACCTTGACTATCCTGTAGGTACCCGAATTGTCCCCCCTTGGGATCTCCACCTTCTCATGTTTGGGGGGCTCAGTAGCCGTGGTTTGGACACCCACGGTGAAGCTAAGCGGGATCCCGGGAATGGACGCTCCACGAGGGCTTGGGAGAGGCCTGCGTAGGATGCGTCCCAAGGTGCGGGTGCGGGGGACAGTTTTGTCTGTCCCTCGCAGTCGGTCGCGGTCACGGGAGGAGAGGCGTGTCGGTGTTACGTTGCCGCGCGCCCTGTCTCCCGCGACCAAATGGGAGCGCACCATTTGATGCGTTGCGGTGGGCCGCAGAGGAAGAGGAGATTCGGTGTTGTCATGTTGCCGTCCTCCCTATCCTCTGCGGCCGTTAGTGCCTGCGGACGATGAGCGCTGGGGCTGCTCCCCTAACTCCGTCCGCCAAAAGGCAAGAAGGCGGCGTAGTGTCCGCGCTGCCTCCCAAGTAGCATAACGAGGTGAGGCTATCGCGTGACCCTGCCACACACGGGCCCCTTAGGGAAACCGCGGTGGTTTTAGTGGGTATGCCCCAAACGCCTGTGGAGAGCCTCCACACATCTCCTCCGCCAGTTCCAAGCCCGGTTGAACATACTCTGGCCGAGTTGGCATCGATTGGGATTACTCATAAGGAGAGTTTCCATCGTAGTCAACAAAAAAAAAGGTACCCGAATTGTCCCACATCAAGGCTGGTGCGACTATTACGTAATGATTCCTGACATAAAAGACTTCAACCACTACAAACTACCTGATTTGCAGGGTGATACGTTTACGATGTAGGAAGTAGTGAAACAACGGTTAGCTGGAAACACACTGGTTTTATTTGTCAACCAACACTGTTTATATAGACGACGGCGACGGGTGGATGCAACTACCCTCATATTAAATATAATTATAACATCCCTCTCTTTTGTTTAACAAATAAGTAACCTACTTGTGTGCCGATATTTAAAGTTAGAACCCTACTATATTCGTCATCAGCCTGTAACAGTCCATTGCTGGACTAGGCCTCTCCTTTGAAATGAGGAATTAGCCTACTATACCATGCTGGCCAAACGGGTTGGTATAGGGTTTGTATCAAGTTTTCCTTCTCTTACAGCGCTGTTCTCTGCATAATATGATCCCCCTGTCGGCTCTTACGACACCCATGGGATGATATGGGGTGATGACATTCCGTATTCTTAATCCGTCACCACACGGAATACCCTAACCGAAACCCTACTACATTAGTACATTATAAATACAAAGCATAAAACGGTTTGTAATCCAACCTAGGTACAGGGCGTAGCATCTTCTCAGCGAGTGTGCATCTTTCTGGTTGTCGTGGAAGGTCGTCATCTGTGGTTTCCGGCTCATCAAAAAATTCTTCACCTCCTCCTTCAACCGTTTGGCTAGACTGCGGTGCGTCTCAGTCGTCCTCCATCTCTTGTCTCTCCTCACTCCCTTCCCACTTCCCCACTCGTGGCAGGTGTATCATCTCTCATCGTGGTGGTGGGAGTCGGCAGCAGACTGTCTTGCGGAATCACGTCTTCATATTCGATGGGGCAGTTAGACGGCAACAGAATGTCTTGCAAAATTAGAACTTCATATTCCTTGGCGCAGTTAAGTGACTGGGGATCTTCCGTACCTTTATAGGGGATGAGCTAATTTTTATGCTTTTTACAAAAACACCGCCGTGGCCGTGTGGTTGACGGCATAGAATACAAGTGTCACCACCCCCTATCTTCCCGTGGGGGTCGTAAGAGGCGACTAAGGTATAACACGATGCAAATACCATCTTTGCGTAGAGACGGAAAACTCGACATCAAACCCTATACGACTGCCTCGTTGGTCTCGCGGCATAAATGTGCGCGTGGCATCGGGATTTCCGGGTTCGATTCCTGGGTCGGGCAGTGTTATTGGGTTTTTCTGTCACGAAATTCACAGTAGCAGCACGGAGTCTGGAAATGTGCCCGGTACGGCAATAGGCTCGCCCCTTATTACGTGGGACTAAAGTATATCTGACTAAAAGTGGGTGTAGACTAAACGAACATAAAATCCTACATGTTCCTATAATAACTTTTACACATACAAGACCAGGACCAAAGTTCGTTTTATGTTTAGTCCATGTTTTATTGAATGTTTAATTAGGCCAATGTTTAATTGTCCGTGTGGTGACGGATTAAGAATACGGATTGTCACCACCCCATATCATCCCATGGGTGTCGTAAGAGCCGACAGAGGGAGCATATAATGCAGAGAATAGCACTGTAAGAGAAGGAAAACTTGATACAAACCCTATAACAAACCGTTTGGCCAGCGTGGTATAGTAGGCCAATTCCTCCTTTCAAAGGAGAGGCCTAGTCCAGCAGTGGACTGTTAATGGCTGATGATGAATTAGGCCAAAGGCCAAAAGGTATGATGATGAAGTATATCTGGCGAAAAGTGGGTGTAGAAATACACCTCTACCTACCCGTAGATAAAAGGCGTGACGTTGTGTATGTGTGTATGTGTATAAACACAAAATGGCACTATTTTTGACAATATAAACAACTTTTCCAATTTTATTTATTTATTTATTTATACACTGATCTGTGTACAGGTTGACTTAATGCCATGGGCATTTTCCGCCAGTCTACCTTTGAGCGGTGCTGAGAAACGTAGTAGGTGTAATAAATACTTATAATGCAGGTACAATAATATAATTATTAAATAAATATACATACATTCACTATAAATACATACATACATATATATATAAGTATATCATATTACATATTATAATTATACTACCTATATAAGATATATATGCAATGAATGATACATACAATATGAGAAATAAAGGAAGAATACATAAAGCCATACAGTAGCTCCGTAATAATAAATAACGTGAATAGAAATTACGGTACAAATTCTAAGACACATCCGCTGGTCTTGCCAACAAGAGTTCCTTTACTTTCGCCTTAAATTTGAACTTGGTTTTGCACGTCCTGATTTCTAGAGGGAGGGCATTCCAGAGGAGAATAGACTGGACGAGAAAGGAAGAGTGAATAAGAGATGTGTTATGAGAAGGGACAGTAAGAAGGAGATTATTCGACGATCGCAAATTGCGGTCGTGGTTGGAACACAGATATTGATATTGACAAGTTAAATAATTTGGGGATGAAGGAGACATAAGAATAGAATAGAGGGTAGTGAGAGCACGCAAACTGCGACGAAGACGGATAGGAAGCCATTTAAATTGCGAACGGTAAGTAGACACATGGTCATACTTGCGAAGATTAAAAACGAATCGAATGCAGTTATTGAGAAGACGGTCGAGTTTGTTGAGAAGGTCTGCATTCAGGTCATAGTAGCATACATCACCATAGTCGATCAACGGAAAAATCAAGGTCTGCACAAGCATTGTCTTGGTCCTGGATGGGAGCAAGTTCTTGAGGCGGTAAAGAGTCCGTAGGGTGCTGGTGACCTTTTGACTCACCTGGGTCTCTTGAGTTCGCCAATTAAGTGCGGCATCCATATGCAACCCTTGATTTTTAACGACAGGATACCAATCTATGGCCGTGCCGTTGTATGTGATCGTTGGAAAATAGGTTGCGTCAAATTTTCTTAATAAGCCCTGGCTGCCCAAAACAATGGCCTGACTTTTATTAGGATTTACAGTCAGCCCGAACCTTGTAGTCCAATTATGTATCTCAGCCAGATCCCTGTTAATCATGTCGATTGCCGCAGACAGCGACTCTACATTTACCTGGGTATATATCTGCAAGTCGTCGGCATACAAATGGTGAGAACACTGAAGATTTTTAGTTATGAGATTTATAAAAATGGAAAATAACAAGGGAGAGAGAATACCGCCTTGAGGGACACCAGCTTCAATGTCAGCCCATCGAGAGTATGAGTCATCAAGGTGTACCGACTGCTGACGCCCTCGAAGATATGTTGAGAACCAATCCAAAGCCCCAGGTGAAACCTTAAGATAGGAGAGGACGGATAAAAGGAGGTCGTGACTGACGGTATTGAAGGCATTGGAGAAATCAATTAAAACCAAAACCGTAACTTTAGAGTTTTCAATGCCCTCTCGAATATCGCCAGTCACTTTGAGGAGAGTGGAAATAGTGCTATGGCCAGGTCTGAATCCAGATTGATATTGACTCAACAGGTTATGACGGTGTATAAACCGACTCAATTGTTTATGGACACAGGCTTCTAGCACTTTAGAAAGGAAAGGAAGAATGGATATGGGTCGAAAGTGGTTGGGAAGTGAAGGATTGGAGGTCTTGGCAAGAGGGATAACGTGGGCTTTGCCCCACAAGGACGGAAAGGAACCAGACTCAAGGGAAAAATTAATGACGTGGGAGATCGCCGGAAGGAGTTGGTCCAAGATGGTAATGACCATGCGGTGACTGATGTTGTCATACCCCACGGCATTAGATTTTATGGAAAGGATTATCTTTTTGATATCATCTGAGGACTCTGGAGAAAATTGGAAAGATTCAATATCAAGTTGGGGTAAGTTGTTTAAATAGTTAACTGTCAGACACTTGGTCTGGTGATCCAATGGAGTGGAGGTGGTGAAATATTGGTTAATATCATCCAAACCAAGTGTCAGACGGAAGTCACACCGTTGCTGCTTGCCAATACCGAGAGTTCCAAGGAACTTCCAAATATTGGCAGGCGATGTAGAAGTAATATTGTTAAGAATGTGTCGGCGTTTGGCATTTCGCACCATTTGATTACACCGATTCCTTGCAGATTTGAAAAGCACCCAGTTTTCCTCGCACCGGTCCCGTTTATATCTCCTAAACGCTCGATCCCTCCGGCGCATTGCCATTCGAACACCCTCCGTCAGCCAGGGTGCTGGCGGATGCTTTAGTTTCACCCGCCTCACCGGGGCATGGACATCGTATAGATGACAAATAGTGCTGTTGAAAACATTTACTTTTTCATCTACAGTGGAGGCTGAAAACATGTTGTCCCAATTTAGCGTAGAAGCATCCTGACCAAGTTTAGTAACATCCATACGACCAAAACAACGCATGTACCGGACTTTAGGAGGGGATTTAGGAGGTTTTAAGCGGTAAGTAAGGAAAATAAGGTCATGACGTTAAAAACCAGGAGCAGGATGTTGGCCGTGAAATGACACTAGGGAAGGATTAGAAGTAAGGATCAAGTCAAGCCACGTGTCCACCCCATTGCTATTGTGATGGGTGGCCTGCAATGGCATAACGTGAAGGCTGGCTGACTCGATAATGTCCAGAAGTTTACTGGAACGACTAGAGGTGGGAGAAAGGAGATCGGTGTTAAAATCGCCCATGATGATGTGATGTTCATACTGTGACCCTATAGATTCCAGAATCGGTTCGAGACTGGAGAAATAATCGACAGTAGGGGGACAATAGACGACGCCAAGAATAGTTTTCGCTCCCTTGACGTCAACCTCAAGGAATAAGTACTCCGCAGGCGAAGAGACAGGATTAGAAGATTCGAGGATTTTAAACGGAAAAGAACTGCGGAGATAGATTGCAACCCCACCCCCTCTCCTCCCAACTCGGTCATTCCGTATTAGAATGAAGCCGGGGAGAGAGAAAGAAGTTGAAAGAAGAAGTGGTTTGAGCCAACTCTCCGAAATCAGGACGGCATGTACATTGACATCTGCCACAAGATCCAGTAAGTCATTGAAATGGCTCGGTATGCTTTGAGCATTTAGGTGACAAATGTTCAACGCCACTCGAGAATTTTGGGCAAACGAGACTCGTAAACAATCACTCAAGGCACCGTCAGCAGAAGCGAAACTGTCATTGTCGGAAGAAGCAGGTGAATCATCGGCCGACCAGTATGTATCATCAATGGCATTCATACATAAAATATTATATTATATATTATAAAATTATTATAAAAATAAATATATTAATATTAAAACATTTAAGTTAAAGTTCAACTACCTTAATAATAAACTCAAATAAAATGCAATACGGGTAACCCAGCACCACCCGCCAGCTTACAAAAATTAACCAAGATAGGAAAAAGTTAAAGTTGTTAGATGCAGTTTCCGAACGCAACAGTGAATAATTTGACATTAATAATAATTGACAACGTCACTTTGACAGCTAATAGTTGATCGTGCGGTGAAATAATAATATATAATGGTGACGTCTAATTAACAAATAACAAAGAAACAAGAATTATAGGAAGTGGGTAACAGTAATAATATGTGGAAACAGCATAATAAACTACACTTCATAGCAGATATAAAGAAGAGAGGAGGAAGTCTCAAGATGGAAGTTATAAACACTAGAAGAAATCTATTTACGTGATTTGTGACCTGTGCTAGACGAACCGGCTGTCACCACGCCATTCTTGCCCAGAGATGAGGAACCACTTGCAGCCTTAGCGTGCTTCAGGGTCAGAGATTTCAGTTCCTCTAAGTGGACCACTTTGTGTCGAACTCCATCCGGCGCCTTCACTATAATCACGCCGTCCTGCGTCCAGCAAGCCCGCATACCAAAGTGCTGTCTAGCTTTGGCGAAAACGGCCTGTCTAGTTTTTGTCAGGAATTCCTTGACTGAGACGGATGTACCTTTTAATTTCGCCTTAGCTCTCCAAACTGCTGATCGTTGGTCCGCTCCTGCAAACCAGACTAAAATAGGCCGGTGGTGACTGTCACTAGACGACCCAATCCGATGACAGGAAAGTATTGAGTCCATGGCTATGGTCGGCAGCTCCATCTTCTGAACGATCTTAATCACGGATGTCCTGCAGTCTTCCTTCTCAGCTTCAGGAATGCCAAGAAACAAGAGAGCTTTGCGCCTGTGCCGTGTCTCCATTGCATCAATGGTGTGAGAGCATTCGTCGATTTGTTTGCGTAGCAAGCTAAGCATTGCAAACATTAGCTCTCTGAACGAGCGAAACTCTTCGGCAACCTTTGCGACGGTGTCTTTGGCTGGGCCTCCCTGCAGCTGCGCCTCCAGCTCCGCCATCCGTTTGGAAAAGGACTCCTCGAGGTTGTCTTGTGCCATCTTTATGTCAGCCAACTGAGACATTCTGTTAGTGTTATGCTTGTGCAGTGTAAAACTTCAAGTGAGTGTGTAGCGCTGGTAGGTGGTGTTACTTGCAGAATTTCAGTTACATACAAGTAGGTATGTATAGCTTGTACCAACGTTAGTGCAGACTATTTGAGCTTTGGGAAGCTTGATGTGATAGCATAAAATGTTAAAATATGTTTTAAAACAATTAAATCAAAACTTTATAATTCAACCTATGTGTTATCTTTTTTTACACCTACCGCCGAAAAAAGCATTTTCTTTACTAAAGCCCCCTTTATCCACAATACACGTTTATTTAAATTTTGTTTTTGCATTCGTATTTACTTTAGACTGCAAACACTGTTTATTTTTGACATGTCGAGCGACAGTGACAGACGCGAGCGGCGGTTGCTTCGGGTTAATAAAATCTAATCGCGAACGTAATTTACGACCAAAAACTAACTGAGCAGGCGAAAAGCACGTAGTAGAATGTACGGAATTTCGATAATCAAACAAATACTTGCACAATTTGATACTAATATCCTTAGCACTGTCACTACGATTCCTTTCTCAACTACCTTAACGTAGCTTTCCGCCTGGGCGTTGCTAGCTGGATGATAAGCTGGCGATGTCATATGCGATATACCGTTAGACGCACAAAACATTTGAAATTCTCGTGATTTAAACTGAGTGCCAGTGTAACAAACTATTGTATGTAGCAGTCTAAATTTAGCCATGTATTCATAAAGTTTATTTATCACCGATGAGGCAGATGTACTCATTTCCATATCATACGCTTCAACCCACTTGATGTATGCGTCTCCTCTAACTAAATAAGAACGATTATTTATTGGGCAGAGAAAATCTATATGAATGCGATAGAATGTTTGTAGTGGGTGTGGCCACAAAGCGGGCGGCGCGCGCGCCGGTAACTGTCGCATTTGTAAACAAACGTCACAACCCGCAATAATTTTTTCAACAGCTTTATCAATCCCGGGAAACCAAAACCTGCCACGCACTTCTGCTTTCGTTTTTACAATACCTAAGTGCGATTTATGCAGCTCTGATAATAATTTATTTCTAATCGATGCCGGTATAACAAGTTTATGACCTCGCATAACACAACCGTTTTCGTACGACAACTGCGTCTACGGTTTAAGTAAAGTATTTGACACCCGCTTTGGCCAACCATTGACAATTTAGGTTATGATCTTATTTAATATTACGTCATTGCGTGTTTCATTACGAATGTCACAAGCTTTTCACATATGAAGCGCGATCCTCTACCGACGTTAAACAATCAGCTGACTCGCGGCCGGGCCCCGCACCCGCCGCCGAGGCATTGGTGGCGTCCGGCAGGCTGGCGCGCGACAAGTAATCCGCGCTATTGTCAGCACTACTCAATCGTGTAATTATATCCGCTAAAGCATATGGCGTAACACTGCGACCTGTTAGCCGAAACTTCTGGGACACCGCGATATGGACCAAATATAGACAACAATGGCTAGTGATCTGTACGGAGCACAAAAGGGACTGCCCTGACTGATATTGATGGAAATACCGCACTCCGAATATAATTGCTGTAGCCTCTTTCTGGATTTGTGAATACGTTTTTCTGCGGTGTTCAATGTCCTTGAGGCAAAAGATACAGGACGTTCCACTCAATCAGATCCTATCTGCGATAGTATTGGTCTCCAATCTTGGGTGGATCGATCTTGTCGGTCCACTTAACGCGTTGCTGGAGTATGTGCAAGTATTTCAAATTCCAGCGTTTTCAAAAGTTCTGAGTAAGGCGTACCAATTCAAAACGTGAGGGACGATTAGGTCTCGTATCAATATAGGGGTACTCAGGCAAGGCGACAAGTGGGCTTCCAAATCATTTGGATCTGAGGAGATCGGGCACAATGGTCTAGAGTTCAAAACGGCTTCAATCCTACAAAACACAGTTGCGAGTTCCTCAAATGTAAGGACTGATTCCCCAATTGTCCTGCGCAAGTGTTTGTTTGCCGATTTTACAGCGGCCTCAAATATAACACCCCAGTGTGGACAACTTAAGGGGGAAAACAACCAATTTATCCCACGTCGGGCAAGCCTATTGCCTATATCAGCCTTGTTGGTTTCAAGGAAATTAATTACATCGATCAAATTATAAGTGCCCCTGAAGTTAGTGCCGCAATCAGAACGGATCAAGGAACAAATCTGTCAAATGTGGCTACAAACGCCTCGTTTGATCATCGAAGGCTTACGTTTCCCACGAGCCTCTGCCATCTTGAAGGACGATATTTATGTAGGTGACATTTGTTTGGGCGCCTCCACCGCGGTCGAGGCGATCCTCCTGCGGGACGAATTGATAGGTATCTTGGCCTCCGCTGGTTATGAGTTGCGAAAATGGCTTACCAGAGGATCATCAGCAAGATTCACATTTGTTTGAGATTGTTGACAACCCCGCCATGATGGCTGTTCCCGGTGTTCAGTACAGACAAGTCCAAGACATCTTTACGTATAACGTAGACTTGAAATTGTTCTTGGATTAAACGTCTCGTGTTGTCTACTGATTTGCCCTGTCATATTTTGGGCAAAATGCTTCTTGCAGAAGCTTTGGACAGCAAGATAGACTTGGGACGAAACTCTACGCGGTACTCTCGTTGAGAAATGGACCTCTTTTGTATCCTCACTTCTTGCCGTCAATAAGATCTCCTTGCCTCGTCCCATCCTTCCTCCCGGGAAGTACAAGGCAACCCTTCACGGGTTTTGTGATGCTTCGGAACGTGGTCACGCGGCCGTGGTGTACATGTGCACAGTCAGTGCCTCAGGTCAGTTGAGGGTTTCCCTGATCATGGCGAAGAGCAGGGTTGCACCCCTTCGGACATCTCTGACCATCCCGAAATTGGAGCTCTCGGGAGCAGCACTACTCGTACGATTATTGAACCACGTGTCTAATACCTTGGGTAAAACAATTTGTATTAATGGGACCCACGCCTGGACAGACAGCCAAATTGTTCTTTGTTGGTTGAAGGCGTCTGTCCATACTTTGGAAGTATTTGTCGCTAATCGCGTTTCCCAAATACAAAAATCTGAAGTCAAGCTTGTCTGGAGACACGTGCCATGTGAGCTCAACCCCGCTGATTGTGCCTCGCGCGGATGCTTAACGCCTAGTTTGGTAGGCCATTCGCTGTGGTGGGGTCCGTAATGGTTGAGTTGACCAGAAATTGATTGGCCTCAAACGCCAGTTTTGAACACTTCCAATTTGCCGGGTCTGCGAACACTCACTCTTGAGAAGGTGGAAGGCGCATTCGACCCCGATTTCTTGTTAAATCGCTACAGCTCCCTTGACAAGTTGTTAGGTGTTACTGCTTGGATAAAGCGTTTGTTTTTAATCTTAGACACCAACAACAGAAACGACTGATACTGTTCCTCTCACCACAGGAACGACAGGAGTCCCTCACCTTTTGGATTCGTTCTGTGCAATTGGCGCACTTTGAGAAGGAGATTGCTATCCTTAATTCAGGGAAATCGAAATTGTCGGGAGCTGTATCTTAATTGAACCCCTTTTTGGACGATACGGGTCTCTTGCGAGTTGGAGGGCGTCTCAAGAACGCCAACATCCCTTACGGGGCACGTCACCCCCTGTTGTTACCCAAGGACGGTCATTTGGTACGTTTGTTGGTAACTGACCGTCACCTTAAAAATTTGCATGCTGGTTGTAATGCTCTGTTGGCCATATTGCAACGCGAGTTTTGGATTTTGTCTGCCCGAGGAATTATTGGGAATGTAGTCTTTCGCTGCATCCCTTGCTATAAGCTCAAAGCTTCTACCATGCAGCCGTTGATGGGAGACTTACCGGCAGATTACGTAACAGAGAGTAGGACGTTTGACGGTATTGGCACATACTTCGCTGGTCCTTTTTTGGTGAAAACGTCAACATTTCGAAACAGCAAGACTGTTAAGGCCTACTTGTGCGTCTTCGTTTGTCTCTCTACAAAGGTCGTACATTTAGAACTTGTCTCCTCGCTTACGACCGAGGCGTTTGTAGCCACATTTGACAGATTTGTATCCTGCAGAGGGCTGCCTTCCTTGATCCGTTCTGATTGTAGCACTAACTTCAAGGGCACTTATAATTATTTGAACGACGTTATTAATTTTCTTGAAACCAACAAGGCTGATATAGGCAATAGGCTTGCCCGACGTGGGATAAATTGGTTGTTTTCCCCACCAATTTGTCCACACCACTGGGGTGGTATATTTGAGGCCGCTGTAAAATCGGCCAAGCCAATCGGCCAATCGTCTCAGTCAGTGAGGCTCAGTCGTTGCCCATCGCTCCTGAGGATGCCTAGTGCAGAGGCGAAACACGTGTCGAAGAATAGTCGGCGCATACAGCGGATTACTGCAAGTCAGGTATCTTCCTGGAACCCATACTATTCCTATAGCCCTTTTCGTTTTAGAGGAGTTCGGTGTTGTCAACCTTTTTCTATTGCAATAGTTGGGGTGGTCAATCCGAGGGTGAGTGGGTTCCTCTTTCCTTCCATTAGGTTACAATTAAGTTCCGGCAAGTAACGCCTGATTCCATCCACTAAACCTTTAGTGAGACAAAACTTACAACAACTGCCAAACTTCTCCCATAGGTAACAATTTTAGGGTAGTCACGAAATTTTTCTGAGATTCTATTGTGTCTATCTGAAGTTGGCTCATCAACAAAGTGCATATAAGCAGTTTATAAATGCGTCAATAAATACATAGGGAAAGCGTTATCGGCAAATTCAGTGTCTCAACCAACTACTGTTTGTCTAATCGGAACTTAACCCGTGAGAAGGCGTGCTATGACCATTTTGCTCAAGCATAATTTCATTTCTGTAAAATTTATATTTAGCTATACTGCGGCACTACAAGCTTCACAGTACCTTCCTATTATTTCACCCCATCTTCCCTGACGCAACTCTCGTGCTGCTCAGTGCCACCACCACTGCGTGGTGATGGGTTTGATTGCGATGCATCGGAAAGCGCGGCAATTTGCTCATCGCGCGCCCGCTCGTGTAAGTATTTTTTTCATAATAGTAAAATTGATTTGATTGTTTTTTCGTAGTTATTGGGCACAGTTATTGATTAGCTTAGTGCAAATAATATTTACATGTTTTATTTGTTACTTTCAGTAAACAATTTCTACAATGGGTAATCAGCCAGCCTCCCAAATGAGAATGGGCGGTTTCGTCCCAAGTGTTGTAATATCTCGAGACCTATATTAAACTAGAGGGTGCCCGCAGCTACGCTCGCACATTAACTGTTTCTGCCGGATCCCGTGGGAGTTTCAGGAATTTCCTTCTTAGTGCACCCCTATAGGAATAATACCAAGGAACATACATGCCAAATTTCAGCTTCCTGCGCCCAATAGTTTCGGCTGTAGCGTGTCTATCAGTCAGTCAGTAACGCAATGATTTTATATATTAAGATATTAAAGATCTCAACAAGTTTAGTGTATTTTTTTGTATGGGTGTAATTCTGTAACTTGTGATTGAAAATTGTTACAGGGGTTTAAAAAATAAAACTTATCTTATCTGAACGAACACCTAAGAAATGGCATGTAGAGAATCAAAATATGCATAGGAATATGCTAGGCAAATCAATTGTTGTATCGCTAGTAGATACCAGTTGCAAAATGCCACATTCGTAAAATGCCACTTTCGCAAAATGCCACACTTCCTATATGGCACAATAGCAAAATGCATATAACTCAAGATCTCATGGAAGATTAAATCATCATCATCATGTCAGCCTAGAGACTTCCACTGCTGGACATAGGCCTCCCCCAAGGTTCTCCACACAGACCGATTTTGAGCCACCCGCATCTAACATAATATTTATTTGAATAATATCTAGTTACTTTTAAAATTAACGACTTTATTGCTCGATAGGTTAATATTAATTTCTTAGGTATATTTTATGTTTTGCAATTTCTAAACGAGGGTTGCTACTCTTGCGCTTCAATCTAGCTGCTTTATCTAATGAAAAGCGAGTACTGAGTAAGGAAGACCACTCTAAAATAAGTCACTTGGTTTGCGAGGTAGCCTTTCAGCAAGATTATAGCAAACACAGCGAAAACGGTACATAGAAGGCCGTTTAATTGTGCTGTATAAAATGTATAATAGGTATTATGACGTATATATAACTTATAAGTAATTATTATTGCTTTTAGATCTCAATCTCAGACTCAATCCTGTGTACCGGGGGACTTTACAAACGTACAACTAGCGGACAAAATAAACAACCAGACTCGAAACAAGAATTTATGAATCACACAAAGTGTTGTCTCGTGTGGGGATCGAACCCACAACACTCGGCACTCAAGCGGTGAGGCGGCCTCTTACTCACCAACCGTGCAGTCAAAAAGGTATAAAATACGTACAGGTTCACGTTGCATGAATTGTACATACGAATAGGGTTAGATGATGATCTTGTAATTAATCTCTGATCTTTTAAATCTATTTTTGATTCAAACTTAGTTAGTAAATCTAAACCAATTAAGCCATCGAAATAATCGTGAAAACGATATATAAATAATTTAATGCTATCTGGATCGTTAAATTCCTGAAAACAAGGCAAGGTTATGGAGTAGTTATTTCTACTAACTGCATGTACATTCGTAACCTCGAAGGGGTCATAATTAAGTGGGAAATTTGGAAAATATTTTTCTACAGCTTCCGGGCTGATAAACGACTGATTTGCGCCAGTATCTATGAGTAATCTTAAAGGGGGATTCGATATTAATATATATGGTAACTGACGCTGGGTTTGAAGGTTTAGTTCTATTTTGGCTTTTTTACAAGGGGACCTTTCTGAAAATCCTGGCTAGATGAAAGGGGAGAGTGACTTGGATCGGGTTGTGGTTCAATATTGCACTCTAGAGTGCTATCAATATTACTATAATTATACGTCGGGTCGTAATTGCACTCTAATGAAGCGTATGAATCATAATCATAGTAATTAAAATCGTTATTATAATACTCCGGCTCGTAACAATACTCCGATGGGTAATACGACTCGTCATATGACGCGCACTCGTTCATGTTCATTTCTCGCGATTTTAAATAATTACTTGGTGGCGGGTTCCCTGATCTACGCTAATCATGACCAGATAACATAGGCTTAGGTGTAAAATGTTGTACACCGCTCATAGGTTTCGGGCCGTGATTTTGTGGTGGCACGTTCCTAGGTGGTAATCGAAAAACGTTACTTTGTGGATTATAAGACTGTGGCAAGGCGCGGAACATTTGCTGTGTACGTGTAGGCATACGATGTTGCGATTGCTGATTTATATTAGGATTAAACTTAAATGGTTGAGGAGGTGTTTGATTGGGTTTCCTTCCTACAGGACTAGGCCAGTTGGGTATAGGTCCTGAAAAATTGGGAAAACGTGGCGACATATGGTTGACAGGTTGTGACGACTGGTTAGGGTTTTTATGGCTAGTAGAGGGCTTCTGAAATTCACTACGTTCCTGCAGATAAATCACGTTAAGTAATGGTTATTACCATCGGGGTAGTCGTTTGACCCACGTCTTGTCGTTTTTAGCTGTTATTATACTGTTAGGATGTTTGAAATAATTATTTAGGATATATTTTCTCATGAAAAAGATTTATTGTGTAATAAGAGAGTTTTTTGTTTATTGTGAACGGACGGACCGATAGACGGCCGATAGGTCACATTGTTTTATAATAATTATATGTATTGTGATGATGCCTTCAAAAGATTTAATTGCCCTAAAAAATATTAATTTGTCTATTTTATGACTTTGAACTATATTAATCAAAATCACATGTTATATTTAATAACTGTAAGTCGGTTACTTCTAGGTCGTCTTTTATTTTGTCTACAATGGCGGACAAAACACATAAACCTACTTTCGACATTGAATCAAAGTTTAATCTTAAGATCAAACTTCAAGTTTACTTCAAAGTTTGTTCGAACACCTTCAATCAAGCATTCAAAAAGTTGTTTAAGTCCTAAAATATTATTTGTGGATACAATAACTGATTTTCAAGTAATTTCTTTCTAAAATCGAAAATTTTCAATATAATTTAAATTCTCTATAAGAAACTACATAGGTTCTAGATCATTCGGTTTAAATGCATATTGCATTTAAACTAACTAAACTCAATGTATCGCGTTAAAATCCGTAAATCGTAGGTAGTTGTAAATTTTATGTATACCATTCTAGTTCTGGGAAACTGTCGTCGGCAGTGCGATTTTATTTTCGTAGTAATATCCACATAATTGCGTATAAAGTATTTCAAGTAACTGTTAGCATGGTTAGCGACTAGTATAAGGCAAAATACCTACGTAATTGCTATTATTAGGTTCTGAATTGAGATTTTACTATTTTTATTTACATACATACATAGACTCACGCCTGTTGTCCCGAAGAGGTAGGCAGAGGCATATTAAACGCCCAATTTTCGCCAGTGTTTTGATCCCACGTAATAGGTGGCGAGCCTATTGCCGCTTATCGGGATATTTTGTTTGCCAAAGCTTCGTCCGTTGATCGGCAGGTGCACCACTTGCAGGTGAGGTCGGCTTAGGACCCTAAGTTCTTGGTGGGAACCCTATGCACCCACTATTTTTATTTGTTTTTCGTTTTATCGACTCTGGTGTAAGAGTTTGTTGGCAGCCCGAGTACCTCCGACGCACGATGTGATAACGGTTCTTGACCTAAAATAAAAACCGACGCGATACATTACCGGACAGGTATGGCCGGTAATGCTGTCAGTTTTAAGAACATTACATAACATCACGCAACAATCAGTTGCTTATTGTATGCACAATTGCATATCATTTACTTATTTTTCTCTTCCTCTACCTTATGATCCAGAAGTTACTGGTGAATCCCATGCCATCGGTTTCACCAGAAGTTTCTTATAAATTATTTCGTTATATTTTAATTTTCCTTTACTCTTAAAATGTTATATCCAGCTAAATGCGCTAAAGCATGGCAATAACATAAAATTGTAAATGTAGTTAAAATATACGCATTACCGTGAAGTGTCTTAAAAATACACTGTGTATCTTTAGTAACAGCAAAATATACAGTAGTCGCATTAAGATTTAACACATTTAAAATCACTGAGAATGTCTATAGGAATAAACAAAATCAGTTTATCATATTCCAACAAGTTGATGATAGCTAAGTCTCAGATATTTATATATTTATTAAAAAACTGGATTCAAATTTATCATCAGTCATTTTGTTTTAGGCTTGAACCATGTTTTGCTAAGACGTCAAGTCTGTATATGGTTTAGTGTAGGTAGATAGGCTCTTATGGTCCCTCAAGAGGTGTTTCAGATCTTCGATTTTTATAAGTCAACAGAAAGTGATAAGCATTTTCTGTTGACTTATAAAATAATGCTTATCAGGCCTAACGATTTTTGCGAACGCGAAATTTTTTATTACCTATAGTTTAGGTGGGCTGTTATGGTTCTGCATCAGGTCTTCAATTTTCCTTAATCACTTAGGTATAGGCTATAATATGTTGCCCAGACTCAATAGCAATACAACAAAAAAAGTTTCAGTTAAATAGACAACTGTCTATTTGATTGTTTGTACACGCTAATCTCCGAAGCTACGGGACGGATTTGAATGAAACTTTTTTTGTGTTAAACAAATGAAACTCTGAATGAAAAAATCTTTTTTTTAGATTCTTGCTGCATTACTGATTCTCAGCCTAGCTGTATATATTTTTTTTTTGTAAATACATATATTCAATGCTCAGAATTTTTTTACCGTCTTATTATATGTATAGATGATTAATAATCTTAGTTTACTTCACCGTTCCACCATTGGTATATCAACGAAAGGTAAAAACATATACCGAATCACAATCGGACATATACATATATGCCAAGATCCAATTAACCCGCCAAGAATGAAATCAAGGCAAGTTACAGACGTGTGCTTGGCTGTTTACATGCTAGAGGTGAAGGACAGAGGGCCAAGAGAACTAAATAATTCGTATCAACACGAATAAAATTACCTTAGAACATCGTATGTAATGTAAGGCAAAATCCGACATGATCATAAAATTACGGCAAGTGTGTTTGAATTATAAATGGTATTAGCGTCGCTCTATTTGTTTTGGCCTTGAAGTTAGTGAAGTGTTTATTTATTGTTGTTTTATCTTCACGAGGAAACATTCAATTTGTTACAGGTTAGGCTAGTTGTCAGCATACATTTGCGTAGTATATAGTTGTATATGTTTTAAGTGATATTAGTGTTATAGATTAGAATTTGATGTAGGTACCTACGTCTTTATAATACTGAAAAGATAGCTAGTTTAATAAAAAAACCGTATTCAACTGTATTTCATTGTCATCAAACAGGTGCTAAGTAATCAATTGAGTTAAACTTTAATGCCATAATGACACGATTGCTAGCTGAGTCCATGCCAAAACGTGGGCAATTGAGATCGATGACTCTACAATCTACCCTGTCACCTCTTTCACACGAGCCTCTTCTTATACTTCCATACAATAAGATTATCTGTACTTCCCTCTGCTAGTTTAATTTTATGTTCTACGTAATAAATAGCTTATTATCGCAGAGACTTTATCTAAAATTATACATCATATTTACTTGTGACCTAAACTATACACAATGTTTCCATGAATAATTCACGTAATAGTATGTTCATAAACCTTTTTCAATAACCCGTAATATATTTAGAAAACAAATCAATTAGGTAATATTCTGTCAAATCAGGATAACTTAATAAGAGGCCCCGGGCTCCATGGCAAAAGTCTGGGAGACAACCAGGATCACGCCACGATGATAGTGAAGGTTTTGAAACATGTTCGTTGTTTATATTAAAAATAATGCGACGGTTTTTGTTTCTTTTCCCTTCTGTCAACCAATCCTAGACAAAAGTTGATGCAACTTAGCAGTAATATAGTCTATATCATCATCCTCCTAGCGTTATCCCAGTTTCATCCTGCGATCCGCTTACTAGTCTAACCAGATTTGGCTGAATAATAGCTTTTCCACAGAGCGACTGGCTGTCTGACCTCCACAACCCGAAGGGCAAGCGATATTCCATGGTTTAAACTAGTGTCAGTTTATTTAGAGGTACTGACGCCCTATAACAACTGTCAAAGATCTCCATGACAGACAGGACCGACAGCTTAACGTGCTCTCCGAGGCATGTGACAAGCGATAGTTAACAATTCAATACGCACATAACTCCGAAAAGTCAGTGGTGCGCGCCGTGGCTTCGAACTCGATACCCTCTGAACGGCAGTATTTTGGTATCTCTACAAAGCTTTAATATATACATCAGAAAAACATAGGTTTTCTTTTGACGCGCTAGCCGACACCCACTTGAACGGAGTTACAGGCAGAAGCTAGTCGAGAATATTACAATATGGTGTACACAATTACCTAAGGAGTAGCTAGCTAACATTAACATCGATTGAGCTGAACACAAACTAAATTAAAATTTAATAAAACTTCTGTAGCAGCTAATGTAAATTTTAGAAGCGCTTGCCTAGTTTCTTGTACACTCTCTACGGTGCTATACTGTGCCAAGGCTGTAAGCGGATATTCTAGGGCACAGATGTAACGTTATCCTAATGCCTACGCAAAATAAGGAATAGATATTCAACAAAAGTACAGATATTATTGAATTTCGGGACATCTTTATCGTAATACTTTGCTATTTTGTTCTTAAGCGATTTTTCTGGTCACGTGCGGTTTTGAAGATTGAAGCGTATCGTTTCGTATATATTTTGTCTGTTGCATAAAACAAGGATGTAAATGCTGATGGTATAGTATTCTTGGTTGTCTCTATCCTTCAAGAGTTGTGCACAAAATTCTTTCTTCTTTTCTTTTTAATGCCATAGAAGGAAAACGACCAGACGTTGCGGCTGATGATTAGTGGTTACCGCCGCCCATGGATACCGGCAATGCCAGAGGAGTTACAAGTTCGTTGCCGACCTGGATGGGTAAATTAATAGGACGGGTGCGGGTTGGGGAAAAGGAAAAGGAGGTGAGGCCTCCGGAATCTAGAGGATGGTTTAATCGAAAATGTTTCACAAAAAACTGCACACTACAACAAAACTACAGGTCAAGGAAATGTGTTCCAGAGGAGTGTTTTAACGTAAATATAATGTTTTTATTCATAGCGTATTTCATTCAGCGAACAATCTTATAAAGGAAATGAAATGAAAACAAAAATGCGCTGAACGAGTTAGACATTAAAGAAAACTACAGACAGCAAATCAAAGAAATTTAAACGTTCAAAAACATTTCTTTAAAAACTTTGACGTCTTTTTTATGCGAACGGTAAAGAAGAAAATGCAAACTGCATTTTACCGCACGTAAGTAGATCTTGTCAGGGCCCTTTTGGGTTGAGGCACAAACCCCAGATATGAAATAAAAATGAAGGTATACAAAAAAAAACTTGCAAAGCATTTATTTCATGTCGCGGCGAAATTTGCTGGCATTTCTCGTATTTTCCATGCGGTGTTTAGAGTTATTGCAAATATTACATCAGCTTGTTACAAATTCATCTCAGTTATATTAGATACGGTTGCTTTAAGTATGTTATGAAAGTTTGCTTGACCGATTTGGCTAAGAAATTGGGAAAACTGTGTCTCAATCATGAACACAAAATTTTCTTCTATAATCCATCTGCAAATCTACCTATTGTTTAGCCACTTCATAATTATTTAATCAGTGAATTTGAATAGGTACACAAATATCCTGTTACGAGCGAAGTCAAACGCTTAGTATTTTCCAGTTAATCTAAAGTCCTTTTTTATTTTTGTTTTATAAGACCCAGACTAAAATTAAACGATGCGGAAATAGTCACGGCCAATTTAGTCAGTCATGTTTATATTAAGTGAAAAATGAAGGAATCATATCACTAAAAGGTGTCGTGTGGGCGTGGAAGCACTCATGATTATGCCTAGTTTCAATTGTGGAATCTTAGTCCATTCCCAAGTTGATATATCGATGATTCTCTTGACAACTCAAAGAGACACAATAATTCAGCACTTCCAAGCACTTGAACACAACACTATGCTGGATACCGACACGATCTCAATTCAGCATCACTAGACTCTCTGGCCACCCGGCGAAAATTACAAAATTTCAAAAAGCAAAGCTGTAAGTGAATTAAAACAGACAAAATAACAGCTAATAAAGAATCAGTCGTCAAATTTGAACTACCATAAATTATTCGCTTGGGTCCTAGGGAGAAAACCGGATTAAATCCTTTAACTCGCTCCTTCCACAACAGATACCGTAATGCCGCTAATCTTGTAATTAATAACGGTTTTTGAACGATATTTCGTTGGATCGGAGAGATTAGGGAGATGGAATAATGGTAAGAATTTAGGGTTTACTTGTTAAGTCATTGCTTTGTATTGTTGTAGGAATCAAGTAGTTTGTTACTTATTTGATAATGCGGAAGATAAAATAAGGTATTTTGAGTCAATAGCTTTTTTGCCAGCTTAATAAAGGTTTTCAGATGTTGTTCCGAATTCTTCTGTACTGCTTTTGTAAAACTGTAAGTATCATTGGAAAATTAGTGCAGTTGAATAAGAAAGTCATGCTTTCTTAATTTGGAAATCGTATCCCAATCTCCAAGGCAAAGGTCGCGATTGCGGCTGAGAAATTTGCTAAGATGATGATGTTGATGATGACGATGTAGTTAAATATTGATTGACTACTTTTATGCATTTTATACTCATGTGCCTAGATTATACCAGCTGTAGTCACATTTCATAAACATTAGTATTTGGACAAATCGCAAAACAGTTTGCATATTTCATTAGATACAAACTTCTTGTATGAAAAATATAGCTTTGGCAAAAGTGCATCGAAGCAATATTCTTGCTTTAGCCTCGTTACCTTTTTGCTAGAAATGTCAGAAGCAGGCGGTCGCAATGCCGAGTTATAACAAGCTGTGGAAACCTAGTTAGGGAACTTGAAATACTATAAATTAGTACGACACGTATACTAACCACTATCTAGCTGAGTTTCGACTTAATTTAAATACACCGATACCCTGCTTGGTATCGGTGTATTTAAATTAAGTCCTTCTGTGTTAAAAACTTCTGTATGAACCAATAGATCAATTTGTTGATTTATTAATAAAATAGAATTTTATCAATATATCAAACTTTAGGATGTCCGTAACATATTTTTTTGATTTGACTGTTTCTTCCCAACCACGTAGGAATTTCAAAAAACCGTTCTTAGTGCACCATTAAGATCCTTACAAAGTCCTTAAATACAGATGAGAAATTACAAGTTGCTTGTCATAAAAAAGAAATCGATTAACTATCGTAAAAACGCCAAAAGCATGTAAATTTTCAAACCAAAGCAACGTTACTGAAAATTTTATAAAATACTAGCTTTTGCCCGCGGCTTCGCTCGCGTAAATTCGGGATTCTCTAGTTATAGTTTATCATCTGTGTTCGAGGTAACACAAATCTCGTATGGACGGATATAGATCGATTCACGAAAGTTGACCACAAATGGCGGCCGTCGCGCATAATTATGTACATTCGTGCACCAATGGCGTGGTTCCATTCTTGACGCATTTAGGGAATGCGTCAAGAACGGAGTCACGCCATTGGCATTCCACCCGCGCCTCACCCTGCACCTCCACGGGGACCTAAAAAATGATTTCTGGGCAGTGGTCATCTTTCATGAACCGACCTATACTTCTATAATAAAATTGTCGTTTTAACTGTTTAAGAAATATAACAGCAAAAAGTATTTACACATACAAACTACTTAGTACTAAGACTTAGTAGTATCTACCTCTTTGGTAGTACTCAAAATGTTATCCGGTATCAGTGACGTTCCGCTAGAGTGGCCAATATGGCGATTGCGATTTGTCTGTCAGTACCATTAGAATTTAACACAATACTCGACAATCCGAATTTTGCGAATATATGTTGTCGACTCGTAATATTTATTTTTTAATGTTTTATTATTCAGGTAAGGCTTCGATCGAGTCTACCGTACACCTTGACGTAGTTATTAATATAGATTTGACACTGCGATGGTAGCGGCGTCGGTCGGTTCCAATGTGAAACATTAAAAAATCAACAACTATGTACTTACAAATATAAAAATTACTAAAAAAACATTTACCAGTGGACTAAATTGTAAATCTAAACCATTCTCAAGTCCCCTTGAACACACACAAAAGCTTTTATCAAAATCGGTCCATTCGTTTAGGAGGAGTTCAGTGGCATACACACGCACACAAGAAATATATATATAAAAAATTACATTAGGATAGGAGAAAATATTTCAGGATAATTGGATACCTGAAAATTACTTTCAAAACTTCGCGAATTGGAGGTTTACTGACACACTAAATCCTTGTTAAAATCAGCCGTTACACGTAGTAGGTCATTGCACAAAAAAATATTCAGAAATTATTATACTATTCTAAACATTTTATGAACAAAATTCATACTGTACAAGAAACACTAAGTATAACCATTAAGAAGACAAAGATTCAAACCATAGAACGACCATCCTTTCTAACTTGCACTAACTAATGCAATCTCTTCCTACATCCCAGAGATAATAAAACTGTACAGCCGCATAACAATATGCACAAAGAGTATGAAATGCAAATAGCTGCACTCAAGGCAAAGCCACAACAAAGCCACAAAGATAATTTCATTTTACAAAAGCGTATAGGCGTCGGATCTCCAGGTAGTAGAGCCTTGCTGATTTCAGCATGAATGGGTCGGCTCAACCGGGGAAGTACTACCCTCTCACAGAAAATTGACGTGACGTAACAGTACCTAAACCGGAGCCGGAGGCCCTATCCCCTATTCCTCCTCCCTTATCCCACTCCTCACCCTATCCCTTTTCCCAATTCCAAGAGGCGGCAACGCACTTGTGACTCCTGTGGTGTTGCTTGTGTCCATGGGCGGCGGTAATTGCTTACCATCAGGCAATCCGTCTGCTCGTTTGCCGCCTATTACTATAAAAAAAATCCAGTCAGTGCAAAAACACCGAAATAATGACTAAGTGTGTGCTCTATGCACGATTCAACTACGTAAACCTTTGTGATCTGAGTCTGATAGCACCGTAAAAACTGAGCTATAAAATCGAAGTAATCTGGAAGAAAATAAATAAGTCGTTAAGAAATAACTATCACGGTAACTTAACACGACGACTCGTTGAAATAGCGGGAGTGTAAACGACTGCCACGCCGAGGGTTACGGGTTGGATGTTTGTTTTGGCTCAGACCAAGTTTTCATGTCCATCAATGTCTCTAAGTATAATATTTATCTAATCATAAAAAAAAAAAACGTATATATATGTATGTTAATCCATCGTCTCGTACCCATAGTAGCAAGCTCTGCTTAGTTTGGGACTGTATGGATGGTGATGTGTGAATTTGGTGGATTATTATAATTAATTACTGGCCGATTTCACCAAAAGACAGCAACAAAAGACACGGTCAAGAATACTTATCTAACCATTTCGATTGATAGGCAATCAGCGTGAAATTATACAAAGGATCACTAATTTAATGTGCATCCAACTGATCTACAAACAACATCACCCATTTTCAGCCCTCGGCTTAATACCAAAGCGGTCGTTTCCGCTTTAATTGCATTTTCACCCTAAATTAATCCCATAGGCGACCGTGAAGATCAATCATTTGAAAAACCATGTGACTTGTGTACACATTGCGACGTATAAAGATGCTTTAAGGTCAGAAACCGAAGGACCAGCAAAAAATGTAATCCTAAGGGAAACATCAACGAACGATAAAAAACAATTTTGCTTTACAGCACCGTGTAAAATGGAATTTCTAATGCATTCTACCAATAGCTGCCTTCGGTAAAGGCGAGACTGTCCTCTGAGAACAGTTACTTTTGTTTTAACATAATGAGAGTATCTGAGAGTGCTGGGTGGTGGATCCGTGCTATCGTAAATATCACTTTAGTTGTGCCGGAGGGTTTATTGCAGTTTCTAAGCGCACATGGAATTATTTTTATGGTAATCTTACATTTTTTTTTGTAGATTACCGGGTTGGAAACAGCAATGGACGTAAATGACAAGTTCTTGAATATTTTCTTTGCATGCTTTTCTATTTCTAGCATCTCTTACAGAGTTTACACGGTTTTATCCTGAGAGTTGCAACTTGAGTCTAGGCTGGTTGGCATCACTGGCGTTTGATTACACATAAAAACTTAGCATCAGTTATGCCGTAGATCTTTTGCCACGCCTATGTTACAAAAAATATATACCAATAGCAGGGAAATAGGGATATAGCTACAATACCTGATAATTAGTTGAAAAATAACTGCAAAGTGGCACTATTGATAGATAAAATGGAGAGATAATCTAACTTTGGGATAATCTGATCTGAATATTGCCTGACTACATTTCACTAACCATAAAACAAATTTTTCGATCAAAAAGGCATTATATAAATTGGTTCAGCTTCGAAGGTCCGACTAACCATCACAATCGCATTACCAAAATCTACAATAGCTTTCACCTTGGAGCCGCACGTTTGCTAGTATAATTGAATATCTGCCTTTATCGGCCCTTATCCAAAATTTATCAATTACAGTCACGTGGAGAAATAACGCCTCTGTAGTCTAGTGGATAGCGTATGCGTCTGCTGATCGTGTGGTCCCGGGTTCGATTACTGGGTTAGGCAAAAGTGTTACAGAGTTCTTCCGAATGCCTGGTAACGGCAATAGGCTCGCTGTTACGTGGGACCTAAAAAAATCATAAGGTGAAATTTGGGTGTAAAACTACACCGGTATCTACCTCTTTAATAATACAGGCGTGACGATATAAAAAAACGTCGAGAAATATCCAAGACCTTACCCTGGTCAATATTTTGACCTGAAAAATATATTTTGAACTCGTGGCATGGAATATCGCATATACCTTCGGTTCTCCCCAAAGAGGTATAACGTACTATATACGTTCTCGAAGAAAGAATAAGAATGCATCAACTGCTTATCTAGCTCGTAACTTGTTAGGGCTGACAGAGAGAATTGGGTAATGGCGTCGTAAATAATAGAATAACTGTGTTTTTACTGTGCTAAGTTTAGTTCCGCGGCTGACAGTAGCAGGGGTGAAAACTCCGTGGTCAATTGATAAAGAATATATTTTTTATACTGGATCAGTCTCTATGTATGGCAAAAGGTATGGCAAATCATTGTCTATGAGATCTGAAACTCAATGAAGCAAAATATAAATTGTGTCTAATTTGTGGGTACATTTAAGTTATTGATAAGGAGTTTATAATTTTAAGTTATTTTATTTTATGGAACATACCTATTAATAAAACATAATTATGTTTATAAAAAGACTTGACAAAAATTGTCCACTAACTTGCTAGAAGGATGTGATTTTATTTCCGCGTGAAAGATTTGTTTTATATGCAGATGACAATTTGACATAATTAAACCGGTAGGGCGTCATAGAAAACTAATCTTAAATATTAACACCATAAGACTTGATAACTTTATATACTCATTAGGACAACAAACCAAACCTAAGCCGGAACATCGATTTCCCGATTTAATAGAAGTATTGACTGGTCCCGAAGGTTTCCTAGACTCGCAGATATATTATTATTCTTGTTGAACATTCCAAATCTCGGATTATCTACTTGTTAATACAACTTTGAGTACTTTAAGAAATCTTTTACTTCCAAATTTCTTATCGGCTTCAGGGGTCGAAATTATAGGACTTCGACTTAGTTTTTATGGAGTTCCAATATCTGAATTAAATTGCTTAAGGATGGCATTTAGTGAGATCTTTCCATTGTATGGAATTGGTTCAACATAAAAATCAAATAATGCGTCTAATTTGATTTGACCTTCAGTAGAACATTGATTTCTTTCTTGCTTGTGGCTTAGTCGGTGGTTATTAAGTCACTATAAGGTGATGAGCACGAAGGCGACGGCTGAAAGGGAAACATAGAACAGTTTGGCCCATAAAAACATTTACCGAATTTCCTCCTGCAAGTTTTTGAAGTGCAAATGGTGCTTTAACTCAAACTGAAAACTTTTTGCACCATTAAGATTTCTCATCGTTAATCATCAGATGATATCAAAGATTCTTTGAAATATTTTTCTAGAAAAACATTCAAACAAAATTGAATAGTAATTGATTCGTCCGTAAGTAAAAAATCCCAATGCGATTAAAGACTAAATTCAACGGGCAAAGTTATCTGAGCTCTGTACGGATCCAAGGATTTAGGACGCAAAAAATAAAATTATGATTTGTCTGCAAAGCGTAAGGCACAAATAAAACTTGGCCGGTGAAGTATGAATGTTTGATAACTAAAAAAGTTTTAATAAAAAGCTTTCGACCACAATGCCTGCAATCGAAGTGCGGTCCTTCACGAGTCGCTGGACTCTTAGAGACTTTGTTGGCGCATCCACTTTTATTATACTTTCTTAGCTTAAGAAAAAATGCTTCTTAGTATTTTTCTGACACTTAACCCTTCAAGTTTTAGCCGAAACTTCAGCGACAAAACAACACGTCGACCTGTTTTAGGAAACTCTCGTATTACCTCAAAACAAATGTGATAGCGAAAAGCAAATGGGGCCGAAGTGTTAAGATAACATGGACACGTACTTTCGTTTGTATAATATTGAGTTATCTGTATACAAACAAATATAAATTTTATCATCGACCGGCCCCCGATGAATTCCTATAAAAATATGTAAATTTTAATCGATAAAGTGATTTATAAAAATGGAAATTAATAAAAAGTGTTAAAAATATTTTTATCAATGTGTCATCGGTGGAGTGGCCGAGAGTTTATCAATAATCGCAGTCTGCCGCAACGCTCCGCACCTTATCGCACTACATCGCGCCTCGACTCGACGGCGATCGCGTAAAACCGTTACGGTAACAAATCGATAGCCATCGTGACGGGATATATTTAACGAGCCAGGTAGGGATGTACGGCGCGAAAATTGGACGAGGCTGATAGTAAATATTTTGTTTAAATTATTTTTGAGTATCGCGCACAATATCCGGGTGCGGATATAGCTTTAAGCAGTTAACGTTAAGCACGCCGGTAGTCATAGTTATTATGTTAATGAGTTTTCCTCTCCAGAAATATTACAATATTTTTACAAAATGTTCATAACATTAGCCTTGTTAACAAATAGTCCCATTGTCCGCCAACGGCCTGCTCTCTGAAAAACGACAGGAATGTCCAATTTTCTCTTTACTGTTCTCTCCGTAAAGCCAAAGTCATCCAGTGTATCTTCAACAGTAGCTTGGGTAAATCTTTATTCGTATGTTGAATGTACCTATATACATAACATTTGTGTAGCACCCCTAACCCGACGGATTTATGATATTATTTGACATATAGGCAATAGCGAAGTTACTTGAGAAGAGTTTTTACAGCCATGACTAATATTTTGACACTATCATAATATCTTTACTGCGTCATAAACGTAGATTCTCTTTGATACAGCTTCGTAATACATCTAACTATATAAAGCTCACAATTTGCTTGGTTAATTATATTGTTACGTTTCTTATTATCGTAGTGTGTGTAAATGAGTATGTTTGACGACAAAATTACTATCATATGTTTTTTTGGGTGACTGTTTCTGGTTTGTCTTGTGTGAATATAATAATGCACATTTCTTATCACTATTGCTGAGTAATAGATGAATGATTTAAGTAGACTTATTTTCGCTTGCATCGAGTATTGTGGGTTCGATCCCCACACGAGACAACACTTTAGTGATCGATTTTAATTGTTGTTTCGGGTATGAGTGTACTTTGTGTCCGTTGGTTGTATGTGCGTAGAGGCCACCGCGACACGGTATTTATTTCGAGTGGAGTCTTTTCTAAAGAAATAATACATTATAAACATAATCAGAATCGTTTTCCCTTCAATTATCCTATGCAGCAACATAACTAAAACTTATCTGATAATATAACTAGAAGATGCCCGCAACTTCGCCCGCCCAGTTTTTTAACCCTAATTTGAAATTTTGAAAATCTTTCTTAGTGCACCCCTACGGTCCCCAAGAAACTTACATGCCAAATTTCAGCTTCTTTTGCCCAATAGTTTAAACTGTGCCTTATCTGTCGGTTAGTCAGTAACGCAAGAATTTTATATATACAGATATCTTTTGACCAAATAAATTTGTCACTGGCATTTCACTCGTACTGTGTAAAGATAAAAATTACATGCATGAAAATTTTCTGCTCAATAGTAAACTAGAAAGTTGGTTAAATTCATCTTGCATGATTTACAGGCACCGGGGCAGGTAAAAGTAAATATAAGCTTGTAAATAATTAAAATAATAAGAGCTCGATCTCCAAACTCCTAGCATATAATTATACGAGTATGTATCTAAACATAATTATATATATCAGCGAATAAAGTAAGTTATATTATTACAGCTATTGATCACTCAATCGGAAATGGTTAACATAATATATTAGTTTAGCCACAAACCGATTCACAACTAGTTACAAACTTGTCGGGAAGTACTTATAGCACTTCCTGTCAAGTTTGTAACTTGTATGATAATTAGAAGCAAAATATTTATCTAAAGCCCCAAGTTGCAAGATATTGAGCTGAGGATGGGGCGAGGATAAATAGAGCAGAGAGTCACGATTATGTTGATAATAGTCATCACAATATTCTGGGACTATTCACACACAGTCATCTGACCCCAAACTCAGCAAACCTTGTAGTACGACTACTTTCGGGACATCTACACAATATATTAAAATTTATGTAACGGGTCTATGTCGTGTAATTATTTGAAATATATAAAAAAACTTATATTTACGTCGACGTTTCGCCCTACGTTTTATCAGTCTTGATCACGAGATGACTGATATGACAAACAGGTATCTGAAATAAACATTCTTGGCACTTAGTTCAAACAGTAATAACATGAGTCCCTTTGCCATATTCTATTGGCTGGACTTTTTTGCAATTGGCTAGTGGAGAAGCAACTTACTAGTAGTTCACAGCATACATTTACAACTTACCAAAACTAGCTTGAAATATCTTATCACCTGTTTAACTGGGAAGGCAAATATTATCTGTAGTCCATAATATTCTTAAACCTAAGTCTCATTCTAAAACTTAAGTCTTACAATATGCACTTGGCGAGCGTTGTTGATGTAGCGCATCCTTCCTTCTGTAAAAAAATATGTCAAATTCTTTTCATGAGTTTATTTGTGTAACTTACTGATAAACTGAACTTGGAGAATAATATTACAAATACATAAAGAATTATTGGCAAGTTTATAGCGCAAAACGTTATCCAAGTTTTGAAAAACAAGTTTTCTCTTTAGAGGAATAGCAATATACAATACTTGCTCAAATGTGGATGGACCTTAGGGATATACATTTATGATGATAAGTCGCCATAATATATACAATTAAGCTTACAAACAAAGTAATTGGGTTAACAAACTCGCATTATTTCGAACACGCTTGCATCGTTGAATAATGCAAGCAGTAGCATATATAATCTCCTTTCTAAATTATCATAATATTCGTAGCGTGCTAGTTAATATTACACGTCGCCTCGTTGCCGTTTTATTATATTGCAAAATGTATTCTTGTCTTTATAACTACGTGCAATTATAGTCTAGGAGATAGCATCGGCTGTATATATCATTATACTAATGGAAATGTCAATTGTAATTAGATATTAGTTAGTATGACCAGATAAGGGCCAACCGGGCTTCAATGTGTACAGTTACGACCTTGAGTGAACATAAATGAGTTAACATCTTGCAAATGTAATAACAGTTACGGTTTATTGCACTTCAAGGAGTTTGAAATTAATATGTACGTCGTAAGATGAAGTTTTGTGAAATTATGAATTAGTTATATGGTTTTCAACAGACAACCAAAATCCAAAATTTCTTATTCATCTGTTTATACTAACACAGTTACACGTTAATAAAAGTCCTATGATGCAACATGTGGCATTTATATTTAAAGGGTTAATTGTCACCCGTATAACTATGATCGACAAGTCACCGCTACAAGTAAGATAGTAGTCACCCGATCACGAGAACTTAAAACGTATTATAGGAAGAAAGCCGCTATAATTTTACTGGAAGAAGCTTTTATTCACTAGTGGGCTGATAAATGCTCAGTTCCTAATTGATTTAAACATGCTATAAAGTTTGTATGTGATTTAAAAAAAACAACTTCGCCTTCTGTTAAAAGTCTAAGCATTTTCTAGTAATTTTAGTATTACAACATTTTTCTGTGTTGTGTCATAATAGGTAGTTACATAATTTTGCGACAACTTATAAGTTATATCAGTATCAGCAGCTTAAGCAAAGTTATTTTGAATAACTTAAGTTCAAGTTAAAACATTTATTATGTGAGGTTGAATGGTCGTAATAATGAGCGATACTGCGAAATATAATATTTCATTTTCGTCATATCTAGCGGCGCTAATATAAACTTTAATTCAACACAAAAGTAATAAATCACCAACATACCTCGAATCTATTGACTGGAATATGGTCCAACGTAATAAATTGAATATCATACCGAAGTTTTTATTCCCTCCGTAAAAGAAAACAAGTGTGAAAATATAATATCTATCCGGTCCAGTTTCACGAAATCCAATTTATTTCTGATGATGCACTTTTGGAGTTTGCTGTCTCCACGACTATAACAGTAAGAATATTTGCTCAGTTAATTTTGTATGCATTCTAACGGAAGCCTCTAGAAACGGCAAGTAAGCTAAAAATAATTGTATGGTAATATAATTCTATCTGGAATTCAAGTGTTAATGCATTGTTCTTGGAATGATTTAAGCTTTATTCAGATATTTTAGGTAATGCGCAATTACATTTTTGGAGAAACTTAAATTATGAATAGACGAATTCATTTTCTACTTCACATTTTGACTTCATACTGGCATTAATTATCACTGTTTTCATAATACTGCTTATGGCGCTGATACAATTGAGCAATTACTTGTAACAGAACAACGAGCTTTTGCCGTTTTTGGTTCTGTTGAACTTAACAACGAATCATTCCTACGAACATTTTTACGACTTTCTAGTGAACGCTTTTATCAGCAAAAAGGTCGAAGCGAATTGACTGTTCATTCGCTAAAACGCTTGATAGAAAGTTTTTCTGTTAAGTAACATGCGCAAGAATGCTCATTACAGATGCATGAAGTGCATCAGCATCATAAATGATTCTTATGCAAATCTTTGAGCAGTAAAAGTTAATTAGTGACAATGGAAAAGGAAATCAGTGATAATAGAGCTTTGAAAATTCTAGTAACGTTATTTTTTTAGCTTTTTCTACAATGTTTCTGAGGATAATGACACAATTACTTCTTTTTAGATTTCTACAATTTATGAGGCGAAGCATAAGAGCGCATTTCACAGTAAATAGCTGTAAAATAAAACGTCATAAAAACCATATATTATGATATCCTTTGAAATTATATTTCTAAAACATTTTTATTTTACCTACTCCATTATTTATTTTATTCTACTACAACTTACCTCTCTGTTATCTGTGAATAACTTATTCATCATATCATTTTTAAATAAAATTTATAAAGGGAATAAAACGTAAGGTACAAAATACTTTGTATTTAAGTTGCAGCATGCCAAATGACAATAGTAATTACGTGTAAAATGTAAAGAATCTGCTCTTTGCAAGCATGTCTTGTCATAATTTACATTAGATTTGCTTCATAGTCAAAAACTTTTAGATCAGACTTATTATAAAATGCTTGATGTCTCTACTTTCCAACAGTAGCCGTTGCCCTCTTTGAGTTTAAACATAGAACAAATCAAGAATTTCTTTTCGATGGCGTTTAATGAAACTGGAGGTTTTACCAATTTTCTTATACTAAAAGAAATAGCCCAGAAGCTATTTTAGGCATCCCATTTTCGGTCCTAACCTCAATTCAATTCAATTCACTTTATTTGCATAATATGGATTTGACAATAGGTATTACAGATTTTAATGGTATCACCATATTCAGCCTTTCAGCATGCAAAATTTTAAAAAGGTATTGAGAGTACCTATATTAAAATTTAATTATTATTTCATAACAATAAATAATACAATACTCAGTCAATCTAAATTATCAATAAATAAGCAATAATTAAAAAATGTCAACATTTAAATACAATATAATTAAATATTGGTATTATATAATTTTGGTAAAACAAACTATTCTTATCATGGAAAAATTCTGTTAGTGAATAATAAGCTTTTTTTTACAAGTAAATATTTTAAATTATTTTTAAATACAATCATATTACTTTCATTTCTTATAGCTAATGGTATTTTGTTGCATAAAACACTTTTATGTACAAGAACAGTTTTTGAGGGCCGAACACATAATTTATCGGCATTCCGTGATCTTTTGCGTTGCTCTAATAAAGAAAGGTTTGATTTAATAAATACAACCGCCTCAAAATATAAATAAAAGTGAGAGCTAAGATTTTTAATGCTTTAAAATGAGGAACGCAAGTATCGGTTTGGTCTAAGCCACAAATCGCTCGCACACATCGCTTCTGCGCTCTGAATGCACACTCTACATTAGAGGAGTTGCCCCAAAACATTACTCCGTATCGAAGCATGGATGATGCGTATCCATGGTATGCCGTTAACACTGTTGAAGTATCAACGACTTTACTGAGATTACGCAATGCATATGAGTAACTGTTCAACTTATTACTTACAAATTCTATGTGTTGTTTCCATGTCATTTTACCATCGATACATAAACCTAAGAACTTTGTTGATTCTACTTCTTCAATTATGTAACTTCAATTATGGTAAATTGAGATTAATGTCATGTGGTGTTTGTCTTTGTTTGAAATTCATAATTTTTGTTTTTGTCAACTTAATTTTGAGATTATTGTTACTAAGCCAATCAATTGTATTATCTAATGTAAAATTTATATTAATAATTAATTCATTATTGCAGTATTTGTGAAATAAAATAGTACTATCATCAGCAAACAAAATCATGGGATTATCTGTTATAGTTGGAATGTCATTTATATATGTCAAAAATAATAATGGGCCTAGTACGCTGACAGAATTTAGAGATTTTTGTTTTCTGCTGTCTGTTAGTAAGGTATGACTTGATTAAATTATCGACATTGCCTCTGATGCCATAAGCATACAATTTCTTTAAAAGTAAATCGTGCCTAACATGGTCGAAGGCTTTTGTTAAATCCATGAATGGTGCAGCTGTAGGAGATCGCTTATCCATATTAGATAACACGTGTTCACAAAATCGATAAATGGCAAAATTAATTGACCTATTTTGTCTAAATCCCATTTGCTCTTATGTAAAAAGATTATTATTTTCAAGGTAATTATATAACCTGCTGTAGATAACTTTCTCGAAAATCTTAGCAAATATAGGTAGTAATTCAATAGGTCTGTAGTTAGTTATATTATATTTGCTGCCTTTTTATGGAGCAGTTTTATAATCGATATCTTTAGCCTATCTGGGAATATACCGGTTTCTATCGATTTATTTATTATATGCGATAGTACAGGAGCTATTATATGACCAGAATTTTTTATGATATTAGTACTGATTCCATCGTATCCTACACTTTTGGTAGTTTTTAGTGAAGTGATAAATTTATATATTTCTTCAGTACACGTCGGTAGCATGAATAGCGATTTGCATGTATATGGAGGACACTTATTATTGATTTTACAATTTTTTGATGTCATAGAATGGTGGTCAATAAAAAAATTATTAAATATAGTTGCTATTTCTTTTGGGTCGGCAATCATTCTATTTTCAAATATAATATTATTTAACTGTTCTGAAGGTTGGTTATATTTGGTCTTTTTTATAATTTGCCATGCTATCCTTGATTTGTTGCTTGACGTTTTTATAGCATAAGAATTTTGAGCTTTTTGCGTTAATTTTATAAAAGATTTGACTCTTTTAGCATATTGTTGATGCATAAATTTATTCTCTATAGTTCGTCTTTTCCTATAGTTCCATAAAATATGTCTCTTACGCCTACTACATACTTTAATTCCTACATCCAGCTAGGTCGTTTCCTTTTTGAAAATTTCATGTTTTCCATCCCTCCAGAATTTATTATAACGATGACGCATCTAAAATTGTCTAATTTACCGCTAGAGAAAACAAAGTTGCTACCAAAGGCAGCTATTATATCATGCCTGATCTCTTTGGAAAGTTTATTTTAGGCTTTTATTTTCTTCGTTTTTTAGTCTTTTTCATTTATTTATGTACGCTTCGCTTTACCACCAGCATTAGTCATGCTTAAAGGAATAATTTGTAAGCCTATAATAATTTGTAATTCTCAATTGCCTTGAGAAAATTCAGAGTTGTACCTTACGTTTTGAGACTACCAAAGAGAAAACGTGAAACTGGGACAAGTTGGGTTGTTGTCGCGTAAAAAATGCATCTGGGTGAAGCTAAGAGCAAAACTAGTTAATTTAATAAGGAAGGTATTACGAGTACCTATCCCATGCAGATGTATTGAATTTTTATTTGTCTTAAGAAGTGAAATGTTAGCTATTGCTTGCTTATTGCCTAGAATTCGACAAGCTGTCGTTTCCTGCAGTACCAAAGCTTATGACCATCGTTACGGGGCAGTCATTGCTCGCAAATATCCTGACACTGGTCTATTAATAGGTACCATAGGATGAAGCTAAATTGTAGTATCCTTTTCACATTGTTTGATTCATATACTTTCGTCTGTTATATTAATAAAGGCCTTTTTTGTTCTTTCTTAAATAACTATAAAGGGATCCTCGGGATCCTCCAGTTGAGAAAGTGACAAGGATTGTATGCATGTTTTATAAATAAACTAATGGGAAGACTTGAACCTTTGGCCCCATACAAACGTCTGAAATGCGATTGGGATAAATTGTATAAAAATAGTAGGTAAAGTACAAAAGTATATTTTTTTTGTAATTTGTACATTCGTATAATGTAAGGATTAGTAAACGGTATAAAATCGTACAATATAGAAAAAACATATCAAAACCCGTTGACACAATATTTATAATTCCGATCTAAAAACCTCTTCTATCAACAGCATAAATGCGAGGGACGGTGTTTGGTTTATTCATACTTTGAATCAGATTGCGGAATCTCACAGCAAATTTGAATAATCGACGCCTAATTTAGTACTTCCCAGTGGGCTCCAAATATTCAAAATTTGGCTCAATGTGAGAAAATACGTGCGTAACCGCCAAACTCACTCTGCAGATAAAAGCAATACACGTCCCTAATCGCGGTTTAATCCATTACACCTGCCGTATTATCGCTTAAAACAGAATATTTTACAGTTTTAGAACGGTCGTATTTATGCAAATCCAAGACACATTTCACTACACGCCACTTTTAATGTTTTCTACGGATCTTTATGCCTAGACCGTATTAAAATGTATGGCGAGACCATAAGAAGGGTCGGTGTATGTTTTGTTAAGCTGTCTACGGATGGAAAGTAGTGGTTAGGTTGAAGGAAAATGTAAAGCCCATACATTGAATAGTAATCTCATCTGTTTTGCGAAGGGATTATGGAAAGCGACGTCGCCTTACTACGGCATTCAATATTCAAAATATAGATAGATCTGTAGATTTTAGATTCGTTTTTGACAGTTTTTGACCTAAGCTCCGTACAAAATATGTCAAACACGAGTCGAAAGTCTACAGATCTATCTATAGTTCAAATATTGAAAATGGCCGCCGTTAGAGTATTCTTTCGAAACAACGATCGTGTTCGAGCTCGTCTCGGAGATTATGGCGTGTGTAAGCGTATGGAAAACACTTTTAGATTTGTTCACTGTTGCTAAAGTATCGTTTTTACTGGTAGTTATCTGCTGTATATTGAGTCTATACATATTCTATATTTTATGTAAGTTCTTTTGGTTTTATTTATTTACTCGCATAGGTGGTTATAATTTTAGGCACTACATATGCATGAATATCGCAGGAAAGGCAGTCAGCCTTTCGTCCGTGGTACTTATTATAACTTAACAAATTAAGCAGTCGTTGAAGCGTCGTGATTTTAAGCTGATTGTAGACTGTGACATCATATGAAAATAAAACCTGCAAGATTTATATCAACGAACAACTTAATGTTTATCTCGATTATTTAATATCTGTCACTAGCATAAACAGAAAAATATAATCGAGAATATCTGCGACAAAATTCTTCGTTTTGATAAATAAAATTTTGCGTTCGTAACAGATCAGTAAATTAAAGAAACCTTGTCTGAGCTCACCACTTGGACATTTACATCAAAGCGTTACCGTATTTTCGAGGGCAGTCGCAGCAGGGTAAAGCTGTCAATTTCAGGTTCTTTTTTCAGGGAAAATACGTATACGTTTCGTGTCACTCACACGAAAAGAAGAAGATTTATTGATTATTTTTAAATATGTTTGCTATACCTTCACGAATGAAGCATCTCCTGGTTTCCTATACAATCTGTGTGTTTATAATTTAATTTCTATAAAAAACACTTCCCTCGTGAAGATTTTTACACTGCTTGCGTGATTTATCTTATATTAGAAGACACGCCACCGCGTTTAGCGCAACATCATCTTTATTTATTGACGTACCATTCGAGAAATAATTCTTAAGTAAATACGAGCCTGCGTTACAAGCATTTTTAAGCTCTTCTCTTTGAAAAATATATTACGCCGCCGATTTTTCATTCGCCCCTCTTTACCTAAACACTCAAACAAAGCTACTTCCACATTTATAATTTAAGTCTTTCTTTTATGTAGGTACGTTTAAAATAAAAGATTTTAACCGTAACTTAAGCGACAACATAAATTATTTCTAATTATGCTGCTAGGTTTTCTACTCACTACTTAAAGAGAGCTATGCAATAAAGGTTTAAGTATAATGGAGAGTGATGGAATATGTTAGTCGTTCGTTAGAAATAAAATAGGGCAGTAGAAAAATCTTCAAGCAGAAATTAACTTTAATTACTAAGCAGCAAAAAATACGTTAAATATATCCATGAAATAATGGGGATTTTTTTAATTTTTTTACGCTTCGAGCTTCTGTAATATATATCCGTGGTAATAAACGATCGGGGGAAAATATCGCCGCAATCGAAATTGTTAATTCACTCGTGGGTAGTCCGAAAATTTATTGCTTCTGACCTGTCGATTAGTAACTGCTGATTATAATTAGAAATGACATTTTATTCTAAAGATATGTATGTAATTATATGTTGTTAAGTGGTACTTAGTGCAGTGAAAAAAGCTTTGCGATTTTCGACTGTGTGCGTAGCATCAACACAAAACAATAATGATTTGTGTATATTTTGTATCAAATAACTGTATAATAGGTAAAATAAACGTTTGGAAAATTAAGTTTTCGAAAAAATGAATCAAATTGGTGAGGCAATTGAATATGTATATAATATAAAGATGATGCTATTCTTTAGGAATCAAATTGAAGACACGAACATGTTCAAGTTGACGGTGAGGAGATGTTTGCTGATCACATCGGTACGACATTTTTTCTAAGACAGTATCTCCGGCATGTCATGGCTTCGATGGCCTACCGCTTAATGCGTGTAGTACGATAGGCACTGCTTTATAATGAATCTCCTTCGTGTAATATAGAGAGACTCTTAGAATAAGCACATTTTTTCTCTGTAACTAGAACATTGGTAGTCAGCGTGATGACTAATCTCCTTACTACTTTAGTGCTCTAGTCATAACGAACTTAAAATTGCACTTACAACATCAAAGATGATATAGCAATACGACATTCAAGTTTATCAAAGTCTATAATTCAAACCAAATTCTCTATAGTCACCCACAATGCTCCCATCAAAGATTATACGACCTCTATCACAATACGTCACATACATCAAAAGGTAATAACTATCATACGCCGGTTCGGTTATTGGAAACGCATCGGTTATAGTTAATGATAGACACTCTTAATGCGAACATCATCCTAAAATAATTACTCACAACGACTCCTTTGACGTAAAGTGCAAAACCCCTACTTTATATGCGTGACCTTGTTTGCGTTTTATGCCTATTAAATCAGTAAGGGTTGGGTTTAGAAACAATGTTGTACGCTTTTGAGTAAGTGACTTGACGCCTACAGATTTTGACTATATATAAACGATAAATAATTTATTATTACGTTCTGGCATGACCCTACATAAATTATTGTAACACGATTCGAACAATTTTCATCTACTTCATTATCAATTGGTTTTGATGTATTTTGTTTTTACAAGGACCAAATCTTCACTACGTAGGTACTATGATATATACCTCATCACAAGAAAATATTGTTGCATCATACTTCTTAGTTATAAGCTTCCTGTTAGTAAGCAATCAGCTCCGCTTCATATGAAAAACTATCCTCTACAAACTACAACATCTTCCCAGCGTTATAATCTTGGGTCTCTTACTAGTCTAACTGGACTTGTATAAAACAATATTAGCTATTCCACAGAGTGACTGCCTGTCTGAATTCTGCAACCCAAGGTGCTAGCTTAATCCATGGTTTAGAATAGTGTCTGTTAATTCAGCAGTACTGACTCCCTATACAACTGCCAACGACCTTCATGACAGCCGAGACCGACGGCTTAACGTGCTTTCCGAGGCCTCTATCTATCTATATGTAAAATCAACAGACATTTTTGGCTTTTTGACTTCAATCAACATTGTTAATGGGCTTAAGTTTTGCACGTTTGTATAATGAGTACACATTGTTGCTATGCTGTGAAAAAAGTTGGCCAGAGTTCATGCTGTCTTGTAGATATTTTCTACATTTATTTTTATATTATATTATGGATCATTCCTTTATTCTAGAGCCTTTAGGCTACGCCTAAAAGTGTGATAAGATATTATTTGACTTTATCACAGAAAATCATGTTTTCTTTATGATTTAGTAAACAAAACGCGTGTGTGACGATCAGATTATTTGAAATTGATTTCTGATTCGATTTGATTTGATATAATTGGTCTATATATATAATAATCACTAGTAGTTTGGACATTCCGTACAGTCCAACTGTAACGTAATACTCCACGTATTGCGTTATAACATCTCGCAGGCGCTTAACGCCAGCTTAGCCGTAGAGCGTTCGCAATATTACCAAATATGGTCATGTTCACTAGCCAAAGTCAGTTAGTGACTCATAGGCCTATATCTATATAAGATGGGTGTGCGATCTAAGTCGGTCACTTGCCCTAAACACCGTCTCGCTGATGGTTGTAGTGACTACAAAGTACTATTCTACTTCTCTGCCTACTGTCCCGCTGGGGGTAAGCATATTCACTAGAATAACGACAACTATGTCTGTGTGCCTATATGTTCTGTCTGTAGTATCTGTGTCTCCTAAGCATAATAGCCGATCTAGGGACCGCCTGTTCCTGACCGGTTGTTGTGTATTCTCTATGCTGTTTCCAGTTCTCTGTACGGGCTGACGTTCTCTCTACGGGCTGACGTTCACCCCACGAGCTGTCTTCTTTCTACGGGCCACGGTTCACCCTACGTGCTACGAGCCACAAGCTGCTGGCGCCGTGCCGCTGCAGGCCGGCCGCCGCCCAAGCCTCCGTTCCTGCCTACGGGCTCCTGCAGCCGGGCCACGGACGCCTGAGCCTGGCCGCTCGGCCCGCATTGGCTGCACCCAATGGGACCTGGGACCCCGCTCAGCCTCGACCACCGGGCTGCCTGCGCAGCGCACCTTGGCCAGCTCATCGGCGACCCTACAAGCAGCTACCCTGCGAGCATCGGAGAGCAGCAGGAGTCTACACTCCAGCCCTCAGGCCAGTGCTTACCTAGTTCAGTCATACTGTATGTAAGCGGCAGTGAGACATAATAAAGCACCTGTTCAGCCTAGCAGTGTTTCTCTTGAACCCCGACATCCTACCTGATATCCTCCCTCTCACAACCAACATTTTAAATTACATTTCCATGATCATCATTGTCTTGCCCTGGTCCCAATTTATTTGGGGTCGGCGCAGTATGTCCTTCGCTTCCATACTTCTCTGTCACCAGTCATCCGATCGTTTACCCCTTTCTCTTTCATATCCATCCTCACACAGTCCATCCATCTCTTCCTTGGCCGTCCACCCCCTTTTTCGTCCTTCTACATGCATATCCAATATCCATCACTTTTTTACCTACATACATCTCATCTCTCCGCATAACATGTCCATACCAGGCCAATCGACTCCCTTTCACCTTTTCAGCTATGGGCGCCACTTTCATACTACCTCTAACGTAATCATTCCTAATTCTGTCCATTCTTGTCACTCCACACATCCATCGTAACATTCTCATCTCTGCTACATGCAATCGTTTCTCATCCATCTTCTTTGTAGCCCAACACTCAGCTCTATACAGTACGACAGGCCTTATAACCGATTTATACATACGGCCCTTTAATTTCACAGGCATTTAGTGGTCGCATATTGTGACTGAGACCTGTCGCCATTTCATCCATCCTGCGTTGATTCTTTGCCTAACATCCCGATCAATTTCGCCGTCATCTTGCAGGAGTGAACCTAGGTAGCGGAAATCAGAGCATACTGGTAGAGGTGTACCGCCGAGTGTAACCGGTATAGAACTGGAGAGACCGCCAAAGTCACAGAACATATATTCCGTTTTGGTTCTGCTTATTCTCAAGCCTACATTCTCCAATCTCTGCCGCCATTCCTCCAGCTTGCTCTGCACCTTCTTCTTCTTCTTCGTCCACCCAAAAATTACATTTCCATGAAATTAATGAAAATAAATGTAACCGCAAATAATAGGGTAAGATCTCCCACAATAGAAAAATAAACCTTTGATTTCAAGTCAAACGTTCGTTACGTTATATATTTTAGGAGCCATTCCCATCAGGCTTTTGCCAAATAATGATGTGTTGTGTGGTGTGACATGAATGTCAATTGCCCGGCGTTTAGATTTAAGAGTTTCAAACATACTGAAGTTGCTTTTTACGAACACCGCTACTTCGTAAATGTACATCGATGGTAATGTTAACAAGTTTAACTGTTTGAAAAAGGGCCTACAGCTGTCTGTTGTTTGTAGTTTACAGTCTGTATCTCAAGCACCTTTTTTGAGCTCTAAACGCAAAATCCTTGTCAGTGGAATTACCCCAGTATATGATACCATACCTTATATTCGAGGCAACGAACGCATTATAGGCAGCTAGAACAGTAGAGCGGTTGGATATCCTTGATAGCTTATAGAGAGCATACGCAAATTGATTTAATTTATTACACAGCATATCTATGTGATGTTTCCACGTTAAGTTACTGTCTAGGTATAGTCCAAGAAACTTGGCTTTATCAGTTTCGGCTATTCTGGTATTATTATAATTTATATATATATTTTTCATGTCAAGCTTATTAATTTTATTATAAAATGTCATAATTTTCGTTTTGTCTAGATTTATTTTTAAGTTATTTTTGATTAGCCAGTTAATTATATTTTTGAGAGCACAATTTATATCGCCTTCATAATTGTTAAGTTCTTCGCCCGAGTAGATAAGGGTACTATCGTCCGCAAATAAGAGCATTTGGTGTTCAGTACATCTTGGCATATCGTTTATATATATAATAAATAATAACGGACCTAGTATACTGCCTTGTGGAATAGACATCGTACTGTATCTGGCCTGCGACATATATGTTGTTTCTAGTTTTGTATTTGGACATATACTATTGATAGAAGTTATTTGCGTGCGGTTTTTTAGATATGACTTGATTAGTTCTATCGCTTTTCCGTACACCCCATATCTCTCAAGCTTACACAGTAATATTTCATGGTCCACGTGATTAAATGCTTTCGTCATGTCCATTAGGAGTGCTGCAACAGGAATCTTCTTGTCAACGTTTGTTATTATTTTAGACATAACCTCATATATGGCCCGGTTTATTGATCTATGTTTTCTGAAACCATATTGTTCCTGTTGAGTTTCATGTGGGTAGTTGAGGTGACAACATTGAAAACAATTTGCTCTTGATTTTTAATTTATAATTATTTGTTTAAATCATAGTTAAACTGGTTTAATGATTTAAAACTATTTATTATAACACACTACCTGCCAGAAAGTGTTATCTCCTTGGAAAACTCACTATTAACTACAGTATGGAATCCATCCACAACACAGTAGAAAATCTAAACAAAATGTTCCACCAGAAAATGACACAATTTGAAGATAAACTACAGAGTAGTACCAGTCTTCCTTCCAACATTGCCGGCCTGGCTGCTGAATTTGCCACCTCCCGCGAATTTGTAACTGAAGCTCTGAAGGGTTTGCAGCAACAACTCCAACTACTAGCGCGCAGTGTCGATCATATGGAGATGCAAGGCCGACGCAAGATTCTTCTCTTCCATGGCGTTCCAGAAGATACGAAAGAGGACCCGGTTCAAACTATAATGAGTGTAGTAAAAACACACTTGAAACTTGAGGACTTTACTCCTGACCACATCAAGCGTTGCCATCGTTTGGGAAAACCTGCAGCTTCTTCACCACACAAGCACCGGCCAATCCTCGTAAAACTGCAGCATGTGTCAGTCCGAGATAAAGTTTGGTTTGCCAAAACTAAACTTAAGGGCTCTGGTATCACAGCGTCAGAGTTTTTAACAAAAGCCCGCCATGACCTCTTTATGCCAGCTCGCGAGAAGTTCGGCGTCTCAAAATGCTGGACTAAGGAAGGAGTAGTACACGTCCTCGGGATAAACGGCGAGCGTCATCGGATAAATTCTTCTGTGGATTTACAAAATCTATCCCAGTTCGTCATTGTTGACCAGTCCAAGCAGCCCCCTGCTGCAAAGAAAACCGATGAGACGGTGAAAGCCAGAAGAGCTGCAGCTATTCGGAAATAATCTTAAATTGTTCATATTTCCTCTTTGTTGTATCCTCAGGTGGGTGGTTTAATTTTAATTTTATACTTGTTCACTCGTGTTTGTTTACAATCTGTTTTGACGGTACGTTTGTAAGATTGCAAAACGATGGTATCTAATAATTAATAATGACGGTGCTATTAATTATTTGCTGGAATTTAAAAATTTTACTTCTTCGTTTGTTATTGGTAGATTTTTTTTTTTACTTTGAATGAGTTGTCACTTTTGATCATAGAGTAAAATTACTTTTGATACTTCACGTTTAGTCATGCTTCACGTCACGATGTGTATTCACGTTTCGTTATTGCTGTTACTTGGGCTATTGTTCACGCATTTATACACTTTTGAAATTGTATCGAATTTTATACGTACGGATTAGAATATTAATTAATTGTTAGGGCTAAAATAATACCGTAGTTTATTTTTAAGAATTTATAGTAATATAAGTTAAGTTAGAAGCCATCCTACCTGGGATCTTAGAAATTTTTATTGTTTTTACAAGTGTGTTGTTTTTTTGTATTTTTATGATATATTTTTATATTGATAACTAACTGGCAGGTGGAGTATTGAATACGTTACACAGTTTGATTGTGTAAAGTCAGGATATTTGTTTTTATTTTTTTATTTTATACAGATAAATTATATATTTATTTACGTTATATTTATATATTAATTATCTATTATATTTTATTTATTATACATAATATTATGGATTCGAACAGTGACAGCGATGATTATTTTTCTGCAGATAGTAATGATGACAGTTTTGTTAGTGTTCCTTCATTGGCAGATAACATCCGATCTGTATTTTCCGATGTTCCAAGAAACTTTAATGTTGTGCATATCAATGCACAGAGTATTCCCGCTCATTTCCCAGATATGCTGGCAAATTTAGACTGTAAGAACATACACGCTATTCTTGTCTCTGAATCATGGCTTAAGCCATGCCTTCCTTCTACTTCTTATTCTTTGCCCGGCTTCCAGCTAATCAGAAACGACCGGACTGGGGGTGGTGGCGGTGGTGTCGCCATCTATCTTCGATCCTATATAGCTTATACAGTGATAAGCGTGTCTTCACAACCGCCTCCCTCCAACGCTGGTGAGCACCTGTTTCTGGAAGTCGTGCTACATCACACTAAAATCCTTCTCGGTGTTTACTACTGTCCTTCCTTGCGTATTGACTTCTTTTCCTCTTTTGAAAATCTCTTACTTAACCTATCTCCTTCTTACAGTCAAACTATCATTATGGGTGACTTCAACACTTGTCTTCTTAAGAAAGATTCGCGTTCTTCCTCTCTTTATTCTATTTCAATCTCGTGCAATCTTCATATTCTATCTCTGAATGCCACCCATCACTTTCCTAATTCTACACCCTCACTGTTAGATCTCATTTTCGTTTCTTCACTAAATCACGTCGCGAAACACGGCCAATGCTCTGCCGACGAATTTTCCTATCACAACCTTATTTTTCTCTCTTACAAAATTCGTCCTCCTAAGGCAAAGCCAAGAATACTTTTACAGCGCAATTTTGCTGGTATGGATACTGAACGTCTTCGTGGTGACGACAGGGGCAATTGACTGGATGCCACTGTTTTCCGCTGCAACAGTTGATGGTAAAGTCGAAATATTTGAGAGACAAATTACTGAACTTTATAATGTACATGCTCCTATACGTGCAATTAAGCTGAAACATCGTCCTTCGCCCTGGCTTACTAGTGAAATAAGGACACTTATTCAAAGGAAAGCAGCGGCGAAATCAAAATTTAAGTCAAAACCAACTGAGTCTAATAAAGAAAAATATATTAAAGCTCGAAATCACTGCAATAGGGTGTGTAGGGATGCACAACGCCAGCACATTCACAGCTCCGTACAAAACGGTGATCCATCGAAAGTATGGAAATTTCTTAAATCACTTGGGGTTGGTAAGCAACGGCAAAATACTGATCCTAATACAATTGATATTAACATGCTTAACCAGCACTTCTCTGCTTCGTCTGATTATGATAGGACAACAAAAATAAACACCCTAAATTATCTTTCATCGCTTCCAACTCCTGATTATAGTCCATTTGTCTTTAGTCAATTTACTGAATGTGGTGTTAAGAAGAGTATCTTATCCATAACGTCCAACGCAGTTGGCAGTGATGGTATCACCCGTAATATGATCCTTCCAATCCTTGATGAAATCCTACCTATCATTTCCCACATCCTTAATTTCTCCATATCCAGTGGCATTTTCCCAACTGCTTGGAAAAATGCTCAAGTCATCCCTTTACCTAAGAAACCCAATCCTGAATCCTTTGCAGAATATCGTCCCATATCCATATTACCTTTCCTTTCAAAAATTCTTGAACGCCTTATCCACAACCAACTCAACACATTCCTTTCTAAAAATAATATCCTTAATCCCTACCAATCCGGCTTCCGTCCTGGTCATAGTACCACTACCACCCTTGTCAATATTACGGATGGTATCAGATCGGGCATGGAAGATGGCAAACTCACGGTGCTCTGTTTATTAGACTTCAGTAATGCTTTCAACACCGTAGACTTTGATGTTCTCCTTGCCCGATTAGGCTCTCTTAACATATCTCCATCGGTGATCGACTGGTTTCGTAGTTACCTGTTTGGTCGCCGACAACGAATCCGGCTAGATGACACCTATTCTACTTGGTGTGACAACTCTGCCGGCGTACTACAGGGCGGCGTTCTATCTCCACTGCTCTTCTCAATTTTTATAAATAATATCTCCAACCATATTTCTTCTTCCTAGCACCTATATGCAGATGATATGCAGATTTATTGTCAAATCAAGCCTGAAAGCCTGTCTCAAGGTATTACAATAATAAATAATGATCTGGATCAAATTTGTGACTGGACAAAAAGGTTTGGACTCAGGGTTAATCCTACGAAGACACAGGTTATTTTGGTTGGTAGTTCCAGACTAATCTCTAAGATCGACTGGTCAATGGTTCCCCTTGTATCTTTTGACGGTATTCCAATTCCTTTCAGTGACAAAGTAAAGAACTTGGGGATATACATTGACCAAACACTCTCTTGGAGCTTTCAACTGCAAAGTACTAGTCGGAAACTCTTCGCAGCTGCCGCATCGCTAAGAAGATTGCGAAATTTTCTTCCAATTGCCACCAAAATTGCGCTTGTGCAGTCTATCCTTCTTCCTATTCTTGACTATGCCGATGCCAGCTATCTAGATCTTAATGAGGACCAGCTAGACAAGCTTGAGCGACTCCAAAACTTTTGTATACGGTTCATATTTGGTTTACGCAAATATGACCACGTTTCCGAATTTCGAAACAAGCTCAAATGGCTACCTATATAGAATATGAGTATTCCGCCTTCGCCGGAATACTCATATTCTTTGTCTCTTGTATAATATTCTATTCAATCCTTCATATCCCTTATATCTCAAGAATAGATTCGTCTATCTGCTTGACACACATTCTAGGTGCTTGAGATCATCGGAAAATTTTAAGCTAAAAAGTCCTGTGCATTCTATTAAGTTCTTAGATAAATCTTTTACTGTCTTAGCTGTCAGATTGTGGAATGCACTACCGGAAACGATAAGACGTTCAAAATCATTGCCAATATTTAAAAATCATCTAAAGAAACATTACTTGTCACTATGATAAGTAACATTCCAATGATATCTTCTATATAATAGTTTAATATAATATATATTACATAATATATATGTAGATATATATATATATATATATATATATATATATATATATATATATATATATATATATATATATATATATGTATATATGTTTGTATTTATTTATTTATATAACTGTGATTTATTTGATATTATTATCATATTTATTTATGTATATGGATTATGGATGTACTTATATGTTTTTCTTATCTCATTTTAGTTTTAAGTATATAGTTAGTTATTGTAATTTGTTTGACCCTTTATAGTGCACCCGCATACTACCTGTCCCTTTATTTAATTATGTCCGTACACGGTTGTCTGGCAGAAATCGCATTATGCGATAAGACCGCCCTTGTAACACTAGTTTATAAGAAACTCTTTGTAATGCACTCATGTTATTGCCTGGTGTACAATAAAGAATTAATTATTATTATTATTATTGTTCCATTGTAAGGATTTTATTACTTTTGAAATAGGAATAAAGATTATTATGTATAACCTTTTCAATTACCTTCGAAAAAATAGAGATAAGTGATATTGGTCTATAATTAGCTAGTAGCTTTTTATTGCCTTTTTTGTGTATCGGTTTAATGATAGTAATTTTCATTTTTTCTGGAAAATGACCATGTTCAATACATAAGTTGACTATATGGCATAATACTGGTGCAATTATGGGTGCGACCAATTTAACAATGTTTGTAGAAACACCATCATGTCCACAACTACTAGTATTTTTTAATGAATTGATAATATTGATGATCTCATGCGTTGACGTCGGCGCCATAAATATGGATTTGGAATGTATGTCGATGTTTAAATATTTTTTGGAATTAAACTTTATATTCGGATTAAGAGGTTTGGTTTCATCAATAAAATAATCATTGAACAATTGAGCAATACTTTGGGGATTGGTTATTTCTGTATTGTCAATCAGTATACTAGTCGGTATGTCTCCTTTAGGAAGGTTGAAACAATTTTTATTTATTATATTCCACGTGGCTTTAGATTTGTTGCTGGCTGTATTTACTTTATGTGAATTTTGCGCTTGTTGGGTCAAATTAATAATTTTGCGTAAGCGTTCTGAATATTGCAACAAAGCTTCTTTGTTCTTACTATTAGGAAAGCGTCTGAATCGCCATAACATTTCCCTTTTTTTCTTACAACAGATTTTTATCCCGCGTGAAATCCAATTGGGTTTCTTGCGAATCGAAATTTTAACTTTTTTATGAGGGAAACAGAGATCGTAAAACATTAAGAACGACTCATGGAATTGATTAAATGCATTTTCAGGGTGAGAACTGCTATAAACATAATTAAAGCTAAGACTTTGGAGACGTTCACCAAATTAGTTCCTATTTTCCAGGCTGTAGTCTCTTTTTAGTGCGTACCAATGTTTTATGGTGAATGTTTTTTTAACCGGACATTTCATGACTTGAATTTTAAGTTGGAATGGTAATCTCATTAATATATAAAATCCTTGCGTTCCTTACTGACTAACAGACACGCTACAGCCGAAACTATACCAGTATAACTTGCTCAGGAAGCTGAAATTTGGTATGTATGTTCATTAGACATCGTAGGGGTGCACTAAGAAGGGATTTCCCAAAAATCAAAACAATGCAGGTATAGCTGCTGGCGTCCTCTAGTTCCCTAATATTTTTGGGCAATTTATTGAATATAGATAATAATATACACATATGATAAATATTTCTTTTATTAATAGTAGTTCCACAATATGGGATCACTATTTTTGTAGGATCTCTGGGTTCATATTTGGTGTAACTGTCACCTTTGAATTAAAAAAAGCATTTTCTTTTCTTACAAATACAGACACTTTAAAAACATAAATGCTGGCCAAGGTCAATAAATTATGTTTTTTAAATAAATAGAGCAGTTTTTGCCTTAATGAAACATCAAAATGTAAGTTACTAATGTGTTCACTCTTCGGTTTTTAAATGATGCAGGGTTTACTTTAGGATTTATTTAAACAAAAAACTGACAAGTTGAAGGCCAATTTGAAACGTATTTCGGGCAGCTCTCTTTCCATTTTTTTAGCCGTCTCCTATTTAATCGTACATCTTTTGGCTGTATGTGTCTATGATACATATATACCTACGTAATATACGTAGGTAGATAGCCAAAACGTGTACGACTAAAAGCACTTTCGATATAAATAATGAGTTAAAATTTATTGTAAAGATACATAATTATCTTTATTCTTACATTACTGCAGAAATCAAACTGATATCAACAGAATATCAAAACATACAAATCACTGAAGCAAATATTTGGCACAAAAGCAAACTATTTTCGTGTTTTCATATTTTACACCTATATGACGTCACTTACATTATCACAGCCGTTTCTACCAGTGTTCAGGAACCATAACTCACTGCAGCTGTCTGCTATGATGCTTAACTCAAATCGTTCTTGCACGTCTCCGGTTTAGTAAACGCTCGTCTTATTTCTCACCTAGATGCTTTGTTTTATTAATTTGACTCTGTGAAAGCGACTTGCGTCAAGATTTTTCCCGTTAATTAGTTTCTTGCAGATAAGCAGCTTAGGTGCCACAGTAACTAATACTAGTGATTCTTAAAATATTGCCAGTGTTTCCAAAAATTTCACTAAAATTACTGTCTAGCTAACTAGAATTCCTGTTATCTATTTATCCTTTTGAAATTAGTTGAAATTATTTGACTAAATATCTAAGCAGAGTGTGAGACTTGAACTCACGGTTTATCGATCACTACTTTGACCGTTGCGCTACGGGAAGAAACAGCATAATCAAAACTATGTTTAAAAATTTACTTCAAATCTGATAAATAAGGATGTAGATAAATTAGGAGTAATATACAATAATGTTTACTATTTAATTTAGCCTATAGTCAATTAGACCTGTATCGCAAAATACTGTTCAACCATTCAATAAAAACACCCAAAATATACCACCAACTCGAAATAACAAATTGTAGACACACAAAGTAGCGTCTCGTATGGATCGAACTCATAATACTCAGCACTGTTTCAAACACCGAGACGACCGCTTAAAACAATTCGCTATGCGTGCAGACATTATTTATAAACATTGTAATTTCATTATTGCTCTAACCATCGCCCACCTACCTTGTACCTTCTATTTTACTACCTTATATTTTTATTATTAAAACATATTTTTTTGTAGTGGGTGCGTTATGTTAGTTAAGGCAAGTAATTTTATATAAAGGTACAAGGCCCGCATCTACGCCCGCACATTTTTTTTATTTATCTGTTTCTGCCCGATCCCATGGGAACTTCAGCACCTTGTTTCCAGTAGTTTGACTGTGCGTTGTCTTTCAGTCAGACAGTAACGCAAGAATTGTATATAAATAGTTGATTAACACAGAGATACAGTTGAAGTCAGTCTTTAAACTATGAAAATATTTCTCACTTTGAAGATGCCTTATTCTAATTCATCTTTCAGATAAAAGTTTTTAAGGTCGAGTCAGTGCTTTATTTAAGATGTCGGCTTACCGCGAAGCTCTGGCGGAGTGAAAAATGAGATTCTCAATCAGTTTCGTTATCATCGGTTCTCAGTTCCTGGTTAGCCATCGTGGTTTTAAATATATCGGTGCTTTGATGGAAATATTTCTGTTTAATTATTTTTTGTTTTTTTTCGAGTATCTACTGAGAATATCAGATTTTCTTTCTTCCAATTGTAATTGAGGTTTTTACGGTTATCTTATAACTTCATTTACAATGCTAAATAATTTTATTTAACTACTTCATACAACTATTTTACAATTGGTTTTAAAAATAATGCTTCTCAGCTATTTGCTCGGCTTTTATAAGACTGTTTATGTTTTACATTTGTCTCATTTGCAATTATAGTTTATAAAAGATTGAGGTTTGAAAACTTAAAGAGTTCATTTATTAAACTAAAAATATTTGATTTATTTAAGGCATTTTTATTGCTTAATCATTAAGTAATAATAATGCCTTAATGTAGGTATCACTAAATGAGAATAACGAAACTACCACATAATTTCTAGGCACATTCGACGTTGATTTGAATAGACCTAGGTAAATCACTTATTGTTTAATTACTTTCACTAATAACTTGCTCACTTTATAAGTCGCAACATACCACAAGACATTCTTCTCAAAATTTAATAGAACAAAGCATATAGTCCAGGAGCCAGTGACAGATTTTCATGACCAAGTCCCTCCCAATCGAAACTTCGTAAAATGCATTTTTTTACAAGGGACTTATACTATGAATACTCGCGACCGTCAGCTGTGACTCCGTGGGTGGGGTGGGCAGTGGCAGCCTCCCACGCATGGAGAAAAAAAAAGCTTTTTCGGTCATTTCCTCTCATTTGAAAATTTATCAGAGTATAGTTTATGTAGTATTTTGAAAGAATACATTGTCAGGTGACCATAACACGGTGGATTATACGTCAGCTGGCTCCTTGAACATGAAAATAAAAATTATATTTTCAATGATTTCCTCTCAACTAAAAATTTACCTGGTGATCGTTTATATGCTACTATGAATGAAAATTATTGTCAGCTTGCTGTATCTCAGTGGAAAGTTTGTCAGCTGGTACCTTGAAAGGTGTTACGCAACAGCATCTATGACCTACTGAAACTTATCAGCTGACGACATTTCTCTTGGCTTACAGCTAGCTGATTTTTTTTATTATTTACTAGAGTATTTTAACAATTCTCTGATATTTTTTTCATTCTCGCTTTGGCTTGAGTCGCTTTCATCTCTCTCTGATTCACTGTCAGAGTCGCTGTCAGAGTTATATGCTCCAGCTCATGAAGAAGCGGATACAAAAATGATTTTTCACGCTTGTCATATCGATTTTAGTGCTAACTTAACGACTCGTTGTTCTGACATTGATGTATTGGTCATAATGTTAGCTAATATGGTCCATGTTTCACAAGATGTTAATGTTTTTATGGAAGTCGGTGTTGGAAAACGTGTGAGATACATCAATGTCACTCAACTTTATGAAATTTTGGGATCGGATTTGAGCGCAGCACTTTCAGCATTCCATGCATTTACAGGATGTGATGTGAATAAACTCTTGAATTTTGCGAAATAACTCATCCCTGTTCATCGATGGCTCTGACATTTGTACGAAACACTCCGTAAAAGCTTCAGATTTTGACATTATCGTGAATGGACGCTTCTTGCCTTTTCAAAAAAAAAATGCAGGATTGTAATCACATCCTGTAAATTCATGGAATGCTGAAAGTGCTGCCCACCCCACCCACGGAGTCGCAGCTGACGGACGCGAGAATTCATAGTATAAGTCTCTTATGCGTTTTACGAAGTTTCGCTAGAGAAGAAATAATTGACCGAAAATGTACCTGGCTCCTGGACTAATAGCTCCACCTTTATAAAAACTTTACTGAGGGCGCTGAACTCTTTACAGAGTGACTGTACATGCATAAATAAAAGCTTAAGAGCGCACTACATCCGCCTTGTTTTTGAAAAGAAAAGAAAAGAAAAAAATATTTTGAAACAGCACATAGGACACATAATAGAAAACAAGTAGGTAGGTACATATACAACAATTAGTAAACTTAGAACAGTTATATAAAAGAAAATAAATAAATAAAAACAAAAAAAAAAAGAAACAAAAAAACAATTACAATAGAATATAGTGAGGTATGTGTCCCATCGCTGGCCAAAAAAGGTGGCTGGATCAGCACTATGTCCGGTGATGCTGGTGCATACCGGACGCTGGTATTCTTCCAGCCCCTTCCGGACATCCCGGATGTGCAACCATCGCCGTGCCGATCACAACATGCAATCCGTGTGAGGTGTTTCAGTGAATGTGTATTGTGTAATGTGTAGTAATTTATATATATATATATATATATATATATATATATATATATATATATATATATATATATATATAGATTATCTAATTACCTAGTGAAAATATACACACATACTTAGCTGCATAAATAAAATAAAATAAATAAATATACCTATGAATAATATAGTTACATAATATAGTTATAGAAGCGCGCCAAACTGTGGTGCAGACTAGCCGTCAGCTTGTGTGTACCTATGCACGTACCTACATTAATTATATAGGTATACACATTGTTGCATATTCTAAATTAACGCCGTTTCCGCCTTGTCGGGAGGCGAGGGGCGAGCGGGTGTGGGGTCCAACACTCGGCGCTCGCTCAAGACGAAGCGGAGCAAGTGCACACACCATCAGAGGCGGTCACCGCCTGTCACCGCTTCTTGACGCGACACTAAAATTTTTCTCGGACGATCGCACTTGAAATTATGCACGTTATACGCGCAATGAATCACCCGCACGCAACAAACAATAAGTACCTACTCAAAGATAAGAATCAAATGAATTAGAAGGTATATCATTATAATATTGGCACAGACTCAAACATGGGTAAGTCGTAACCATAATAATTAATTCCAAAATCTCTAAATATTTATTTATTGCATTTGTTTATAACGCAGTTTCAGCTGCGTTATAAACACATTCAATAAGTATTTTAAGAACTTAAACACACGACTGTTGGAATAACTAGTGTTTTGAATTTCAGATTTCTGCAAATAACTGTCATACTGTGCAGCGATACTCAAGCCTGGCCCTTTGAAATATGCCTACGATATGAATATGTGTGACGGAAGCAGCGATGTGATCTACGTAATTTGTACGGAGGAGAAATGGAGATAACACTACCACCGGTCATACTGATAGGGTATGTAAATGCGTCATTTATCAATGGGAACAGAATGTTTGCGTTCGTGAGAATACATGTATACCTAAGTTAGAATAAATAATTATTTAAGTTAATAACGTAAACAGGAGGATAACAAGGAATTTTATTTCAGATCTCGAGTGTTAAGGTGGCAGTGGCAGCCCCATCTCCCCCCAGCAAGACTGCGGGTGTTCGTGACCACGACGCGCTGCGCCGCCACACGAGTCCCATCCGGGAGCCAGCCGGCCATCCATCGCGCTGCTGAGTGCTGACAGACTGTTTGTTGGGATGTTTGTTATGACGACGCGCTGTAAGCCTGATCATGTGTCATGTTATTTTATAAATTATATTACATGGTAATACAGTTCAAGTTGCTAAACAATTAAGTTTAGTCAACTTAGGTTACTAATTTATTAAAATATAATTAAAGTAATTAATTAGCTTTATCAATATTGCAACAATATTAGATAACAAAATTAGATATAATTAAAAATAAGCTTAACATTATGTATTTACCATCATTTAACATACGATATTACGAATCTATAGATATCAAATTAAAATTATAAATTTACCATTATTTTACATAATTACGATACTACGAAACTACATAGGATATTTAAATGTATATGAATTATATATATTAGAATTTAATTATATTAAGGAAGGTATTGTAGGTAGCAGAAGGAAATATATAAATTCAAACACTAAACAAAAGACATGTCAACATTCACGTTACCCAGCTCACGTTGAGACTCTATTAGGTATTGTCTAAGCCGCTTTTTAAACGTAAATATGCTTTTTATTTGCCTCAAAGGTGGGGGCAGGTTGTTCCATATTTTGGAAGCTGCGTAACGAAAACTTCCTGTAAATGAAGTACTACTGTGAGCGCGTATCGATAGTTGTTGTGCGCACCTCCTACCCGAACACTGTCTATTACTCGTCACCCAATTGAGCTTGTTGTATAGATAGGTAGGTTCTTTGTACTTGATGAGACTAAAAAGAAGGCATGCTAAGTGTAGTTTCCTGCGCGATTTCATTTTTAACATGAAGTGCTGGTTTAAGAATGGTGTAACATGACTTCTAAATGGAATCGAGAAACAAAAACGGGCACAAGCATTCTGGACGCATTGAATGAGACGGTGAGTTCTAGCTAAGAGTCTAGGTCCGAAGACAGTGTCAGCGTAGTTGAGTTTAGAAAGAACTAGGGATTCCACCAGTTGCACTCGGAGTTCCTCGCACAAGTACGGTCTCATTTTATATAAAATCTTTAATCTGTAGAAACAGTTGCGAACAGATTCTGCGACATGATCCTCAAATCTGAGCTCACTGTCCATGCGCAAACCAAGATTGCGGGCTTCGTTAACTCGACCAATAGACTGTTCCATCAAGGATATTGGGAGCGTGGAGGGTAACGAATTGAGCCTATGTTTAGTGCCCAAAAGCATATATTTGGTCTTATTAGGGTTGAGCATGAGACCGTGACTCTTACTCCATTCGGATATACTCTTTAGGTCTTGGTTGAGGGCGATGACAGCCGCTCCCCACTCATGTGGTTTGAACGAGATATAAATCTGAATGTCATCGGCATAAATGTGATAACTACTGTTTTTAATACTCTTCACCACGTCAGCACAGTATAGGCTAAATAAAATAGGTCCAAGTATGGAGCCCTGCGGCACTCCTTTTTTGACAAGAACCCGCTCAGATACATGGTTTCCACCATCACCTGACTTCAACTCCACGTACTGCTGTCGGTGGTCCAGATAACTATGAAACCAAAGCAACGAATTTTGATCAAAACCATAGTAGCGCAGCTTGGATAAAAGCAGGGAAATGTCAATATTGTCAAACGCGCGCGAATAATCGAGCAGAACCAGCAGGGTACACATTCCGGCATCAATATATTATCAGTCACATCGAGCAGGGCCGTCGAAGTACTATGTCGTCTCCTAAAACCCGACTGCAACGCGGGCAGAATTGAATTTTCCTCCAAGTAGTTTGACAGTTGCTGACAGATAACTTTCTCGATTACTTTGGATATACAAGGCAGGATGCTAATCGGTCGTAGGTCCGACACAGTACTTGGACTGGGGTTTTTTGGAATCGGTCTAACTGCAGCAATTTTCCACAAGTCAGGGAAGGTTGACGTTTCCAATGAACGATTGATTATGTGAGTCACAGGAGTGAGAATGTAAGGCAGAGACAAGGTTAACATTTTCAGAGTAATACCATCACATCCCTCCGCATTCGACTTCAAACCTGTAATGTGGCGCATGACGTCGGCTTCGTCTACCGGAGATATCTTGAAAATAGAATCACTGAAGGAATGAAACTCGTAATATGTCAGTATAGATATAGTCGGCCTTGTCTCGTTAGGAACTGAAAGAAAGGCATCGTTGATCCGGTTAGCGTCCGCAAACTGGGGAGGTAGTTCCCTTGAGTCGATTAAGTCCACCTTAGTTCCAACTAATAGAGGACGGCTCTATTAGTTGGAACTAAGGTGGACTTAATATTTTTCCAGAGTGATTTAGGATCCTTAATTTTGTTGTTTATGTTGTATTTAAAATACGCACGTTTTTCGTTGTGCACTGCAGTGATAACTAAGGCTTTTAAGTCCCTATAATATTGTTTTTTAGTCTCGGTTTTTATCGCCCTATATTTGGATAGGGCTTTGTCACGTAGCCTCATCATGGCTTGCACAGTATCCGTTATCCACGGATATGACGGTTCTTTTATAGTGCATAAAGGGGCGCATGGATATCGAATACTGTTACAAGACACTGATTAAATAAGTGGACCATCTCGTTAACGTTACTTAGAGTATAAAGGTGATCCCAGTTTATACTACGAAAATCACTTTTGAAATTGTCCTCAAATAAGTTATTTAACGGTCTATGTAGAAAAGAAAATGGTTTATAGACATCTCGCTTGATTGCAAACTCACAAACGATAAAACAGTGTCCCCGCATTGAGCCAAATGGTTCAACAGCTAGAGACCTATGTTTAAGATCCGTGCATACTAAGTCGATAAGCGTTTCGCTGTCATCTGTGTAGTGCGTTGGCGAAGTGACCAATTGTTTAAGATTAAGACACTTTAAAAAATCATAAACCTTCCTAGACCTCGGCTCGTGTTGCCTCATCAAATTGACGTTTAGATCCCCCATAAAAAGGACGTGATCGCATTTCGCCAACGCGCTAATCGTTTCCGTAACGGCGTCCAAAAAAAGGTCAAGGTCGAACCATGGCGGACGATAAGCTGTGCCCACTGCGATTTTTTTCCCATTTATAGTCAGGGTAAGCCACATCTGCTCAACAGAGTTGTACCTGCTATCGGTGGGAGTTGACCAGTTGCGCGCACTCAAGCCGCGTCTAATGTAGAAACCGGTTCCGCCAGCCCGGCCCCCTCGCACACACGCCGGGCGCGGCGTATGACGCAGTTCATAGTTGTTTATTCTAGGCGCGCGGTCGTCCTCCCCTGGTCTAAGCCATGTCTCATTCACAGCCACAATGTCAAAGGAATGTCTCATTACTACCGAAACAAAGTCATCGTGGCTCGTCCCGAGAGATCCCGCATTCAAGAATCCAACCTTTAGATACTTATCATTTCTAATCATAGTTAAACAAGTTTGTCATTATGTGTTGAATCACGCAGGCTAATTTTACGCTAATAGGATAGATATTGTGTGAGTTAAGTGAGTGTTTGTGTACAAATATTTTTCTTGTGACAGTGTTAAGTAGCTGTATGTAAAATGACTGTGAACGGTGAATGTATAATAACGTAGATAACTGCACGCAAGTGATAAGAGGGAACGGGTTGTTTATTTGTGTGAATTTATATTGCATGTTTGAATCAAGTCGTGTTACGCGTATTGTATATAAGTGTATGAGTAGTGTGGATGTTGTGGTTGCATTTTGCGAGCGTAATCGGCAGGAAAAGCGAGCGTTAAGCTTAAATAGAACACATACCTCAGGAAAAACATAACAAAGCCGACATAAACACAGATAGCAAAGTAGACATTGACACAGGTTGACACGCAAATTGAACCGATAAGCGAATACATACGTAGTGTGGTAAATAGTTACCCAACCAGTTACTAACAAAAAACCTTTTCTATGTCCTTGTCACCTCTAATTCTTTCCGCTTTCCTGCCATCCTCCTTACGTGCCAGTATCTTTCTTTCCTTAGTCCAGACATATTTCCAATTTAGACGGCTGGCGGCTTGGCGAGTTAGATAGTAAAGGTGGCGATTAACTTTAGTGAGGCGCTCATTTATGTATATGCGACTAGGTGCACCGCGAATTTCCAGATCTGTCGAGATGAGACCGCGACGCACACGAGCTGCGTTGAGTATTTGATCTCGGGTCTTTCGGCGGGCGAAGCGCACCGTGATGCATCTCGGTCTTTGCGTTATGGGGTCAGCAGGACCCGTGCTGTGATTGGTGGTGGCCTCCTCAGTCCTATTTCGTCGCGTCGGGCCCACTCTTTCTGCATGCACCACGTCCCTTTCATCCAGGACGACACCAAGCTTGGTGGAGAGGATATTTACCAGGTGCAGGACGCTCTCTTCCTTGCTCTCAGGTACCCCCGTAATATCTACATCGTTGAGTAGTAGCTCCTGATCGCGTTCATTGAGCTGACACCTGAGCTCGGCTATTGTGTCTTCGACTAGGTGCATATCTGTTGGAACGATTTTCTGAACCCGATCCTCTAGTGATGAGACCTTATGCTCAAGTTTTAATATGTTGTCCTTATGTAACGAAAGCTCGGTCTTAAAATATGCTATTTCGTCTCGATACTCTCTAACATCGGCTCTGAGTGCGCTAACCTCATTCCGTATCGAGCGGATTTCGGCGGCAAGGTCAACACTGTCGTAAAGCGGTGTTAGGGTGTTAAGAGTGGTGTCACCGGTGGTCACAGCCACGTCCGGACTGGAGTCAGAACTCGGCCCTTTCGCGCGGGTTAGTGACGTGTTTTCATGTGAAACCTTAACCTTGCATTTATTGCAAGTCCACGTAGATTTCCCCTTCGATGTCTCGTGGTACTGAGCGCAATCCTTATGGCAAGATGCGCGGCAGTTGCAGCAGCGCACAGAGTTACCAGAAGACATGAACTTGCCGCAATCTCCGCATTTGGTCATGGTGGTTTGTTTCTATAGGGACTTCACTTAGTGCCGTTGAGTGTTATCGCAGGTAGGGAATTAGGGATGAGCATACACTGTTCACTAAGACACTGGTAGTTTTTTAGAGCTTTTTTTTATCTGACCAAGATTTTTTTATTTTATTTATAGGGTAGGTGCCAACAACAAATTGTCCACAAGCAATAATTCTTTGAGTTTATATGTTTTAGCAGTAAGTAAGTAACACTGAAAACCATAACTATTGTATATTACACTATAACTTGTAACCTCGCATTAAACTTTTTATTAGAAAGTACTTATTTATTTTAAATTTAAATTAAGTGAAAAGAGCACAGCAACTGGTTTGACATCCGTGACGTCACTCCAACTTTTTAAGACTTATGGTTACGAAAGTACATGGCGGTGAAACATTTAATCAAACGTGTACTGCGTTTGTCGTTTACTGTGATGGAGACATTTCCCCAAGAATATGAGAGAGCTTTTGAAATATAATTTTGCGGAACGAGCTCAAAGAATTTTTGTCTTTTTTATTCTCGTCTCCTGTGCTTTGTAAGCTTGAGTTATTATTGTTTACTGGAAATATTTTAAATAAGCCTTAGAATTTTCTTCTCGTACTTTTATTCGTTAAATTTAGGTGAGAGTTTAAGTCGGCAGTGTAAATGCCTTTAGTTATTAGATAGGTACCTAAAAAAATATTAACACCAATTACTGGAAAATATTTGATCCACAACTTTTAGGCATTTTAGATGGATTGACAATAATTACCAGTGATTTGAGTTATGACAGTCCATACTTTGAAAGTTTGGACAAGTGCTTCACATGGCCCTTAAAATAATTCATATTCCAAATTTCTTGTCCGTGTGGTGACGGATTAAGAATACAGAATGTCACCACCCCATATCATCCCATGGGTGTCGTGAGAGCCGACAGAGGGAGCATAATATGCAGAGAACAGCACTGTAAGAGAAGGAAAACTTGGTACAAACCCCATACCAACCCGTTTGGCCAGCGTGGTAGGCCAATTCCTCCTTTCAAAGGAGAGGCCTAGTCCAGCAGTGGACTGTTAAAGGCTGGTGACGAGAAAGAATGTGTTGGATACAAGGGTGTATCGAGGTATCGGCATCCACACAGACCACTTTTTGGTGTTGAGCCGGATAAGTGGGCTCTTTAAAGGATGGCGACACCGAGAACATAACGAAAATAGAGTCTTGGAAAGAATAAAAGTAGAAAATCTACAAGAGAAAGATGTGAAAGATGAGTATAAACGAAGATTGATAGCAAGATTTGAGAGATTCGATGGCATAAATGATATGGATGAATTGTGGCAGTCCTTTAAAGAAGAGGTAAGCATTAGTTCTCAAAACTAAACTGAAATTAGAATGTAGACGAATTCAATATTATCATTTTATTCCAAGATTTACGACTGAACAAAGATTCATGATAATTGAATCAGAAATAACTAGAATACTAAAAATGGATGCCCTCAGGCGTTCTCAGATATGACAACAATCTCTTTAGAAAAATAGAGCGCACGTTAAGCGTGCTGGAATGAAATTCAAATGGCTCTCCTTTTGTACAGACTTACGGTAGAGCTAAGGTAGAGCATTGTATTAAAGACAATTACACGTTATCTACGTAGTGGTAATGTTATTATTATATACGACACGACTAAGTGTTCGCGCGTTAAGGACTGGCGCGGGGACTGATTTTGGTTTTGATATTAAGTTTCACTTGCCTTTTATGGGAACTAATAACGTTACTTACTCGTCCTGAGAGGGTATTATTTGTTTCATTGTTTGTTGCATCAGTTGAAATCTCAACTTACATAAAAATGCAAATGTGGGTTTGTTCCTCTCTAAGTGGATTCTTGTGTCATGAAAAACTTTATAAGCATTAAATAACAGTCGCAAATAAAATGACCTTGGAAAAAAGATTTGGATAACACGAGGTTTTGTGCAGTGTCAATTCATCATTACCAGCCCTTTATACCATCCCACTGTTGGGTACGGGCCTCTTTTTACTATGAGAAGGGTAAGGCCATAGTCCATCACGCTGGCCTAGTGCGGGTTGGCAGACTTCACATGTCTTAAGAGAACATTATGGAAAACACTCAGACATGCAGGTTTCCTCACGATGTTTTCCTTCAGCGTTTAGCAAGCGATAATTAACAATGTAATACGCACATAACTCCGAAAAGTCATTGGTGCGTGCTGTGGACTCGAACCCGGCCCTCTGCGTAGCAGTCTGTCGGTCTCTCCACTAGGCTATCGCTACTGTATCAATTAAACTAGCTGAAATTACTACGTCATCCATGCACATTCTTTTGAATTGTTCGTCACGCTTTCTTGCTTCAACTGTTCAACCAATCATAATGAAATTGTGCATACTCGTTGACAAATAAGGAAAAATCTTTTACCGCTGTCGAAGTGGCGGGTAGTCGCTGGTTACACATAAATTCATGCCTGTTGCACCACTGTTCTCATCACAAAGCAACGGCCCTTATCCCCCGAAATATAGACAGATATTACCAGAAAATTGTATTTTCTGGGTGCTACATTAGCAGACACTGCGTAGTCTTTCATGTTAATAACTCATTAGTGCGGATTAAAAAGAACTTACTATCAAGTCACTAAGTCAGGAACGTTGAACGATGGCCTTAGATACGCGATCAATACAGTAATAATTATTAGACAAAGGCGGTATTATGAAAGGGATATTTCTTTATTTTACCTTTCAGATTATCTTCAAACTGTTATTTGACAAATAACTGTAACTGTCTCATGGTAAGCTTCCCATGAAGAATTATACTGACGGCAACCATATCAAAAGATGTGAGTGTGAAATAATAACTTTTACCTTGACGGATCATTGAGATACTTTTTATCCCGGATAAGATGCCACAAACTACAACAATCTTATCAACTAATGAGATAAACGTTGAATAATGAAAGTCTTCTGGGGCTCATAATTGTAACTTCGTAACAGAATGAATAAATTACTGGATCTCTCAATTTGTAATAAGGGATCTTATAATCTTAGTGCGACTTTTCGTCTGTGAATTATACCAGACTGACCAAACAAAGAAGCATCGTATGACTATTGTGTGTTGTATTGAGTTCCAGTGAGGACATGACTTTACGTACTTACTGTCCTAATAAATAACACCATGTACAAGTAGCCAGCCAATATGCCAGCTTGCGAGTGATCAAGATAAAAGCTATCTACGATATCGGCATCCGTGTCAAGGTTTTAGGAGCTTTTGCTATATCATTCTAACACCATGAATGCTATTTGTCATGACATACACTTGATTTCAACTTCATATAGCTACTGCTATCTCTTTTGTTGATATTCGCCATCACAAGACATATTTTTTTACACAGTCAAACGTTCATGCCGTCCTGGTCTCTGAGAGTTGGCTCAAACCTCAACTTCTTTCCACCACTTACCCCCTTTTCAGGCTACATTCTAATCCGAAATGATCGCACTGGAAAGAGGGGTGGTGGTGTTGCTATTTACTAACGCAGTGACTGACGTGATAAGGGAAGCCTTATAAAATTATAGCTTCTTCTTCTTCTATCGCTGCTAAATTTATTTTCCTTGAGGTTTGTGCCAAAGGAGCGCGGTCCTTTCTTGGTGTAATTTACTGGTCCCCTTATGACGTTTATTTCACCGATTTGGAATTGTTTCTAGAATCTTTAGGGTCTGAGTACGGGCATCATATCATCATGGGTGATTTAAATACCGATCTCCTGCTCCGAAACTCCCATCGTTCCCGAAAACTTCACTCCATTGTTGAATCTGTTGATCTTACCATTTTACCTCTGAATGCAACACATCATAATACCAACAGTGAAGACACATGGTTGGATTTGATTATCACCTCGGCTCCTTCCCTCGTTTCCTCTCACGGTCAACATCCTGCTCCTGGTTTCTCCCATCATACCTGATCTACATTTCCTATGTCCTCAAGTCTCCTAAACCGCAAACCAAAGTACTGTTGCTTTGCACGTATGAACACCGATAATCTGCATGCGGATGCGTCAAAAATTGGTTGGATACCTCTAGAGGTAGCTGCTACAGTTGATGTGAAATTAAAAGTGTTTAACGATATCGTAATCAACTTATACGATGTTCATGCCCCAGTAAGGCGAATCAAATTGAAACGACCACCCACACCCTGGTTGACACGTGGGATTCAGATGGCGATGAGGCGCAAGGACCGAGCTTTTCGCAAGTTCAAGCGGGATCGCTGCGATGAAAATTGGGTTCTCTACAAAGTTGCTAGGAATCGTTGTAATCAAATGATACGAAATGCTAAACGAAGCCACATTTTCAACAACATTTCCTCCTCTTCCCCTACCGATATCTGGTAGTTCCTAAGGACTCTGGGTATCGGTAGAGTTAGCCGTGTGGATCCGCCGCCGGCGCTTAGTCTTGACGATATTGACATTTATTTTGTCTCCACTCCAAAGTTTGATCACCAGACTATGAGTGGAACGGTGGACTACATAGACAGCTAAGCTCGACCAAACATAAATCCTTTTCGCTTTTCTCCAGTTGCTGAGGCTGAGATCAAAAAGATTATACTTTTAATCAAATCTAAAGTGGTTGGTTGCGATGAAGTCAGCCGCTTTATGATTATCACCATCCTGGACCACCTCCTTCCTGCTATTACCCACATAATTAAGCATTCCCTTGATTCTGGGCAATTCCCTGAAATTTGGCGTAAAGCATATGTTCGGCCACTACTACTACTACCCAAAGTCACTAATGCTGTCGCTCTTAGTCACTTCCGGCCCATTTCCATCCTCCCTTTCCTTTCCAAAGTCCTTTAGGCCTGTGTTCATAAGCAGCTGTCCCAGTTTGTGTATGAACACAATGTCCTCAGTCCCTACTAGTCCGGCTTTAGACCTGGGCATAGCACAGTCTCAGCTATGCTCAAAGTGACTGGCGATGTGAGGGTGGGTGTGGAGGACACTAGGATCACTGTGCTGGTCCTGGTTGACTTCTCAAACGCCTTCAACACCGTCAGGCACGATATCCTACTATCCATCCTATCCTATCTTATGATCTCCTCCAAAGTTTACCCAGGTATCGAACCCGAGACCTCCCGATCCCACGCGCACATTTATGCCGCGAGACCAACGAGGCAGTCGAGTTTTCCGTCTCTACGCAAAGATGGTATTTGCATCGTGTTATCCCTTAGTCGCCTCTTACGACACCCACGGGAAGATAGGGGGTGG